>CM062810.1:994072640-995272640 GCA_031772625.1 Pinus tabuliformis | reverse complement strand
TATTTGATAAATAAAACATTCATAGTTAATACATAAATATATTTGAGGCATGGAATGAAAACTATAAATTATGTATTTTTAAAACCAAAGTAGATTCATATCAATTCTGATTTTCCAAGAGCTAAGAGGGAACAAATTTCTTGAGATATACACTTTTTTTTTAATCAAAAGAAATTTGATCTTTGTATACACTTGGTATATCCAAAATTGAGATAAATCTAGACTGGTTTAATAAAATAAATTTCTATAATGATTATTATCATTATAATAATAATTATATTATTAAAATACACATAATAATGATATATTTGTTATTATAAATATTGTTATATATTAAATAAAAACACTTTAAAATTAAATGCATGTTCTATAGTATATGGTTTTAATTTTAAACTAAATATCTTTATAATAATTATTTTATTATTATGTTTTAAATATTTTTTAATCGATTTACATTTCCTTGGCGGAAAGATTATTGGGGCTTTGCAATCTAAACTAGGGTTTTACATTAGGGTTTTGTCGTTGGTCACCATGGTGGGGCGTGAAGGAGGGAGTTCAACTCCCTCCTACAGTCAAGTGGTTGCGGACAGAAGCAAGGGAGCTAGATCACGTTGCTTCAAAAAACTAACAGAGGTGGCAACAAAGGCTATGCATATAGAAAAATAAGAAAATATTAGACCTCATGGACATGAATAAAATCATGAGGAAGCTAGTAAGGAGAAGAGGACAGAGGTTAGCAGTCAGAAAGTTGCTCCTATGAGTACAACAGGGGTCTGTAAACCCAAGTCGACCACTATTCCTCGGGTCATTTTAAGTGACCCAGTGCTACAGGTGCACAGAGATCACATGGCGGAATATGCAGTTATCTGCAAATTTATGGGGATTTGGCCGACAAAGAAGGCTTTGCAAGCATGGATAAGGAACCACTAGAAACCAAAGGGGGAAATCAACCTTCACCTTGGGTCCAAGGGCTTCTTCACAGTGGTGTTCACAAGCTTAGAGGATAAAGACAAAGTGTTCGAGGGAGGACCCTATTTTTATGCTTCTGCAGGCCTTTACATGCGACCATGGGTGATGAACTTTGTCCCAGAACGAGAAAGTTTCACATCGATAGCGGTATGGATAAGACTGTACTCCCTTTCTTTAGATTATTGGCTGCCAAAGTCTCTAAAGGCTATCGGCAACAAGCTATGGCATTTTATAAAGATCACAGATGCTACTCTAAGAGGAAAATACACTTCCTTCACATGGATATGTGTGGAAATGGACTTACCTCGGGCACTTCTGGATGCAATCATTTTAGAAGTGTATGACAAGGAATGAGTGCAGTCGGTGGACTATGAACACGTCCCATTTAGGTGTTGTAAGTGTCATTAACACGGACACCTATACAAGGACTACCCATTGAACGAACTAGAGAGCAACATGAAAGAAACTACAGGCAAAGATCCTGAGGGTTTTAATAAGGTTGGGGGGTAAAGGGAAAGGAGGCAAGTGGTACCAAAAGAAAATTAATGAAGACGGACAACTAAGCCACAATAGTTTCAAGGTCTTAGAAGAAGAAGTTGGCAACAACGGGACAAACCAGGAATTGGAGAATATTCCCACTAAGAAGGAAAGGGATGCGAACATGGAGGATATACAAAAGAAAATCCAACAAAAGGAGGATATGCTGAGCATTATGGAGCTTAGTAGGGACCATGAGATGACCCCAAGTGAGGCTGGAACAGAAGACCATGAACTGTAGAAGATTCTAGAGAGGGAGAATTTAGATCTAGAAATTTTTTTGGAGTAGGGAATCACCAAAGGGGTAGACTCTCTGCCAAAAGAGCAGTTTGACAGGGTTCAATGGCTCTTCCGCTGGAGATCACAAACGAAGGTTTCTGGAGTCAAAAGAAACCATGATAGCCAAGAGAATGGAGGGGTGAAAACGATGGAGGATACACCGATGCATTCTTCCAAGAACCCGGGTAGGAAAAAACAGAATGAGCTGCTGACCGAATGTGGGAAACTTATGATTAACTCAGGTAAGATGAGGGAGCTTACCAGTTACTCCTTTACAAACATTTTTTTAATGAAGCTTACAACCTGGAACATTAGGGGTCTAGGAAGTAAAAGGAAACAAAGAAATATTAGCAGTAGAATAAAAGAGAAAAATGATATATGGTTTTTATTCAGGAAACAAAATGTTCGATGGACAAGATCAGAGAGATACACAACAAATGGTTAATCAAGTATGAGTATCTAGAGGTTAAAGTGGACAACTCGGTGTGTGAGATTATTACGCTATGGTATCCTTAGAAACTTGGAATCTTGGATGCTGAAGCTTCTAGGAACTATCTATTGCTGGTGATTTATCCTTTGTGTGATAAGGAGATTGACATGATCGCAAATGTCTGTGGTCCTCAAAAACTAGAAGACAAACTCAAGCTTCTCACCTCCCTTGAGGAGCTGAGAGAGAGATATCCTGATATGCCCTGGATTTTGGTAGGGGATTTCAATATGATTAGATCTCTTATAGAGAAAAAATGTGGTACTAGAAAATTAGGCAGAGACTCCATTGCCTTCCAGAACTTCATAAATAACATGGGGCTAGTGGACACTAAAACAATAAATGGCATTTTTACTTGGAACAATAAGAGGGGAGGGGCTTCTAAAGTCGCCTCTAAACTAGATAGGTTCATAATCTCGGAGGACCTCCTTCTCACAGGCCTTGATATGTCAACTTTAATCCTTTCCTTTGGAGGCTCGAACCATTGGCCTGTCTAGCTTGAGGCTACTTTTATGGGTACTGAGGAATAGACCTTTTAGGTTTGAAAATGTCTGGCTCTCTCACCCTGACGTCACCAGTAATATTGACAAATGGTGGATGGAAGATATGCCCGTTCAAGGCACTAAAATGTTCATGTTACAGCAGAGAATTAAACACATCAAATCTAGGCTTAAAGATTGGAACAAAAAAGAGTTTGGTAATATTTTTAAAGCCAAAAGAGAAGTTGAGTAGAAACTCCAGGGGATTAATCAGATCATCATCACAGAAGGTTTTACCGAGGAACAGAAAATTCAGGCTGACTCTCTTCAGAACGAATGGGAAAATCAGTGCATGCAAGAGGAGATTTCCTGGAGACAGAAATCAAGGGTGCAGTGGATTAGAGAAGGAGAGAGAAACATGAAGTTTTTTCATAAATCAACCTTGGATCACATATCACATAACATAATTTCAAAACTTAAATATTCTCAAGGGAAAGAGCTCGTCTCTCACAAAGAAATGGAATCTTCCCTAGTTCAACACTTCCTTAGCATAGCAGAGGAGCCTCTCATCAACAGATCTCAGTTCATTAAAAAATTCACAAAGTTCATTCCTAAGCTTGTAACCAAGGAAGACAACCACAATATTAATAGGCTAGTGTCTGAAGAGGAGGTCAGTGAAGTTATCAGTGAGATGCAAAATGGGAATGCTCCTGGCCATGATGGTTCCAATGTGGACTTCTTCAATGCTTGATGGTGTTATGTTCCTATACCAATAGGTGTCATATATCATTATTGACTTGGTTTAGTTCTAAAATATGTACATACTTTTGCTTTCTGCAAATGTTTTCTATATTTGTAAAAAAGAGGGTATGTCTTAGAAAAAGAATAAAAGGACAAAAAGAATGAAAAGGTCAGAAAAAAATAATAAATGAACCCCAAGAAAGTAAAAAGACCAGGAAAGTGTGCAAGCCCAAATGCCACTACTATTTACCTTTTTGTAAAATAAAAGATTGTGTGCAACTTTTGCTTTATGCCACAATCCAGGGCAACCAAATAGTTTAATCTTGGTTATTCCATGTTTTAAATTTCATGCTTAGAGATAGAGAATAAAATCTGACCAAATTGTTTAATCTTGGCAGATAATTAGATTAGGTAGAGTGAATAAAAGGAGCTCAACTGTTTAATCTGAGCCCTTGGATGTAATAAGGATAGACTTAGATAGGTTTCCATTGTAAAAGAAAAGAAAAATGTTTTGATAAGGGTTTGCCAGTTTAAGTGCACCCTAATAAAAGAAGAAAAAATGGTAGGATAAGTAGGTAGGGTAAGTAGATGAATGGTTGCAGAATTATGTATGATGAATGATTATCCAGATATCAAGTCATAAACTTTCATCATCAAAAGCACTTAAAGATATGGATGACAATGAAGAAATTTACATCATGGACAAAAGTCAAACTAATTAACCTCCTCACTAATTTTTCCCTGAATTTTACTAATTTCCCACAAGTACTAAAGGCACCAACAACCTGAAAGTTAAAGGGGCTCAGAGCATTTCTCTGATTTCTAGAGGGACCGAACCCTCGACCCAATAACTTGTAAGGCCTAAGTGCTAAAGCCCCTTTATCAAAATTCACCCCCTTCATAATTCATTCATTCCCTTCAAATCCTTTTTCCAAGGTAAAATCACTTTTTTACTTAGGAAAAATAAAAGGTTCTTTATAAAAACCCCCCCAAACACATTTTAGCCTAAGTCATAATTTTGGATGATGAATGTATTTTTGAAAACATTTACTTAGCACATTTTCTTTTCCATGGCATATTAACTCTTAATTCTTATTATTCTATTTAACTCTCCCTAACACTTTCCACTACCGACCGTCGTACGATCTGCCTTCCCTCATCTAATGACTCTCACTCAATATCGCGCGGGCCTTTTGGTTGAACGTTAACCACGCGATACAAGCTATTTTGACTTTTCACCAATGCTACGTGTCATCCAATTTGTGGCATCAAACGACACTCTGCCAAAACCACCAACCTACCATTAGCGGTGCGGTATATCCCGCTTACCACCTTCGCTAAATAACAAAATGTCCCATTTGTTAACTGGCACCAACTGTCATTTTCATCAAAGCCGCCAAAACGTTAACTTCCGCGCCATATTTCGAAATTCTGCCCGTTAAACCTTATAACGTGAAAACCTGTGTTTTCATAGTTTTCGCTCGTTCGACTGTGTAAACCTATGAAACTCTCCATCACCTCCCTGAAGCCTCTTCTAAACAATTCAAACATGGTTTACCTCCCGAAATCACTTTGGACTCACTCCATAGACCTATAAAACTCGATAAAGCCATTAATGACCCTCCCTGTCAACCCAATGTTTTCCTAACAATTTGTTTTGTTTTACAGACGATCAAAAGACTGCAATCTTGGATAAACAATCTTAATACTAGTCATAAGACATGTTTACTCCGAGACTGTTATCAAATCTATTCAAACAGAGATGGAAAATAAAACATACAGTTAAAAGACAAACAGAAGAAACATGGAATTAAAGGATTTACTGTTGAAATAAATAGTAAAAACCTAAAATATACAGTGAAGGTAAAGGGACACAGTAAAGAACAGTCAAAGTGTATCAAGTTAAAGAGTATCAGATTGAAGACCAAGTCAAGTAAATCAACTAGCATGAAGATAAACAACAGGGAAGACAGTTACAGAGCATACAAATTCATGTCAAAGTGAAGATAGCTGAAAAACAAAGCAGTAAAAGTAAACAGTAAAAGTTAACATGGAAGAAGTAAGGGTTAAACAGAGATGAAAACACTTTCACCAGAAACAATGAAGTTTATCCAAAGTAAAAGTGAAAAACAGTTAAAAGAAATTTAAGGTTAAAAGATGAAATCAGAGCAGAAATGGTACATTCTTTAGAAATTTCTTGTTTAAGTCATAGTTTTGTAGAAACTATGGTGGCCAATACAAGAAGTATTTTGCGAAACCAGAGGAGGTTTTTGTTCCTAAAAGACCAGGCTACGAAAAATTATCTCACTTTTTACACAGGTATTACCAAAAGGGAGATAGGTGCATGTCTTCACAGCCTATTTTTCAGTTTGTGCAAAGTCCTGTTTTTGACATCTTTTTGCAGAGAATATTGTGAATAGTTGGAGCTGAATGTTTGGAAATTCAGAGAGGTTTATGTCAAAAACATTCTTATCTACAATACCCTATTTCACTTTGTACATATCTATCACGGATAGAGATATACAAGTGTATCATTGGACGCCAAGTTTGCAGAATTTCTGGGGCAGAATGCACAAAGAAAGGATGCAGTTAGTGACTGGGATGCCTTATCATCAATTAAGAGTTGCCACCAAATTCGATTTTCTCTTCTTTGTCACCATAAATCCATAAAATTAGTGCCAAATAGATTCATTAGTTTGAAGTGTCCTTTATTTAAGTTCTATTAATGTAAAAGAGTTTGAGATATTTGTAAAAGCAATCTTGATATTTCTTCAAGATATTTTAGTTCAGAATTAGTATAAATACTTGTCCATTCGAAGTATTGTGTGTGGATTCTATAAAATCTTTGTAAATCTATGTTGTCAAGCTGACAAGCTTTTCTACTCGAATTTAGATTTTTGTTGGAAAAGGAATAAAAACTGAGGACACTTCATCAGATTCATGTGCAGTATAATTACAAATAAGTATTCTATCTTTGTAATTTTATGTGTTTCTATATGTTTCAATGTTTCATGCATCTTAAATCTAAATGGTAAAATATTCAAAGTATATCAGAATTAGTTTTATTGCTCTCTGCTATCAATAGTCTACCATCTATATGTTTTCTTCTAAACTATTTCGATAAAGGAATTCTTAATTGCTCCTCTGTCCCAGTAGTTTTTCTCTAATAAGTCCCTGGTATAGGATTCTTAATTGCCCTATGTTAGTTGACCTATCTTCCTTTCCTCTTTCTAATCCTAATTGGAGGATTCTTGATTGCCCTCTAGTTTTGAGAAGAAATATCATCCATTCAGGCCCTGAAGTTTGTGTTTATTCTGTTATCCTGCCTATTGAACTCATACCTCAGTAATTTGACTTGATCCAGTGAATTCTCCTTGATTGACTCCATAGCCCAATGGCCTAAAAGCCTAGTTTTCCCATTTGTTTCAGAACTCCACCAATCTCAAACAAAACAACTTCACTAAACATTAATAACTAGCCTAAAATATTTACAAACATAGCTAAATCATAAAGAGAGAGCCCTCTCTGGACTTAGGTGGGCTAGCACTTGAGTCTAAAAGATTGGTTTGTGGTTACCTCGAGCCCTTCCTTCTTTAATAACTTCTAAGGAAAAAACTTGAGTGATAACAAATGGAAAATAGTCTCAAACAAGATATCTTGGATGTTGTGGATGACTCTAGAAGATCCAAAATGGTTTTGAAGGCTCTTAATGCCTCTTTCATAGCTTTGATTCCAAAGCATGGAAAAGCTATGACACCCGACGGATTCAGACCCATAGCCTTATGTAATGTGGTGTATAAAATTATTTCCAAAGTGATCGCTAACAGACTTAAGCCCCTTCTTCCTGCTCTCGTCTCAAAGGAGCAAATTGGTTTTGTGGAAGGAAGACAGATTCTCCACAACATCATACAAGCTCATGAGGTGGTACACTCTCTTAAGAGCAATTAGCAAGCTGGTATGATCATGCAGTTTGAACTAGTGAAAGCTTATGATAACCTAAGCTGGTCTTACATCAGGGCAGTGCTAAGAGCTTATGGCTTCGACCACAACTAGATAAGATGGGTTATGGCCCTTGTACCCACGGCTAGCTTCTCCATTCTGCTTGACAGCTCTCCCTCTAGAACCTTTATGCCTTCTAGGGGTCTCAGACAAGGGGATCCGCTCTCCCCCTTCCTCTTTTTTCTCATGATGGAAGGGCTAGGTAGAGTGATGAAAAAGGAAAATGATGAAGGAAGAATCCAGGGTCTAAAACTTACCTTGGAGGGTGCTGCTTCAACTCATTAACTATTTGTGGATGACACTATGCTGCAGGGTATTCCCATGGTCAAGGAAGCTAGAGCTTTCAAACAAATCCTAAACGAATTTTCTTTGACCGCTGGTACAAAGGTAAACCTTGACAAATCAAAGGTTTTCTTTTTTAATACTGACATTGCTATTCAGAGGAACCTCACAAGAATTCTCAGGTTTCAAAGGGATCAGTTACCTTCAAAGTACCTTGGAATGCCTCTTATAGACAAACCTCTGAGTAAGGGAGTGTGGGAGTCGGTAACTAATAAACTTGGGGACAAAGTCAGGAAATGGACCTGCAAGTCTTTGAATTTGGCGGGGCGTCTTGTGCTTACAAAGGTTGTCCAGCAGGCTATACCCGTTTTCATGTTTTCAGCTCTTCCTGCCCCTAAAGGAGTTATGCAACAGATGAGGAGTATTCAACGAGATTTTCTTTGGGGCAAAGGGGAAGAGAAAAAGAAGTGGGCTTTGGTAGTTTGGGACAAGCTCTGCAAACTTAAGGGCCATGGTGGTTTGGGGCTTCATGACCTTGAAACCCTCAGCAAAGTTTCGGGAGCCAAAATTTGGTGGAGGTGGCTTAAGGAATCGGCAACCCCTTGGGCCAAGCTTTGGAAATAGAAATATGCAAATAATTGACAAGAGAGAGATTATATCTGAATGTCAGGGCTCATCAAGGGCTCCCACATTTCGAATCTTTCTTGGGAGAATAGAGCCATTGTCCAACAACATAGTTTCTGGGAGATCTGAACTGGGAACCTAGCACTCTTTTGGGAGGATAACTGGCAGTAGGAACTAAATTTGTTTAGAGAAGAACTAACCGCTCTCAAGAATGACACTGACAACAAAGGTTTAATTATGGTAAGTTACTTCTGGGGTCAGGCTAGGGACAATGGTAAATGGATAATGTGGAAGGGTCTTGGTTATAGTGAAGAGAGTCCTTTGAAGGCCCAGGTAGCTTCTCTTGCTCTTGACTTGGAACAGAGGAAGATTTGGCTGTCATCCTCGTCTGACCAACGGAGATGGGGAAGAAACACCGAAGGTACCTTTAACCTCAAGGAAGCTAAACGAATGGCCCTACGTTTTGATTATCAAAACCTTGATCAGGTTTGGAGGGACCATTGGTAGAACCCGCAATGGATGAAAATCGAGTTGTTTATGTGGTTGGTTCAACAAGAGAAAATTCTCACTTGGGAGAATCTTCTTAAAAAGGGATTTGTTGTCCCATCCAAATGCCATCTATGTGGCGTACAGGAGGAGACGATGGAACACTTACTCAACCTCTACCCATTCACTTGTACCTTGTGGGATTAGGCGGCCTCAGTCTTCAAGCAAACTGACAGCGACAGACTCAGCATCACCAACACTTTGAAGAATTTGAGGAAAGACTTCTCACACAATGAAATCATCAACAAAGCTTGGACTCTGGTTCCAAGCTTTATTATCTGGGATGTCTAGAAAGAACGCAATGGCAGGATTTTCAAGAACAAAATAGGCTCGTCCGAGAACATCATTGCCCAAATATTACGACAGCTCAAAGATACAATTGGAGGCCTTATCCGGAAACTTCCTGAGAACCCTCCTTCACCCTAAGATGCTCGCATACTACTGCAGTTGGATCTCCATTCCCTGGTTCCCCAGGGCACTAACAAAGGTGTGAGCAAAACAACTGCTGGTAAAGATATCTGGTAGCCTCCTCCTCATGGTTTTTTGAAAATCAATATAGACGGAGCCTCTAAGGGCAACCCAGGGATGGCTGGATTTGGCGGTGTCATAAGAGGTGAGAAGGGGCATGTAAAGGATATCTTTCATAGTCATTTGGGGACTGCCACTAATAACATGGCAGAGCTCATGGCATTAGAGCAGTTCCTGGAAATCCTAATAGAGTAAAATTTACACAACACCATCATTGAAGATGACTCTGAATTGGTCGTTAATGGGGCCAAGAAGATATGTAATGGAACGACACCTGGAAAAGTGTCGAAACATTAGATTCTATCGAAGGTCTTTCACCGTATTCATTCCCACTTGTGAACCCTGAGAACTGTGAGCTTCATTCATGTGCAAAGAAAAGCCAATATGTTAGCTAATCGTCTAGCGAATGAAGGAGTGCTATGTAAGGAAAGTTATATTAGGTACAATTGGGATTCGACACCCTCGGGTAAACTACGCAATGACTGTCAACGATAGGTGGCCAAAGATAAGGAGTACCTCTAGATCATGAGTAAGAAGCAGGAGGAAGACTAGCGAAAGTAGGAGAGAGCGGAAGAAGGAGAGTGACACAGTAAATCCTAACCATCGATCCCACAATCAATGCTTAAGTCAGAGCTAACTATAGGGGATGAGTATATGGTAAACAATGGGCTAGTTGAAGGGCCACAGACCATAGGTTTTGATGGCCTTCATTATCAAATGGCTATCGGGTTTGAAAATGATCGGAGGTTAAGTCTACAAGCGGACCTGAAGATTTATAGATCAATGGTTTATAATCTTTATCAGCTCCGTAAGGTGGGTAAATGTTGCACTAGTTTCCGATCTAATATCATTGAGGACCGTCGGATCAAAATGGGCTTGATCGAATGGATATCAGGTTTTAAAAGTGATTGGAGGTTAAGTCTTAGAGCGGACCCGAATTTTTATAGACCAATGGCTTATAATCCTTATCGGATCTTTGAAGTGGGTAAGAGTCGCGCAAGTTTCTAGTACGATAGCATTAAGGACGTTGGATCACTTGAGTTCTTGATCGAAAGGATATTAGGTTTTAAAATGGGCCGATGTTAAGTCCAAGAGCGGACCCGAAGTTTTATACACCATTAGTTTATTTTCTCTGTTGGCTTCGTAAAGTGGGTAAGGATCGTGTAAGTTTCCGACATGATTTCATTAAGGACCGTCGGATCATTGGGGTTCTTATCGAATGGCTATCGAGTTGTAAAATGGTCGGAGGTTTATGTGTAAGGTTTTGGGTTTTGTTGACCCTGTTGGTTATTAAACATCAAAAGGTCTGTCTTTTGTTGGTTCTTACACTTGTAAAGACATATACCATATGTAATCTTTTTATTGGTTAATTGAAGGCTCCACTCTTACTTACCCAAAAAAAGTTATTTTTTAATCGATAATATCTATAACATTTTAATTTATTATTTTTAAATATTAATAATTTTTTAGTTTTTTTATTAAAAAAATAGTTGCTCTTAGTAATTTCTATGGTATATAGATTTAATGTTAAACTAAATATCTTTATAGTAATTATTTTATTATTATGTTTTAAATAATTTTTAATTGATAATATTTATAACATTTTGATTTATTATTTTTATATATTGATAATTTATTATTTTTTTATTAAAAAAAAGTTGCTTTAAAATTGGTCGTTATGTAAAAATAAAAATTTTAAAATATAAAAATGATTTTACTTGCCCTTTTAATTAGCCATGGTTATTAATGTAATATTTATAACACTATTTTAGTTTAACAATATATCTTTATCTTTTCTTTGGATTCTTTTTCATTGGGATGATATAAAAATAAATATTTTTAAAGTATGAAAGTGATTTTAATTTCACGTTTTATTGGTGTTTTATTAATTAAAAATAGTTATTAATATAATATTAATAAATCTATTTTTAGTTTAACCACACATTTTTTGGATTATTTTTAATTGGTCGTTATATAAAAATAAATAAAAAATAATTTTAATTTCATGTTTTATTGGTGTTTTTTTATTAGCCGTTGTTATTAATGTATATAATATTATTTTAGTTTATATATATATGTAATTGGTAAATATTTTAAAAAGTATAAAAATTATTTTCATTTCATATTTTATTGGTAATTTTTAATTAGTCATTATTATAGTGAGCTCGAGAGGCTTCTCTCCAAGATTTTTGAGCATAGGAATAAAATCTTAAATCAAAATAAATAATTTGTTTCTTTAGGTCCGATAGACCAATGTTTGGTCTTAGTGGACGTTAACCATCATCATCAATATTATTTTAATTAATATTTTTATTTGTTTTGTAAATAAAATATCTCTTGAAATATCTTCCCTATATTTGGCAGTGGAAGGCCAACCTCTAGGTGCAGTGATTGTTTTGTTATCTGTTTCATTACTTTTTAAAATTTATATTTCTTATCAAAATAATATATGTAATATTAATTTATATTTATATTTTGAGTAAATTGATATATTTTTATCTAACTAAAATATTTTTTCCCTAGAAGAAATTGGTATTTTATATTAATAAAAGTGAAAAAAAAAACATATCAAAGTGAAGACTATTGTGTCAGAGTTTAAGAGAAATCCATAACATCATAAAACAATGCCCATATATCATGTTACAAAGAGAGAATCAAAGTTTGTTATAACAAGATTTTTTAATAACAAAAAACATAAAGACATATCTACATATATTGTTCTAGAAAGACCTTATATAATGTAAAGCATAAACCCAAAAAAGCCATTGACAAAGAAAAACTGTCACAATCATTCCCATATTTTATTTTCCTAGATTTTTGCATCTTGGAACCCCTCAATGAAGGTCTATGGTAGTACTCCTAATGATCTATGTAAATCTGTTTTAAGATATTCCATGAACCCCATGCATGTTGTGCACCTACCTCGAAAACTAAAACAATTTATAATCTATATATATATATTAAAATTAGCAACTTGGTTTCTTTCATAGTATAGTGATCTGCTACAATAATATGGTGAACCAATAGATAAACTCAAGCAATTTGTACCTGCAATTGTGGTACATAATATTTTATTTTCAAGGCCATTGCTAATTGAACTAGCGTAAGAACTAAAAATTATTTTAATACTATATCTAAAAATTTGAATTATTATTATTCATTACATATACAAATACTATAATGATATTATTTTATTTTATTGTATTGTTAGTATAGGTTTGTTGCATGGAGTGATGCTTTCAAGTTCATTAAGAAAGAGATATTGTAATCTTAACATAAACTTTATGACTATCATATTAAAAACATAAAGTAAAAATTAAAATCAAATAAAAGTTGAGAGTTTACATTATCTAAAATAAAATAAAATAAAATAATTTATATTTAAATTTTTTTTCTCACTGTTAGTAGTTTTTGGCTCCACTTTTTGGTAACACGTGATATCTATATATATATATATATATATATATATATACACACACACTCACTTAGTCTAGATCTAGTTTAATTCTTGATCTATCAGGTCTCAAGAAGATCATATTTCTCAAGGTGCAAATCTTTCTTTAAGTTTTGCAATAAAAAAAAAGGTTTACACCTTGAGGTATCTGATTCCTCTCAAAACTTGATAAATTCACAATTAAAATGGAAGGCAAAGATGGTCTTAATTTTAGAAATCAAAATTTTCTCTTATTTTAGATATTACATATAAATTGTTGAATTTATATTAATTAACAAGTTTAAATTTCAAGAATAAAAAATTAATAATTTAAAGAAATAATAAATTAATACTTATTGTGTTTTTTCAAAACTTTCAACACAAATTACTATTAATATATTATAATTTATATTAATTTATAAAAATAATATTTAACAAATAGAACAATAATACTTAATAGCTAGATAATTTAAATTAATTTATAAATATAATATTTAATAACAAAATCCTAATACTTAATAATTAAATATATTTGAGATATAGAACGAAAACTATAAATTACATTATTTTTAAAACCAATCTAGATGCGTCTCAATTTTGATTTACCGAAGGCCAACAAAGACAAAATTTCTTGAGATATATATTTTTTTAAAGTCAAAAGAAATTTAATCCCGCTCTTATTGACATATATCTAGACTCGTTTGATAAGAGTTTGAGGCTCTGAGGGCCTTGAACGAAAATCGGGACGTTGTGGTCTTAAAAGCGGATAAAGGTGGGGCTGCCGTTATCCTGGATAGAAAGGATTACAGAACTAAGATGCTTGACCATCTCTGTAATAGTGGGAGTTATAAGAAGCTTTCGAAAAATCCCCTCAAAAAGGTTTCCAGAGCAGTCGCTCATGCGATCAAGTCGTGCAATTCCACGATTCCTCTTGCCTAGAAACTTATTGAGGGTAACCCCATCACTCCGAGGATTTACGGTCTTCCTAAAATCCATAAGGATGGGGTCACCCTGAGACCCATTGTCAATACCATTGGTGGTCCGACTTACCTCTTGGCCAAGTTCCTCGCTGCTAAGTTGAGACCCTTGGTTGGGCAGACTGAGTCCTTTGTCAAAGACTCAGCGTCTTTTATTGAGGATCTTAAGAAAATTAAACTTGAGCCTGAGGACATTCTGGTAAGTTTTGACGTGGTCTCTTTTTATACGTGTATTCCTATTAATGAGGACATGAAGGTAATTAATAAGCTAACTGACCTGGATACGGCTAAGTTAGTTGAGCTTTGCCTTACCTCCACCTTTTTCAGCTTCGAGGGAGAATTCTATGAGCAGACTTGTGGAGTTGCCATGGGCTCCCCCTTGTCCCCTGTCATCGCTAATCTCTTTATGGAGGAGTTTGAGTCTAAGGCTTTGGCCTCCTCTCGTCTCTTACCGAAGCTTTGGAAAAGATTCGTTGATGACACTGGTGTTGTATGGTCTCATGGTCCTGTCGAGCTAGATCGTTTCTTCAGTCATCTCAATAACCAGTCCACCGCCATTAAATTCACGATGGAAAAAGAAGATAATGGTTGTCTTCCGTTCTTAGATGTTCTCATCTCTAAGAAGGTGGATGGTTCCTTCTCTCATCAGGTGTTTAGAAAGAAGACGCATACCGAACAATACTTGCATGCGTCTTCGCATCATTTCCCTGCTCAGAAGTTAGGAGTCCTTAGCACGCTTGCCACACGTGCTGTAAGAATTTCGGATGAGGAGAGCCTGGAAGCGGAGAAGGCTCATCTCCTTGATGTCTTTGAGAAGAATGGTTATAATAGGCTCCTAGGTCAAAAAGCCTTCCTCAGGGCCAAGAAGGAGCCTTCAATCCGAAAGGTTCCCAAAGACCATATCTTGGGTGTGAACCTTCCTTACATCCAAGGGACCACAGATAGGATTGCGAGGGTTCTGAGGAAGTACGATGTGCCCGCAACTTTTAGACCTCTCCGCACTATCCGTAGCTCCCTCAGGTCTGTAAAAGACCCTATTGACCCTAAGGACATGAAGGGCGTCTATGTCATTCCCTGCTCCTGTGGGACCCCTTATATTGGTGAGACTGGTCGCTCTATCAATCAGCGGATTAGCGAGCATTCAGCTGACTTAAGACATGGTAGGACCAAGTCCTCAGCCCTGGCTGAGCATGCGGGGAAGACTATGCATCATGTTTGTATAGAAGATGCTCAAGTCATTGCCAAAGTTGCGCAGTTTCACCATCGCAAATTTAGAGAGGCCCTGGAGATTGAGAAAAGGCCGAACAATCTTAATAGGGATGATGGCTGGAAGATTAGCAGTTGCTGGGTCCCAGCCTTGTCTTCCTAGCCTCCTCCTTTCCCCTGTTTTAAGTCTTAGGGTTTCTGTCTTCCCTCTCCTCAAGTTCTGGTTTTGGCGGGTGTGTCAGGTTATTATGGAGTGCTTGGGGTATTATTATGTTATTAAGTAATTTCGGGCTAATTATTGTATTAACCTAATCCAGGGGGTATTTGAGAATTAGATTGGATTTTTTCATTGATTTTTACCTTTAACTGATTTCCTTATATCGTATTAATAAAGGCCCCCCTTTTTTAAACCGTATGAGTAATAAGATAATTAACTAATAACCTAGTTAATTTTAAGAATTAATTATTGATTAATTAATGAATAAAAATTTTTAAATTAATGATAAGAGGTGATCTAGTTTTACCAATTGACCCTTAGTTTTAATGATAAACAAGAAATTATTAGAAATATACCAATAACATTGAGTTAATGGATATACTATTAGTAATAAACCTGCACGTTAATTATGGTATTTACCTTAGGTAACTATATTCTAGGAATATTAATGATTTAACTAGAATACTATAAATTATTTGAAAAAAAAAATATATAGATTAATGTATAGTACTTACTAGTTTAATTTCGAATGGGCCTTTACATTTAATATTAAATTAAAATGATTTATTGGATTTAAACTTTTACCTATTGTAACTAAATTCTAAGAACAATAGTAATTTAATAACTATTTATTTATATTTAAATAATTTGGGAACAATAATATAGGTTATATGAAGATATAATTAATGACCATTATATTTAGTTTACCAATATTAATTTACCATAATTTATTAATGACCATTATATCTAGTTTACCATTGGATCCTTGGATATAAACAATTATTATTATATAAATACACAGTTACCATTATAACTAAATTCTAAGATTAATAGTATTTTAACACTATTTATTTGTAATTAAATAATTCAAGAATAATAAAAAATATAAGTTTTTAATAATTATGTAGATATAATGACCATTATATTTAAACAATGAATTTATTTTATTTTCAATTAACTAATGATAATATGTTTCTATTAATAATAAAATTATTAGTTTGACTATGATCCTCAGGTCAAAATTAGCCGTTGCAATATAGCCGTTGGAGTCTCTGCACACTCTATTTAATCAAGCTAAGCCAGATCAGTTCTTCAACTTGTCCTGACGATGAACCACACTGGTTGGTTCGAAACGCGTCGACAAAAGATTGATTATGTGATTTTGCCGAAGA
The DNA here is from genome assembly GCA_031772625.1 of Pinus tabuliformis. Classification (NCBI taxonomy): domain Eukaryota; kingdom Viridiplantae; phylum Streptophyta; class Pinopsida; order Pinales; family Pinaceae; genus Pinus; species Pinus tabuliformis. The sequence continues at coordinate 995,256,164 of CM062810.1, read as the reverse complement.
TTACTAAACAATGTTATGGATCACAGAAGTCTAAACTCCTTAAAAATAAATTTAAATGATAATCCTAGTAATCATATTATTGAAATACACATGCTAATAATATATTTATTATTTTAAATATTATTATATATTAAATAAAAATGCTTTAAAAATGAATGCATGCATGTTCTATAGTATACGGTTTTAATGTTAATTTTTTTTTTTTTTAAATAGAGTAATTATTTTGTTTTTATATTTTACATATTTTTAATTTATAATATTTATAATATTTTAACTTACTATTTTTATATATTAATAATTTATTAATTTATTTCTAAAACAAATAGTTGCTTTTAGTAATTGGCCGTTATATAATTTTTTTTTTAAATATAATATTGATTTTAATTTCATATTTGATGGGTGGACTTTTAATCAGGGATTCTCATTAATGTAACATTTATAATATTATTTTAGTTTAATATTATATATATATATATATATATATATATATATATATATATTATATTTTTTTTAATTGGGCGTAATCCATATTGAATTAAGCAAAGTTTTTTGGTAAAAATTACATGAGAGAAATTTTTTGTGGATGTGTTTCGAACCAACAAGTGTGGTTCATTTCTATTTAAGCTTTTTCCATGGTGTGCCTCTTCATCTGGTCCTGATGATGAACAACACTTGTAGGCAAACCATGATAAAGGCTTAAATAGAGGCTTGGTTTGCCTCTTCATTTGGTCCTGATGATGAGCCACACTTGCCTTTTCATGTGGTCTTGATGATGAGCGACCTCTTCATTTGGTCCTGATGATGAGCCACACTTGCCTCTTCATGTGGCCCTGATGATAAGCCACACTTGTTGGTTCGAAATGCATAGGCCAAAATTTTTTCTAATGTAATTTCTACCAAAAAAATTTGCTTGTATAAAAATATTTTGAAAATATAAAAACTAGTTTAATTTCATGTTTATTGACATTTTTCATTAGAAAATTGTTATTAATATAATATTTATAAAACAGTTTTTAGTTTAACAATACATATTTTCTTTGGATTCTTTGGTCGTTATATAAAAATAAACATTTAAAAAAATAAAAATAATTTTAATTTCATGTTTGATAGAGTTTTTTAATTAGAAATAATGTAATATTTATAAAATTATTTTAGTTTATTTATATATATTTTCTTTTTAATGCGGTTTTATATGAAATTAAAGATTTTTAAAATATAAAAATGATTTTCATTTCCTATTTTATAGGGTTTTTTAAGTAGCTATTAATATTATAATATTATTTTAGTTTATCTATATATCTTTTTTTTATGTAGGTTTTTTCTTAATTAATATGTGTATTTGTTTTGTAAATAAAAGATTTCTTGAAAGATCTCCTTTATATTTGGTTGTAGAGGGTCTCTAGGTGTAGTGATTGTTTAGTTATCATGTTTCATTAATTTTTTAAATTGATATTCATTATCAACATGATATATGCAATATTATTTTAATGTAAGAAATATTTTTATCAAAATCTTATTTGTATCTCGATTTTGAATAAATCTATATACTTTCTAAGTAAAATATTTTTTGCGAAGGAAAAAACCTACTTTTCATTAATAAAAGTGAAAATTACATATTCTAGATGTTAAAAAGCATATCAAAATGAAAACTTTTGACTCATAATGTGACAAAAATTCCATAACATCATACGCAAATATCCATATATCATGCTACAAAGAGAGAACCAAATCTTGTTATAACAAGATTTTTTAATAGCAAAAAAACATAAAGACATATCTGCAATATTGATATCTGCATATATTGTTCTAGAAAGACCGTGTATATATTGGAGCATAAACCAAAAAAGATAAAGCAAAATTGTTAGAATCATTCTATGAGTTTTGCATCCTGTAACGATTTTTGCATCCTGTAACCCTCAATAAAGGTTCTATGGCAGTACCCATAATGATCTATGCCAACCTATTCTTAGATTTGCCACGAACCCCGTGCTTGTTGTGCACAACCTTGGAAAATTTAAACATTGCAGAAAACCCATGCTTGTTGTGCACAACCTTGGAAAATTTAAACATTGCATAAATTAGAAACTGGGCTTGTTTCATAGTAGAGTGACCTACTACAATAATATGTTGAACCAATAGATAAACTTAAAGGATTTGAATTTAGAATGGAAGTACATAATACTTTATTTTCACGACCATTTCTAATTGAAATATGTTGAGAACTAAAATTTATTTTAATATTATATGAAAGAAAATACAAAAAAATTATTATATATATATATATATATATATATATATATATAGTGATATAATTTTATTTTTCATTTCCAGAAAACATTTATATAATGTAATAGTTTCTTTGATAACTAATTAATTCATACAAGTGACTAAATCCAATTGTTATTGTATTTTTAGTCTAAGTTTTTTGGGTAGAGTGATACTCTCAAACTCAGTACGGAAGAAATGTTTTAATGTTAACATAAACATTTTGACTCTATCAAATTAAAGACATAAAACTAAAAATTAAAGATATAAAATTGGAAAGGTAACATTATTTAAAATGAAATTATTTATATTTTTTTTTTTTTAATTTAATATTTTGATTCTATCAAATTAAAGACATAAAATTAGAATAAAATTAAATAAAATTTTTTATATTTAAAATAAAATTTTTAAATTGTTGGTGGTGGTTTTTGGCGACACATGATTTTCATATATATATATATATATAATCAAAATTTAACACAATAATAAATTTATTATACAAATTATGTTTGTGGTCTATTAAAATAAATGTAAATCTGTATAATAAAAATATAATAAATGATAAACAAAACGCTAATATTTAATACTTAAATATATTTGAGACATGGAACGAAAACTATAAGTTATATATATTTTTAAAACTAGCCTAAATTTATCTCAACTCTGATTTACCAAAGGCCTAGAGGGATCAAATCTCTTGAGATACAAACATTTTTTTATAGTCAAAAGAGATTTGATCTCTCTACGCTTAGTAGATGAAGAGTTGAAATAAATTAAGACTGATTTAATAAAATATTTTTTTAAGTCAAAAGAGATTTGAACCCTCCTCTCTACGCTTGGTAGATGAAGAGTTGAAATAAATTAAGACTAATTTAATAAAATAAATTTAAATGATGTTCATTATCATTATGATAATAACCATATTTCTAGCCCACGGGGCTTTGGATTGATGGTGAATGGGTGCACTGTTAAGGCACTCCTTGCGATAGGTCACTAGTTCAAATCCCCTGTGGGTGCTTACCTACTAAAAGAAAAGATAATAATCATATTTCTGAGTTTAGACTTCTGTGATCCTTAATGTTTTAAAAATATTTTTTCCGAAGAAATCACATCGAATAATTTCTTGGAGCCAAGGGTTCAAACCCTCTAGCGTGGTTCATCACCAGAGAAAAGGTGGAGTATAGTAAATTACATAAAAATGGAAAAGAGAAAAGGTGGAGTATAGTAAATGACATAAAAATTGAAAAAAAAACTAGGACTGGAGAGTAGCAATCGAGTTGCAAACAAATAGGAATGTTTAAGTTGCTGCTAATTTTCTAGCCTTCATCCCTATTCAGATTGTTACCATGCTTCTCAATTTCTAAAGCCTCCCTAAACTTCCTATGATGGAAGTGATCAATTTTGGCTAAAACACGAGAGTCTTCAATACATATGTGGTGTTTAGTATTAGACGCATGCTCGGCTAAGGCAGACAAATGGGATCTATTATGCCTAATATCTGCCACATGCTCTTGGATCCTTTCCTTTAGCTAAGGCAGACAAACGGGATCTATTATGCCTAATATCTGCCGCATGCTCTTGGATCCTTTGCTTGATGGAATGACCTGTTTCTCCAATATAGGGTGTTCCACATGAGCAAGGGACTAAGTAAACACCTTTCATATCTTTGGGGTCAACAGGATCCTTCACTGACTTAAGGGAGCTGCAGATGGTGCTGAGGGGTTTAAAGGAAGTATGCACCTTATTCTTACTCAAAATGCGTGTGATCTTGTTAGTGGTTCCTTGTATGAAATGAAGTTGCACGCAATTAGAAAAACCAAAGGGATACTTTTCTTGGCTTAGGTCCGAGGGTATCTTTTCTAAAAACTTTAGAACTAGGTGCCTATTTTAATAATCATATTATTAAAATACATACGATAATGATATATTTATTATTCTATATTAAATAAAAATACTTTAACGTAATTTTAACGCAATTAGCAAAACCAAAGGGATCCGTTTTTTTGGCTTAGGTCCAAGAGTAGCTTTTCTAAAATCTTTAGAACCAGGTGTCTATTTTAATAATCATATTATTAAAATACATACGATAATGATATACTTATTATTCTATATTAAATAAAAATACTTTAAAATTAAATGGATGTTCAATGGTATACGGTTTTTATGTTAAACTAAGTAATTATTTTATTATATGTTTTAAATAATTTTTAATTTCTAATATTTTAATTTATTATTTTTATATATTAGTTAGAAATTGTTATTAATGTAATATTTATAATATTATTTTTTCTTTAACAATATATCTATTTTGCGAATTCTTTTTCATGCGGCTTGATATACAATTAAATAATTTTAAAATATAAAAGTGCTTTTAATTTCATGTTTTATTGATGTCATTTTAATTAAAAATTGTTATTAATATAATATTTATAAATTAATTTTTAGTTTAACAATTTACTTTTTTGGGTTTTTTTAATTAGTCTTATATAAAAATAAACATTTTTAAAAAGTAAATTGATTTTAATTTCATGTTTTATTGGTGATTTTTAAATAGCCAATGTTATTGATGTATATAATATTATTTTAGTTTATCTACATATATTTTGTTTTTAATGGGTCGTTATATAAAAATAAATACTTTTAAAATATAAAAATGATTTTCATTTTATATATTTTATTGGTGTTTTTCAATTAGCTATTATTATCAATGTAATATTTATAATATAATTTTAGTTTATTTATATATATTTTATTTATCTAGATCTTTTTAAAAGTAAAGGCCAACATCTAGGTGTAGTAATTGTTTCGTTATCATGTTAATCAAAATGATATATGCAAAAATATAAAAAATATTTGTATCAAAATCTTACTTGTATCTAAATTCTGAATAAATTGATATATTATTATTTTTTTAATAAAATATATATATATATTTTTTTAAATATTAAAAAAACATATGAAAAGTTTCAAAGTGTGAAAAACGTCCATAACATCATAAACCAATGGCCATATATCACGTTACAAAGATTTCAATAGAAAAAAACACAAAAAAAAAAAAAAACATATATGATAAACCAATGGCCATATATCACATTACAAAGATTTCAATAGAAAAACACACAAAAACATATATGCATATATTGTTCTAGAAATAATATAATCCCAAAAAACCCAAAAGCAAAACCCAAAACCCAAAAAAATCTATTGAAAAAGCAAAATTGTAAGAATCATTCCCAGAATTTTGTATCCTGTAACGCCTCAATAAAGGGTATATAAGAATACTTGTTATGAGATCTACTAGGAACTCCATGCTGGTTGTGCCCCTGCCTTGGAAAACTAAAACATTTTAAATTATAAAAAATTATTTCAACCAATTTTATTTTTATTATAGAACTTTTGCATCCTGTAACCCCTCAATAAAGGGTATATGGGAGTACGTGTTATGAGATCTAATAGAAACTCCATGCTTGTTGGGGACCTGGCTTGGAAAACTAAAACATTTTAAATTATAAAAATTATTTCAACAAATTTTATTTTTATTATAGAAATTAGCGATGGGACGTGTTTCATAGTTGAGTGGCCTACTACAATAAGGCAAGAGCTAACGAGCCTGCCATAGGGCATTAAATGCCTGCTTAGCTGCATACTCGATAACCCGATAACGCACACGCGCGCGGTGACTAGATAAACTAGATAAATAAAAAATAATGGGTTATCTAGTCACCGCACGCGTGTGCGTTATCGGGTTATCGAATATGTAGCTAAGTAAGCATTTCATGCCCTATGGCAGGCTCGTCAGCTCTTGCCCTACAATAATAAGGTGAATCAATAAATAAACTAAAGAGGAGAATTGTGGTATATAATACTTTACTTTCACAATTATTACTAATTGAACTACTTCAAAAATAAAAAATATTTTAATATTATATTAAAAAAATAAAAATTAAATTATTATTATTCATATATATATATATATATCTATAATTTATTTATTATTTTTATAAAACATTTATATAATGTAATATTTGCTTTCATAATTTAATAATTTATAAAGTGACCAAAGTCAATTCGTGTTGTAATTTTAATATAAGTTTGTTGGGTGGTGGAAGAGATGTTGTAATATTAACATAAATATTTTGACTCTACTAAACTAAAGACATAAAATTTAAAAAAAAAAAAATTTAGAGGTCACATTATTTAAAATTAAATTAAATTATTTATATTTAAAATATTTTTTTAATTTTTATAAACTGTTAGTGGTTTTTGGCTCCATTTTTTGCCAACACATACACACACACACACACACACATATATATATATAAATCTAGTCTATATCTATTTTTACTCTTGATCTATCAGGTGTCAAGAGGGATCATATCTCTCAAAGTGCAAGCCTTTCTTTAAGTTTTGCACTCAAAAAAGAGGTTTACACCTTGAGGGATTTCATTCCTTTGAAAACTTGATAAATCGAGAGTTAAGATGGATAAGGAAAGGATGGTCTTAATTTTAAAAAATAAAATTTGCTCTTATTTTAGATATTACATATAAATTGTTCAATTTAATTCATTTACCAATCTAAGTCCATCTTAACTCTGGATGTACCAAGCATCAAGAGGGATCAAATCTCTTGAGTTGAAAACATATTTTAGAGTGTAAAGTTATTTGATCCCTCTTGGCGCTTAGTAGATGTTGAGTTAAGATTGATCTAGGTTGGTTTACATATTTTAAATTTATTTTCATAATATAAAAAATTCTCTATCAACAACCAAATATTCATAAACATTTATTTAGTTCACTCATTAAAATTGAAAAACCTGGTTGTGATAAAAAAAACATACATATCAATACTAAGGAGAAACAATTCAACCAATTAATTCAAAATGAACCGCTTAGTCCTGGTGAGATAGAAAACCAATGAACCCAAATTCAACAACATGTGAGCCCTCAGAGTCACTTACACACGATCTTTGAATAAAATATTTTTCTTTGCTCAAAAAAATGGTAAGTAAACAAAACCCTTGAGACATCAACTATAATCATGGCGAAGAGCCTGCAATAAATACATCGTAAAGGAGGTGGATGTGGCATTAAAATGGTTGTAGGAAGAAAGTACCATGGTATTTCTGGAAAAATGTGTTCCCATCCTTTTGAGCGATGCAAGAATCGGTGTGGAAATGGAAGATATATATATATTTTTTAAATCTCTCTCACTTCTATATAATCTTAATGTTAGTGTAAATATTTTAGAAAGTTGTACAAAAGAAGCTTCACTTAGGTCATTTGTGACAAGTGACCCTAACAACACGATATGGTTGTTTATGCTTTAGATCCGCACTGAAAAAAGAAGAAAACCCTATAGAAAAAATATCATATGCAATCCAAAATGTAGAACAACAAGAAATAACTGATGCAATAACCCAATACAAGCATAATTTAAATAAATAATATTTTTATTAGAAAACACCTAGGGAAGGAGCTTTACAACAAGGGTCTGCAAATCCCCCTTTGTGGGATGGGTCCTTTGATTTCCTTATGCTTCAACGATATGTTTCTCTCTCTAAATACTAAGTGATTAACATAATATTTCTCTCCCATTATGTTAATCTTATTTCTTTTAAGTATTTTCTCCTAGGGTCTTTTAGGAGACCTTTAGGGAAGGTCCATCATGTGGACTTGACCCCCACAACTTTTTCTAGGATGGAAAGGAGTATTCTAAACTCTACTGCTCGCTCTTGAATAGTAATTACATCATCACATAAGTCTTGAACATGCTTCCATATCCATTCAGTATAACAATATTTTCAATTTCTAAAAATATTAACTGTTCAAAAACAAAGACATAGGGGTGTTACAGCTGGTCCGTTGCAAAGATGATAAAAAAGAGTTGGGAAAGATATGTAACTAAGATACATAAATTTGTATTTAGTCCGAAGTGGGAGATTGTTGTATCGGAGACAAAATAAATAAAATAAAATGGAGATAAATACTAATTGGGATGGAACAAACCACTGTGGGAGAGAAATGAATGTTGTAAAGAAAGAAAAAAACCTTTTCGAAAATATGAAAACAAAAAGGCATAGGAAAAATGCCGACAGACCTTAAAAGAGGAAATTGTTAAAAAAATGTTGTGAAAAAAGTTATAAAATAAAACCACCTATGAATCAAATAGGTTGTTGATTCTAGTAGGCAAGGAGATCTTACCTCGAGGAGAAACTGGAAGAGGCGATTCATGGTTGGGTGGAACGAATATTCCCCAAGGATTTTGTTTTTTTGGTTTTCAATTAGTAGATATTTTAGATTATAAATGATCCATGAGTTTAATTTATAATTCTATTCTAAAATATCTGTGAAAATTAAATAGATCTGGTAGTTGAAATGGTGATGGATTAGAAGTTATGTTCTTCATAAATTTTGCATGTAGATATAAGTTATGTATATGAGAATTATATGCATGCATAAATAAGTTATCGTCTAAAGAAGTTATTGAGATGAATGGGATTGAAAAGTAAGAATTTTTTTTCATAGTAAGAGAAATTAAAATGTATTGATGAAACATTTTCTTGTACTGACGAGAATGAATCCAGGAATTGGATAGTAGAGTATTGTTATATTCCCTTATGTATGTACATAGTTGAATAAACTATTCTTGAAGAAATTTAGGACCTATATACTGTTTTTGTGAGTTTAGCTTGTAGAGCGAATGGTTATGTGAAGTTAAAGGGAAGCAAAGTGTTATATATATATATATATATATATATATATATATATATATATATATATATATATATATATATATAAATCCCAGAATGGAACTTTTCTAAGGTAAGGTAAAATAGATTGGAAGAGAATAATTGTAAATAACACTGCTATATAGTCTCGCTAGGTTTAGAACAAAATTCTTGTATTTTATTTCAGTTTGAGATATAATAAACCAAACACTATTATGGAACAAGGATGAATAATAGCTTGAATAACATATATTAGTTGACAAATGGTAAAAGAACATGGAATACTAATGGTATTCCATTATACTATTAGAATATTATATCTTAGGAAATTAGATAAACAATTTCATCTATGTAATAGGAAGCTGGCGTTCACCATATTGAACCGATACAACTCCATAATCATACAAACCATATGACATTATTGAATAAAATAAGTGATACTCGATTTGGAATGAGTGAATAAAATCAAAACGATAACAGAGTTTGTGAAGAGATATTATAGCTACAACTACTAAACAAAAACAAGGATACACAATTAATATACTCACAAAAAGAGATATACCATTTTATGAATACTGGTTATATATATATATATATATATATATATATATATATATATATATATCTATATATATATATATATATATATATATATATATATATATATATATATATATATATATATATATATATATATATATATATATAAGTAAATTTCTTAGTAATTAAATAAAAATAATATGGAAATGGGCTAACTCGAAACCCTTTGTATAATTAAGAAAATAAAATTTGTGGCCTATATATAGAAGTAAACCTACAAAATTAATATAGAAGTGTGCGACAATGAGAAGCCATAGGGAGTTCAATATTTTAAATCAAATTAAATTACATAAACATTAATTCCTTATAAACATATACACAAGAAAGTAGAAGAGAGAGAGACAAATAATAAAACTATGTTCTCATCAAGCATGTAAGTAAAGACCCAGAAAAGTAAATTGATGGTCTCTAATGAACATACGAGAATAACCAACATTGAGTTAATTTAACAATAATACAAGATTATACATAGAGATGCAAACATATATAAAAAAATTCAAGACTAGTAATAAACCTAGTATAGATATAGATAATCAATATCTTTTTTTTACAGAGAATGGTTTTGTCCATATAGTCACACCTAGAATTTGGGGCCAATCAAAGTAAAAACCCTCAATATCAAATAAATAGGGGGTCATGCAAGGTCGTATATAAATAACCGAAAAGGAGTACAATAAACAACCCAAGCAACGTAAAAACCTTAGATAGGACTTGGACAACTGATTCCACAGAGTACTAGAACCTTAACATTGGGAAAATGAGGCGAGTCTAGTAGGAGGTTATCCTGAAAAGAAAACATGATGCGACATGTTAACTTTGGACTAGGATAAATGAAGACCCTATTTTAACAAATCAAAGGAATACTATTTTTACCTACAAACCATATACTGACCACGAATTAGAATTCTAAAGTACAAGATAATGCCTAGATAAGAAAAAAAAACTACATAAAGGGCAGAATCAATTACTAGTAAGGGTGACTATGTCTCTAAGCTAATATTGGCACACACAAAACCCTAGAGGTCAATGTTTATCATAATGATACACACACCAAAATAACCAAGAAATAAAAACTAAAACAATAAATCTTTATCCGTGATAGAGAAGGGTTCCTTTGAACCAAAAATTACGTTATGCCTCAGGACAATTATATCCTACCCCTCCACTTACATAGTAACATAAAGAAACACAGGGTGGTTAATAAATCCCAGTATCCACACACTGTTATTCGAGTAAGAAATGAGAATAAGTAAAAGGAACTTATACCTATGTTCACCTTGTTGGATGGCGAGGTCACCATAGTCCCTCCTACATGAGGAGTCGTAAGACCTACAACACAAAGAATATAAGCGGTTAGGAAACAGACCCTATGTATTATAGATAAATCCTTTTTCGTTTAAATGTTGGTAAATTCCTTCTGAAGGAAGAGAAAAGTATGAGAAATTACCATGAAGGTAATATGCTAAAGGCAAACTACACCCTCCGCTCATCACAAGAAATCACAAAAGACTCTCATAGAAATATTGTGGCACCCTCTATCTTGTAGACAACACAAGAAACAAGTTAATTAACATATGAAAATGAACAATGGAAAACTTCTAGGAAGATAATGACAAAAAATCATTGTATACCTTAGCAGCGAAAGGAGGAATCCTATAGAACAAGTGAACCCACGGATAAGAGAACCGAAGAAGTTAACTAGAGCCGAAAGGTAACATAAATTGAACTGAAATTGAAACAAGCCCTGCAAATGAGGAAACCCTTGTAGCAATTCTCCTCGATATTCAAATTACCAAATGAAAACCCTCAACAAGGAGTTCACAAGTGAAATACGACTTGGGTTCTCTATAGAGAATCACAATTGTTGATGCATCAAGATCAAATCACCACCATTGACACATTTGGCACAATGTCTACGTGAAGAGCATGTGGGCCACGTAGTGTGGAGGCTAGTCCATATCCCGGGTGGATGATGTGTACCAGATTGATTATATGCACTATGCAAATATCCCACACAGGTACCCCAACAATGTAATATAGTGACATAAAAACCCATGCATACAACACAAGTAAATAAATGTTAAGGCACTCAACTCTAGCCTATAGGATATAGGTGATATATGGTTGATAAACTTATAATGAGTGGAGTCGATGGGTCCTTCCTAAGAAGCCAAAGGTAAAATTTTGTTAACAAATACAAGGAAAACAAATTTATAATGGGTCTCCATAGTAGAGAAAGGAAAATAAAACACAGTAAAAATGTTCTTAAAAACTATTCAATACAAAGGAAACGATATTTATAACTTGATTATTAATGCAAAAGAGAATAATAAATATGGTAGGAGCCTAATTTAGAAGGAAAAAAATGTTGATGGAAGAGGGTATGTTACAATAGCCAAGGCTCTACAAATATCATGTTTATTCCTTAGAAAAAAATTTGTTAACATATTAGTTGGATTAACCTTTGTGTGTATTTTCTCCGACTATATCAACCCATCCTCTAACACTTGGTAAATCCAATGGTATCTAACATCAATAGGCTTTGTCTTGTAGTGAAAGCAATGGTTTTGAGCAATATGGAGTGCTCTTTGGCTATCACAATTCAATACATACTTTCCTTCATGCAGACCTAGTTCCTCTAGGAACCTCTTCATCCAAATAATTTCCTTTCATGCATTGTTTATTGCCATATAATCAACTTCTATGACATAAAGAGCCACCACATTTTGATGTTTAGATACCCATGATACTGCAGGCCCTACAAAAGTATAGGTATAATTTGTTGTAGATCTTCTAGAATCCATGTCACCTGTGAAACACTAGAAGGAAAATACCTCTTAGTGGAGGTTATAACAAAGGCTCTTAGTGCAATAAAATTGGAAAAAATTGTGAAAAAAACATCCACCAAAACATCCGTTTGGTATAGAAAATGTTTTAGAGGAGGTTTTACCAAAATTTCATCACATATGAAAAAATATGCACGGCCAGATGTTCTAGCAGATGGTTTTTTTTGTGGTGCACTTAATGCAAAAGAAGCACCAATGTGCTACATATATAAAAGCACTAGGTGGAATGAAAAAAAAAAAGGCATCGATGAGTCGAATGAAAATAATACTGGTGCATAATATATACCACATTGGTGCTAAGATATAAAAAATCATTGGAGCATTCTTCTAAGGAACGAAACTGGGGCACAAAAAGAATAATTGTTGTGGGAGTGATTTTTTTTAAAACTTACAGTGCCAATGTGTATCGTTTATACAAATTTCCTAATGCAATAGTTATACAAAATGATCGTTGATGTTCATTTTCATAATGCCCCAGGATGGAAATAATATTTTGTAGGACCGAGGAGTTAGTTGTATGAAAGCTTTGGTGCATTAAGAATTACAATGCATGAGGGTGTTAATCTCAAACAAGACCATTTCTTGAAGAGATAAACATATCGGTGCTCTCATTTTCTTAAAAGGCATTGGGCATGAAAAAATATGTCGTCATGGTGAATTTATATAAAATAACACACCAGTGCAGTTTTATGTTATAGATGAACCAATTTTTTGAATTATATTTCTCTTATTTAGAAATATTGGTCTGTGATAGTGCAATTATCATAATTTTTTAAATCTATTATTCATCAAAAAATCGACATATATCTTATAGCAGTATTTATATAAATTAAAATTTGATTAGTGCATTTGTATATGATGTTTAAATTCTTTTTATATTATCAGATTCCACATCTCTATTATAATATTTAGTCATCCATATATTTAATCAGTGGTGTAACATTTCACAGTGAAATTGGATAACATAATAGAATAAATTAAAATGTGTTTTATTATATATCAATAAGAGGATCTTTTTCATACAAAATGGGATTGTTATTGATAACCCCTTGTCTCTCAATTGGGACACTATGTCCATTAAATTAAACAAAACGTATGATTTTCATAGACAACTATTTCAAAAAATACAACAGGTTGCATTGATATCCAAATCGATCATCATTCTTCACTGGAGCTACTATCAGTGCTCGAGCTACTTCCATGACTTGGGTTATTTGGAGGAATATTTTTTTGGTTGCATTGATTTTTTTCATCTTCTTGATCTTGTAGTTCCATCTCCAAACATAAAAATAAAGTGTAATGAGTTTATCTACATTGGCGAGAATAATGAAAATTGAAATAAATAATATACATAAATGTAAATCAAATAGAAATGTACCATAGAAAGAAGTGACTCATAAACTATGCACATTAATTCAAAACCAAGTCTCATGCCTTGTTGCAACGAGTCTTTTGTTGGTGTAGTTCCATGCTTTATTTCTTGCATGTTTTAAACCCTGTTGGTGCACTAAGATGACTATTAAAAGCAATCTCAATACCTACATTAATTATCAACCCCGGGTAAGTCTATTTATTTCAAGAGTGTTCATCATTGTCTATGCAAGTTAATTCAAAGGTTAATTCATAATGAAATGATTTAGAATCACTCCAATAATTAATATCTAATTCTCGAAGTTCAATCCAAAACAAATCTGAAGGATAACCTTAAATCATTCTCAAACCTATTTTAATCTATTATGCAAGGAACTGAATCTGAATGCAAGTAAAAGGAATCACTTTTAGCAGATTTACTAACTAGCATCAATAATTCATTCAGCAAGAAGGAAATCTACAACAAATAATCAACAAGCAACTATTCAATATTTTAACTAAAAGCAATCAACTATGAACTCAAGATCTCTGATAACACTACTTCAGAAGGAACACCAATCAAATACTTAAGCTAATCTGATAAATTAATCAAAGATTAACATGCAGACGTAAACAAAGTAAGATCTAGAATCTACTTTGAATGGCAAGGGTAAATCAAAAAGATCAATACTCACAACAATCAGGATAATTCTAGTTACATGAAATAACAAAAAAATAAACAATTGCAAGAGTAAAAATAAATAAGTATGGCACAAACAAAATAGTAGATCTCCTATCGACTAGGCCCAGATTTTTCAAAAGTCACTGCCGAAAGACACTCAGAATGTGATTACAAGTAAAACATGGTCTTTCTCATTAAACTAAATAATAATGATACATCATCACCGTAGTGAGAATACTCTGTGTCAAAATGAAAGTTACAATCTTCAAATTCCTAGCTAGCTATTCTAGTTCACCTATCGGCTTTATATAACCTATGAGAGACAAATGGATAAGAGCTAATCCTCGAGTTTAGGAGATCCCGAGGATTCTGCAGTTGACAATCAAATTTTATTACAAAATAAATTTGATTCCCTTGGTCTTCCACTAGCCTTTGTGAGTGAAACATTGTCGTTTTCCTTTTCTTGGTCATTGTTGTTCAATCGTTTGAGCAACAATCATTCAATTAATATTCCTGCATATAAAAAGAGCGAAAGTTAGATTTCTTGCCCAAAATTACCCAATTCATTAATAATTGATTTTATCCATATTCTATAATCATTTCTTCTAAATTATTTTCTAAAGTGAAGATAAACATATAAAGATGAATGATTAATTAAGCTAATATGAGGATAAAACATACCTTTTGTATGGCCCAACATACTCCCATTCTTACCTTTTTGCATGTCCTCATGCAATAAGATGATTGAGGTGCAGTTGTGTCAAAGAATAAGCAGGATAAACTTCTTCTATATATAGCCTAAAACCATTTTTTTGTTTAAGTATTGCAAAAGAATAGTTTATATGGTAATATGGAAAATCATAATCATAGTAATACCCTTCAGGGGGTACTGGATAATAGGACATCTATAACGACATCCTATCCAAGTAGTACCCATGCCTAGGACTATATTTCTATACATGTTTAGGCGACCAGCAACAGCTTTATAGTTTTTGTACCCAAACCGCTCCCGGTTTTTTATATTGTTAGAGGAAGCCTCCCATCTTTGCCTTGCTCCCAACAAAGATTCCTCCTTAATGTCCTCAAAATATTCTCTTCCTGCTTGTATAACATCTGTATGGAGTGATCCCAATTTAGCCATGACCTCATCTTGTTGCATAAATCTTTTATGTTGGACAGAAAGGTGTAAGGGTTTCATGGGTTCTCCTTTGACCCATAAATATATACCATGTTCCCTTTCTTAAAAAATATTATAGGCTTTAGCCCATTTAACCTGATTGGTAGCAAAAGAGAGGAAAGATTGAGATTGAATGTCCCCAATGAAGGGGATAGGATTGCTATCTGTTCGTCCTCCAAGAAACAATTGTGTAGGTATAATTCGCATAGAAGGCATTGTACTTGCTCATTTTGTTCCTTAAAACATTGGATAAAGTCTGAAGTGGTCTTGAATTCTGCTAACTTACTAGCCCTGACAGCTTTAGCTTTCAGCAATAGGTACCTTTCCAACAAGAATAACGCATAATTAGTGGCAGGTGACTGGAAGGACAAAGCATCAAAGTAAAGAGAAAAAGTCACATTTTGGTTGCAGTAAGTTCATCAAATTTCTTCCGCAACTCTTGGTGTATCTATAACGGTACTACTTCTTCCTTATGTTGAGCCAACTCCTGCTAGGTCTTTGCTAATTCATTCTGCAATTTCAAGATAATAGCTTCTCTTACCAGAAGAACATAGTGAGGTTTTTCCTATGTCTGAGTTTCATTATCATGTGTTATCACTCAACTAGTTTGAACAACAACTTCGGTTGTTTCTTGGGATAGACAACAATATGCCTGGGCATTCTCCTCAGAATCTATTTGAGCAACAACTTTGGTTGTTTCTTAGGGCATACAACAATCTCCCTGGGAATTCTCCTCAGAATTGGTTTGGACATCAACATCTGTGGTAGGAAAGTCTGTTTGGGTCTCCATTGAACAAACACAAGGACTTTCAGTCTGAGTCTCAATATTCTCCAAAGGACATTGTTCTGTTTGGGTCCCTATTGAACAAACACAAGGAATTTTAGTATGAGTCTCAATATCCTCCAAAGAACATTGTTTTGTCTGGATCCCTATAGTTTCTAGTTCCATTTTTAGTTTCCAAGCCTTATCTGCTTCTTTTAACCAATCTCTCAATTGTTTGACTCTTTTCTTCTATAATTTTCCTATATTTATTAATCAGCTTCCTTAATATAGCTCTGTACGATTTATTCTTCGTGGGGTTTACGATTGGATATGGCACAATTGTGTTTATTTCGGGTTCGTGAGGAATTGTGGCAATATCAGGGTTATGTTCCAATGGAAAAATATCTTCTAATTGATTCTCGTCTCCAAGGTCCTCTTCTATATGGGATTCTTTCTCATAGGACTCCATTGGAACAATATTTCTTGAGTGAGTTTCATCTTTAAGGTCCTCTTTTGCATGGGCTTCTTTCTCTAGGGATTCATTCATAGAGGGAACCGATTCCCTCTGATCCTCCAAATTATTAGTAGATGGAAAATTTTCAGTATGGTCGAAACTACTAGCAGATGCGGATTGGTTAAGGGAATGATTTTTCCATACAGAGTTTCAAGATGGATCCCTTTCTTCATAGTATGTACCCATATTCTCTAATAATTGAGCCATTTCATCCTCATATTCCTGCAAAAAATCATCCTGCGGGCTCAAAGAGGGCATATGAGACGACCCTCCTTCTTCAGTTGGAATTGGGGTGCTCTGCTGTGATTTTATCCTTGCAAAATGCCTTTGTTTTGTTGGGCCAAAGGCCAAAGAAGGATTCCTTATTTTTCTTTCCCTTTTTGGACCTGCTACCTTGACTCTCTGTTATTCAGTATCTGTCTCATCAATGTTTCTATCATCTATCCATGTCTGTGCATCTAGGTTTTCTTCTAGTGGGGTAAAGGTCAGATTTACAAGTTTACCCCAAGTTAATTGTTGTTGATCCAATCCATGAATAATAATTAACTTAATTAGACCTTGATGGCTAGCAACACAATGTGGATCTTTAGCCTTGCTAACCCAACTAGTAATGTCATGCAATAAGGAATTTAAATATAATGGAAAATTAACCATAATTTTCTGCTTAAGAATAAATAACAATTTGAGTTGTCAAGGTTTTACCACATCTTGACATCCAACACAAGTGATGTACCTCTGAAAAGTGGTCACCAATTCCTGCAATGGTTCCTTTAAGGATGTGGGGTGAAACCCTTTAACTTTACGTTCCAATTGTTCATCTCAGACTTGGAATAACACAATTGCATCATGTAGGAGAAAATACTTATCAGTCCATCTTGTTCCTTCTATTGGAAGTCCAGAGACTTTAGCTATAACTCACTACAAGAAAAAAGGACATTGGTGAGGGGTGAAAAATGTCACCATAAGCTCATTGATGACGGTCAAAAAGTATTCATCACCAAAAACTGAACGTCACCAAAGGTGGCGTCACCAAAAATATAGGTGTTGTAGTGACATACAAAGTTTGTCACCAATAATGATGGATAGTGACCGTCACCATTTCATATGAGCAATGGTTAGGGACCATAACCTCCGTCACCAAAAACTAAATGTCACCAAAAGTATAGGTGTTGTAGTGACATTCAAAGTTCGTTACCAATAATGATGTATAATGCCAGATAACAACTGTCACCATTTCATATGAGCAATGGTGACAGACCGTAGCCTCGATCAACAAAAATTGAACATCACCAAAGGTGGCATTGCCAGAAGTATAGGTGTTATGGTGACATTCAAGGTCCATCACGAATATAGATTATAATGTCGGATACTGACCGTCACAATTTCATATGAGCAACAATGATTTATCTTGATGGATCTTTAATGGCCATCACTATTAGTGCATATATATGGTGATATTCGTTGACCATCACCAAAAGTCGCATTTCCAGAAGTATAGGTGTTGTGGTGACATTCAAGGTCCATCACGAATAATGACTATAATGACGAACAACAACCGTCACCATTTCATATAAACAACAATGATTTATGGTTACAAACCTCTGAGGGTTGTCACTATTGATGCGTATATATGGTGGCATTCATTGACCTTCACCATTTCATATTTTTGGTGAGGGTTGAAAAATATCACCAAATTTCATTGGTGATGGTCAAAAGAACCTCCGTCGCAAAAAAATTGATCATCGCCGTTCCATATGGATGTCAGGGCATGATGGAATCGAACCACCAACCTCTGCTTGTAAATTAGGTTCTCTTCCACTGAGCCAATACCCTTTAAAGAATTATACTTTTAAAATTAGACCTTGAAACTTCATATTGTAAATTCTACAACTTTCAATAAATTAAAGTCTCAGAAATATTTTACTAAACAAGAAAAGCATCATTGAAGATGCAGGTCCCTACCTAATGGTTATTGAAGTTATGAAAATTGGGTGGAGGGAAGATTAGTTATGTATAAGAGAATCAATATGTTTAGTTGAATACTCAATTAGAAGTGAAAATATGAAGACATTTATAACCTATAAATGATCTGTAACTAGCAAATGCACCAAATATTGCAAAGGAAATGTCATAAGTGGATAGCATATGGAAGAAGAGGAGGGAGAGAATCAGAACCCTTGTACATCTTAGCATGCCTTAGAACTTGGTACATCTTAGCTTGTTTGACATGTCTTTGTACTATCTGTCACATGTTAGCATGCCCTATCATTCCTGAAGACACCTTGGCAGTCATGACCTCACAACTAGCATTACATTTTTCCATGACATGAGAACCTTACATTCACTAGAACACCTTGGCAGCCCCTATTTGTCATGCCCTCTGTTATCCTCCACAATGACCTAGGCTTATGATGATATCAATAGAGGTAACCACAGACCAAGATTTTAGTTTGGTAGCTAGCCCTACCAAACCAGAGAGGGCTCTCTCTATGAAATCACAACGAAGCGATGACTGGAATGTAAAGGATTTTAGGCTAGATAGCTAGGCTCAGCTGGGTTTTTGGAAGATTTAGGGTCTTGGAACTCTGTCCACCAGTATCTTGTCTGGAAAGGACTTTATCAAGGAGGTAGGGCCTTAGAACTTGTTGTCGCCACAACCACCACCCTATTAAAACCCGCTCTAGTGGCAAATTTGAATGGGTACCCTAGACATTTGACCTTTTGTTTCTAACTGGAGTTGTTACATGGAATTATATCTTCTAAGCACAATGATCACACCCCATTTATAAGTCTCTGCAGAATGACTTGTTTATAACCCAGTCTAGCCCTTCATTCATGTTCTTTCATCAGGACTTTTCTCAATCCTCATAAACATTCATGGTACTCTATGCCTACACATATAACCAACCCCCACTCTTCACTATGGGTGTATATGGACTTAGCCTTCAAAACCTTCTATTGCGTCCTTATTTCTACATCAATTCTTTGATAATAGAAATACTATACAAATATGCATAACTTACCCTTTTCATACTTCCTCGGTCTTTACACATCTCTCGATGCATGCCTTCATCACTTATTGCAATCGCTTGTCCATGCCTCCATCGCATATCACTTTTCGCATTGGCAAAGGCTAAAGGTCCATCTCCCATGAATAACTGTGATGCGATCAAGTCTCTGATCACATCACATCTCACAATCGACGCTCTCAACCAGTATATCGGCCCAAGCTTCAAACATTTCGCGATATGGCGGACTCGTCGGGATCATTAACCGCAACATATATATTTTCAGGTCTAGCTTATCACATATCACAATCAATGGAACCCAAGGTTTGTACATAAGGTGCTCTGCGACATTGGCGGACCCACCGAAATTATTAACCATAACGCATATACTTTTCGGGTCCGGCCTATTGCAAATCGCAATCGATGGAACCCAAGGTTTATACGTAAGGCGCAATGCGATATGGCGGACCCGTTGGGAATATTAAGCACAACATGTATATTTTTCATGTCCGCTTCCCCCAATCGCATATCGTAATCAGTAGTCGGTGACAGTAAAGTGACATGCAATAGGCGAAGGGGCGATGAGCGGACTCGATGATAACTATAGACCTGGGTGTATAGTATTTGAAGTCCGGCCTTATGGTTCGACTGCGGGTTTTCCCATGTATTCCCATGCTTCCCGATATAGTGTTGTGGTCTACGTTTTTTAAAGGAAAATCAAATAAAATGAATGGTCTAGGTTCAGCAGCTTAGTATTTACGATTGCTTTGCATTGTGATATTAAATGGAAACTGTGACTGAGGGCAAAGTTTTTTTGTGGGCATATCTGTCATATTTCTCATAATCATAGCTAATATGAAATATTTCTGTAGGTGAGGACCAAGAGAAGAAAGGCGAGTTCAAGTGGACCCAATAACTGATAAATGTGATTTATATCAAGATGACACCTCTGCACCACCGATGTTGATATTGCAAAGACATACTCTGCAAGAAAGGGATACGAACTGCCATAGTGCATAATGGAGGCATGCTCTATGTTTAGTGGAAGCACTCATGACAGCACTGATCCATCAAGATGTTATTACCTCTAGATACACCTTAAATCATGCCAGATGTGGGATGATGAGCACAGTGTCTTCAGTTTCCTTTAGGAAATAATAGGGAATAACGTCCGCTCCATACAAGTGCAAAGAGATGACACACAGTCATGCTCTTTTAATCGAAATCCTTTCATTTCCCCCAGAAAATAAAAACACCCCAGCAAATGTAGCCTCAATGTGTCGGCAATTTGATGGATCGTTCTACATCTGTATATTTTAATTTGTATATTGAATAAGCCAGGAAGATGGAGGGTCAGGGGGATACAGAGGGTCAGTTTCTTCCTACATAAGTATTACCCCTAGAGATGGAGGGAGGACTTTTTTTGGGCAGAACAACTTTTGATTTATTGTGCTAATAAAGAAGACTGTTTAGGTCAAGAAGGAGCCTTTTTTCAGATTTATTTTCCTCTTCTTTCATGTGTCTAGAATCAGGGTGTTGTTGCTGGCATAAATATAAATGTGTCTTGCTTCTGCACATTGATAACGATACAACTTATGACTAGTCTTCGTTATTTCAATGTAATTCTTCATCATGGTTAACTCATGAGCGGTCCCCGGTTCGAAACTATATTAAACATCAGTTGCAAGTTTATTTGTAGGAACAAGAATGTGCATTCTTGTATGAATAATCAGATTGCAATTAAGCTTTAATATAGCCTTGTTCATCTGTGAACTCAGTAATTGATTCATCTGGAATTGGAATCTATATATGATGTTTAATCTCTTTTATTATGCTCCTACAGGATAGATTAGAATAGTTAAGATTAGTATAATTAGGAAGAATTAGTATAGATAGGACTTAATATATATAGGTTAGTTGTTCCTTTTGTTGATTTAATTTAAGTCTTCCTTCGGGGAGCAATATTTCAACACCTATAACAGTTTACTGGATCCTTTAAAACCCGTTGGAACTAGCCATTCCAAACGAAAGTAGATCTAATTAGGGCCTGCGATTAGGTTAGTTCCCCTTGTTGGCATAGCGAAAATTCGCCGCGTCAACAAATATGGCGCTAGAAGGAGGGCCTGAACTATTGTCCATAGCTTTTTATGATTTGATCTATAATGTTACGCATGGATTCGAAAAGATTAATGCATGGATCATAAAGGTCGAAAAGATCCTTCCTCCCATTTGGAAAAGCCTCATTTCGAAGAAACAGAGATCCCTCTGTGTCCCGTGTTTTGGTCACCCAAGGAAGAGAGACTGTGGAAGTACCCTGTCACTCAGGAACAACCAGTCAGAGTAGTTATTCATGCTTACACTCGTTCCCTATCACATCTCCCCATATTTCATTCTTTACCTCCAATAGCTAAAAGAAAGCCAAGGATCTATCACATAAACGAAGAGACATCTACAGCCCCTTCTCTTGAAGATATTGTGCTAGAGTCTTTGCAAAGTATCGACACTCCTTGGGAAGAAATTCCTGAGGATCCCCCTTCTAAAGGTAATCCCTGTCCTGATTTGGAAAATCCTAACAAAGAACACTTGGGGGAAACCTTCAACCAAAACCTCCCTATCCATAATATGGCTAACATTCCCTCTCCAAGTGGGAATCCGCCTCTACCGCCTCCTCCGAGTGGGAACCAACCCCCACCTCCTCCGAGAGCACTCCCTCCCTGGCTTGCACAGGATGTCGTAGCAGTACCTAGGCAGCAGCATGCCTTACCCAAGAACGCAGAAAGAGTATTGCCTAAATTCAACCCTGAGCGGGGAGACACTGTTGATAACCATATTCACTCTTTCTTCCTAGCCGTACGCATGTTAGGGGTAGCCGATGAAGATGTGGTATGTCGCTTGTTCCCTTTTACTCTGATTGGTATGGCTTCCACATGGTACTTTAGCTTTAGAATAGGATTGATCACCTCAAGGGGTGCCTTTCAGCAGGCCTTCCTAGACAAGTTTGGCAATGACAAAACACCTGTGGCCTTAGTTTCAGAACTATCTCATTTAAAAATGGAAGTCAAAGAAAAATTCAAGGATTTTAACATCTGGTTCAACACTTTGTTCAACAGAATCCCGGCTAATGCTAGACCTACTGATGAGGTGCTCATGGAATTCTACATCACTGATCTCCCTGTCCCTACTGTGACGTGGGTCAAGAAAAGTAACACAAAAACCTTACAAGGTGTTATTGATGAAGCAATAAAAGTTGAGAATGAAATGATCAGTCTCACAACATGTCACCATACGACCGAAGGAAAGAAAGCCTCTCAATCATCCAAGAAGAATAATGGGAGTGATAGCAAAGTGGCTGAGGTCAAAGAAAGGGACACCACAAATGTGGAAGGTTTGCATCGGATCATTAAGAAATTGAAAAAAAAAGTCATCAATATGAAAAGGCATTCTGGAGAGAGTATAAGTGGGAATGGAGGAGATTATAACAACAGAAAATCTTTCAAACCTTTCTATCGTAAGGAGACAGAAGGTGGTCATGGTCAACTTGCATTGCCTGCTCCACCCAATGAAGGGAATTTAACTATGGAAGAGTTGGCTCTTATCGGATCGCTCCTTAACAAAGAAGAACCTACAGTGGAGCTAGAGCTAGAACAAGAAAATGAGGAAGAATACCAAGTAGAAGAGCCCTTGGATGAAGAATCTCAAATCAATGTACTTTGGGATTTCTATACAAGTGAGAACGATGAAGACGAAGGAGATAGTACGAAAGAAATCCACACTAATGAAATCAACACATGAAGTAAAGGGCCACTTGCGAGCGTGATGAAGCCTGTAGACCAGACAAAGAAATATGTTCATCCTTTGAAGGCATTCGCTCCTAAAGTTCCGTGGAGAAGGGTAGACCTAGTGGTGATTCCAAGCGTACTCCAGTTGTGAACTATCCACAGAAAGATAACACATCTCCAAATGCAACGAAGGCGACTGAAAATGGTAAACTCCCACCTAAGAATGGAAAAATAGGTATGTTTACTCTACCCTACCCTGTTTATAACATTGATTACAACATTATGGATGATCTTAAGAAATCTTGAGCTAATATCACATACTTCGATTTGTTAAAGTTAACGCAGCAAAGAGATCTACTTTTCAAAGCTATGAATGAATGAAATTGCAAATCTCCCACCATCCAAGTAGTCAAACCAAAACTTTGGTGTCCAGACCCGTTAGTACCTCCAGTACATCCCAAACACCACTAGCTATGGAAGCCACTCTGTCAAAAATAAATCGAACGCCCCAAGATGTCAGTGCAGCCATGATAGGAAGGAAATCAAAATCCATGACTCCAACTTTCCTTATCACATTTGAAATCTTCAACATGAATGTATACAATTACTTGGTAGATTCCGGTGCCTCATCCACTGTTATGCCTTACACTATTGCTAAAAGACTCCATGCAATACCTGAGAAAACTGGAACTCAAATTATGCAACTGGACAGAACGAATGTAAAAGTAATTTGAGAATTGAAAGATGTGTTGATTCAGATGGCTGCTAAACCTCAGTACACCCAAGTCATTGACATAGTGGTAGTCGACATACCCGAGGCTTATGGAATGTTGCTTAGTAGGGACTGGTCAGCAAAACTGAATGGATATTTCTCAACTGATTGGTCCCATCTCTTGCTGCCTCAGAAGGGAAAAGGTGATATGCTGAGAGTTGATCAAGAAAGATACATGAAGTATGTGGTGACGAAATTAAATGGCCCCAATGAACCTATAATGTTTACCAACTCTATCCTTGGGAGCTATAGTTTCGATGTTTGTGCCACAGAAACCTGTTTCGAAGAATTCCATGCAGAAATAGTTGAAGAAACTATGACAAACACACAGTTGGAAGCTCTCCCCCATAGTCCAACTGATGAGCCACCCTGTAATGTAGTAGATGATAGAACCAATTTCGTAGGAAGCAGTTTAATTGATGTAACATTAGATTCTATATTTTGGACACTCTATTTTGATGGCTCTAACTGCCTTGAAGGTGTAGGTGTTGGGAGCATTCTCATTGACCCACAAGGGAACCAACATCTGATGGCCAGTCGATTGGAATTCGCATTCACCAACAACATGGTAGAATATGATGGCTTGCTGTAGGGCCTGAAGAAAGCCATCAGTATGAAGGTAAAAAATCTTAAAGTTTTTGGTGACTCACATATAATTGTGGACCAGGTAAGGAAAAGGATACACTGCAATTCACCACACCTGGTAAGATACCAGCATGAGGTATGGAGCTTAATTGACAATTTTTATTCTTTTAATATCACATACATACCTCGAGGGAAAAACCGAGATGTCGATCTAATGGCTAGTATGGCTTCAAAACTTTTGCCTAACCTTAGATTAAACAAGAATAAATATTATGTTGAATTAATTTTCAGACCATCCGTAACTGATAAAATTTCAAATTGGCGGGTATTCGAAGGTGGCGAGCAAATCCTTGAGTTCCTGCATTGTGAGAAGACATTCAAAATTGCACTCATTGATGAAAAAGAGCATGACAGGCTTATGAATGAGAGCGAAGATGAGGAAAAAGATCAGTCCACTATAGTTCCCAAGTCAGTTGTCAAGATGGAGCACTTGTATGACCTGCATGATAAATTTAAGAAGCCGACTAACTACAAAATGCATAGCTCATCCATGAAGTATGAATCGGTCAACCTTGGAACCAAAGAAGACCCAAAAATTGTTAATTTGGGCTTAGGATGCTCTCCACGAGAAAATGCTGCATTTGTTAAGCTGTTTAAAGAGTACAAGGATGTCTTTGCATGGACATATGGTGACTTAAAAACCTTTGATACCAACGTTATGCAACATGTTGTTCTGTTGGAGAAGGATGTTAAGCCATACCAACAAAAGCTTAGCAAGATGCATCCAAGCCTGGAACCTTTGGTGAAGAAAGAATTAAACAAAATGTTGGACGCAAAAATCATTTTTCCTGTCAAGCACACCCACTGGGTAGCCAATCTCATGCCAGTAAGAAATAAAAATGGAGACATCAGGTTATGTATCGATTTCAGAAACCTGAACAAAGCATCACAGAAAGATAACTATCCAGTCCCTTCTATGGAACACATTCTTCAGTGCATTTCCGGGTCTGAAATGTTGTCCCTATTGGATGGTTTTTTGGGATATAATCAAGTGTTGGTATCGAATGAAGATCAGCTTAAGACAACCTTCAACACTAAATGGGGCACTTACGCATACCGTAAAATGCCGTTTGGACTTATTAATGTGAGCACCACATTTCAGAGAGCTATGGACATAGCTTTCCGAGGATTGATTAACAGATCAGTAGTAGTGTACATGGATGACATTACTGTGTATTCATATCACAAAAGGGATCATATTTATCACCTGAAATAGATTTTCGAAAGATGTCGAAGATACGGAATATCATTGAATCCCAGGAAGAGCGTCTTTGAAGTTACAGAAGGGAAACTACTGGGTCATATCCTCTCTAAAGAAGGGATTGTTATTGATCCTAAAAGAATAAAGACCATCATGAGAATACAATCCCCTGCAAATAAAAAGGCAATGCAATATTTCTTCGGGAAAATTAATTTCGTTAGGAAATTTGTTTCAGGTTTCGCAGAAATAGTGCATCCCATGCAACTAATGATGAAGAAAGACATTGTGTATAGGTGGAGCGATGAAGCTAAGAAATCGTTTCAGTGAATTAAGGAGGCCATTGCAAAAGCTCCTGCGTTGGTCAACCCTGATTTCGACAAGGAAATCCTCTTGTACACTTTCGCTTATGATGTTTCATATGCTACAATCCTCACCCAAAAAAATGATGATGGCAACGAAGTCCCTATTTCTTATATGAGCTCTAATCTCCAGGGTGCAGAACTGGACTACCCAAACGTGGAGAAATAAGGTTTTGTGGTTTTTAAAGCCGTAAAACATTTTTGCCCTTATTTATTAAAGGCCAGGACTAAAGTAATCATTCCCCACCCTGCTGTAAGAGCCCTCTTCGTACAGAAAGAAATGGGTGAATGAAGAGGGAATTGGATAACCGCCCTTCAAGAATACGACCTCGAGATTAAGCCGGCGAAGATAGTTCGAGGGCAGGGATTGTGTGAGCTCATGGCAGAAGCCTTGGCGGATAAAGAAGGGGCGTCTGAAGAACCAGAAGCACAGAGCATATAGAATGCACAAGTAGAATTCAGGGAGGAGCCCCTATGGATTAATGAGACACTGATGTGTGAGTGCGAAACGTCGGAAGTCCCTTTGGACCCTGAGTCATGGTATTACGACATATGCTTTTATTTAACACGG
This sequence comes from Pinus tabuliformis, assembly GCA_031772625.1. Taxonomy (NCBI): domain Eukaryota; kingdom Viridiplantae; phylum Streptophyta; class Pinopsida; order Pinales; family Pinaceae; genus Pinus; species Pinus tabuliformis. The sequence goes on along the minus strand of CM062810.1, from coordinate 995,228,904 downwards.
GGATCATGTCCTAAGTACATGGATGCATCACGAAGGTGAGCGCTCAGATTCAAATCTAATCAATATCACTTGGCCAATGACACATTATACACAAAAAATTATGATGGAGTCTGGCTGAGGTGTTTGGAAAAGGATGATGTCGACCATGTCTTGAAAGAAATGCATGATGGCCCAGCAGGTGGTCACTATGGAGGAGAGACCACTGCTCACAAAATATTAAGAGCTGGATATTATTTTCCCATAGTGTTCAGAGACTCGCATGCCTATGCTCGAAAATGTAAGGTATGTCAAATTGTCGTAGGACAAGAAAGAAATCTAGTCATTCCCCTCAGGCCCATTATGATTTATCGCCCATTCCAGCAATGGGGCCTCAATGTCATAGGTGAGATCACTCTAAACTCTGCATAGTAGCATAAGTATATACTCACGACAACTGAATACTTCACCAGATGGACTGAAGCCATCACGCTTCGAAAGGTTATTGAAGAAGAGGTAATATCATTTATTGAGAAATTTATTATCAACAGGTTTGGCATCCTTGACGCTCTCATATTTGATAATGCTTCTTACTTTTCATCACTAAAATTGATTGAATTTGTTATCAATAAAGCAATTCGCGTAAGGTATGCATCAAACTATTACCCCCAGGGAAATGGAGTTGCAGAGTCCTCAAATAAAAACCTCACCTGCATAATCTATAAATCTGTTGCAGACAACCAGAGGAACTGGCACAATGATCTAACAAACGCCCTTTGGGCCGATAGGGTCACCCAAAAAGTAGAATTAGGAAACTCCCCATACATCCTCGTCTACAGAAAGGAAGCCATCTTGCCTCCTAACATTACCCTTCCCTCTTTATAGCTCTCCCAAGCTTCGAGAGGGACCCCTTCAGCCTTACTTCAAAAAAGGATCAACCAACTGGTGAGGTTAGAGGAATTGAGAGATAAAGCCACAAATAAATTTAGAAATCACGAGGTGATTTTGAAGAGATGGTTTGATTGTCATCTGGCAGGAGAGCTAGTCTTGAAATGGGACAAGCTGAGTGAGCCAAAAGGTAACCACACGAAGTTCCAACACTTATGGTTGGGCCCATTCCAAGTTGAGGAAAAATTGGTCAGGGAACTTACAGATTGAAAACTTTACAAGGAGAAACTGAGAAACTCCCTATTAATGGCCAACATCTTAAGAGATACTTCCAATAGCCACCACATGGTGGTTACCTCCTGAGTAGGTTAGGATTCATTTATTTTTGCTGTTAGCTTAAGTTATATTTTCGTCCCGTCCGTCCTTGTTTTTTTTTTGCAAAGTTCATTTTCCTTCTGTTTTGAATTTCAGTCCTTTTCAGCCAATTGATTTTGGTCCTTTAGTCTCATTTTCACCTTTATAACTCTCTTCAGATTGCCCTCATTCCCCACCTTCAGCTTTTTGCCTCCCTCAGTAACCTGCTGATGAGTCTGCCAATCCTAAATTCATTGTTACCTTGCAAATCAAGAAAATTTTCAATGAGCCTATGAGAACTAGAAAATCAGTGGTGAAATTCAAATCAAAGCCACTCATTGGCATCTGTTGGGAACTAGGTAGGATATTTTGATAACCTGCATACCCGGAGCATGTAGGGGCATCTTTATGAAATGAAAAATCTATAACCACAGCTGGATTGGCATGGCGGAATGCTGCATTTTTAAATCCCATCCAGACCTAACCTATACTTGTCTATAAGGTTTATAGTCATTCTCCATTGGTTCCATCCACCACACTAAAATTTCCAATATTTTTTGTCTACAAGTAAACCTCCTTTCATGGGCTAAGCTCACTGTCACTTATCCTGTGGCAAATCCAATTGTAATCTAGTCCTTGTGCCTGAAACTGGAAGGACTTATTTAAAAGAAAAGGAAATGTCAAGTCCTTGTGCCAATCTGGAAGGACAGGTTGTTTGGGAAGACGGTTGGAGTAGGGACTATTGTTGGGCTCAGAGTACCTGTTGACACAACAATCTCAACGCTGCTTAAGCGGTTTAAAAATATGGCATGATCCATGACTATGCCCCATTCGATCATATGAAAGTATAGCACTAAAATAAGATAAAAAAATTCTTACATAAAGTGCAGATAAACATATCTACATCAAGTTTGATGAGCGCTAAAGAGCTCAGGTACACACCTAAACAAGTATTGACAAACCAGTGATGGCCCCGAAAGGATTTTGAAAGTAGAAAACAGGGAAAGGAAGGTTAATAAATCCCATAATGCTACCATTGGAGAATGCCTATCAAAACCCTATCAGTAAGTAGAAGCTATTTTATCCCGCCTGAAGCGATTAATGTTGAAGTGTAACCCATGCCTATCCATCTATACAGTTTGCATTTCAAGTTTATCTTAACACCCTGATGTTTTATTAATCCAAGGTTTATTTGGTAATAGAGATAACTGGTTCACCCAGTGGTTCGCCATTTTTTGTGGCCACAACCACCACCCTATTAAAACCCGCTCTAGTGGCAAATTTGAATGGGTCCCCTAGACATTTGAACTTTCATTTCTAACTGGACTTGTTACATGGAATTATGTCTTCTAAGCTGAATGATCACGCCCCCTTTATAAATCTCTGCGGAAATGCTTGTTTATAACCCAATCTAGCCCTTCATTCATGTTCCTTCATTGGGACTTTTCTCAGTCCTCATAAACATTCATGGTACTCTATGCCCGCACATATAACCAACCCCCACTCTTTACTATCGGTGTATATGGACTCAACCCTCAAAACATTCTATCGCATCCTTATTTCTATATCAATGCTTTGATAATAGAAATACTATACAAATATGCATAACTTACCCTTTTTGCACTTCCTCAGTCTTTACACATCTCTCGATGCATGCCTTCATCGCTTATCACAATCGCTTGTCCATGCCTCCATCACATATCGCTTTTCGCATTGGCAAAGGCTAAAGGTCCATCTCCCATGAATAACTACGATGCGATCAAGTCTCTGATTGCATCACATCTCGCAATCGGCGCTCTCAACCAATATATAGGCCCAAGCTTCAAACATTTCACGATATGGTAGACCCACCGAGATCATTAACCGCAACATATATATTTTCAGGTCCGACCTATCGCATATCGCAATCAGCGGAACCCAAGGTTTGTACATAAGGTGCTCTGCGACATTGGCAGACCCGCCAGAATTATTAACCATAATGCATATACTTTTTGGGTTCGGCCTATTGCAAATCGCAATCGGCGGAACCCAAGGTTTATATATAAGGCATGATATGATATGGCGGACCTACCGGGAATATTAAGCACAACATGTATATTTTTTAGGTCCACATCCCCCAATCGCATATCGCAATCGGCAGTCGGTGACAGCAAAGCGACATGCGATAGGTGAAGGGGCGATGAGTGGACCCGACGATAAATATAGACCTGGGTGCATAGTATTTGAAGTCCAGACTTATGGTTTGGCTGCGAGCTTTCCCGTGTATTCCCATGTGTCCCAATATAGTGTTGTGGTCCAAGTTTTTTAAAGGAAAATCTGATAAAATGAATGGTCCAGGTTTAGTGGCTTAGTCTTTACGATTGCTATGCATTGTGAGATTAAATGGAAACTGTGGCTGAAGGAAAAGTTTGTTTGTGGGCATGTCTATCATATTTCTCATAATCATAGCTAATATGAACTATTTCTATAGGTGAGGACCAAGAGAAGAAAGGCGAGTTCGAGTAGACCCGATAACGAATAAATTCGATTTATATCAAGACGACACCTTTGCACCACAGATGTCGATATTGCAAAGACATACTCTACAAGAAAGGGATACAAACTACCATATTGCATAATGAAGGCACGCTCTATGTTCAGTGGAAGCACTCATGGTAGCGCTGATCCATCAAGATGTTATTACCTCGAGATACACCTTAAATCATGCCAGATGTGGGATGATGAGCGCAGTGTCTGCAGTTTCCTTTAGGAAATAATAGGGAATAACATCTACTCCATACAGGTGCAAAGAGATGACACGTAGTCACGCTCTTTTAATCGACATCCTTTCATTTCCCCCAAAAAATAAAAAATGCCCCAGCAAATGTAGCCTCAATGTGTCAACAGTTTGACGAATTGTTCTACATTCGTATATTTTAATCTGTATATTGAATAAGCCACGAAGATGGAGGGTCAGGGGGATACAAAGGGTCATTTTCTTGTTGCATAAGTATTACCACTAGAGATGGAGGGAGGACTTTGTTTTGGGAAGAACAACTTTTGATTTATTGTGGTAATAAAGAAGATTGTTTGGGTCAAGAAGGAGCCTTTTTTCAGATTTATTTTCCTCTTCTTTCATGTGTTTAGAATCAAGGTGTTGTTGCGGGCATAAATATAAATGTGTCTTGTTTGTGCATATTGATAATGATACATCTTATGACTAGTCTTGGTTATTTCAATGTAATTCTTCATCCTGGTTAACTCATGAGAGGTCCCTAATTCGAAGCTATATAAAACATGAGTTGCAAGTTTATTTGTAGGAACATGAATGTGCATTCTTGTATGAATAATTAGAATGCAATTAAGCTTTAATACAACCCTTTTCATCTATGAACTTAGTAATTGGTTCATTTGGACTTGGAATCTATATATGATGTTTAATCTATTTTATTATGCTCCTACAGGATAAATTATAATAGTTAAGATTAGTATAAGTAGGTAGAATTAGTATAGATAGGACTTAATATATATAGGTTAGCTATTTCTTTTGTTGATTTAATTGAATTCTTCCTCCGGGGAGCAATCTTTCAACACCTATAACAGTTTATGAGATCCTTTAAAACCCATTGGAACTAGCCATTCCAAACGAAAGCAGATATAATTGGGGCATGCGATCGGGTTAGTTCCCCTTGTTGGCATAGCGAAAATTCATCGCATCAACAGAACTCTATCTAGGATAAAGCACCTAACATGCATGACAAAATCTCCCTAGAATAGAGTACCTGCTACCTAGAAGAGTGTCCCCTACTCAAAATATAGAACCCTTCTCTATTGTGCACTTTTCTTAAAGATATATCTCTGCATAAAATAGTACTAAGAAAAACACCTAAATTAAGAAAAGTGAGCATCTAAGTCAAACTGTAAAAGTATACTAAATATGGCTCTATATAAGTTTGAGAAACACTAGACAAGCATGCTTACATACAACAACCATAATATGCCTAAAATTGATGCTCTTCTTTCATCGTTGCTATACCCTCACAACAAAACTGGCATCTGTAGCATGTACCCCCAAGGTTTTATGCATCTGATGAAGGTGTAGATATAAAGCATATGCTGAGACGAAGTACTATTGAAAGAGAAACACCTTCAAAACAACAGATAAAGTCTACTATGAATTCAACCCATTTGCACACAGACCAAGGCTGCTACTGGGTACACTTCTCTATTGAATGGAAACTGCAATGTAGTGTAGTGTTGCTGAAGAAAAAACACCTTTAGTGCAACACGGATAAAACTCTAACAGATATTGCCACTGTGACCTCAGTTATAGATGATCTCATCAACATAGGTAACATCTTCGATAATTGAAAAACCAAAAGGTGAGTTGCATAGATCATTTGAAATGACAGATTTGGGCATACTTTATTATTGTTTAGGAGTGTTAGTATAGAAAATGCAAGGTAGCATGTTGCGTCTTTATGTCACAGGCAAAGGATGCGAAGATATACATAAAATATTAAATATCATGGAATAAGTCGATTGCAGGTTCTTTTGAAACAGGAATGGAATTCTCCTTGTGTGGGTTTTAATATGGTGGGTATAAATTTAAATAAGAAACTAAGAGTTATGGGGTTGCAATTGTCTCACAATTCATGAAAAGTCCCAAATTTGTTCACTAGAAAGCAGCAGAGCGAGTCATCAGTTTTATGGAAGGGAACACCCTATTCGCAGGAAGATAACTTAAAATTAGTCGGGCATATTATTTCTCATGTTCTTGTACATGTGTGCTTTGAAAATATAACCGCATCCAAAGACTCAATAACAGCTGTGGTAAAGTTTATAGATGTTAAGCACTTCTGAGAAAACCCATCGCTTAATGACAATTGAGCGAGGAATATGTTGAAGGATTCAATCTTTCTCTCAATCATATAAAGGAAGTTGGGGTATCTAGCATCTTGCCAACAAACCGACTCCAACCATAATGTGAAAGGTAGGTTAACTGCGAAACATATTTCCCACTTTGTAGTATTGTTGCCTCTTGAATTCCAACAGGTATCTGGCTGCTTAGATCCACAAAACTCATTCCCGATAAACTCTGCATGATATAATTGTGATGTGAAAGCTTGACACATGCTCTAGTTTCCCTCTAAAAGAGGGTAAGTCAAAATATTATGACAAGCTTAACTGTAATTTGATCATACACTATTGAGGTATTGCATGGAATAACCAATATACTATCAATGCACTAATGAAGAACTTAAAAAAAACGAATTTCTTATTGCTATAATAGTGCCACTCTTGGGATTCTTCAATAAATCACCTAACCTGCATGGAAAAAGCTTCCTAGAATAGAGTACCTCCTACCTAGAAGTGTGTCCCCTGCTTAAAATATAGAACCCTTCTCTACTGTGCACTTTTCTTAAAGATAAATCTATGCATAAAACAAAACTAATAAAAACACCTAAATTAAGAAAAGTGAGCATCTAAGTCAAACTATAAAAGCATACTAAATATGTCTCTATCTAAGTTTTTGAAATACTAAACAAGCATGCTTGCATACAACAACCACAAGATGCCTAAAATCGATGCAATTATTTCATCGCTGCTACACCGTCATAGGAAAACTATAATCTACAACATGTATACCAAGGCTGAATGCATCTATTGAAGGTGTAGACCGAAAGGATCTACTGAGATGAAGTACTGTTGAAGGAGAAACACCTTCAAAACAATGGAAAGAGTCTAATGTGAATTCAACCCATCTACACAAAAGCCAAGGTTGCTACTAGGTACACTTCTCCCCTAAATGGAAACTACAATGTATTGCTACTTTACTGAAGGAGAAACACCTTCAGAGCAACATGGATAAAACTATAACATATATTGTCACTATGGTATCGGTTGTAGACGATCTCATCAATATAGGTAACAACTTTGATAATTGAAAAACCCAAAGGTGAGCCACATAGATCATTTGAAATGATAGATTTGGGCATACTTTATTTTTTTTAGGAGTGTTAGTATAGAAAATGCAAGGTAGTGTGTTGCATCTTTATGTCATAGACCAAGGATGCAAATAAATACAGAAAATAATAAATAACATGGTACAAGTCGATTTCAGGTTCTTTCGAAACAAGAATGGAGTTCTCTTTATGCAGATTCTAATCCAGTGGGTATAGATTTGAATAAGAAATTTATAGCTATGGGGTTGGAATTGTCTCACGATTAATGGCAAGTCCCAAAGTTGTTCACTAGAAAGAATTAGAGTGAGTCATCATGTTTATGAATGGGAACGCCCTATTTGCAACGAGATAACTTCAAATTAGTCAGGCATATTATTTCTCATCTTCTTGTACGTGTGTGCTTCGAAAAGCTAACCACCTCCAAAGACTCAAGAACAACTCAGGTAAAGTTTATAGGTGTGAAGCACTTATGAGAAAATCCATCACTTAATGACAATTGAGTGAGGAATATGTTGAAGGATTCAATCTTGCACTCAGTCATAAAAAGGAAGTTGGGGTATCCAACATCTTTCCAACAAACCGACTCCAACCATAATGTGAAAGCTAGGTTAACTATCAAACCTCTTTCCCACTTTGTAGTATTGTTGCCTCTTGAATTCCAATAGGTATCTTGCTGCTTAGATCCACAAAACTTGTCCCAGGTAAACTCTGCATGATACAATTGTGACGTGCAAGCTTGACACACCCTTTAGTTTCCCTCTAAAAGAGGGTAAGTGAAAATATTATGACAAGCTTAACTATAATTTGATCACACACTGTTGATGTATTGTATGGAATAAAAAAGATACTATCAATGCACTAATGAAGAACTCAAAATAAATGAATTTCTTATTGCTACAATAACGCCACTCTTGGGATTCTGCAAGAAGCCACTAATTTATACACATTTGGAATCTTTACTTGTTCTGCAGAAAGATTAAGCAATGGTAGTGATCACTCGTTGCCCTCCCATGGAAGGTCTATACAGAGTCAACAATAAATTGATTTAAAAGTGAGGTATATTCCTGACAAATAGGAGTCTGACTCTACAACTCTAATTTAGTGGCAAGGAAATATTGAACTGTAAATGCCTGATCTCCTATAGTGTAAATTTCTAGATAAATGCCTAGCCTAAATTTTTCGATTGTCCACATATCCCAAAAAACCATGTATGTTTGGACTCTGGTTGTGTGTGAGAGAGGGGAGATTACATAAATAATCCATTATCAAAAGTAAAAGTCAAAGAACAACATTCTATGGAGAATTTTTTTAAAAATTTATTACATACCTTAGAAAGTTTGAAAGGACAGAAGTGAAGTTTCCCTCTCCTTCCACACTTCATTAAATATGCCCCTTTTCCAATGCAGATGTGGCCTGCAGAATCACAAAAAACAAACAGAATAGGAAAACTAAGCTTAATGAATTAAAGTAGCTTTGTTATACCTCAAGCAAATGGACTCTGGGAAATTAGATTCATTCTCTACAAAAGATGATATAGCAAGATCTAATCACATTTTTAACTGAAAAAAAGGTAAATTGGATTCATGCTCTACAACAGACAATATAATGAGATCTAATGACATTTTCAACTCAAACAAAGGTTAGTTGAGTAAGCTCAAGCTCCAAAATGATGGAATCCAACTTCTGAGTGGCAGTTACTGTATATATCTAGCTAGAGGCTATAACATAGAGATCATGGTCAGATCATAAGATGTTCCCTTTAGTGGCAAATCATAAGAAGTTTAGACACATCTAGTTGTTGCAACAACTACACAACTAGTGTAGATTTTTTTTCACCTCCTGTGCTTGCAAAAAGGGGGAACAACCCCCTCCACTTGGCACAAAATTACGAGAAGTTCTAAAAAATTTTCCATCTCAATATTTGTGGGGCAAGCTAAAAAATATGTGGATGAGGTTATTTAAGTGCATGTAATATGCAGATATAGAAAGGAATCTAGTGGGGAGGAAAAGAGAAATATTTATTAGACAAGGAGAGCTATAGAGAATTCAAAAAGCTAATGTTGATAAGGAAACCTATAGAAAAATATATCCCAACAAGGACACCTATAGAAAAATATATCCTAATAAGGACACCCTCTCAGTATGTGTACTGATGTGCAGTGTGGGTATCAAATTCCATAATCATATTTATGATTTTTCTTACAAAACGATAGAAATAAGCTCGAATATTAATGTTGTTAAAATCCAATTCGAAGGATGAAGGAATAGAAATGGCCAAGGAGAATGCATAATTCCCCAAAAATAGAGGAAGAAGAGGATGTAGTGACTGAAGTTGAAGAAAACAGGAGAGCAGGAAAGGAGGCAATAGGAGGGATTTCAAGAGGAGGTAGGGACCAGGATGACCTAGGTCATTCCAGAACCAAGGAAAATACTTTTACTTTGTGAAAGATGTCCAAGATGAAGCTTGAAAAGTTTTCTTGGGAATTGGGTGAGAAGATTTCAGAATTTAATGGGACTATAATAAATCAGAGGTGGATCTTTTAAGTTGGATGATTGTGAAAAGTTGTGCAATAATATTCCAAGCACTTCTAAACATGGAGAAATCAGTTTACTGGAAGAGGGTACTTTTCCAGTCTATGTTTCTTAGATTCCTGATGCAGAAGCTCCATTGAATGCTCAGTATATGGATAGTAATTCTTTTGCACTAGTAAATTCAAATTCTGGTGACACTTTTCAGATACAATATCCATCTGAGTGGAAATTGGAATTAAAAAATGAAATATTACAGAAACTAGAGAGAGATGAGTGTGACTTTGATAGGGTGGAGAAGTAACTTGGATGTTTGAATTCTGAAATTAAAACATAGAATTGTCATTCTGGTTGTTTTGATGTTTATGTATATTGATCACAGGAAGCATTCAGAGAAATAGATGAAAAAAGAATTCTGAAGGATTTAACTAGAAGTATTAAACTTTAAAGCATCTTCTTTAGGGTACATAAATAAGGATAGAATTATGGTACCTTCATTGGAATCAAAGTCAGCTGAAGTGGGGGTTAGAAATCAATGCTTCATAAATCTGTCATTTCAATGCCATAGAAAAGGAACATAAGACAACAAACCTGTCATGTGGACTGTTGGAAGACAAATTACTGAAACAGAGGATTGTGGTGTTAACAACATGGATGCTAATTTGGAAGATGAGGCTATGGAAATCTAATCAGTAATAGATGAAGATTCAAGTTCACATTCTTCTATCAAAAATAACTCTAGGGCAACTTTTCAATTGAGTTCTAAAGTGGGCAGTTCAGTACTGTTTAACTCAATGCCTTTGCCTACAAATTCTGTTGGTGGCACTTGGTTATTATCTTCTGAAATTTCATAGATGCCACTATGGAAACAAAATGTTGTGGTGCATGAAAGAAATAGAAAGAAAATGGAAGAAAATATTGTTGAATGGAAGCATTTTTTAAACTTCAAGGAGCAAATGCTTGCTCTTAAATTTAGAATTCTCAGGGAATGGTGGGAAAAGGAACAACTTATCTTATCTGCTAGGAAAGGCCATGGAAAGAACCATCAAATTGATGGTTTTTTTGATAGTGTGTTGTGTGCATATGCCATCTTATCAATTCCAATCTTCATTTCCTGGTATGTTTTCAATGGAAATACATGAGAAGTGAGATTTCTACTGATTTAATTTTTATGTTGGAAAGGTTTGGCACCAAACATTTATTTTCTAATAGAGTAATTGTCTGTTTGTCAGTGTATTTGTAATATTTTATTTGCCACTATTTGGAAAACCAAAATAGTGTAATGGGAAATATCATTTAAAGTGGAATGGAAAGAAGTAATAGTTGAATTTTATTTCTTTGCATCAATGAAATCCCAAGGGTTCAAAAATATACCTTTCCTTCTTCATTCTTCCATGCTCTTATGTGATTTGAGGCTATACATATGCTACTCACATTTGGGAATGACCTGAGCTGTTATGATACAAAACAATTGATAGAAAACAAAAGATGGGGATAGAAACTGAAAACCTTCATTATTATTCAATATGATTTTATTATAGCCTTGTAGGGGGTTGACAGTTGATAGTTGTCTCTCAACAAACTAATTAGCTAACATATGTGCTAACTAACCACTAATTAGTTTTTATTACACTTTATTATCACTACATTTGGAAGGTTTTCAAGTGTTTGGGTCAATACAACGAATCACGGTAAGACCATGCCCTAGTCTTAGCAGTCGACACCTTTGTCAAACACTAAATATTCATTAGTGGAGATTGGGCTTGCCAAGGAAAGGTTGGTCCTACCCTTGAAGTTTCTAGCATTGACTTGGTTCCTATCTAATTTCAGACAGTCATACATTGCCCAAGAAACTTTTGATTTTATGCTTCAAAGAAGTCAGTCATAATTTACACTATATATGCCTTACGTGATGTGTGTAGATTGATCTAGAGCAGGGCATGCTTTGCATAGAAAAATTATAGTAGAACCTCAACACTCGTGTTATGAATTTCGATCTATCAAACATATCCCATAGTGGTTTGTAGCAACTCTTATAGTTTTTTTTTTAGCATTTCAACGAGTTATCATACTGAATAACTGCCTTAGTTTAGTGTTATCATAAACACAACTAGTGGTAGTAGGTGATTTACCTCGACTTTCAACAAATTTTGTCGCCTAATTCCCACAATAGTTTGGAAGTGATTTTCTTCCAATGAACGAGATATAATCACCCGAGAAAATGAGGCCAGGGAGATGATATTGTATGGCTGCAACCAAGTGCAGTCACCTAGGTGTTGTGAGTGAGTGATCGAGTATGAAATATTCCCATCTCAATCTTCATATGATCGATATTTCAAAGTTGTAGAAGCTCTTATGTACAGAAGAGAGGTCAGCCAAGAAATATTGTGGAGTTATAAAATAAAGTAAAAACAACCTAGCTTTGATACCATTAATGTATCAATTACAAGTTGCTTCACCTCCTTGATGACTTGTGTTAGAAGAAGATTATGGCTAGGACCAAAAGGGTTGTATCCTTAACATATTTTCAACTTTGCAATTGAAAAAAACCATGATAATGATAATGATAATGACCATGAACAAAAGGGACATTATAGATTGAAACCCCATTCAGCTGTCAAAGAACCCTAAAGGAGGTGCTAAGAGGAAAATTTATTTCTTTGAGAAATGTGCATGTGTGGGGGAGGTTATTATATTTTAATTTGGATCCAAAAATAAAATTTAAAATTTGGTCCTAAGAATTTTTGGCTCCAACATTGAAATTTGAAATTGCAAATTTTTAAAAGATTGGCTCCAAGGTGATTAGGCCATGTTAGCCCCTCCTAGAAGCCTCCATGACCACTATAAAAAGAAACTTGTCTGCTCTCCAAAAGACAAAATTGAAAAGCAGATTTTTTTCTCTGAAATTCTGAAGTTTGGGGTAGAGCGTAGAATAGAAGAGGCCAATCTTCTTATGATTTTGGGATTCATTTCTATGTTTTTTTGTGTATGGATATTCTCTGGAGAAGATGATGAATTCATGTTAATTCTAAGGTAAATTTCTGTGTTTTTATGAGTCTCGCATCAGTGTCATCCGAGGCAACCTCAGAGGATGACTTTTGTCCCCTTCTTAGGCTAATCTGAGGTCAGTTACACATTGTTCCAAGGTCTACTACATGCACATTTGAGGACTGTTGACTAAGGATTCATTTGGACATTCTTTGGCACTATTCACTTAAGCATTGTGGTTATTTGAGTCTTGGCCCTAAGGCCTATTATTTGGCTTATTTGAGATAGAAGACCAACCTTAGTCTGAGATTATTTTATCCCTAGAATAGGAGGGTATTCAGATCACCTGAGGCATAAACCTTGATTTGTTTTGTGGCTGAACTCATCTACATTCTTCGTTGGAGTATTTTCATCTACCTAAATGGCTAATTATTGACCCCTATGGAATTTTTCTAAGGTTGCTCGCACTTCTTCCTGAGGCCCATCTCAGTCCTTCTACAAAAGATCACTGTGACATAAATGTGGGCTTTTGATCTCATAATACTCCTACATCCTTGAGACTGAGCATCGCTTGAACCAAGACCAGAGTAAGACTCTCTCAAGTCTCATTTCAAGGGTTGATCTAGTATTATTTCATTGCAATGTTTTAGGATTGTTCTAAAGCATTTTTGAAAGATTATTCACACAAGGTTATTCTAAAAGATTATGGGTGATACAAGACCTCTGATGGAATTAGACATGGAAACCAATGATTCTTTCAATTCTTGGTAGAGCCCCCAACTTCTCCTAGCCAAGGAAATGCTTCATAAGAAGATACTAACACGGAACAATAGGTAAACATTGGCACACCTTCAATGGGTTTAGACATCCAACTTCCATATCAATTATGATCCCTATTTGCACAAAGAGCATTATGTCCAAGGGACTGATCAAATTATTCTATCTAAAATGCCAGATATCTTCCTATGAGAGAGCCTGAATCTAAATTCATGTGAAAGATTACAATCAGAAGTTCAAATAACACAGTGGCAGAAATAGGTATCGATCATAACCCAACATTGAATCAGCCAAAGATTAAAATATGTGAAAATATAATCTGAGCCTAAAAATACACCCAAGAAGGACAAGCCAGATAGTGAACTTGACATGGACAATAGACCAAGGAACCATCCATTTGCACTATATCATATATTGAAGCATAATAATTTGAACCCTCTCAATATGTGACCATTCTACATAGCCTAAATTAGGGCCCCAAACCTAAAACCCATGAATGGTGGGTTTAATAATAGTGTTGAAAAGGAACTCCTTTGAAGGAATATCCTAAAAATGTATTTGAAAACACTAGCACTCCAAGATGGAGAGTGAAGCATATAATTTACAAAGGTACAACTAGGAGGTAGGGTTTAGATTGAGGATAGGCTAGTAAACTGAACCCCTAAACCCTTATAGGAGATCTGAAATCTGGACAGAGCATCCCTAGAAGTATTAAAAATCATAACCTTAGTCTTAGCTTAACCACTAAGTGTATCCAGCTATCTCTGTAAAGTTTAAACTATCAGGAGAATGAGAGAGTAGGACAACATCATCAGCAAAAGCATCAGACCTATTTCCTAAAGAGTTTTTGTAGGTTGTATATGGGTAGAAGGTATGTCATATAGAAGATATTCCAATAGGTTCTGTTAGCAATCATGGCAGCCAACTAGGAGCTGAAAAAGGGTTGTAAGTTGCTCACCTACGCCTTCCCTCATTTTTTTGAAATTCCATACCAAAAATGTCAAATAAATTTACCCCTTGGGCCCTTATTATTCTCATGCATCTTGTTTTTGTCTGATTTTGTAATTATAAGTAGCTAAAAAGAATACCAGATTTTCACAAAAGGAGCTACATTTCATAATACCTACACTATCATCTCTACAGGTACAATTAAGTGATGGATTACTATTACAGTTTCAAATTTGACAAAGGCATCTTCAAACGACCCTCTCGAGTTTTGCATGTCATTCAAGGTTTTTGGAGGATACTTTGGACTCAGAAAAAAGAGTCTATATAAGAATGACAAAGACAAGACTATTAAAAAAAAAACTATACTCTAGTCCAAAACCAAATAGAGACAAATAAAAAGGGAACCCCAGATGAGAACAATTTATTTGCCTAATAGGAAGACAATGAAGGGTTTCAGAAGTGAATGATTGGACATCCCTCCAAGAACCAAAATGAAATATTGAATTCTGTTTATTTGCATAATTACACAGCTTGAAGGGAAATCACAGGCAAGCAAAGACTAATTGAGGAGGTGAAGAAGACCATAGAGAACATTAATTAGACTGATTAGAACAGGAGAAGACTGATCGTTGATGTTTGTATTCTAAGACTGGTTTTCTTGAATAGAAAAGAGAAATAATAGCCTCTAGCCATTCAAAACACTAGACGATCATTGTTGTAATCCATTGCTTTCAAACTACTTCTAAAATTACTACCGCTGGTTCGGTTCCCTAATGAGTAGGTTTGAGTCTCAAATAACTCATAAAGGGTAATAAAGACTATATGGAATGATTAGAATAGGAGTCAGAGTTAACGTAATTGAATTCATTGATAAGGCTCAATAGAAGTGAAAATTACTCTTGTATGGTGATCATGTTATTCATGTGTTCCAACTTTCAACTTTATTCCCCTTTTCTAGTGCACCTTAGAATTTGATAAATTTTGGATATTAATGTTTAAAATCCTAAAATATTGCAAAAAATGATGCATGTTGATTTTCTTAATATAATGTATTGACCAGAAGATGCATGAATACATTTCTGATAGGGAAGCAAAGAAACAGTGAGGAACCTTTGCATCCAGTGAGCACCTATTTTCATTTTTAACCATCTCCATGGATATTTTTTCTAGCTCTTCTAACCTGCCAAAAAGAAAAGGAAATCAATCTCAAATCATCAGATCATAATTAGTTTGTCTGGAAAAATATAAGCACAAGTTCCATTTCCAATATATTAGCTCTTGTAAAGAATTATCTATAGATCTTTGTTTAACAGTTTGGACCTCAGAATAGCGGCTTCCTTCTCCTCCAAAGCCTGACATAACTCAATTTTGAACCACTTTACCTAATGAATGAAAATCACATGATAAACAACATTGGGATCAAACATGTAATTCTTCCATTATTAATTACTATATGCCATTTTATTAGAAGAAGATTGAGATTTTATGCATCTTTCCTTTCACACAATACATGTATAGGAAAATAAAATATTCCATAAAAAGGACTACAAATTCCAACAGTTACTTAGACTTATCATCAAAGTTACACAAACCATGGGTGTGACCAAAACCAACAGAAGATTTTGGTGCGGTTGCGGCACTCATCCCAAACTTACGAATCAGGGAATCAGAACCCTCACCCTAACCTTTTTTTTTACAAGTATGTCTTGCAAATATCTTTGAGATCTCCCAAGTTTTTCAGGTTGCCAAATTTGTCCAATATTTCCAGAACTCTTGAGGTCTAAGTTTATTTTGCTGATATTTTCAATATTTTCCCCAGTATTTCTAATAAGTTTCTTTTCAGAACTTCAGCAATATATTCCCTAAAATTATGTTTTCAACAATTATATATATATTGAAGAAAAAAAAAAGACAAAAATAAAATATGAACTAAAGTATATCAATTGTTTAGCTTTCATACACATATTGGTAAATGAGATAAACAATAAATTAGAAACACTAAACTAGTAAATATCAAATATCATACGTATCATTTTCTGATATGAAATCAAATTGAATTTTCAGATTTCTTACGTAAATCAAATTTCAGATTTTCATCTCAAGGTATTCATAAATTCTATATCTATCAACCAAGGCCCACATAATAATATCAAATTGAAATGAAAATATCATAATATCTCAACATGTCAATGATAAAGTTGAAAACTTCAAAGAACAAAAAAAGAGATTATCTGGAAAGCTCCATGAGTCTAGGAAAAAAGACTTGGAAACATAATCTAGATAGTGAGACTAATTGGACAAAAGTCATCACCCTCCACATCCTCCAATGGAACTGTTACCCCTCATTTCAGCAAGGGTACCTATAGCCAATTTTTCCTTTTGGGAAGCATCATTGTAGTCCTAGAAAATCCAAATCGTAGACTTGTAGGCCATGTGATGTTATGTATTGTGGTGTCCTATGCCTATTATTGTCTGCCATACCCAATCTACTTACACTCCACTTTTAGGTTCTTTCATCCTGCATAGGATTGGAGGGATTAGGAAGGGCATACTTGGACACATGCTTTAGAGGAACCTTTGGTCTTGTAGCAATGATCACTATTTGTAGTATAGCCCATGTCTTGAGCGCACCTATGTCCTATCCACATGGTCATGTGTCATAGAGTCTGTATGCAATCTCTAGCTATGATATATCATTCATGTTACAGTTCTCAACATGGCAGACTCACATTTTACAACATTTCACCTTTCCCAAGGTAGTTTATAGATCCCAACACATAGGATCCCAAGGATCAAGAGTCAACAAAGACTCAAATTGCTCAACATAATTTTTACTTGCCATGCCACATGGAAATTTTATCAAAATGTCAAGGCACCAAGGAGATATGCCCAATCAAAGGTGGTTGTACTCCTTTTGTGACACAGGTGGGCTTGAAGAAGGCATATTGAGGTCAATCCTTGGTCAAATGAGGCAAGTGATATGTTAAAAGTCATCGACAATTTTTTGTCCAAGCAAACCCATGTGCCCAAATTGGAAAAATCAACCTTAAAAGACAAGTCCTGGCACATCTCAAGAGATATGTTAAGCAAGGAAGACTGTCGAGCTATAAAAATGGTCTTTTTCACCTCTATTTACCTCACATTAACTTATCAATCCAGGAAAGATTTGTTATCTCAAAGAGTGTACTCAGTTTGAGGCGGTCATTTGTCAGAGTAATGCTAGCAGTATAGTGGTTAAATACAAGAGTAAACGGATGCTTGAAATAAAATCTACTTATAGAAAAGAACTTTAAGACTCAAATTATGCACTCAGAAAACTAAGCAAATTATCAGTCAAGGGTACAGTAACAGTAACTCATCCCTCTGTAAACTGATGTAACTAAAGATAATCAAGGAACAAATCATCAACCTGGGAACTAGACAATGAATGTCAATGCTCACTACAGTTTCAGATCGTTCTGCACACCAAAGCAATGATAACGCAAATAACAGGAAATAGAACAACAACTAGGAAATGGAACAACAATTAAGAAATGGAACAACAACTAATTCTAATAAACAACAACACCTTAGTCTACAGAAATAAGTGCAACAAGCGTATCCTACAGAAATCAGATAGCAATCTTTACTCTAAGAATAAATCGGACAGCAAACGGAAATAGAACAACAACGAAATATGGAACAACACTTAGAGCCAAATGTGAATGTACAGTAAACCCAAAATAAATAACACACACAACACACCTTGATATCCAGAGAAACAATAATCTGACTTCGATACCACAAATATTAATCTTAGTTATAAGAACAACGATTGTAATTTGTAATGGAACAGCAATGTCAGTTGAATCAGCAATCACAATTAAATGTAAACTATAGATGAATACAGTAATACCAATCTATGAATGTTACAACACGGTTACTCTGTAATTGAACAGTGATAGCATTCTGTAAAGACCAACAATGTTATATTAATTATTAAAGGAACAACAATGTGTTATAGAGTCAGAATGAACAATACGACATTCCTGTCATAGAGAATGATATTACTCAGTCGAACATAAATCAAATATAACAGAACCGTGATGTAAAATAGAAAAACACATCAGATTACCGAACAAAGCTGATAATGAAAACCATGCATGAACTAAAGATAATGATACAGGAGCAAGTGTTCCACCAGGGTTGGGCCCTTAGCCTCCAGGGACACACCGCTTGAAATTATTCCAGAATCAAAGATGGAACAACAACCAAATTTATATTAAAGCATTAAAATAGAGTTACAGCGGATCACTTCTCAACGAGAGTCGATGATCAAAGTTTCAAATACAGAGAAAAGTTACATAGAAATTAACAGCAGATCATTCCCTGGGCTAGCAGTGCTGCCCCTTTTTATAACAGCTGAAGTGGAGATATCAATGATGCAAAAATAGTTAAGGCAGCGATCCCTCAGGATCAAAGGATCCTGAGGGATTCGCCAAACTGTTAATTCCCAGTTATCCATTTGTTCTCTTGTGCTGAGTCGATATCTCCTTTTCCTTTCCTTGGCTGATATGCTTTAATTTGGATCGCCTTGTTTGCATGTGGTTCCCCACCAAAGGGACAATAGTTAACTTGGCCCTGTCTTTTTCTTTGGAATGACAATCTTTCGTTTTTCCATTTTCTTGCATAAGAAATGGCAATTATTAGTGTTTTCGTGTTGCGTATAAATCCTATAGATTTTGTCATGATTTCTTATTATCTACCTAGTTCATGATGCAAAGAGGTTATGAGTTTTAATGAAAAGATAACAAAATAATCAATAAAAACATACCTTCTTTAGTACTCCACACACCCCCCTACTTACCCTTTTTCATGCCCTCATGAAAACATTGTAGTTGACATGTAAGGCAGTGAGAGAGTAGGCTGGAGATGGGATATCATGTGGTGGTCTACAGCCATGATGCCTAACTAGGTGTTCAAAAATATGGCCTGTCTGACCCTCAGGCATCTCATACAAGGCTTGGTATCTAGGTGCAGGGTGCCAAATAATCGGACTCCGGAACCTATATCCTAACCAAGATGGCCCTGCCCTCAAGATAAGTTCACCATATAGGTTCAAGTGATCGGCGGCTAACTTAAAGTTCTCATAATTAAATGGTTCCCTGAGTTGGATATTCAGATTAGAAATCTGATATCGAAATTTGGCAGCATCAATGGCAAGGTCTTTAATAGTAAAAAAGTATTCTATTCCTTACCGATTGATTGTTGTATGAAAGGGTCCGAATGCTTCAATCACGTGTGAAGTCCTCATGAGTTTCCTATGTTTATTCCACAACTGTAATGGATCTCTAGGCTCAACTCTTACCCATAAATCTAATCTGTTTTCTTGTCTTTGGAAGGCATTATAGGCTTTAAGCCATTTGATTTGATTAACTCCAAATGAAATAAATGTCTGCAGTTGGATATCCCCAACGAAAGGGCCGGGGTTCTACTCTGTCTCTTGGTCTAACACAAGGTTACGCAGATAGAATTCACACAATAATCTTTGAACCTTTACTGCATAGTGCTTACAACAATTTATAAAATCATCAATAGTATTAATTTGTATAGGGGCTCCTTCTCTGACAGTCTTTATTTTCAATTGCAAATATCGTTCCATTAAAAACAAGGCATAATTCTTAACAGGAGCTCTACATGCTAGGAAGTCAGTGTACAAAGAGCATAAGGTATCCATCTGTCTGATAACTATATCTAATCTAGGAGTTACATTTGCGACTTTTTCTTCTTCCTTTCGCCATCCTTCAAAGGCCTGGCTTTCGGATAAATTGACATTCCTTAGCTATTGTTGTAATTCTTCATACCTTTCTTGAGGATCCATTCGTTCTGTGAGATTTTCTACTGCTTGTTGAGCTTGTATCAAACCCTCTTGTAGGGTTACTGTCCTTGGATCACTATCCCACATGGTAGTGGTAAGAGGAAGGTTCACTTGAATCTTCTTATTGTGTCACCTCGTGTTTATGGTTTGCATTCCTTAAGAGACTGTGCCTCTGTCTGAACATCTTTGTCACAGGCCGATATATCATCTATTTGCACTTCAACATGGGCAACAACTGAATTCTGTTCCTTTTGTTTTTGAACGGCAGACTGTACTTCAACAGGGTTTTGACCGGCAAACTGCTCTTCGACAAGGTTTTGAATAACAGGCTGGACTTGAGTCCTCCGAACCTTTTTCTTGAGGGGTCTCACCAGAGTGGTTGCATGTCTTACCCCCGAAGTCCTTTTTGCTCTCTTTCTCATTTTCAAAACCTTGATTTGTTGTCGAAGTCATGCTATCACATGCAATAGTCTTTGTTGTTCTTTTCGTAGTCTCTTAATTTCTTCTCTTTCCTCAGAAAGAGTAGTTGTCTGTTTACTTGGGCCTGGACTATCATCTTGGCCAATTCCCTGGTTTTCTTCTTGGGGTGCTCCTTCATTGTTCTATTCGGGTTGCTCAGGAGTAAAAACCCTAGCTAGTTTTGTTATTTCCTAGGTGACTTCTTTTTCCACCCCTTCTTCTCCATGAAATTCTTCCGGTGTAGTCTGGCTGGGAACAGATTGTTCCTCTTCTGCATCACTTTTCTCTCCTGTCATACTTTCATCATGAACAGAATGATTTTCTTCTTTTTCTTCCTTGTCGTATAATTCTTCAGGTGCATCTTTGTTCTAAGAAGAATGCTTTTCTGGTTCTTCTTTGATATGGAGGCCTAGCAGGCTGCGAGGTTGGGCATATTCACCCATATTGGCCAGAATTTGGGCCAATTCATCCTCTTGCAATGGGCTTTCTTCGCGTTGCTCTATCTCCGCCTCCACCTGCTTAGGCTACCTGGTCTCTTCCTCTGTTTCTCCTTCCTCATTTCCTTCCAATTCTTTCTCATTCTCTTCTCCTTCCAATTGCGGGGGTTGCTCGTCCCCTGAATCATCTATCTCCACAGGTTGGCTGGTATTCCCTTGGGGATTTTCCAACCTCCCTCTAATCCATGCCAATCTAACTGATTTTCTTCGTTTCAATGGTCTATTTGGTGTACTGGTAGCATGTTTTCGTTTTGGGGCTGGCAGAGTCAGTCCCCCATCTATCGTAGCAATTAGCTCTTCCCAGTTGCTCTATTGCTGAGCAAGACTATGGCTAACTATCAGCCGTATCAGCCCATCATGACTTACTACCGATTCTACATGTTGTGACTTTTTCATGCTTCGGGCAACATCATGAAGTAATGAATTTAAAAATGCAGGTAAGTTCACAGAGCATCTCTGTTTTAATACGGCTAAAAGTTTAAGGTGTCATGGTCTTACCACATCTTTCCTGCCTTCACAGGTGATGTAGCTCTGGATGATCTTCACCAATTCTTCCCATGGCTCTCCTAATGCTGCTGGTAGAACTCCCTTTCCTCTGACTGTCAGGTTCTGGCCTTCATCCTGGAATATTTTTATGATCTTCCACAGTCTCTCCTTCTTTAGCGTCCACACAGGTCCAGTGGCCGACAGTCCCTAGACCTCTGCAATTATGTCATCGGTGACTGCTATGTGTCTCCCCCTTACTGTGGAGTGATATTATTGCAAGTTCTGAAAGAATTCTATTGCTACGGTCTCGTTGGATTCCTGTAAATGATTGAGATAAACTAACCAACCTGCCCTTGCTAGGATTTCCCGTGCAGCATCAGAGACTATCAATACCTATGGTTCTCTTCAAATTGATCTTTCTCCCATGCTTTTAGCTCACTGTAAAATCGCGGAGACGGCAATGGAACAACAGGCTGTTCAAACTGTTAGAACATAGGGAAAATAACGAAACAACAAGGCTCGTTCAAATCTTATTAATTGCTGCAGAGTATAATATGGAAATAGCTTAGGAACAACCTGGCATGCAAATTGAAAAATGAGATATCGTTAAGCCTTGCCATTCCCAAGTAAAATTTTGCCGAATAATAGTCTGACATGTATGCCAGAAAATTCTGAGGTCAGCCTCACCCCCCAATGTGATAGGCCGTCCTCGGCCGTCAAATGAGGGAGCGGCGTGCCGAACTACCATAGTACAGAGTCATAAAGGAACAGCGTATGCCAAAATGCCATGTTTACAAAAGGAGCATGTTGCTGAAATCGAGGTGTATAATTGGATCGCTTAACAAATAAGAGAATGTTGTGATATGATGCGAGGCTAGGAGGATAGGACAGCTGACGTGCACAATCAGTCTAATGCGGTCATTATCGACTTTTCTGTCATGATTGGTTATGATAGATTTTCATGTGTTTAATGGTTCGGGGAAGTGATATGTATAATCTTATTTGACATATTATAGAGGTATAAGATAGAGAAGGGTGTTGATGATTGCTATTGGTGTATAAGGAATGTGACTTCAATACCATTAACAGAACTCTGCTGCCGACAGGTGTCCATAACCTTGACAGAGTTGTTTGTTTCACCCATGGAACCATGATCCTTTGTGTATGCTTAGGAAGTGTTGTGAAATGTCAAAATGAAGGTCATTATGCTGGCTTGGTAACCAGTTAAACCATAATGCCATTCACCAGGAAGGAGTGAAAAGTGGGCAGGTCGGCTCATGATGAGACCTCCTGTTCCAAGGACTCTTTTATTTTTTCTGATGTGCCTCTTGGATCATATCCCTAGTGTGGTGGCCATAGTGGGAATGTTGCTTCACTTTCTTCCTTATGATCATGGTAGGCTGGCTCTTGATGAGACCCCCTATCCTGCATTTGACAACTCATATAAACAAAACATTTTTCTCTTCTTTTTTTTTTCTTCCTTTATAAAGTTCTTTCCTATCTATACACAAAGGGTGGTTCAGCCCTCCTTAAGAGTAGGAATGGTGGAAGAAGTCTTAACATCTCAATAGAAAAATATAGACCCTTTGTTCTTATTCCTTAATAATGATCAAAGAAGATTATGGGAATTTAAAAAGAACCAACATGATAAAGATAACCAATCATATCAGTATTAGTAGGATAATGACAGCAAAAGTGATGAATAATTGTGTCCTTTCCTCTTTCCTCCTATCAATTCACAGCAATTTCTTGTAAAAGTAGCGATTTTATATAATTTGCTGATTTTAGTATGCTCTAGCTTTGTATCCATTGCATGAGTGTATAGCTGTGCTCCAAAAGACCTGAAACAGGAGGAACAACAGGTATCTTTAAATTGGAACAGCAAGAAGAACAAGCATAAGTAAAAGGAATACGAGAATGTTGTCATTTGAAAAAGGAAGGGAAAAAGAATACAAGTGTTGTTCCTTTGAAAAAGGAACAACAGAAACTGAAAGTGTCGTTCCTTTGGAAAAGGAACAGCAAAAAATGCAAATGTCGTTCCTTTGGAAAAGGAACAGCAGAAACTAAAAGTGTCGTTCCTTTGGAAAAGGAACAGCAAAAACACAAGTGTTTTTCCTTTGGAAAAGGAACATTAGAAACTAAAAGTGTCATTCCTTTGGAAAAGGAACAGCAAAAAACCAAAAGTGTCGTTCTTTTGAAAAAGGAACAGCAAAAAAACCAAAAGTGTCATTCCTTTGGAAAAGGAACAACAAAAACACAAGTGCCATTCCTTTGGAAAAGGAACAGCAAAATGAAAGTGAAAAAGGAATGGTTGACACAAAAGGTGCAGCAAAACGAAAATGTTGTCCCTTTGGAAGAGGAATAGCAGAGACAACAAAAGTGCACACAAATGCTGTCCCTTCAGAAAAGGAAAAGCAAAAAACGACAGTGTTGTTCCTCTTGAAAAAGGAACAGCAGAGAAATGAAAGTGTTGAAAAAAAAAGAACAGCAAAATGGTGAACGTGCTGTTCCTTCTAAAAGGAACAGCAAAAACGATAGAATCGTTGATTCTTTGAAAAGGAACAGTAAAGTGCAAATATAAAAGAAAATATGTACAGAGAGTAATTTATGCTAACAAAACAGAGGAGTTATGTACAAAATGTAAAAACAATTGAATCACTTAATGAATCATAGGTGAGGAAGATTTTTCTTCCTCCTCCAAAATTTGCATGTCAGAGTCTTCGCGTAGTTGTTGGTAGAAGGACTCCTGAGTTAGTGGTTTGCGGTAAAGTCGAACTCGGTGGCCATTTGCCTTGAAGGTATGTCCAGATTAGTCAATGGTGATTAGAGTAAGGGTACCATTGTCATGTACCTTTTGGATTTCATATGGCCCCAGCCAACAAGTCTGAAGCTTCCCAGGAAAATCCTGAAACCTGGAATCGTATAAGAGCGCCCAATCTCCTACGTGGAAGACTTTATTTTTAATGAGAGCGTCATGCCATTTAGCTCGCTGCTGTTGGATTAATGCAATGTTTTGGAGGGCAAAGAGCCTGATTTCATCTAGCTCATTGATCTACTGTAATCTATTAATCTGTGCCTCGTTTAGATCTAGGCCGACTTCTTGTGTTGTTCGCAGTGTTTGGATTTCGAATTCTATGGGAAAAATGGGTTGCTTTCCAAACACCAATTGGTATGGTGAATAGCTAGTAGTTCTTCTCCATGTTGTTTTGTCAGCCCACAAGGTTTTTGGTAGTCTTGCAGCCCAATCGCATCTATGTGACGCAATGGCTTTTGTTAAGATTGCTTCTATTATTTTATTGCTTCTTTCTACTTGACCATTTGCCTGTGGGTGGTATGGAGTGGTGATTTTGTGCTGGATATGATAGTTTTTGAGTGTTGCAGCAATCTTGTTACCAGCAAACTGTGGTCCACCATCTGTAATTATATCTCTTGGAAGCCCATATCGTACGAATATATGGAATAGGAACTATATGACAGAATCCTCTATAGCTCTCGGCAATGCCTCTGCTTCAACCCATTTGGTGACATATTTTGTTGAGCACTAAAATATATGTTTTCTGGTTCGAAGATGGGTTAATTGGACCAACGAAATCAAGGGCCCATCGCTCGAATGGTTCAATAGCTAGCTGTGGATTCAGGGGCATTTCGTCGGACTGACCAGGGTGTCCTGCTCTTTGGCAATTGTCACAGGCTTGAACGAACTTCTTTGCATCTTTGAAGATCGTGGGCCAATAATACCCTGTTTGCAGGACCTTATGTCCAGTTCTGCGATCGGCGAAATGTTCACCACATGGTCCATCATGACAAGCTTTCAAAATGTCAAAAATTTCATCCTCGCGGACGCATCTCCTGATGTGCATATCTGCCCCTGTATGGAACAGGTAGCCCCCTATCCAAGAAAATCGAGTACTTCGCTGGACAATCTGTTTTCGTTCATTGGGGGTCAGATGTTTCGGTAATTTACCTACTGCTAAGTAATTCACAACATCAGCATACGAGGGTGTTTTAATAGTGATAGAAAACAAATGCTCATCTAGAAATTGATCTTCAACTACTGCTGCGTCCATTGGTTTTGGCATTCGTGAGAGAAAGTCAGCTACAGGATTTTCTTTTCCAGGTCGGTCCTTGATTGTAATATCAAATTCCTACAATAAAATCAGCCATCTAGTTATTCTACCATTTGTGATTGGTTTATTTGCTAAATATTTTATGGCAGAGTGATTTGTATACAAGATAACAGGATATCTAGTAATGTAATGCCTGAACTTATTGACAGCATGTATTATAGCTAGAAATTCCTTTTCAGTAACAGTATAATTTAATTCAGCATGAGATAAATTCTTGCTAATATGGTAAATTTCATATGGTTTTCTATCTTCTTCCTGCCCAAGGACTGTTCCAATAGCTGTATCTAAAGCATCTGATGAAATTTGAAATGACAGGTCCCAATTTGGACCTCGAAGGACTAGGGCTGTTGAGACTAGCTTCTTCAGATCCTGGAAAGCACAGTCGCAATTCTCTGTCCAAAGAAAGTCAACATTACCTGTCAGTGCATATAGAGGTGCAGCAATGTGTGAAAAATGTTTTATAAATCTTCTATAATAACCAGAAAATTTAAGAAAACTGCGTACCTCTGTTTGAGTGGTAGGAGTGGGAATTAGCAAAATTATTTGAATTTTGGCTGGGTCTACCTATATGCTAGCTGCTGAGATATAATGTCCTAGAATAAGTCCTTCAGTCATCATCATATAGCGTTTTTCATGGCTCAAACAAATCCTGGTGGCAATGCAGCGCTGCAAGACTTTTTCTAGTGTGTCCAATGCTGGGTCAAAATCGTCTCCATATGGTGTTAAGTCATCCATGTATACTTCGAACCCTTCATTTATTAAGTCTGAAAAGATGTTGAGGATAGCCCTTTGAAATGTGGTAGGAGCATTTCATAAGCCAAAAGGTAGAACTCTATAGGCAAATGTTCCCCAAGGACAAGTAAAAGTGGTTTTGTCTTGGTCTTTGGGGGCAATCTGAATCTAATTGTATCCACTGAAATCGTCTAAGAAAGAAAAGAATTTCTTTCCTGCCAAAGTGTCTAATACTTGTTCAATGAATGGAAGGGGAAAGTGGTTTTTTTGTGTTGCTTTGTTTAGCTCTCTATAATCTACACAAATTCTCCACTTTCCATTCTTTTTTGGTACCACAACAAGTGGAGAGACCCATTTACTATCGAAGATAGGGTAGATGAAGTTGGCATCTAAAAGTTTTTGAAGTTCAGCTTTTACAACGTCTTTTAGATGAGGATTAAGTCTCCTTTGTGGTTGGCGAACAGGTCTCGCATCCTTTTCTATGTAAATGTGGTGTGTACATAACTGGGGATCAATTCCTTTCATGTCAGGGTAGTCCCATGAAAATGCTTCTTTATATTTCCTCAATAGTTGGATGAGCTTCTTTTCTTGTTCAGAAGTCAGGTTGGCATTAATGTTTGAAGTCTTTCCTGGCTCAATTTCTACAATTTTTCCATTTGAAACAGAGGTAGTAGGTATTGTTTGATTGTGTGTATCTTTAAGAGGATCTTCTTCTAATTCATTATCAAATGCTGCTTCTATCATGTGACATTGTATGTGGGATCTAGGTTCAGCTTAGCTAATAAAATTATTAATGGCATCATCTTCTGTTTGGTCTTTGAAATCAAGGGCCTCTTCTATGGTTAATGGAGATCTAATATTTTCGATGAGGTATGATACAGGATGCTTGTTAGTTTTTATTATTGTGACACTTGGCTGTGCTGGAGGATATAAAGCTAGGTTCTTGATATTTGCTCCTCTAGTTATGGTCATATTGCCTTGTCGGCAACCAATATAAGCATCGGCAATTGTAAGCCATGGTCTGCCTAAGATTAATGGATGTCCATCAAGTCGGTTTTTGGGGTTTATTATTAGAAAATCGGCCGGATACTCCCAGGAGTCAACAGATACCATGACATCATTTAGTGTGCCTTCTGGCCTAACCACAGATTGGTCAGCCAATTCTTGTAAAGTAGAAGTCGGTTCTACTGATGTAATGCCCAGTTTTTGGCAAGTGGCGGTTGTTAAGATATTAATTGCAGCTCCTAGATCAACTAAGGCATTTGAGAAGGTTTGACCATAGATTTGTACGGTTACTATTGGATTTCCTGGGTCTTCGTATTTAATGGGTGTTTCTTGTTCTGATAATAAGTCGGACAGAGTGCCAACTACTTGGACTTTTGAGTTATTTTTTATTTTCCTCCTTGGTTTCTTTATAAATAGATCTTTAATAGTTTTTGCATATATTGGGATGTATTGAATGGCTTGGAGGTGTGGGATTTTTATGTACAAATTTTTTAGTTCTCCAAGAATATCAAAATCAGGATATTGTATAGGTCGAGGTATACTTAATCATTCTAGGAATGGGGGAGAGGATGTGGTTGCTTGATTATGAATTTGTTGTCTAGTCATGTCCTCTTCTTGTGGCAGTTATTCTATAGGTAATTGATTTTCAACTTGAGTTGTTTTATCTCCCTTTGTTTCGATGATACGCCCAGATCTTAATTGAAGGTCATTACATTCCCTTAGATCTGTTCCTATTTCTGGTGTTTCCACTATTTGAATAGATTGGACCGGTCTGTTATTCCAATTAGGGTTGGGTTGGGCTGGGAGCTGCAGTCTTAAGTTAGACTAGGGGTTTTGTCGTAGGGCTGGCAGTGTAGGTTGAGGGAGCGGGATGGTTCCTACAGGCTGATTCATCGGTCTTTGCTAGTTTGCCTTCCAGGTTTGACTCTGTGAAGTAGGACGGGTCCATTATGGTGGATAAACATTGTTTTTCCAATATGGTGGGGTATAGGGAAAATTTGGCCAATTGGGTTGTCTTGCTTGATTCGGCCATGGGGATGATGAAGGAAATGACTGTTGTGACCAATTCGAAAAGGGAGGTTGATTTTGCCACATTGAATTATATTGTTGAGCATGATATTGTGGAGGCGAAAAAGAAGAAGCGGGGTTTGAGAACATACCTGATTGTCGCGGCTGCCATTGATGGTGTTGATTGAGTAGATATACCAATTCTAGCTCTTCTTCTGCTTCCTTGTATACTTCTTTCAATCCAGGAAGTGAGGGACAGCTCTCTGTAGAGTGGTCTTTTGCACAAATGGCGCAAACTTGGATTGTATCTAATGGACACTCCTTATGGCTGTGTTTCTTTCTGCATCTAGGACAAAAGATTGCCAAATTCTATTCTGCCTCTGCTTGCTTTTGTTTGACCTGCAGAATATCAAGTTGTGTTGTGAGTGTCCCCAATATGTCAGTTTTAAAAATTTCTATTCAATTTCCAATTTCTGCACAAGTTACTCCTTCTGCCGAATTCTGTTATGTCTTGCAAATCGATCATGTTCTGCTGGTTTTAGTCCTGTGCTGCCTCTCGACCTCCTGATACATAGATTAATAATGTCAGCAAAATTTTCCTGATAAATATCTCCTTTCCCCATAATATTTAGTGTTTCAATCCATTGTTCCTTCATTCCCCTAATTAACGTTTTTTTTAATACATTATCAGGTAAGGGTAATGATGCATAAGGAGATCTTTGAAGATTATACTGGAAATGTTCAACATACTCTTCTAATGTTTCATTTGGTCGAGCTACCATCTGAAATATTTCATCTTTTAACTCTCTAGACTTGCAATAATCCTGATATTTTTTCATAAAAGACTCTCACATTTGGTCCCAGTTATTTATAACACCATCCCCCAATCCCATAAACCATCTTAGAGCAGCCCCTTTTAATGTAGATGGAAATAATTTCAATTTCTCGGGGTCAGTGGTATAGTCATATCCTCTACACATCACATCGAATTTGAATAAGAATGCATCCAGATCTTCTGATGTAAGGCCATGGAATGTAGGGATATGCTGGAGAGGAATTTCTTTCGTAGGTGCATTAGCTGTAGTATCCACAATGGGGTATTGCAGTGTAGAGGTTTGGGTGTTTGGCTAGTTCTGGGCCATTTGGTCAAATATATGCCAATAGCCTTCTGGGATATCTAGGAGGGTATTCCTAGGTTGTCGAGGGGGAATGGCTCTAACGGGAATGGCCTTAACAACACTTCCTTTATTTGGGATAATGAGAGTGCCTAATGTCTAGGGGGATTCAGGTTCTTGAATTTCTTCAACTTCGTTATAAATGATTTTTACAGCACTCCCCTTATCTGGGCTACTTAATGGCTGAATTACCCCAAGAGGAGATCTTGGTTCTTCAGTCTCTCCTGTCTCTCCTCTTCCTTCACAGAGGTTGCTAAGATTCCCTTCTTGCAATGATTTTGGGCTAGAATTTTCAATTTCTTGAAAATCTTACTACAGATGGTGATCCTATGCACCTCAGTAAAGGCTACAGATGGTGATCCTATGGCCTGAAGGGAACTAGTAGGCTTTTTAGAAGTAACTTTTCTAGGTCCTACTAAAGGCTGAGATTCTGCTTTCTTAAGGATTTCGTCTATAAAGGTCGATCGGCCAAGGTTCATCGGCCCCTTAGCTTTATCAGGCTTGGGTAGAGGTTTGGGATTCTTTTCTGGATTTTTCTGCTTAGTCATGCACACAAATCAATTGCTAGGTTCTACCCAAACAAAACAACAACAAATCTGCAGGAAAGCGGGCAGGGGAGCAGGGCTATTACATGCTCCACACGCAGGTTCTTACCTTCCGTTTTTAAAACCCAATTCCTTCCTAGCAGGCTCTTACACTACCTTGAAAAGAGACAAATGGCTACACTCTTCCCTGGCAACAACGTCAAAATGTCGATCCATAAAAAGGGTCTTTTTCACCTCTATTTACCTCACATTAACTTATCAATCTATGAACGATTTTTTATCTCAAAGAGTGTACTCAGTTTGAGGCGTTCATTTGTCAGAGAAATGTTAGAAGCATAGTGCTTAAATACAAGAGTAAACGGATGCTTGAAATAAAATCTACTTACAGAAAAGAACTTTAAGACTCAAATTAAGAAAATTATCAGTCAAGGGTATAGTAACAGTAAATCATCCCTTTGTAAACTGATGTAACTAAAGATAATCAAGGAACAAATCATCAACCTGGGAACTAGACAACGAATGTCAATGCTCACTACAGTTTCAGATCGTTCTGCACACCAAAGAAATGACAACGCAAATAACACGAAATAGAACAGCAACTAGGAAATGGAACAACAATTAAGAAATGGAACAACAACTAATTCTAATAAACAACAACACCTTAATCTACAGAAATAAGTGCAACAATAGTATCCTAGAGAAATCAGATAGCAATCTTTACTCTAAGAATAAATCGGACAGCAAACGGAAATAGAACGACAACGAAATATGGAACAACACTTAGAGCCAAATTTGAATGTACAGTAAACCCAAAACAAATAATGCACACAACACACCTTGATATTTAGAGAAACAGTAATCTGACTTTGATACCACAAATATTAATCTTAGTTATAAGAATAACGATTGTAATTCATAATGGAACAACAATGTCAGTTGAATCAGCAATCACAATTAAATGTAAACTATAGATGAATACAATAATACCAATTTATGAATGTTACAATAGTGTTACTCTGTAATTGAATAGCGATAGCATTCTGTAAAGACCAACAATGTTATATTAATGATTAAAGGAACAACAATGCATTACAGAGTCAAAATGAACAATACGACATTCCTGTCACAGAGAACGATATTACCCAGTCGAACATAAATAAAATATAGCAGAACCGTGATGTAAAATAGTAAAACAAATCATATTACCGAAAAAAGTTGATAATAAAAACCACACACGAACTAAATATAATGATACAGGAGCAGGTGTTCCACCAGGGCTGGGCCCTTAGCCTCCAGGGACACACCGCTTGAAATTATTCCAGGATCAAAGATGGAACAACAACCAGATTTATATTAAAGCATTAAAACAGAGTTACAGCGGATCACTTCTCAACGAGAGTTGATGATCAAAGTTTCAAATACAGAGAAAAGTTACGTAGAAATTAACAACAGATCATTCCCTGGGTTAGCATTGCTGCCCCTTTTTATAATAGTTGAAGTGGAGATATCAATGATGCAAAAATAGTTAAGGCAGCGATCCCTCAAGATCAAAGGATCCTGAGGGATTCGCCAAACAGTTAATTCCTAGTTATCCATTTGTTCTCTTACGCCGAGTCAATATCTCCATTTCCTTTCCTTGGCTGATATGCTTTAATTTGGATCGCCTTGTTTGCATGTTGCTCCCCGCCAAAGGGACAACAGTTAACTTGGCCCTGTCTTTTTCTTTGGAACGGCAATCTTTTGTTTTTCCCTTTTCCTGCATAAGAAATGGAAATTATTAGTGTTTTCGCGTTGCGTCTAAATCCTATAGATTTTGTCATGATTTCTTATTATCTACCTAGTTCATGATGCAAAGAGGTTATGAGTTTTAATGAAAAGATGACAAAATAGTCAATAAAAACATACCTTCTTTAGTACTCCACAAAGACAAGTCGTTGGGCCTCCTAAGGAATCTAAAAATTATTTCAAGTCACTTCAAGCCAATTCCAAATGGAACGTTGCATCTCTAAGGCAAACCATCCTCCTCCTATGTTTGGGTCACTTTATTTACTGGTTGTTTTATGACCCATTTTTTAGCGTGGACTATAAGCAGTAGATTATAGAGACATTGGAGAAAGCCATAGTTTTCTCCCAGTGGATGAGTATGCCATATTTGCTTCAGGTTCCTATAAAAAAATCATGCATACAACATAGAAGGTTGGATGGAAGTTGGAACTATGTCTATAATAGCACGGGATAAAGCTGTGAATGATTTCATGACACTCCCTAAGGTAACTGTTATGGAAATGTCCCTGAAAGTTGTGAGTCTTGGTCTCAACATGGTTGCTACATGTTATGTTCTTCTACTTGATCTTTGATGGAATCCAACAACTGAAAACCAACCTATTGATAGATCACATCGAATTGTACAAATGCGTCCTGTAATGGTTTCCCGATTTACAGTTAAATATATTGTGGAAGATCATATTTTAGCACTCCAGTAATGGAAGTGAGAAATGCTTGCATCAACATTTAGGGAGGATGGAGTTGGTGGCCATCAAATATGCCTTATAGAGGAGGACTTGATACATCTATTTATGGTTTGAGAACATTGGTCTTATTTCATGAAAGGAAAAGTGACTGAGGAGTTACAGAAAAAGAAGCAAAGCTACAAGTTTTGAGATAATTTTGGGATTTCATGGGAGCAAGTTATACATGAAAGTGAATTTCCATTGGGTTGCTAAGACTGTACTTTTTGAAGACCACTAGACATGTATGGATTTTTCCCACAATTTGTTTTGAGCCATCAGGAAGGAGCCACCCTTCAAGTAGCTTCCTACATGTTCTAACAGTGTTGGATTCCATTTTCTAGATCCAGTTGTAGATTCTGAGATGTGTTTGGCTCTATTTCAGCATTTTGTGAGCCTCAAGTTTTAGCTTCCCTTCCCTCCTTTTAGAAACATCTTGTGCTCATTCATGTTCACTCTTCCCTTGACACTTTATACTCCTAACCTCAATTAAACCTAAGCACAGGAGTAGCCCTCCTACCGAAGCAACCGAAGCATGCATAGTTTATGTCTTCACTTTCCTAGATCCAGGCCCCACAAGAGAAGTAGTCCCCATCCCCCCTCGGGACATTGGGTTGCTCCTCTGGAAGGTTGCTCGGAGGTGCTTAACACAAGACTTTTTGTAATGATAACAATTTGTTCCTCATCCATCAGACAACCTCCCACAGAAGAACTTGGAAATAACATCATGGACTGTGACAATATCTTACAATGGCCTTTAACTATCAAAATTGATTTATTTTTTTTATTTTTTTATTTTTATTTTTTTTTCTGTAGGAAGTCGGTGGGCCTCGCAGTGTGTGAGAAGAGTGAGCAGATCATTATTTGGTTTTTGTGAGTACAGATCCCAACTGTGATGTTCTAGATTGAGATGTTTGTTTGTTTCTTTTCAAAATGTGCTCCATTTTCTAATGGTTGTTAATCTCTCTGGGATAGCCTTTTAAATATTAAATTGAGAAACAATTTTCTTTCTAGTTTGTAATCGCTCTGGGTGCTTTAAAACTTTTGATTGTCTATTCTGTGCTATGAGCTAAGAAGCCTTTGTGAATTCAGCCACTAGATAGGAAATGTTCCAACAAATATAGTTAGTTTTTCTGAAGAGTCAAAGCAACCATGAGTACTGCCAGATTTATTAAGTGTGTGACTGTGGGGGATGGTGTTGTGGGAAAAACTTGCATGCTTATTTCCTACAAAAGAAACACATTTAGAACAGACTATGTACCAACAATGTTTGATAACTTCAGTGCAAATGTAGTGGTGGATGGAAGTACAACGAATCTTGGCCTCTGGGACATGACGGGACAAGAGGTTTACAACAGGCTTAGGTCCCTAAGTTATAGAGGTGTGGATGTCTTCCTCCCAGCTTTCTCCTGGATCGACAAGACCAGTTATAAAAACATTTCCAAAAAGTGGATTCCAGAATTGAGACACTACGCACCATCTGTGCCTATCATTTTGGTGGGGACAAAATTAGATTTACGAAAAGACAAACAATTTTTTGTTGATCATCCTGGAGTAGTCCCAATCTCAACAGTGCAAGGTGAGAATTTGAAGAGGAAAATCGGGGCTGCAGCATACATTGAATGTAGTTCTAAAACACAAAAGAATGTTAAGGTTGTTTTTGATGTCGTAATCAAAGTGGTTCTTCAACCACCAAAGCAAAAGAAACACAAAAACAAGAAAAGAACATGATTTATTCTTTAAGGGGATTATCTATCTTTCACATCTACAGAACTTTATAGTGCATTATTTAATCAAAGGCTAGCATAATATTTCCCAAGTATTTATGATTTGTTACTATATGTTCAGTATGTTTAATTTATTGTAAAGCCAGATGCTCTGGAAAAGTTCTAGGCTTTTACATTTTATATCATTTCTTGTGTGGTTATGGAGGTCTATTTTGAAATGTAAATGAAAGGTCCTGATTTTTTTCATTTTATATCATTTCGTGTTGTGGTTATGGAGGACTATTTTGAAATGTAAATGAAAGTTGGGTGTACTGCATAGGCAACTATGATGAGAGTGGTCAAATATTTGTTTTGACCATCTGAGTTCTCAATTGCAGTTGAAGTCATACTGCTAAGAATCATGTTCAAGGCATGGAGGTGATCTACGCTTTGCCCTATCAGAAAGCCATGTAATTTTTTATTACTGAGTTTGGTTATATTGTCTCAATGTGCATGATTTACTTTAGTATATAAAAGATCATAAAGTATTCGATTATTCCACTCGGAAAATATCTACAATTTTTTTGATGTAATTTCTACTTGTAATTCATAGGTTTTTAAAGTAAAGTCTACTTATTTTCATAACTAAATGGGTTTCACTGATCAAAAAATAGACAACGATTAAATGGAACAGGAGCTTACTAAGTCTGGAATCACTGTTGGGGCTCTGGAGCATGGGGCCGAGTGAGGTGCAAAGGATTCTCGTGATGGCCCTAACAGCTACAATGTTGGCCTTCTGAGCATCTAAGTCTCTCATTCAGATTTTCTGCACTTACTCCTTCAATATGATAAATGGCCTCTCAAACTCATCAAATGCCAACACCATGCCTGCAAACAGTAACAAAATGAAGCACAAAGATTAAAGCCTAAACATACAAGTGATTAAAGCCTAAACATACAAGTGTGGATGCAAAAAAACAGTGGATGTTGAACCAAAGACCTAAGATGTGTGTACTCCTCTCTGCGTCGAAGACTGAAAATGGGGGAAATGAAAATGAGGGAAATGTAGTGAAGTTAAATATGAAACATACCTTGGCACCGTCAACGGACTGAAGATCGGATGGGGTTCGATACTAGGTTTTCTACTGGTAAAACCCTCATTCGTAAATCTCTTCAGTTTTGTTTTTGCTCCCACCTGTGATCTCTTCAATCTAGTTTTCACTCCCACCTATTGAAAAGTGAATAGAAACTTCTGTTAAGTGTGAATCCAAACTAACTCAAACTGTGCTAATGCTAGCACCGACTCCCAAACACTTCGTCGTCCCTATTGTCACCACAACACTCACGTTGAACCTACCACACTGCCATTCGTTTCTAGATCTTCATTTGAATCACATGCAGGATTCTAGATCCTCCTTCAGCCTCTATAAATTTGTATTTTCTCAGCTTGAACATCAGCCTCTATAAATTTGTATTTTCTCAGCTTGAGCAAGGCAAGCCAAGGCCTAGGCCTGTTGTGTAATATGAAGTGATTTATGTTCTCCAGTTATTTTTTCTCTTTTCTGCTGTCAATTTATCTCTTCTGCTGTCTGTGATTGAGTATAGAATATGATTGAGTAATGTTGTTGTTGCTCCATTTTCTGTGATGTTTGTCTGTTGCCAGAAAAGTTTTATTTTTGTTGTGTTTCTCCAAACTAACATCAATTTTTTTCTTTTTTATATGAACATGATAATTGAGTTCCAAATTCTGAATCTAGAGTCTTTCATAGACATGACTATGCACCTTCACAGAAAAACAAGAACCATAAAACATGGCAGAAACTATGACACCCTTCATTTCGCATTTGATATGGCCATGATAATTGAGTTCCAAATTTTGAAACTATAGAATCTTACAGAGACACGACTGTGCAGGTTCACAAGAAAACAAGAGCATCACACCTATCTGAAGGTCATATACATTATTATTGATAGAGAAAGCTAAATTCAAATTAGACTGACTTGACAAGACCATCAGGAACTGAATATGTTCCCCCACACAATAGAACCATTTGTAGGAACTAACAACCTACAAACATGGTGGATTCTTCAAAGGAGAGACAACGACTTTAATCTGTAAGTAGTTATTGAGACTGTAGATACCCTTCTCTCTTCCAGTGCCACTCATTTTATGCCACCAAAAGGTATACCAGCATCAAAAATGTCAAAGCAATTAACCCAAACTGTTCCGACACGTAATGCCCGAGTAAGAGTGTTCGCGGTCTCTATATTCTTTGTAAACACTCCTGCTACCAACCCATAACGAGTAGCATTCAACCGCTTTATTACTTCATCTAAAGTTTTGAATTTTATAATTGACTGTACTAGACCAAATATTTCGTCAGTAGCTATGGCCATGTCATCCTTAACTTCTAAGAAAATGGTAGGCATAATATAGAAGCCCTTGGTACCAATTTGGTCGCCCCCTGTTACAAGTTTTGCACCACTCTCCCTCCCAGCCTTGATATAACTCATAACCTTGTTAAACTGATCCTGGTCAATCTAAGGACCTTGCTCAACACCTTTTCTAAAAGGATCACCGACAACCTAACTTAAACACTGAGCTTTTGATTTTTCTACAAACTCATCATGGATACTCTCATGTACAAAGGTTCGTGACCTGGCACAACAGCATTGACCCTAATTGAAAAATAATGCAAAGTGAGCGAGCTCCACGGCTTGATCGACATCAACATCTTCGCATACAATAAAAGGGGACTTTCCTCCAAGTTCCAATGTCACTGGCTTAAGGTTGCTCTTGGAAGCTAACTCTAGCACTACTTGACCAGTAGCAGTTGAACCTGTAAAAGCAACCTTATCAATATCCATGTGCCTTGCAACTGCAGCTCCCGCAGTTGGACCATATCCCAAAATGATATTCAGAACTCCTGAAGGCAGTCCAGCCTCATGGAAAAGTTTTGTTGCATAAAGAGTTGTTAATGGTGTCTGCTCAACACTCTTTAATACAATATTGTTCCCACAAGCTAGTGCAGGACCAACTTTCCAAGAAAACATAAGTAGTGGAAAATTCCAAGGGATGATTTGACCTGCAACTCCAATAGGCTCATGTAATGTTTGACAATGATAAGGTCCATCAGCTGGAACTGTAAGACCATGTATTTTATCTGCCCACCCTGCATAGTAACGAAATAGCCGCACTGTCATTGGCACTTCAACCAAGGCTGCTTGCTCATAAGGCTTCCCATTGTCCCATGTTTCCAAGGTTGCAATCTCATCATTATGCTTTTCAAGCAAGTCAGCGAACTGGAGCATAATACATGATCTCTCATAAGCAGTCATTTTCGGCCATGGGCCCTCGTCAAAGGCTTTTCGTGCAGCCTTTACAGCCCTGTCCACGTCTTCTGCATCACCTTCAGCCACATTGACAATCAAATCCCCTGTTCTGGGATCCAATGTTGGAAATGTTTTTCCAGAAGCCACATTAACAAATTTTCCATCGATAAGAAGATGTGTATACTTTACTTGGACAGGTGGTGCTATAGGTTCTTCCAAAGCACTTGCAGTTGTTCCTAAACTTTGAATCCGAGTATTCTTTATGGATGCTTCTTGTGATGAAGCTGCCAATCCAACGGTGGGTGACCGTGTACCGGCCGACCGGACTGATCGAGCTAGAAGTGAATATTGAGGCTCTGTAGCATGGAGCCAAGTGAGTTTCAGAGTATTCTCGCGATGGCCCTGACATCTGCAATGTTCACCTTCTGAGCATCTAAATCTGTCATTCGGATTTCTGCCCTTTCTCCTTCAATATGATAAATGGCCTCTCAAACTCATCAAATGCCAATGCCATGCCTGCAAATAGTAACAAAATGCAGCACAAAGATTAAAGCCTAAACATACTAGTGATTAAAGCCTAACAATACAAGTGTGGATGCAAAAAAATAGTGGATGTTGAACCTAATACCTGAGATGTGTGTACTCCTCTATGCATCAAAGACTAAAAATGGGGGAAATGAAAATGAGGGAAATGCAGTGAATTTAAATATGAAACATACATTGGAATCGCCAATGGAGTGAAGATTGATTGGGGTTCGATACTGGGTTTTCTATTGGTAAAACCCTCATTTGTAAATATCTTCAATCTATTTTTCTCTCTCGCCTGTGATCTCTTCAATCTAGTTCTCACTTCCACATATTGAAAAGTGAATAGACACTACCTATTCTATAACATTAAATGAAGATTGGGGTTGGGAGGGGTTTCATAAAGCAAAATTAATGCTTAATTTTTTTAAATATGCCAAAATTTTCCTCCATAACTCAGCTAAGAGCATAATGAAGGGTAGGTTTTCCCAATAGGTAGCAAGCAGCATCCATAAGGAAGGCCTATTCCTTCATAGATCGTTCTCTAGGGGATTTTAGTTTTATTCTCTGAGGCATTTTAGATCTTGTATTCCTTTACCTTTCACTCTGACTTGATCTCTGTACATAAACCGCTAGATTTCGTATATTCTCTTTTTGGGATTACTCCACTAAGGAAAGGTGAAGTAGCCAAGGAAAGAAATATCCTGACCACTTCAATCAGAACTGTACGAACCACTTTGTCAATAGGATGCACTTCAAAGAAATATCTTGACTGCTTCAATCGAAACTGTAGCTTCCACTTGGTCAAACGATGTGCATCAAAGAAATATCCCGATTGCTTCAATCGGAACTGTAGCTTCCACTTGGTCAATAGCATGTTCTTCAATTGGAATTGTAGCTTCCACTTTGTCAATAGGATGTGCTTCCACGCAGTTAGCTAGATCTACATACATTATTTTATGTTCACTTAAATACATTATTTTATTTTCACTTTCATAGTAAGTTTTTAATTTCATTTGATAAACTAATGCCCATTTTCACTTTCATACTAAGTTTTTAGTTTCATTTGATAAACTAGTGCCCATTTTGACTTTCATACTATGTTTTTAGTTTCATTTGATAAACTAGTGCCCATTTTGACTTTCATACTAAGTTTTTAGTTTCATTTGATAAACTAGTGCTAAGTTTTAGTTTCATTTGATAAACTAGATTCCATATTAATTTTTTAGTTTCATTCGATAAACTAATGCCCTCATGCGTGTTTTTGGTTGGGTTATAATCTAATTTTAAGATTATCGTTTTTATGTAACGATTTCGTTGTTAAAGTTTATGGAGGTAGATGTATTGTATTTTTGGAAAATTTGAATGTTATTTTGTTATTAAAATTTATGGAGGTACATATATTGTATTTTTGGAATTTGAATGTTATTAGAAGGAAACAAGTTCTTTGTATTGAAAACATTTAAGTGTAAGAAGGAAACATGTTCTCTTAATTTGTTTTTATTGAAAATATTTAAGTGTTATTGCATATTAGGTGGGTGCAAGCAAAAGAGAGTCTATAGTAAAGATTTAATAATTAAAAACATGTTTTAGTTTCTTAAAAGTTATATGACAAATTTGGAAGGAGTAGGGTATGTACCCTTCTTTAGGTTAAATATATTCAAATTGTTGTGTGAATGGGTTTGGAAGACCCAATGTTTTTACCTTGAGAAAATGGAGTCCTCTCCAAGTCACTCGCATAGTTTAGGTTGTCATAAGAAAAGTAGGTGCTTTTCCTTAAGATGTAAACATTTCATTTTAAGTAGTGCAATAATGTGGTTTCAGTGAGGAAATAAAAGATGGAACGAGCATGCAGTTTTGGGATGTTAGTGTTATGTTCTACTTGAGGCATGGGTGCACATCCAAACAGACTCTAACAAAGGTTGAAGAGGCGGAATAGTTAGATGGGTTGGGAGGTTGTAGTCTCACTTAGAGGTGTAGACAAGCACGTTATGCACCATGAGAAATTGTGAAGATAACTTAAGACATTTGAGAATTTGTGGGAAGGGAACTTGGTAGTGGTACTAAGTGAACATTCCTTGATTGAAGTTGATAGCCTCTCCTTGCACTACCACTTTGCAAGGTGAAGAAGAAATGTGAAATATATGTACAACCCACTAAAGAAGTTGGCAAGGTTGTTGCAACAAATATAGGTGGCTTTTTCGTAGTGTTGGAACTTGGAAGGTAACCATTCACGTAGATTTCTCATGGAGTGTTAAAGAGGTGCAAGTATTTGATAAGGAGTGAATTACAAAAATCTAAAGAATAGGCCATATTGGGTTAGGATATTACTGGTTTTGGACATCCAAAGTTGAAGGTTCATTTTATGAAGGTGTAGTCTAAGCAGTTGGGTGTGGGTCACATCTTACGAGTATCTTGGACTTTTTGTGTGTGTTAGTGGTGTTAGTGCATTATGTTTGATGAGCACTAGCTAGAATGTGTTCCATGAAGGCAAAAATGCCATAAGTTTGAGATGGCTTGACCATTTTGCATTGTAAGGTGTCTTATGCCCTAGTTTTGAGGAGACAATTAGAACCATATTAGAGTGTGATGGGTTGTACCATGGACTTAGGTCCACTTGCATGGATTGAGGTGTAAAGGTACCCCATGAGCTGAGGAAAATGATTCCAATGCTTATCTATATAGAGTGTTTATGATATAAGATTAATGATTTTTTGTTTTGGAATGGAAGACAAAGGTAAGAAAGAATAGGCATTGAAGTTTGTTGTAAATTAATTAAAAGAAAGGAAAAATGTCTCCTTTTAGTAGGATTATTCAAGTTGCCTCTTCAATAGGACTAAATTTTATTTCGAGCTAGGGAGTTGGCCTCTCAAAGGCATTGATTGGGTACTCTAGAATTCCAAGACCTAACATATCTAGAATAGTCAATTAGATAGATTTGTCTTGGGCAAAGGTTGTAAAGGCTAAGGTGAAAATCTACCCTTTTTAATGTGGGTTTTAAAACTTCCTTTTGAGAATGCTAAAAACAAGGTCATGATCTTGAAAGGAGGTCCTTGGTTTTACCAAAACCATATCCCAATTGAATGTTGCGATCTATCTTTGGGTCCAGTTATCACTATGTTGTTTCACTTATGCATTGAGAAGGTATTAAGGGCTATAGAGCATAAGACAGTTATTTTCCAATACCCTTCCCTTGAAACCCTGTAAAGAGAGGATGTGCCCCATTTTTTTATCATAATATTTCAACTACAAGCTCTTCCTGTGAGGATGCCCTTGAAGGGAGGGTCCGTAAAGGAAGTGGAATCATGTTGAGTCAAGGGAAGGGTATAAATTGCAGGTGTCTCTAGAGATATTGACAAAGATGAAGAGGAATGGTGTTTCTCCTATCAATGCCTTCTATTCCACCATTCAAGGTGCTAAATGGCTCTGAATTTAAGGTTCATAGATGAAATCTCACGAAGATCTTAAAAATGAGAAGGTAGGTGTGATTTAGCATAGGATTAATTCTTCAATCGTTGACCTTTTGGGTGATATTTCCCAGTAAATGGAAAAAATTGAAGCCCTACCACTTATATATTAAGTAGATTATGAGAAAATGTTTCCTAAGTTTTAAAGATTTTATCCATATTTTGTCCATGAGATCCATGGAAACTATGCTC
This sequence comes from Pinus tabuliformis, assembly GCA_031772625.1. Classification (NCBI taxonomy): domain Eukaryota; kingdom Viridiplantae; phylum Streptophyta; class Pinopsida; order Pinales; family Pinaceae; genus Pinus; species Pinus tabuliformis. The sequence continues at coordinate 995,186,878 of CM062810.1, read as the reverse complement.
AAGTCTCAATAACTTGTGTTAAGATATCATCTTTGATTCAGGGCACCTATACTTCTTCAACTAGTGGTAATTAATATGTGCAAACTAATTAGCTAACATATGTGATAACTAATCAGATCATGGGCATGCAGATCAAGAAAACTCACCAGTAGAAGATCCAATTGTATCGGGTTGTCAAAGCTGGCCAACTCTTGCACCAAGGCAAGTGGCTCACCAGGGACTAATTTCAATAGAAGTTTTCCCATCTCATGGAGGCACTTAATGCAATGGGGACCATTTCTTCCTAAGGGGAGAGGAATGATCCAGGTGGATATTGATGGCCACCCACCTATTCAACTTGGACCCACACCATTGTTTCTTTCAGTTTTTCAGTTTCCTTAATTGTAGCAAAAGTTATTATTTTTAGTATTTTTTCGCATCCTAAACATCTAGAGCTGTTTTGAGGCCCTAAACAATGTGTTTTTGGAAAACGGGAAAACATTAATCTTCAACTAGTGTGACAGAGTGACATGGCATGCTAGGTAGCACTAAGTCATGCTAGAGTGATAGGGTGACATGTGGCCAAGATGTGTTAGGTGCCAAGGTGTGCCAACATGTGTTAGGAAGTGTTTGGGAGTGTTAATTAAACAAACGGGAGCACTAAGTCAATTAATGCATGGAAATTAATGAATAAGAGTTTGTGACAAGAAGTGTCAGTGAGCTCCAGGTGTTTTAAGGAGGGAGTTTCAAGGTATGTTGGGTAGTGCTAAGGCATGCTAGAGTCCAAAGAAATATGCTAAGATGTGTCAGGTGCTATGGTGTGCCAATGCATATCAAGGAGTCTTATGGAGTGCCAGGGAAACACAAGGGAGTGCTAGTTTAAAATGCATGGAAATGAATGAATAAGAGTGTGTGATAGGGAGTTCCAGTGAGTTATAGGTGGGATAAGGGGGGAGTGGCAAGGTATATTAGGAAGTGTAAAGGAATGCTAGAGTGCTAGGGTGACATGGAAAGATTGTGCCAGGTGCTAGAGTGTGGCAATGTGTGCTAGGGAGTGTTAGTGAGTGTTCCCTTGACATTATTAGAGGTTGAGCAAGCTAGATATTTTCCGTATGGTTTTTTGGATAGCCAAATGTGTTATTCCCCATGAAGTTAGTGAGGTTCAACAAAACAAATAGGAGAGGCTTTTAGTAACTGCGTAGTTGATGAGGTGGTTAAAATGAACTATCCACCATGAAAGGGCACCACTATGAGAGCAAGTATGGTTGAGAGATATGAAAAAACCAATTCCTTCATGCCTACTGTTATGGTCCATTATGAAAATCCCTCCTTCCTTGTGAATAGCTAGCATGATAGTTTCTCCCACAGATCCTTCTCAATTCACATTTTGCCATAGTGTGAAAATAGAATTTTGACTGGTTCAATGAGGAAATCCCACATTGGAGATATCAAATGGGAAAACTGGTATTTCCGAGGGTTTCCATAATAGTGGCAGGATGCCTTCGATTGACAAGCTTGATGAAACTTGCAGCGAGACATTGAACTTTCCCCATCCAACTATGATGGTCCACAACCAAAATGCGAACCCATCCTTCCTTCCTCATTTCCAACTATAGGATTTCAACCCATCAACTATTATATGGAGGGAGGTCAAAGACGTTTTAGAGCCATTAAGGTGTCCTATTAATTTATGAGGGTTTATCCCCATGTTAAGGTGTGTATCTATGCAAGAGGAGGGTTTCAAACCCGTTCAGTGTGTCTAATGTGCCATATGATATTATTCTTTTTCATAGTCTCCACATCAAAGCCAATTTACATCGTTGATAAGTATCTTCTTGGCCTAGGCATAAGAAATCCATACCATATATGTTATGGATGTGTACTCCTCCTATGTGTGTGTGGATGTTGCTCTAACCCTTTGCAACAGGTAGAGATAGAGCTTTCATGATATCTTCCTTTTACTCGTCTTCCATTAAGGGACAACAATAAGTTGTTAATGCATAAAAGAAGTTAAGCACCAACAAGGGGTGCAAACAAGTTCATCCAACATATAGAATTAGCCAATTGGGATGATGTTACCACTACTAATTGATTAGATTCAACCAATAATTTCTTCCTGCTAGCTAAGGTTCGCAGTGCAAACCTCTTCTCATCCTTACAACTATAATGAGAAGAATCCATTGGTGGGACTAGATCATCTTATCTTAATTCAAAACCCTTATCATTTGGCATTTTTCAATAGCCAAAATCTATTTTCGATGTATCCAATGACCATTATTTTTCTTCATCGAGGATCAAAAAATAAGATTCTTCTTATTTAGTTAGAATGGAATTTCCTAAAATTGATCTATGGGGATATCACATAATCAACAAGAGAAATTCCAAATATATGTGATATATATGACCTATTTGAGGTGTCCTTGATGAGATGAGTAAGTGCCATCCCGCAATAGAGCTTCTAGTAGTGTCCTAAGATGAGCCCTACTATATTATATCAACTTTTCTCCTCACGAGATAAAAATATGTTGTTGTTGGGAGTTACACATCCAACATGCATAAGTCCTATGCAATAAAGAGGTAGGTGATCTCCTTAGTGCACCCACATCATTCCCAAGACCTATCTCTATTTTTTTTAATGTGCGGACGAACAATCATAGAAGAAGGCTAAACAAATTACATGTGCCCAATAAATTTTTATTTTTCTGGGTTCTTTTAAATGGGTAAATTTTAGGGCTTTAGTCCAATAATAATATAGAAAAATCTCATTTCAATCTTAAAAATATATAAAATATAAAATTTAGAGAAACTTCTCACATATCAATTTTTTATGTGTTCAATGTGACAAGATTAATGGTGCAAGCAGAAAAAATAATCTCTGTCCTAGGCAGTGACTAAAATTAGATCTACTAAATGGGTCTAAAACATTTTATAGATAAGAAACAAATCAATCTCTTTGCATAACCAAATATAAATTTTGGAGTTCTCAAAACAAAATAGAAAAATGGATATCTTTTATTTCTTAATATTCAACCATATTCCTTCACAATCTGAATAGACATAATCTACGTTAACGTCAACGTTGACATTGACATCATCGATATGTTCTTCACTTACACATTTTGTTTCTTGAAAGTCTACAACTTGTGACAAATCTGTATACTCAGGTTCATATGATGTATTATTTCTCAATCCTTTTCGAGGACATGTTAACAATACATACCAATCAGTCTCAACTAGATCTTGTACATAGAATACTTGTTTAGCTTGCGATGCTAGAATAAATGGATCATCTTGCCAATGATTTTGACTTAAACATTTCTTCATATTCACCATTGTAAAACCCAAATCATCAATTTTGATCCCTCTCTTATTGTATACATTAATCCAATTACATTTGAACAATGTGTACTCCATACAAAAATATTCCAATGTAATTATTTCTTCTACCACTCCATAACAGGTTGTATTTTGAAGTACAGGGTTTGCATCCTTGGAACTTGACCTCATCATTGTTTAAGCTTCCATACACATGCCACTATTTTGGTTGGTTCTCTCATTCTCTATGCTTTTTGTATTGAATCTATAACCATTATTAGGAATCCCTTGTACTTATTCACGAATTTCCTTGGGCCACGTGCTAGCCATTTAAGTGTATCAGACACATTTCCATATCCTTCCACCTATATAGTTTTAGATTTTTAAATGTAGTAAGAATCCATACATTCAACCTTTGAAAAAATATTTAATTTCCTACATGAGGATATTCCAATATACTGATTTTTACGTAAACTTATAATATAAATAATATCGTTGCCTGTTGTTTTAACCAACTAGTAAAATTATGGGTGTGGAGTTTTGCAATAGAGCTTCACATTTTTTTGTTTGGATAATTGAGTTGGAAATCTCCATTCTGTGCATCCTAATTAAACAATTATGCACAATAGATATGGTGGTTAATGTGTTTTGATAAAATATGAATAAAATATTTTTAAAGGTAAAATATGTTAATCTATCCATGGAGATGAATTTTGGAAAACAAAAGGAGGTTTTAGTTAAGCATGGAACCAAGCACAATAACCTCCTTTAGGTTTTGCACAAGCAATATTTTTTAAAGACATATGATTTTGTCTTCCTTGTTTCTCTTTTCGTTGTGCTTCTGGATGTTCAGTTTTGGAATCAAGTTTGAAGAGGCTAAAATGATTTTTTTGCATGGTTTAAATGCTCCAGGGTGTAGTGGACATCTCCAATTTTCTTCACAAGTCTTCAAAAACACTCAAAACCTCATTTAAGTCATCAAAATTTCAAGTCAACTATTTTTTGCGCTTCTGCCAAGATTTGTTGTGTTTATGTGTTACCAACTTCAAACTTGGATTATGAACAAATGGGAAAGTATTTTTGAAAGCAGGGGGGGTTTTTTGTTCATAACATACCTAAAAAAAAAATCCTCTCTCACTGTTTACACAAAAGTTACTTTCTTGGAGTTACAAGTGACACTTTGAGACCCATTTTTCACAATTTCGCCAGGCGAGAATTGCTGACAAGGTTCTAGAACTTTTTGAAATTTGACTTGGTGGACCTCCAACTTGGCATGGTTGACCTCAAGTTGGAGAAAGGGAGACTTTGGGTTGGGCACAATATTGGTTTTGTAATGGATTGGTTGTGTTCCCAAGTCGCAAAAAAAGTAAGGTTAGATGTGAGGGTGTTGGCATCAGTCAGTTCAGCCTGTCACGAGTGATCAAATATGATCTTACAAGGTGTTGTTAGGGTGTCAAGTCAATTTTTTGTCATTTCAGTGATTCTTCAAATAAAAAATTGGTCACTGGCTAGTGTGTCTAGGGCTATTTCCACTCTCTCAAGAATTTCATATGCCAGTCACCTTCATCACTCCGTTGAGTCTACCATCATGAAAAAATCATTAATATCACTTCAATCACATCATCATGGACTCCATTCAGCGTAGTGTCATCATTAGGTCATTACGGGTAACGTCACAAAATCAGTCATTTCATGTATAAATCCGGCAAACGAGTAGCAATAGGTAAATTTGTTCAATAACACTTGATTTCAAACGTTCTAAAGTTACAAGAAGAGGTCCTAAGGCTACAAAACATAAAAAGAAAGTGAATTGGTCAGGTGGGCCATCGTACCTCATAAATCACTTTGACACCAAAATCAAATTATAAAATCACACGGAGGAGCTCATTCACACTCATTTTCACTTGTCTACCATCCTAGCATCGAGCTCCCCCGTCTCCTTTGCAAAAAATTGTGATTCCATAGCCTTCACTAGAAAAAATTGACTCTCATTACGCATAGAGAACCTTCGTTGTGCACCTGGACAACACGCTGCACACATGAAGCCTTCACTGCGCACGGGTTAGAGTTGTCAAAAATCATTGTTTAACCACCAAAATTCATTTTTCAAAGCTCCTCTTCAGTAACTTCATCCTCCAGGCTCTATAACAAGTAAGTTTAATCATTTTCATGTTGTCCTTTTCCTCATATGTCAAGAAAATGATCAAATACTTCTTCTTCCAGGGTTTACATGATTTTCATGGTTTTGATCCTCAAATGATGAGTTGATGCCCTAAACCTTTGATTCCTTGTCCCTAAGCCTAATTTTGTAACTAATACACCATTTTCATCCATCACAAAGCCTTATCCCCTCATTTTCTATTATTTTCCCCTAAACCCTAATCTGCCATATCTCTTTCTAGGATAAGCCTGTGTTTTGGCCTTCTCCATCCCCTCCCCTAACTCATTTCCCAAAATTCCTTTTTTCCCTACTCACTAACATCATCCCCTATCCTCGTAAATTTCCTTACAAATTTAGGCAACTCCTCTGTCCATCATACTACCTCATTCCCTCACAATAACAAATTTCATTGTTTTTCCTTGCATTTCACCTAGGATTTGAAGTATAGAGCCTGATTCATCACCATCAGAGAAGAGGAAGTACAACAAGGGGGGAAAGATACTGAGGTTTGAGCCCTCTAATTGTAATGAAATCACCTCCTCCCCATTTCTCATGAAATGGTTTGAAGATGTCAATTATTTAGGGTTTTTTCAAAGTGTGCAAGAAGTAGGTTACCATGAGCATCTCATGGGTATATTTTCCCTTTGCTTGAAGGTAGGTGTGATTTAGCATAGGATTGATTCTAAAATGGTTGAATTTTTGGGTGAGATTTCCTAGTAAATGGAAAAAATTGAAGCCCTACCACTTATATATTAAGTAGATTATGAGAAAATGTTTCCTAAGATTTAAAGAGTCTTTCCATATTTTGTATGTGTTAACTAATCAGATCATGGACACACAGATCAAGAAAACTATCCAGTAGAAGATCCAATTGTATCGGGTTGTCAAAGCTAGCCAAATCCTGCACCAAGGCAAGTGGCTCACCAAGGACTAATTTCAACATAAGTTTTCCCATCTCATGGAGGCACTCAATGCAATGAGGACCATTTCTTCCTAAGGGGGGCAGAATGATCCAGGTGGATATTGGTGGCCACCCGCCTATTCCACTTGGACCCCCACCATTGTTTCTTTTAGTTTTTCAGTTTCCTTAATTGTAGCACAAGTTATTATTTTTAGTAGTTTTTCATGTCGTAAACATCCAAAGCCATTTTGAGGCCCTAAATAATTTTTTTTTGGAAAACGGGAAAACATGAATCTTCAACTAGCATGAGGGAGTGACATGGCATGCTAGGTAGCGCTAAGTCATGCTAGAGTGATAGGGTGACATGTGGCCAAGATGTGTCAGGTGCCAAGGTGTGCCAACATGTGTTAGGAAGTGTTTGGGAGTGTTAAGGAAACAAAAGGGAGCATTAAGTCAATTAATGCATTGAAATTAATGAATAAGAGTTTGTGACAAGAAGTGTTAGTGAGCTCCAGGTGTTCTAAGGAGGGAGTGTCAAGGTATGTTGGGTAGTTATAAGACATGCTAGAGTCCAAATAAATATGCCAAGATGTTCAGGTGCTATGGCGTGCCAATGCATATCAAGGAGTATTATGCAGTGCCAAGGAAACACAAGGGAGTGCTAGTTTAAAATGCATGGAAATGAATGAATAAGAGTGTGTTACAGGGAGTGCCAGTGAGTTATAAGTGGGCTAAGGAGGGACTGACATGGTATATTAGGTAGTGCTAAGGAATTCTGGAGTTACAGGGTGACATGGAAAGATTGTGCCAAGTGCCAAAGTGTGGCAATGTGTGCCAGGGAGTGTTATGGAGTGTCCCCTTAACATTATTTGAGGTCGAGCGAGCTAGACCTTTTCCATATGGTTTTTTGGATAGCCAAATGTGTTGTTCCAAATGAAGTTAGTGAGGTTCAACAAAACAAATAGGAGTGGCTTTTAGTAACCACATAGTTGATGAGGTGGTTAAAATGAACTATCCACCATGAAAGGGCATGATCATGAGAGAAATTATTATTGAGAGCTATGGTTGAGAGCTATGAAAACACCAATTCCTTCATGCCTAATGTTTTTCTCCAGCAGATCCCTCTCAATTCACATTTTTCCATAGTGTGAAAATCGAATTTTTCCTAGTTCAATGAGGAAATCCAACATTCTCGATATCAAATGGGAAAAATGGCATTTCCGGGGGTTTCCATAATAGTGGCAGGATGCCTTAGATTGAGAGGCTCAACGAAACTTGCAGTGAGACGTTGAACTTTCCCCATCAAACTATGATGGTCCACAACCAAAATGCGAACCCATCCTTCCTTCCTTACATCCAGCTGTAGGGTTTCAACCCATCAAGTGTTATATGGAGGGAGGTCAGAGACTTTTTAGAGCCATTAAGGGTGTCCTATTAATTTATTAGGGTTTCAACGTGTGTGTCTATGCAAGAGGAGGGTTTCAAACCCGTTCAGTGTGTCTAATGTGCCATATGATATTATTCTTTTTCATAGTCTGCACATCAAAGATGATTTACATCATTGATAAGTATCTTCTTGGCCTAGGCATAAGAAATCCATACCATATATGTTAGGGATGAGTGTGCTCCTCCTATGTGTGTGTGGATGTTGCTCTAACCTTTTGCAATTGGCAGAGATAGAGCTTTCGTGATATACTCATTTTACTCATCTTCCATTAAGGGACAACAATAAGTTGTTAATGCATAAAATAAGCTAAGCACCAGCAAGGGGTACAAACAAGTTCATCCAACATATATAATTAGCCAATTGGGATGATGTTACCATTACTAATTGATTAGATTCAACCAATAATTCCTTCCTACTAGCTAAGATTCGTAGTGAAAACCTCTTCTCATCCTTGCAACTATAATGAAAAGAATCCATTAGTGGGACTAGATCATATTATCTTAAATCAAAAACCTTATCATTTGGCATTTTTCAATAGCCAAAATCTATTTTCGATGTATCCGATGACCATTATTTTTCTTCATCGAGGATCAAAAAATAAGATTCTTCTTATTTAGTTAAAATGAAATTTCCTAAAATTGATGCATGGGGATATCACGTAATCAACAAGAGAAATTCCAAATATATGTGATATATGCTACCTATTTGAGGTGTCCTTGATGAGATGAGTAAGTGTCATCCCGTAGTAGAGCTTCTAGTAGTGTCCTAAGATGAGCCCTACTATATTATATCAACTTTTCTCCTCATGAGATAAAATATGTAGTTATTGGCATTACACATCCAACATGCAAAAGTCCTATTCAATAAAGAGCTAGGTGATCTCCTTAGTGCACCCACATCATTCCGAAGACCTATCTCTATTTTTTTGAATGTGCGAAACGAACAATCGTAGAAGGAGGCTAAACAAATGGCATGTGCCTAATAAATTTTATTTTTCTAGGTTCTTTTAAATGAGTAAATTTTAGGGCTTTGGTCTAATAATAATATAGAAAAATCTCATTTCAATATTAAAAATATATAAAATATAAAATTTAGATAAACTTCTCACATATCAATTTTTTATCTATTCAATTTGACAAGATTAATGGTGCAAGCCGAAAAACATAGTCTCTGACGTAGTCAGGGACTAAAAATAGATCTACTAAATGGGTCTAAAACATTTTATAGATAAGAAACAAAGGAATCTCTCTTCATAACCAAATATCGATTTTGGAGTCCTCAAAACAAAATAGCAAAATCAATATCTTTTATTTCTTAATATTCAACCATATTCCTTCACAATCTCAACATACATAATCCACTTTCACATCAATGTTGTCATCGACATAGTTGATATGTTCTTCACTTACAAATTTTGTTTCTTGAAAGTCTACAACCTGTGACAAATATGCATACTTGGGTTCATATGATGTATTATTTCTCAATCCTTTTGGAGGACATGTTAACAATACATGCCAGTCAATCTCAACTAGATCTTGTACATAGAATACTTGTTTAGCTTGCGATGCTAGAATAAATGGATCATCTTGCCACTGATTTTGACTTAAACATTTCTTCATATTCACCATTGTAAAACCCAAATCATCAGTTTTGATCCCTCTCTTATTGTATACATCAATCCAATTACATTTGAACAATGGGTACTCCATACAAAAATAGTCCAATGTAATTATTTCTTCTACCACTCCATAACAGGCTGTGTTTTGAAGTACAGGGTTTGCATCCTTGGAACTTGACCTCATCATTGTTTGAGCTTTCATACAGATGCCACTATTTTGGGTGGTTCTATCATTCTCTATGCTTTTTGTATTGAATCTATAACCATTGATTAGGAATCCCTTGTACTTATTCACGAATTTCCTGGGGCCACGTGCTAGCCATTTAAGTGTATCAAACACCTTTCCATATCCTTCCACCCATATAGTTTTAGATTTTTAAATGTAGTAAGAATTCAAACATTCAACCTTTGAAAAAATATTTAATTTCCTACATGAAAATATTCTAATATATGGATTTTTAAGTACACTTATAATATAAATAATATTGTTACCTGTTGTTTTAACCAACTAGTAAAATTATGGCTGTGGAGTTTTTGCAATAGAGCTTCATATTTTTTCCTTTGGGTAATTGAGTTGGCAATCTCCATTTTGTGCATCCTAATTAAACACTTATGCACAATAGATATGGTGGTTAATGTGTTTTGATAAAATATGAATAAAATATTTTTAAAGGTAAAATATGTTAATCTATCCATGGAGATGAATTTTGGAAAACAAAAAGAGGTTTTAGTTAAGCATGGAACCAAGCATAATAACCTCCTTCAGTTTTTGCACAGGCATTATGGTTAAATATATATGATTTTTTCTTCCTTGTTTCTCCTTTTGTTGTGCTTCTGGACGGTCACTTTTGGAATCAAGTTTGAAGAGGCTGAAATGATGTTTTTGCATGGTTTAAAGGCTCCAGGGTGTAGTGGACATCTCCAAGTTTCTTCGCAAGTCTTCAACAACACTCAAAACCTCATTATAGTCATCAAAATTTCAAGTCAACTATTTATTGTGCTTCTGCCACGATTTGTTGCATTTATGTGTGACCAACTTCAAGCTTGGATTATGAAAAAATGGGAAAGTATTTTTGAAAGCAGGAGGAGGTTTTTGTTCATAACATACCAAAAAAAAAACCTCTCTCACTGTTTACACAAAAGTTACTGTCTTGGAGTTACAAGTGACACTTTGAGACCCATTTTTCACAATTTTGCCAGGCAAGAATTGCTGACAGGCTTCTAGAAATTTTTGGAATTCGACTTGGTGGACCTCAAACTTGGCATGGTTGATCTCAAGTTGGAGAAAGTTATACTTTGGGTTGGGCACAATATTGTTTTTCTAATGGATTGGCTGGGTTCCCAAGTAGAAAAATAAGTAAGGTTATCTATGAGGGTGTTAGTGTTAGTCAGTTTAGCCTGTCACCAATGATCAAATATGCTCTTACAAGGTGTTGTTAGGGTATCAAGTCAATTTTTTGTCATTTCAGTGATCCTTCGAATAAAAATTTGGTCACTAGCAAGTGTGTCTAGGGCTATTTCCACTCTCTCAAGAATTTCATATGTCAGTCACTTTCATCACTCTGTTGAGTCTACCATCATGAAAAAATCATTCATATCACTTCAGTCACAACATCATGGTCTCCATTCAGCTCAATGTCACCATTAGGTCATTACAGTTAAGGTCACAAATCAGTCATTTCATATATAAAACCGGCAAATAAGGAGTAGCAATAGGTAAATTTGTTCAATAACACTATATTTCAAAAGTAATTTATCTTTTTAGATGTAATAATGTTCCTAAGGTTCTAAAGTTACAAGAAGAGGTCTTAAGGCTACAAAACACAAAAAGAAAGTGAATTGGTCAAGTGGGCCATCGTACCTCATTAATCACTTCAACACCAAAATCAAATTATAAAATCACACAAAGGAGCTCATTCACACTCATTTTCACTTGTCTACCATCCTAGCATCGAGCTCTTCCCTCTCCTTTGCAAAAAATTGTGATTCCATAGCCCTCACTAGCAAAAATGGACTCTCGCTGCGCACAGAGAGCCTTCGTTGCGCACCTGGACAACATGCTGCACACATGAAACCTTCACTATGCACATGGCCGAGTTGTCCAAAATCGTTGTCTAACCACCAAAATTCATTTTCTAAAGCTCCTCTTCAGTCACTTTATCCTTCAGGCTCTATAACAAGTAAGTTTAATCATTTTCATGCCCTCCGTTTCCTCATATGTCAAGAAAATGTTTGAATACTTCTTCTAGGGTTTACATGATTTTCATGGTTTTGATCCTCAAATGATGAGTTGATGCCCTAAACCCTAGATTCATTTTCCCTAAACCTCTGTTTGCAACCAATACACCATTTTCATCCATGAGAAAGCCTTATCCCCTCATTTTATATCATTTTCCTCTAAACGCTAATCTACCATATCTCTTTCTAGGATAGGCTTGTGTTTTGGCCTTTTCCACCCCTTCTCCTCACTCATTTCCCAAAATTCCTTTTTTCCCTACTCACTGACATCATCCCCTATCCTCATAAATTTCCTTACAAATTTAGGCAACTCCTATGTCCATCATACCACCTCATTCCCTCACAGTAACAAATTTCATTGTTTTTGCTTGCCTTTCACCTAGGGTTTGAAGTAGAGAGCCTGATTCATCACCATCAGAGAACATGAAGTACAACAAGGGGGGAAGATACTAATGTTTGAGCCCTCTAATTGCAATGAAATCACCTCCTCCCCATTTGTCATGAAATGGTTTCACGATGTCAATTGTTTAGGGTTTTGTCAAAGAGTGCAAGAAGTAGGTTACCATGAGCATCTCACGAGTATATTTTCCCTCAGCTTGAAGGAAGACAAGATCACCATTGCAGGGATTGATTTCATATTTTCAGTGGATTGCATCTCTCAAGCTACATGTATACCAAACCATGGTGAAAATTGGTTCAAAGGCACGAACCTAGACCTAGAAGAGTACAAACCCTACTTGAAATCACAATACAAAGGTGCTCACTCACATGTTTTCCCATTCAGATAATTATTGGAGATATATGCACCATTGATGAAGAATTTCATGAATTCCTTCACATGTGAGGTTAGATTTTCTAGGCTATATCAATACCACATAAGACTACCCATGCATGTTACAACTGCCAAGTCTCTAAACTTGTCCAGTTACTTGTATAAGGGCCTAAACAAAATGTCTGAAAGGGTGCAAATGAAAGGAAAAGTGCATTATCCCAACATCTTTCACCATAGACTGATAAAGGTTATAGTACTCCATCAGTTGATAAAGAAGAACATGACATGGGACACCTTCATTGAGGCAGCCTTGAAAACGCATATAACCACTTCACCAAGGCAACACCAAACCATGTCAGTACATCCCATGGAGGTGGGGTCATCAAGAAAACATGATGAGGTTTCCAAGGCACCTAGGCATGAGGTGACCAAGACATATTAGAGAGGTAGAGGGCTTGTGTTTTCTCCTCAAATTGAGGAAGGGGCCAAGCCTACTATATCAGCAAAAAAAGGATCACCATCACATCATGAGGCTTCTTTGCATGATGAGGAGCCCATTGAGCATGACTTTGACCTAGTTGATTTGGAGGAACATGATGAGAATCAAACCTTGAGACAAGTCATCAAAGAGAAGTATTCTTAGATCCTAGAGCTCAAGGACAATTTGTAAAGGGCCAAATTCATCATTTCATTCCTTGAGCAAGAAAACAATCAACTTAAGGCAAAACAACTAGTCATGGAGAAAGAGAAATTCAAAGCCAAGAAACAAGAGATGGAAGGAAAGGAAGTGGTGGACCATGAGGAAACTGAGAAGAATGAAGGACATGTGTCAAGGAAGAGACTAAGGACAATGGGTCTTAAGAAGTCACTTTAGAGGGAAAGAGAACAAAAGCCACCAATGGAAGAATTGACCTTTAAAGATAGGATTGCCATGGAAATAAATGAGGACAGGAATTCTTTGCTTAACAAAGTCAATTTCCACCACGAGAAACTCCTTAACAAGGCCCATCCATTATTACACAAGGAATCAGATTGCGAAGGTCAAATCATGCAGTTGAAGGGAAAACTCAACGAAGCACTAAGTCAAAATGCATGGAAGTGAATGAATGTGAGGTTGTGTTGGGGAGTGTCAATGAGTGCTAGTTGTCATGCCAAGGAAGGAGTTAAAAGGTATGCTAAGCATAAGGAAGGCATGCCAGGGAATATCAGGGCATATCAAGAAGTGCTAGAGTGTGCTAGGTAGTTTCCGAGTGTGCTAACATGTGCAGGGTGCCAGAGTATGCCAATATACGTTAAGGAGTTTCAAGGTAACAAAAGCAATAACTAAGATAAAATGTAAGGAAATCAGCACATAAGAGGGTTAATAAGTCTAGACTTTATCTTTTTCAAAAGGGGCATGCTATGCACGCTAATAATATGTTCCAATACATGCCACATGTCAATGTGTGCCAGTGCTATTGTTTGGCAATGCAATATTATGCCAAGGTGTTCCAAGCCATGCAAGGGACTACAAGGCATGCCAACACAAGATATGGGAGTGATATGCTATGCTAGGGCATGCCAATATGTGCTTGGGCGTCCTACTCATGGCAAGATGTTCTAGGTACAAAGATTTTCTAGGTACAAATATGTTCCAAGACATGTGAGGTGCCAATGAATGTTAGTGTACTGTTCCAAAGCATGTTAAGGTGTGCCATGAGTGTCGAGGAGTGCTAGGTCTCTCTCATTAATAGAATTGGCAGAGATTGATTATTTATTAAATAACATAGTTCCTACACACAGTAGTGGAGATTTATTTAAAGGAAATTTGCTAGATAATAAACCCAATAGAGATGAATCATGTTTTGACTCATAGGAAAACTATATTCTTATGACTTGAGGGAAATGATACAAACTAATTACGTCTTAACAAATTGATTGACTATAACCACTATGACCTTGGACAAATAATGAAAAAGACTCCACAATAAAGGTCTTAAATCGTTATATAGTAACAGGTACATAGCGTCATCAAAAACTCATTGGAATGATCAATGATGACGAAGATTTTTTTACCATCACCAAAATTAACCAAAAAGAGAATTGGTGATTTTCAATAAAAGATCGTCACTAGAAGTGTCACCAAAGAGAGAAATAGTGATGGGCCTTTAACGACCCTCACCAAAAGTGTCACCAAAAAGAGAATTAGTGACGGGCCCTTGACGACCCTCGCCAAAAGTGTCATTGAAAATGGCTTTGGTGACCAACCTTAAAAGACCATCACTATATACACTTACAACAATGTTTTTTTAAAGACCGTCACCATATGCAACATTGGTGATGGACCTTAAAGGTCCAACATAGGCATGAAGTGTCATAAAAAACTCATTGGAATGATCAATGATGATGAACATTTTTTGACCGTCACCAAAAGTAACCAAAAAGAGCATTTGTGAGGGTCAATAAAATATCGTTACTAGAAGTGTCACAAAAGGGAGAATTAGTGATGGGCCTTTAACAACCCTCACCAAAAGTGTCACCAAAGAGAGAATTAGTGACAGACCTTTAATGACCCTTACAAAAAATGTCACTGAAAATGGCTTTGGTGACAAACCTTAAAGGACCATCACTATATACACTTAGAACAACAATTTTTTAAAGATTGTCACCAATCACCTTTTTTCTTGTAGTGACTACTTCAAAAACTGTTATATTTCTACCCTTCACCATCGTGCGTCCATACTGTAGATTTTGCAAGAATTAAAGTGTCATTTCATTATGGAATCCTTGTAATTTATCCATGTACCAAAGCCAACCGGCGCGCTCAATAATTTCACGAGCTTGTTCTATTACTCTGAGTATTGTAGGTTCATTATGTATAACTTTTCCTCTTATGGTTATTGTTTCTTAGTCGCTGGTTATTGTTTGGAATAGCACACTAAACTGTATACAAAACTTCAAATTCATTAAAAGAACAATGACGTTGATTTAAAGTTGTTGTTAAGAGGGCAATGATGTTGTTTGTCACATTATTAGTATTTGGCGAAACTTAATAATTATTGTGCATGCTATCCATAATGCATACATTCCCCCCTCCAATCAGAAAACAACTTGGTAATTAATACACATGCTATCCATAATGCATACCTTCCACCCTCCAATTAGAAAAAGGCGTCCACAACCATAAATCATGGGAAAAATGGAAAGGATGTTCGGAATTCTTAAATGTCGCAGGACAAAAATTAGAGCGATGTAAATACAACCAAAAAAATTGGTCAGAGCAATACAGGTCACGAAGATGGGAAATGATCGCAAAAGGAATAAAGCAAAGAATTGATCATTATGCAAAGGGATATTTCCTTAGGTGGTAAAATATGATGAAAGCATGACTGATGATAAATGATAGTGATTGCTGGTATTAATTGATTGGAAGGTATTGATATAATATATAAAAAGTATAGTTTACCATGCATATTCGTTAATATAGTTATAAACGTTGTTCAATTGGTAAATTCAGCTTTAGAAATGAATCAATAGGAAATAATGGGATAAAGAATAACTGGCAATGTAACATAGAACTTCAATACCACAAGTAGAGCCACTGTTGCCAGCAGGTGTTCATAGCCTCGATAGGGTTTCTTTTAAACCCAAAAATGAGCCAAAATCCTCCACTTAGTATTTAGATGTTTTTCTTTTTTATTGCTATAAAGAGATCGCTATGGTGGCATGGTAACCATATAATCATAATGCTATTCACCACGATATAACAAAGTGATTAGGCCAGCTTGTGATGAGACCTTTTGTCCTTCTAAAAATTTTGACTAACTAGAAGGTCATTACCTTGGTGTGGTGGCCATAATGGAATGTCATTTTTTACATCCTTATGATCATGGTAGGCTGGCTCGTAATGAGACCCCCTATCCTCTTTAAGAATATTTGTATTGTATTTCCATATTTCCATATTTTTATTGTAAAGGGAGGGAGGCTCATTTACTCCTTAAGAGTTAGGGATGGAATGAGAAGTAAAAAATGCCAATGAAATTTATGCTTGTATCCATATATCATCATACCAAAGGGAATTATCAATTGAAAGTGTGAAAGATAAACCAACAAGGCATTAAGATAGTGAATGATTTTATGATATGTCCAAAGAGAAGATATTCGACCAGTGATGGCCAAACTCATCAATGATGGTCAGAGTGAGAACGCAATTTTTGTGGACTTCTTAAATTTCATATGGGCCAAGCCACCTTGTCTGTAACTTACTCATAAAGTATTGAAATATGGAATCATAGAGGGGCACCTAGTCTCCTTTCTGAAACATCTTCTTTTTAATAAGATTGTCATGCCACTTAGCCCTCTGTTGTTGAATAATTGTGGTGTTTTGGAGAATAAGTAGTTGAGGTTCATCCAATTCATTTATTTGTTGAAGTATTTTGGTTTGGGCCTTTGTCAGATCCAGTCCCACTTCCTGGGATGTTCTGAGAGTCTTTATTTCAAATTCAATAGGAAAGATAGGTTCTTTGCCAAATACAAGTTGGTACGGAGAGTATCTAGTAGTATTTCGCCAAGTTCTACGATAGGCCCACAAGGCTTCTAGTAGTCTAGAAACCCAGTCTTGCTGATGTGTTGAAACTGTCTTGGTTAGAATTGTTTCGATGACATTATTGGTGCTTTCAACCTACCTGTTCCCCTGCGGGCGATACGGGGAAGTGACTATATGCGTGATGTGGTGGTTCCGTAGAGAGGTTGTAATCTTATGTACTACAAATTCCCCCCCTCCATCTGTTATCACTTCCCTAGGTAAACCATACCACAAAAAAAACTCGAAAAGGAAATTAATCACGGATTCTTCCATAGCTCTTGGAAAAGCTAAT
Source organism: Pinus tabuliformis (assembly GCA_031772625.1). Classification (NCBI taxonomy): domain Eukaryota; kingdom Viridiplantae; phylum Streptophyta; class Pinopsida; order Pinales; family Pinaceae; genus Pinus; species Pinus tabuliformis. The sequence goes on along the minus strand of CM062810.1, from coordinate 995,169,591 downwards.
GTTCCTACCCACTTTGTTACATAGTCTATATCAACTACTATGTAGGCCTTTTGGTTTGATGGCAGATGAAATGGGCTAACAAAATCCAATTCCCATCATTCAAAAGGTTCTATTACCAATTGGGGCTGGAGCAACATTTCATCAGATTGACCAGGATGACCCATCGTCTAGCATCTATCACAAGCCTAGACATATTTCTTAGCATCTTTAAAAATGGTGTGCCAATAATAGCCCATATATAGTGCCTTATGCCCAGTTATGTGATCTATGAAGTGTCCTCTGCAACGCTCGTCATAGCAGGCCTTCAGGATGTTGTGGATTTCATCTTCACAAATGCATCTGTGTATGCACATATTAGACCCTGTATGAGAAAGGTATCCACCAATCCAAGAAAATCAGGCACTGCAATAGACAATATGTTTCCTTTCCCTTGTTGTCAAGTGTTTGAGCAGCTTTCCTACCGCCATATAGTTTGCTACATCTACATGTCATGGCATTTTAACTGCTATGGAAATAAATCTTTGTCTGGAAACTGGTCATCCACTACCAGTAGATCATTTATCTTTGGAACCCGAGACAGAAAATCCGCAACTGGGTTTTCCTTCCCTGGACAGTCTTTAATGGTGATATCAAACTCCTGCAAAAGTAACAACCAACGAGTCACTCAACCAATTGTAATTGGTTTGTTAGCTAAGTATCTAATGGCAGAATGATCAACATACATAAAAACTTGATAGCCAGTTATATAATGTTTAAATTTGTTTATGGCATAAATGACAGCTAAAAATTCCTTTTTTGTTACTATATAATTAAGTTCAACAACAGTGAGATTTTTGTTGATATAGTAAATAGCATAAGGCTTTCTGTCCTCCTCTTGGCCAAGGACAGTGCCTATTGCTGCATCTGACGTGTCTGTAGAGATAAGAAAGGGTAGTTCCAAGTTGGGTCCACACAATATTGGTGTCGTCAAAACTAATTTCTTCAAATCTGTAAAGGCGTTGTTAGATTTATCAAACCATTTAAATTAAAGCATACAAAGGCGCAACAATTTGTTTTTTTTTTAATGAACTTGCATAGTAACATGCATAGCCATGGAAGCTATGTACCTCCATCTGATTACATGGTGTAGGTAGTAGGAGAATTACCACTATCTTTGCTAGATATACCTGTATCCCAACTGCAGAAATGTAGTGTCCTAGGATTATGCCCTCTGCCATCATCATGTGACACTTGACGTTAATTAAACACAACCTAGTGGAAATGTTTCGTTCCAACACCTTCTCTAATGTCTGCAACTCTTGGTCAAATTCGTCCCTATACGAGGTAAAGTCATTCATGTAAACTTCAAGTCCTTCATTTATCATATCAGCAAAAATACTGAGTATGGACCTATGAAATGTAGCTGGGGAATCTCATAAACCAAACGGTAACACTCTGTAAGCAAACGTACCCCATGGGAAGGTAAAGGTGGTTTTGTCTTGGTATTTAGGGGTGATTTGGATCTAATTATAGCCACTGAAGCCATCAAGAAAGGAAAAGAATTGTTTTCCTTCCAATGTATCAAGGACTTGACCAATAAATGGAAGAGGGAAGTGATATTTCTACGTGTCTTTGTTCAAGTCCCGATAATCCACACAGATGCACCACTTCCCATTTTTCTTAGGAACAACTACCAACGGAGAGACCCACTTACCATCCGAAATGGGATAAATAAAATTCATGTCCAACAACTTCTGTAGTTCTTCTTTTACAATATATTTGAGATGCGGATTTAATCTTCGTTGAGGTTGCCAGATAGGACAAACATCCTTTTTGGTATACATATGATGTGTACATAATTGTGGGTCTATGCCCTTCATGTATGGATAGTCCCAAGCAAAAGCCCCTTTATATTTTTGCAGAACTTGAATGAGATTTTGCTATTCGTCACTGTCCAGACTATAATTGATATTTAAAATCTTGCTTGGTTCAATTTCAACATGCTTGCTGTTATGAATGGAAGTTGTCAGGATATGTTGACCATGAGTATCTTTCAAATGGTCTTCCAAGGTTTCATTGTGAAGAATTGCCTTTAACATTTGACATTTTACATTTTTCACAGTGGTTGGCTAATTAATAAAGTTATTGATTACATTGTCTTCATTCTGATTCTTGATCTCAAGTGCCTCTGCTACTATAAGTGGTGAACAAATACTTTCTTCCAAGTATGTGGGTGGTTGTTTATGTACTTTCATAAAGGGAAAACTTGGTTTGGCAGGAGGATATAAAAAATGATTCTTTATAGCATCTCCCTTAACAATGTTCATGTTGCCCGCATGACAACCTATGTAAGCATCGACTGTTGCCAACCAAGGCTGGCCCAAAATTAAAGGGTGCCCATCTAATTAACTTTTGGGGTTGATAACAATAAAATCCATTGGGTACTCCCATGAATCAATGGAAACCATAATGTCCTATGAAGTTTCCTCTGGTCTTATCACCGAACGATCAGCAAGTTCTAGCAGGGTGGTGGTTGGTTCGAGCGTTGTGATAACAAGTGTCTCACAAGATTTCGCGGTTAAGATGTTAATGGTTGTGCCCAAGTCAACTAGTGTGTTCAGAAAGGAGCGGCCACATATTTCGGATGTAACTATCAGGGTCCCTAGATCTTCATATTTTATCAATGCTTCCCCACCCAAAAGTAAATCAGACAAGGTTCCTACGATGTGGATAGTTGGTGAAGCTTATATTTTCTTCACAGGATTTTTCACACATATTTCTTTAATCATTTTAGCATAAATAGGAATATCTTGGATGGCTTGGAGGAGAGGAATTTTAATGCATAGATTTTTAAGTTCCTCTAAGAGATCAAATTCCGGATAAATTATTGGTGTAGGTATTGTTAATCTTTCAGGGAATGGGGGAGAAGTAACTATGAGTTTTTCAAGATATTTATGTTCGACTATGTCTTCTCCCTGTTTTATTTATGTGCCAGTCATAGTCGAAGGTGTATTTATAGGTGAAGTTTCTAACTCAATTGGTGGTTGGTCTCTATCTTCCTCCGCAGTGATAATGCATCCTCAACTCAGCCTAAGTTCATTTCATTATTTTTGTTCGGTCTCAATGTCTGAGTTTTCAACAATTTGTATCAGCTAAACCAGTCTATTATTGGGGTTTGGATTTGGTTGAACTAGTAGTTGGGGATGTAGAAGGGGATAAGGATTTTGATGTAATGGATATGGGGCTGATAATGTAGGTTGAGGTTGAGGACCTTTCCCCATAGGCATATTGGTTATCCCTAGAGGTCACATCCAATTCAGAGACCAGTTCAAATTTTGTGAAGTAGAGGCAGACCACTAGGATGGGTATGGATTATTTTTCCAAAGAGGAGTAACAGGAGAATTCAGCCAACCATTACCTAGAAAGGACTGAGTTGGCCAAGGTGACATAGGAAATGGTTGGTACTTCCAAGTTGAGAAAGGTGATTTACCTTTCCACGTTGTTCCAGAATTATGCTGGTGATTAAATGACGAAGAAGGAAATAACTGAGATGGGTCTTGTAACATACCTGTGGGTCGGCCTTGCCACTATCAATGCCCGTTCATTAAGTATACTGGTTCTGTCTCTTCTTCTACTTCTTTGAGAAACTTCTTTCAGCCCTGGAAGTGACAGACACTGCTCGATGGCATGGTCGTTGGTGTAGATAATGCATGTTTGGACCATTTCCAATGGACACTCCCGTTGATTGTGCTTCTTCCGACAGTGTGGGAAACAAATGACCAAATTTTGTTCTACTAAGGTTTATTTTTGTTTGGCCTGCAGGATGTCCAACTGCATTGTAAGGGTGCCCAGGATGTCTATATTAAATCCTCTAGGAGGTTACCGATTTCCATTCTTGTTATGCCTTCAATGGGAAGTTTTCTTCCTCTAGTCATAGAATCTCTGCTTCCTGACCCGGTGTGTGTGCTACCTCACGAAAACCTAATACATAAGCAAACAATTTCATCATAATCCTCTTGAGAAATGTCTTCCTTCCCCATAAGATTTAAAGTTTATATCCTTTCTTCTTTCATTCCTTTTGTTAATATGGCTTTCAGGAAATCTTTTGCTAATGTGGAATGAGGGGATCTCTGCAAGTTGTACTGAAACTGTTTGACATATTCCTCTAGAGTTTCATTATCCTTCATCAAAATTTTAAAGAATTCGTCTTTTAATTCCCTAGTCCTACAGTAGTCTTGATATTTCGTGATAAAATAAGTTTTCAGGTCATCCCAAGAGTTAATAGTGCATCCGCCTAAACCCATAAACCACCACAAAGCTGCTCCTTTTAGCGTAGAATGGAACAACTTCAATTTTTTTATGATCGGTGGTGTAATCATATCCTCAACATCGGACGTCAAACTCAAATAGGAAGGCATCCAAATCCTCTGTGGTCATCCCATGAAATCTTGGGATGTTTTGCAAGGGAGTAGCTTTCTTCGGAGCATTGGCTACTAGGTTGACTATGGCATATTCCAACATCGAGGTCTGACCTTGAGTTGGTTGATTCGCCACTTGGTAGAAAATGTGCCAATATCCTTCAAGGACTTCAGGGGATGCTATCTCAGTAATTGGAGCATCTTCAATCTGAAGTAGTTTTTCGGAACTGCCTAGATCTGGGATCATAGGAGATCCTAGTTCAAACAACTGTGGCTGTGCCTTAGCAACTCCATTGGTTTCTCCCTCTCTGTCTCTTAAATTGCACAATTTTCCCTCTTGTGAAGGATCATAATGTAAATTTTCGGTAATCTGAAAGCTCTATTCAGATCCTCTTATTTGGCTATGACTCTCAGCATAGGCTATAGATGGTGACCGTGCTACCTAAGGGATTACGATAGACTTTTTCCAGATATATTACGAGGTCCTACTGATGTCTGAGATTTTTCTTTTCTTGTGATTTCATATATAAAAGTTGATCTTCCAAGGTTCACCAATCCCTTGGGTTTTGTGGATTTGGGTGGGATGTTTTGATCTCTTTCTACCTATTTATTCTTAGTCATTTATAAAAACCCGTGCTCCTATTTAACCTCTATGAATTTGCTGAAAAGCAGGTTGTTGAACAAGAACTTTACTTGCTAGTTACACAGGTTCTTACCTCCTGTTTTTAATACCCAATTATTTTACAACAAGAAAAATAAAAAGAAATCACTCTGAAACACACTTCCAGGCATAGTTGCCAAAATGTTGGTGCACTAATATGACTATTAAAAGAAATCTTAAAACCTGCATCAATTATCAACCCAGGGTAAGTCTATTTATTTCAAGAGTGTTCAACATTGTCTAGGCAAGTGAATTCAGAGGTTAATTCAAAATGAAATGATTCAGAATCACTGCAATAATTAATATCTAATTCTCAAAGTTCAATCCAAAACAAATATGAAGGAAAATCTTAAAGCATTCTCAAATCTATTTTAATATATTATGCAGAAAACTGAATTTGAATGCAAGTAAAAGGAATCACTCTTAGCATATTTACTAACTAGCATCAATAATTCATTCAGCAAGAAGGAAAGCTACAAAATATAAACAAAGAGAAACTATTCAAGATTTTAAATAAAAGCAATCAACTGTGAAATCATGATCTCTGATAACACTACTTCAGAAGAAACACCAATCAAATACTTAAGATAACCTGATAAATTCATCAAAGATTAACACGCAGATGTAAACATACCAAGATCTAGAATCTACTTTAAAAGGCAAGGGTAAATCATAAAGATCAATACCCACAACAATCAGGATAATTCTAGTTACATGAAATAACATGAATAAACAATTGCAAGAGTAAAAAGAAATAAGTATGGCACAAACAAAGTAGTAAATCTCTTATCCACTGGGCCCAAAGTCTCCAGAATTCACTGCCGAAAGACACTCAGAATGTGATTACAAGTAAAACGTGGTCTTTCTCATTAAACTCAATAATAAAGATACAACATCATCGTAGTGAGAATACTATGTGTCAAAATGAAAGTTACAACCACCAAATTCCTAGTTGGCTATTCTATTTCGCCGGTCAGCTTTATATAACCTATGAAAGACAAACAAATCAGATCAAATCCTTGGGATCAGGAGATCCTGAGGATTCTACAATCGAAAATCATATTTTATTAAAAAATAAACTCGATTCCCCTGGTCTTCCACTAGCCTAAACATTGTCCTTTTCCTTTTCTTGGTCATTGTTGTTCCATCATTTGAACAAAAATCGTTCAATTCATATTCCTTCATATAAAAATAGTGAAAGTTAGCTTTCATGCCCAAAATTACCCAATTCGTTAATAATTGATTTTATCCAGCTTCTACAATCGTTTCTTCTAAATTCTTTTGTAAAGTGAAGATAAACATATAAAGATGAATGATTAATTAAACTAATATGAGGATAAAACATACATTTTTTATGACCCAACAAACCTCATTATAAATCATAGATTTAATATAAAGGATTTTTTTATTCTATTAATTATAAACTTGAAGAATTAAAATAACATAGATACTTACAAATTCCACAATTAATTTTTGATATGCCAACATAAACCTAAGACCTTATTTAACCCAATGTCAATCAATTCTTTCAATGGATCTTCTTTGTATGTTAGCACCTATTTGAAGACATTCCAGGATGGTTGTTGTAAAACAACTTAAAGTACAAAAAAATGAAACCTTGAGTTGTTATAAGGAAACATTAACAATTACTCACAAACTTTGGAATTAACCCTTCTCTTCCTTGTCGTCCTCTTTTATGTGTTGAACAAGTTCCATCTTATTTTATTTTCTGCAAGAAAATACTTGAAAATTAATATTCAATGGTAAACCATTTTTATATGTACAAAGTCAATCATGATTAGATACATTTGAAGCATGTTCTTGTTTTTCTTTGACCATCTTCTTATACATTGTTTTGGACATTCCTACAAGCATGTTTCACATATCAGCACGTTGATCATTTGGAATTTTCATAATATTCCTGAATAAAGTTATAAAATATTTTTATAATGATATATGAAAAGTAAATATAACAAAATCGATATTAATAAATGAATGCTTTATAGTAATATATACATATAATTCTAGAAAATCATTTTATACAATTAGGAATATTACCTTTTGAATGATTCTTTTTCGTTGTTGTATGCTTTTTCTATTGCAAGTCTAACATGTGTCATTAACCATTTATGTGGAACCGCTTCCTGTAGTTTAGATATAATTTGGTTCTTAGAATCATTGGCTTGATTTGTGTATTGTAAGTGGAAAGTATGTCAATACATTCATTCCACTAGATTGACAAAAAATGTTAGGGGCTAATATTCGAAAATGATTCTCCATGTTTTTTCTATAAAAAAAAATCGTCAATTCCATTTTTTTCCTAAATGTGATTTGCCAAAATTTTATAAGAAAAAGTTATTTTACCTTAAAACTTGCAAAATTTTTATAGAGACTATATAAAACCATTAGAAGTTTAATATTCCTACTAAAATATCACCAAGAATTTTATAGTTTTCATATTATGGATTAGCAAGATTTTCTAAGGTTTCTAATCTTTAAGATAAATTTCCATCCTTAAAATTTTCTATAACTAGATCCCTCATAGTTTTGTAAAAAAAATTTCCCCTTTCATTAACTTCCAACACCACTCCAAATGAGCTAAGGACCAATTCATCATCATTTACATGTTCTATAATTTTTCTTTTTTTAGAACAACATTGATATTTTCCTTCATTGTTTCTCCCTATATAAAATTAAACATATATGAATTAATAGATTGTTTCAAACATGCTATATAATATTATTATGTATATTATTAATGAAAAATCCAAAAAAAAACTCGTATTGAATAGTATTTTTTCATTCATCCTTCTGCAATTTTTCTTTGAAGATTTTACACTCTATTGCACTTAGACCAAAAATAATCTTATCAACCTTGTTCATTTTGTGGCTCCCCATGACACACACCAACCAATACATATTTGTTAAACTTACGTATAGTTAAAACATATTTTTTTTGTAAATAATTTACAAAGAACTTACCTTCTCTGCTTCTTTTCGTGCGCTATCAATGTCTCAATCATTATTTTTGTTACTTGAGACCTTCTAAGACATTTTTATCAATTCACAACTTGTAGAATACAATATAGAATCCATTAAATATATTTTACAATTAAATCAAATAATTTTCATCCAAAAAAGCTATAATAATCGGTGAGTTTATCTGGATAAATGCCTAGGTGCATTTAGAACATTAAAAGCATGCGGTGTTTCACTGTTCAACACCATTATGGAAAATTAATTTCTTAACATAATATTAAATCATTATGTTTCTATTTGTAAGGATAAATGCACCAAAATGATTTAATGATGTTATTCGGAAGAGGCATGCCAATGCATTATATTACACTGGGATTAACGATTAACCAACTGGATAGAATAGAGAGTGTTATAATATACCGGTGCATTGTATTACATAGGGAGCACCAATTCATTATATTACAGAGGGTGCACCGTGAAACATATAGTCATTTGAAAAAAGAACGAAGAGGGCCAACAAGGTTTAGATCTAATTCAATAATTGATTCCCCTACTTTACATGTCAAACACCCTATATATAGTAAGTACAAAAACCCATTAAATATAAAATGCCTAAATTGAAAAACCTTAATTGTGAAGTGGTAGAGGAAGTTAAACCCTAAGGTGAAATTTTGCAAGAAGAAGCATGGGATTAAGGTAAATATTGATTTTTTTTTTTTGTCTGAATTTTAATTCAATTTAAATAGGAAATCAGGTTGTAAATTTTTTTACTAGTAAAATATATTATACAGTTTTTTTCTTTGCCTTATTTGTGGATAAATCTAATAGAAATTGCAAAATATTTTAATAATAAAATTTAATATTTTTTCTATCCAGGGTTTTGAGTGAATCACCATACCTTTCAACTTTTGATCTTTCAATAGATCCAAAATATGTTGCAGCCCCACATTGCTCTCAGTGTGTCTCCCTTGCGAATGATCTCTCTTATAAATAAACCCTAACAAAAATTGTAAAAAAAATATTAGTAAAATAAATAATAAAATTCAAAATTTTTACTGTGTAGGTTTTTGAGTGAATCACCATACCTTTCATCTTTTGATCTTCTAAATAGTTCTAATACTCTAAAGTATTATATTGATGCACACTGCTCCTGGTATATCTCTCTTGCAAGTCACTCACTTGAAATTTTGGGTAAAATAATGAAATGGTGAATACCTTTTTATTATTTAAAAGACTATGAAATTAGATTTCGAAAAATCAATTCTTGCTCATTTATTAATTTTAAAAAAAAGAGAAAAAATCATTTAATTTTTTACATTTTTTTCCAGTTTCTTCACACATTGGTGCATTTGATAGTCAAGCGCAATGATTCAATTATAAAAAAACCTCATCGACATTGTTGAGGCACCAAATTTTTTCAACGCACTCACATGATATAATTTATTTACTTTTCGAAATCCTGAAACAATGCACTTACTTGTTTTAATGCAACCTTGTGGTTTCTATTTAAAATCATCTGTGCTCAAATTGTTATAAGAGCACCGAGTTGGTTGAATTCATTTTTATTTTTTAAAATCAGGAAACAAGTGTGTAGCGGTTCTATTGTTTTTAAACGCATCGGTGTATTTTTGTGAAAGAGCACTGATATGCTAACATATTTTCTTTTGGAATGCCGAAAACCTTTGTGGATATTATTTGAACACCCCGTCACTGTTAATTTTTCAAGTGCATCAGTGCGCTTTGTTCTGATAAGCAAATTGGTTGGGTTTAAAAGCTATTTGAAATTTTAATTTCACATAAAATAGAATATTAATCTAAAAATTATCTTTTAGGATTCATCCACATGAATTACAATAGTTCATAGGACACATTTTGCCCTTAAAGTCATCATATTCTTGAAAAATGGTTTGAAAATTAAATTGAAATTTAGATTGTCGTTATATAGTTGTCAAGATTAATTTTGGATATGCACACATTTTTTTTTATCTCTGAATTTTCTCAAATGTAGGGACAAAATATTAATAATATCAAATGGCCAATTCTTCAATTTCCATCTTGTTCGATATTTCTAATCAAACTCCTTCACGGAGTTCTCCCTTTCCATCTCCAGTAAGTTCAAATTTTATTTATATTTCGATTATCTACTTGTATTTTTTTTTTTAACCCATTTCAATTTGAATAAAAATGTATCCAAATTTGTATGAACGTGATTCAGAATCGAGTTCAGGTGTAGAAAATATTACTCCATATTTTCAAATACGTCAAAATCTCTTATCAGGAAAAACATATCGGAAGTAGTTGGTAGATGAAAATGGACAACATCTTCACCCTTCCAATTGAAATGTGGCATATTCCAACCAAAATCTTGGATCAACAATGGTAATAATTGTTTGGTCTACAGTAATTTCAAAAAATCAATTGCTTTGACATGATTACTAATATCATTGATATTGTACTAATGATGATGATCGACCCACCTACCATCTTCCAGAGCACACCACTATAATCGTAACTCAAGAGAAGGTTGCATTAAGAGAAAGAATCATACAGGAATCATATAAATAATGCTTGAATCAACCAACTATTCAATTCCCACTACATCCAGTTTCACCAATTAGGAATGACTGCAACAATAGTAGTTCTTTATCATAAGTTGCAAATGGAGGAAATGAAACGAAGGTTGGTATGGATACTTACTTATGATATATGGCTACCATGGAGGTAATGTTGTTAGACGCATTACAGAATAATGAACTACGGGATGATGCTCATATCACTGATACCTTATTCGAAAGCATGAAATCTGCTTCCACCACCCTTGTCTTTGGACCTGGCGACAAGTCAAGGTATACTTAGTTGGGGACAATGAAATTGTCGTACAATGTGAGAGAAATTTTTGGCATGTCAAATGCATGTTTCTCGGTCATATTGAGGTAATTGAATTGTACGATTGATCAAGTACCTTATATTTTGTCACGCAATCAAAATTAAAAATCATCAGTTTTATGAATTTGAAACATTGACATTATACAATTATATTCACCATCAAGTGTAGGATATTCAAAGATAAGGTTCTTTCGAGTGATAATGTCTTACTATGTATTTGTGAAGAGGCAAAGTAGTTGTTGAAAATGTTGGGTGTTGAGTACATATCATATCGTGCATGTTTGAATGATTGTATTCCATATAAAGGAGAATATCCAGAAAAAGAGATATTTCTAAAATGTGGGCATGATAGGTACCATAATTCAAAAAAAAGGGTAAATCACATGGTCCTCCTCATAAGATATTGAGGTGCTTACCTATAATACCAAGGATTAAAAGACACTTTCATTGCAAATAATTAGCTATGTTGCATGGATGGCTTGTCTCACACAAAACTGAGTCAGGAGTTATGTGAATCCAAAGAAATTCAATAGCCATGAACCATATATAGGATACATGGCTTGAAAAATTCAAAGATGATGTATGAAGTCTATGACTCAGCATAGCCATGGATGGCTTCAACCCATATTCCCTCCAAAACACCAACTATTTTATTTGGCCTCTAGTAGTGCTCAATAACAATATCCCCCCATGGTTGTCTGTGAAGAATGAACATCTTACATTGGCTCTAATAGTCCCTCGTAGAAGACAAGTGAAGAAGATGGATGTATACTTACAACCATTGGTAGATGAATTAAAGGAATTATGGGAAGGGATATATGTGTATGATGTATCATGATCCGTCGTAGAAAAGAGGAGTATTAAATTGTATGGCATATGTTCTTACACCATGCATGATTATTTAAGATCAGGAGTTTTCTCTGGTAAATTAAATTCTTATTGATTTTTTTAGTAACAATATTGTTTCACATATTAATTTAATTCATTGCAATTTTTCAGATCTTCATGGTTGCTAATGTTCCACCCTGTATACAATAATTTTGTAGGCCTTGTAACAAAACAATATCATGGATGTAAATGTTGTGGGCCTTATATGAAGGTTAGGTGGTTTGACCACCTACGAAATCTATTGTATGACTTCTCCAGGGCATTCCTCCCATAAGAACACCCTTACAAAAGAGCAACATCCAATTTCAATGGTAAACCAGAGAGAACCCAAGTGCCTGCAATAATGACACTAGTTGAATGGCTTAGAGAATATGAGAGATAGAAGGAGAAGGAGTTTGTAAAAATGTTTGATTCAAATGGTGAGCCTATGTTTGATGATCTAGAATTTTTTGACACCTATGTTGAAAAATTTTCCATTGGGATGAAAAGGAAATATGTATTTTATGAGTTCCCATATTAGGAGCATTTTAAGCTTGCCCACTTACTAGATCCCATGCATATATTTAAAATGTTTCATCTTCTTTATGGAGGCACATATCATCGAAAGAAAGTGACACATTGTCTATTAGGAGAGATCTTATTTCTTCAAAAGCTAAAAAGAAACATTCGTTAAGACAAGAAACTAGAGGAGTGGTTGGTCCCTCCTAGTCTTTCAAAGAAGGTGTTGTCCCATGGATTTTAAATAAATATGATATTTCTTTGGAAAAATGAAGTTATAATAAGTGTAAGGGTGTTTTCTTTATATGGGTCTTCACTACGATGATGCTTCACTATGGAATATCATTTTTCGAGGTGGAAATCTCGCTACCATTTGAACCTTCTAAGAGTACATATGTCAAAAACATGATTTTATTAATTTTTTTTATTTTTATGTAATGGGATACTTTATAATTAGTTTTTGTATAATGCAATGTTTACTGTGCAATGTCATTATCCTCTGCTCATTCATGGGTGTGTGAACAATGACTTCCCCTAAGACCCATGATATTCCATATCTAAATTATCTACATTTATATGTTGGATCACATCAAAGGAGATTCATATGTATAGCATTCGATGGTTCCATCAGGTGCTTGTTGATATTGTTTTCATGTTTGAAAGGAGTTGTGGACGAGTTTCATGGACTTGCATGTTCATCTTCTAATTCACCTAGTAGGTAAGGTTGAATTAGTTGGGGTTGTTTCTTGTCATCTAATGTTATTCTTAGAGAGGTACATGAAGAAATTGAAAGGTTTTGTTCAACAAAGAGTAAAACCCGAGGGGTCTATGCAAAATGGGTATATATCGTATGAGTTAAGAGAATCTATTTCCTCTTAAGAGGTCACCGGTTCAAAACTAGAGAGTGGTAGAGTATGTATACCTTCGTAGACTTAGCAGTCAAATCACTACATGGAGGTGGGTCCCTTTTCCTACAAACAATGTGGTACCATAGACCAATTTGGTGTCTGGCTTGGCTATGACCTTAAAATTAGATAATAATAATAATAATCATGCGAGTAACTACATCAAGTAGATCGACAACACACCGGGCGTTACGATAGGGGATGATGAAATGGATGAAGTCAAAAGAGAAAGGGAGCTTCTTGAAATGAATGGAAAGAGGAGCATGATAAAGAGCAAGTGTAGACTTATCATTTGTCAAATTACTACATCGTAACTATTCACAATGAAATTCATATTAATGCATATTTTGATCTCATACATACTCTATATATAGGTTGGTTTTGTTTTTATCATTAACAAATTCAGAAATTGAAGTCATGAACAAATTAATTCTTTACAATATAGAAGCGACACAACCATGGGTCACGTACGAAGAGAAGAGGAGGAAATGGGATAGTGATAGGAAATAATTTAAATGGTTGAATGGTAGAAGCGTGCCTTATCTTAATCATTTAAAATAAAATATGCCAATGAAATTCCCTAATAGTTGGTTTGTTTATAAATTTAGAGCGAAATATGATGAATGTGATCATTACCCACGTACTGAAGAGGATGTGCTAAACATAGGGATTGGGTGATACAACTCGGTAATTATATTCTCTTTCTTTATAGTTTTAACTTCATACTGCACCGTTGAATTGTAACACACACATAGATATATATATATATATATATATATATATATATATATATATATATATATATATATATATATATGTATATGTATATGTATATGTATATGTATATGTATATGTATATGTATATGTATATGTATATGTATATGTATATGTATATGTATATGTATATACATATACATATACATATACATATACATATACATATATATATTTGTGTGTGTGTTTGGGTTATTAGACACATGACACTGTGATTTGTTCACTTTTTTATAGGATTTTAATGATGGATGCATGATACAAGATTGTGGAGTTGAAGTCGAGCTCGACCAATATAGTCATGCTAGCCACCAACATCAAACCCTAATGAAAGGGACATTAGTTTATGTTGGAAATATACAAGAGGTCATTCAAGTGGACTTCTCTTTGTTCCAATGTCTTATTTTTAGGTGCAAGTGGTCAAACACCTTTGACCAAAATAATGTAAAGGAAATCGTGATAGTGGGTTGATATCTATCAACTCTAGAAAGATGTGTCATGTAGCTAGGAAGCCTTATGTTTTCCAAAAACACTGCAACCAGGTGTTTTTTAACCCAAATTCTTTGGATAGGGATTGGTGGTTCGTATTAAGACACGACCCTAGATCAAAACATATTTTTTAGAACAATGTTATCATGCCAAGGGAGGAAGATAATCAGGGTGATTTCTATGGAGAGTGATATGTACTTATGTTATTTCATCATTTATAATATTTTTGTATGTTTTTGTTGTCATTATTTGGATAATTATATTATTTTTTATTGGTCTTGTTGACATTTTATAATATAATTGGTAAGATTCACAAATTTGTTTACACATTATTTTGCATTTGAAACATTTTTATAGTACTTAAAACTAATTATTTCCAATTGTGTACATTATCTATGACAATATGAATTCAAGGTCACAACCCTTCTCAAATAGGAACACATCAAGTGCAACAAATTTGTGATAATGATCAAGAGCCATTGTTTTTACTTTGAAATAGACTTGGTGATGCATTTTTGTTTCCTATTTACATTATGTGAAATAAATATCTATTTTTTATGTAGTTATAACTAAATTATTTAAAGTGGACATGTCTTTATCATTGTGAACATGATGTAATATTAGCTAGGATATCGTGATAAGTATGTGGAAAAAATAATATTTTTTGAGTTTTTCATTAACAAAAAATCAAATATATTACTTGTCAAAAGTTTAAGTCTAATTTATTATCATTTTTTTATTATTTAACTCATATTTATTATTAAAGAGAGTTAAATTTGAACCAGTACAATAGCAAATAAAGAACCAAAATAACATAAAAATGTTATATCTTTATTACTATAAAAAAATTCACTTGCCTCTTTAAGGGAGAACTTCCAATAGAGAAAATATCCAGCTACAAGTAACTCCACATGAAGCCTTATCATTATTATTGCATTCTTATTCCATTAAATCATTCCTTATCATTCTTATTCCATGCTTATTCACATGAAGCCTCAAATAGATATGAATCTCATGTCAAATAAGTGTTATCGTGCACATATACATCTATCTGCAAGCACATTAAATGAACATATATAACATGACCTAACAATATATATATCAACACCAACATATAAATTAAGTACATAAACATGAACAGAAAAAATGCATCATATGTATATATACACACACAAAAAAGTCAAATAACTACATCAAGTCAAATAATTACAATCATATCGCCAATAAAATAGATGTAGTGCCAACCTGGTTTGGAGTAGAAGATGATGGATGGTCAACTACTACATGATCAATGTATGCCAAACTCAACTGAGGTGGAGGAGGAGGTGGTCGGGCTAAAGTAGAAGATAATGGATGGTCAAGTACTACAATCTCAACACAATATGGTGAACTCTGAAGTGGAGGAGGAGGTGGTTGGTCTGCTCTATCAAGAGAAATATAAGGCACATCCTCTAGCTCTAGCATCTCATTATCAGGTGACTTATAAGGAGGTGTACTATTAAAAGGATCACTGACACCCTGAAGGCCATGATTCGATGGGATGTTACTACCAGAAACATCATGATCACCACCATCATCATCATGATCTTGATGATCACCCAGATCATTATCATCACCACCCTCATCTTATGTATATTTCATTGCATGATGTTGGCCTACATCCCTCATCGCTACCAGTACCATACTAGCTCTAATGATATGTCGCATAAGAGAGATAATCTCGCATGAACAATCCATGTAGTGACCAATGAACGTAGGATCCATAGTGACATCTCAAGCCCTCGCAGGGCGGACTCCAGTATCAAACAAAAATCTGGCCAATCTATCACAATAGTCTATCTGAAATCGCAGACCAACCCTACAGTTATGGACGTCCATGCCTCCCTAAGGATCTGCCTCACCCATCTCCTCATCTCCTCTGCCTTCTTGTTGGGGAGGAGGCATGCCCCCATCGAATGTGTCGATGTATAAAAAATATATAGTATATAAAAATAATTAGGAAATTTCAATAAATAATTTAATAAAACAAGTTAAAAAATGTGCTAGAATAAATTTTATTATAATTTATTAAAATAAGAAAATGAAACTAGATTAATTTAAAGAAAACATTAATATTTGTTGGCATTATGATACAAGTGTTGTCCTTAATGGCAACTCACTCAGAGGTTGATACAGGTGATGGCAACTTAATCAAAGGAGAGATCTTAGTACAGCAGGTCAAGAAAGAGATATACGCAGGTTCATTGTGACAAATCAGTGTATACACGCGGGTTGGACATGTCGAAGACGCGTATGCGTATACAAGCACTTTCACGCAAGGAAAAGCACGTACATGTGGGAAAACTTACGTCTTGGTCCGTGGTAGTTAGTCCTTGGTATTTGAACCTATGGTTTTGGACCATGGTGTCTCGTCAGAAGTATTGATACCAAGTATTGGGCCCATGGTATTGATTTATTATGGTTTTGGACCATGGTATTGAAAGAAGCCTAACCTATATAAGGAGAATATCATTAGGCAAAGGAGACAAGCAAGGAATGGATGTCTGACGAAGTGGGAAGATCTAGTATTGCTAGTTATCTGTTTGTGATGCTTGGCTAGGGTTGGATATGACAACGAAGGTATAAGTAATTATCTTTAGATCTGTACGTGGGTTGTCTCTGGCAAAAGCGCATATACACGCGGTTTTGATATAGTCAAGTAGCGTATGCATTATGAGATTTGGTGTTTCAGGTTGCTGTTGATTCTAGTGGTTGTTGCAGAGTTCTGGGCTCTGGTTTGTGTTCTGTGTTTTTGATGACTGGGTTTCAGTGATTCAGTATTGGGTGATTTAGAGATTTATGATGCAAGTATATGTTGATGATTGTATTGCAGCAGTGATTGTTTTGTACTCATGGATCCAGTCTGAAAATTTATGAAACATGGTACCTGAAGAAAAGAAGGTTGTAGCCTTCTGTAGGTCAGCACCTACATACTAGTATATTAGCTAGTACAAGAGCTAAGGGGGTTTTAGCTCCCTTCCAGAAGTAGCTTGAAAACGAGAGAGGGTTGTAGCCCTCTGCAGGTTGAAGCCTACGTGCTGGTAAAGGACTGCACCAGTACATTGTAAAAGAAGTTTCTTATTAAAGGAAGAAAGAGACGAATTGCAGCAGGTGGTTTTCACCCACATTGGGTTTCCACCTTATATCTTGATGTTCATATGTGCTTCTTATGTGTGATGATCTGTTCTGTTTTAATGCACCTGATTACTGTTATTATGGTTAATAATGTTCTGATGAATTTACTGAAGATAAGCTAACTTAATCATAAGATTACTGCATGTACGCTAGTTGCATTTAACACAGTTGCGTATATATGCTGATATACTGAACTGAAGCCGTGTATATGAATCTGAGTATGAAATTGAAAAGTATCTGATTTGATAATACTGATTCACCCCCCCCCCCCCCCCCCCCCCTCTCAGTATTATTTGCAACAATTGGTATCAGAGCAAGTCCTTCAGAGCTAGCTTGATCGCTTGAAGGAAAAGATCCATCAGAATGATTAATCCAGAAAGAGAGGCACACATCAAGCCACCAATCTTTGACGGGAACAATTTTACCCACTGGAATATAATAACCACTGCATATCTACAATCACTTGGAGCAGAAGTTTGGGGAATCGTAGAAGGAGGATACAAATTCCCATCAGCAACTCCTACAGATGCAACAGAGAGAAAGCAATATGAGCTCAATGCCAAAGCTGTTACTGTCTTATTGGGAAGTTTGACACAATCAGAATTTATGAAGGTCATGCATTTCAAATCAGCTAAGGAAATATGGGACAAAATCATTCTGAGCTACAAAGGAGATGATCAGGTAAAAAGAGCAAAGCTTCAAACTCTCAGAATCCAGTATGAAAATCTTAAGATGCATAGTAATGAAAGCATAGCTAATTACTTTTTGCGTATGGATGAGATTGTAAATTGTATGAGGGATCTGGGTGTAGAATTTAAGGAAGTTGTCTTAGTTGAAAAGGTTTTGGGATCTCTGTCTGCTAAATTTGATTCCAAAGTGTCTGCCATAGAAGAAAAGGAGAATCTGCAGAAAATCACCATGTCACAGCTTCACGAAATCTTAACTGCTTTTGAAATGCGAAAAGAGGGACCATCAGAAGCTGCATTCAAAGCATCAGGATACATGTCAGAGGAAGAAGATGAGGTAAATTTTGTCAAGAATCTTGAACGGGGAACTGGACGGTTCAAAGGTAAGCTACCTTTCAAATGTTTTTCATGTGGTAGAGTTGGTCACTATGCTACTAGATGCCCTCATAACAAAGGAAAGATGTCTGAAGAAGGTAATAGAAGCTATTATACCCATGTTAAAAGTAATGACTCATTCAATGGTAGTGAAGACATTAGAAGTCTCATGGAATATGAAAAGAAGAATGCAGAAACTGAAGAAGTTACCAAATTAAACGAACAATTGGAGACAGTAACCAGGGTAAGGGAGAAATTGCAGGATATAGTAAATGATCAGAGCATAACAATTCAGAGACTTGAATCAAAGATCCTCTCTCTAAAAGAAGATCTTGAAAAATCAAGAGAGCAGAATAGAGAAGCTCTTGAAGATCAAGAACATGAAGTGATCAAATTAAAGCAACAAGTGGAAGAAGGAAGAAAAGCTGAAGAAGACCTAAGGAATTAGTATCTGGAAAAGGAAGAACAACATCAGGTTGAGGTAAACATCTTAAAAGGTAAATTAGAAGAAAAGGATAACTTGTTGCGATTTCAAGATAGTACTAAGATTTTGGATGACATTCTTGGTAGTCAAAGATCCCCTATTATCAAAACTGGTCTTGATGAATCCATTGAAGGTGAATCTAGCTCACAAGGTGAGGCAAGAAACTCTAATGAGAAATATGAAATGCTCAACAAGGAACAACCAAGGAAAGAAATTCCTCAAGGAAAATCCTTTACTCCTAACTATGGAAGTGATAGACGATTATTTCCTCCACTGAATAATGTTGAATGTTATGTATGTCATAATCTTGGACATGTTGCAGCAAGATGTAGAAGTAGAATGGTTCAAGACCATCACAAAAGATCATCACATCCCAGGTATTTCAGAGGATATTTCTTTGCCTGCAATGCATATGGACACAAAGCAATTGATTGCAATAGAAGGAACATGAAATATGTAAGATGTTATACATGCAACAAACTTGGACTTAAAGCAAGGGAATGCAGGAGCAAATTTCAAAATTCAAAACAAGAGGACCATACATCATCACAGTTCCAGGAATTGAAGAAGACAGAATTAGAGATAGAAAGGTGTGCCATAACTCAGTTAGCTGACATAACAGACAAAGGGGAATCTGAAAGTGAAGAAATTCAATATTCCATCTTGCATACACTGATATAATGAAGATAAGTCGCGTATATACGCGAGTTACAGGCTGCAGAGTCGCGTATATGGAGATCAGAAGAAAGGGCAGCAGAACAGACCCAGGAAATGGTTCGGTCATGGTTGGCTCAGGCTCAGGGGGAGCATATACTTCAAATAATGCATTGTTGGCATTATGGTTAGAAGTTGTTGATAAAGCTAAATGATACAATTTGTTGTTTGATCAAAGGAATGGTATTGCAGGTTTGGATGCTGATGCTTATGGTGCAGATCATATATGATGAATGATAGTCATGGTCTTGAATGAATTGCTGGTCTTAGAACTTGCATCTGCTCAGGGGGAGCATGGATGGATTGATACAACTTGGCATATACAAAGGGGAGCTCAATC
Organism: Pinus tabuliformis; assembly: GCA_031772625.1. NCBI lineage: Eukaryota > Viridiplantae > Streptophyta > Pinopsida > Pinales > Pinaceae > Pinus > Pinus tabuliformis. Next base: position 995,149,344 of record CM062810.1, on the reverse strand, counting down.
AGAAACTTCAGCATGTACTCAGGGGGAGTATGGACAGCAAAAGGTATACCAAGGAAGAGAATATCTTGGTCTGCCCTTTGCCCTTGATGTCAAAGGGGGAGAGTGACGTGGTGTGGTGGTTGCCATCAAGTCCAAAGGGGGAGATTGTTGGAATTATGATACAATTGTTGTCCTTGATGGCAACTCACTCAGAGATTGATACAGGTGATGGCAACTTAATCAGAGGATAGATCTTAGTACAGCAGGTCAAGAAAGAGATATACGCAGGTTCATTGTGACAAATCGGCGTATACACATGGGTTGGACATGCCGAAGACGCGTATGCGTATACACGCACTTTCACGCAAGGAAAAGCGCGTACATGTGGGAAAACTTATGTCTTGGTCCGTGGTAGTTAGTCCTCGGTATTTGAACCTATGGTTTTGGATCATGGTGTCTTGTCAGAAGTATTGATCCCAAGTATTGGGCCCATGGTATTGATTTATTATGGTTTTGGACCGTGGTATTGAAAGAAGCCTAACCTATATAAGGAGAAGATCATTAGGCAAAGGAGACAAGCAAGGAATGGATGTCTGACGAAGTGGGAAGATCTAGTATTGTTGGTTATCTGTTTGTGATGCTTGGCTAGGGTTGGATATGACAGCGAAGGTATAAGTAATTATCTTTAGATCTGTACGCGGGTTGTCTTTGGTAAAAGCGCATATACACGCGGTTTTGATATAGTCAAGTAGCGTATGCATTATGAGATTTGGTGTTTCAGGTTGTTGTTGATTCTAGTGGTTGTTGCAGAGTTCTGGGCTCTGGTTTGTGTTCTGTGTTTTTGATGACTGGGTTTCAGTGATTCAGTATTGGGTGATTTAGAGATTTATGATGCAAGTATATGTTGATGATTGTATTGCAGCAGTGATTGTTTTGTACTCATGGGTCCAGTCTGAAAATTTATGAAACGTGGTCCCTGAAGAAAAGAAGGTTGTAGCCTTCTATAGGTCAGCACCTACGTACTAGTATATTAGCTAGTACAAGAGCTGAGGGGGTTGTAGCTCCCTTCCAGAAGTAGCTGGAAAATGAGAGAGGGTTGTAGCCCTCTGCAGGTTGAAGCTTGCGTGCTGGTAAAGGACTACACTAGTACATTGTAAAAGAAGTTTCTTATTAAAGGAAGAAAGAAACGAATTGCAACAGGTGGTTTTCACCCACATTGGGTTTCCACCTTATATCTTAATGTTCATGTGTGCTTCTTATGTGTGATGATCTGTTTCGTTTTACTGCACTTGATTACTGTTATTATGGTTAATAATGTTCTAATGAATTTACTGAAGATAAGCTAACTGAATCATAAGATTACTGCATGTATGCTAGTTGCATTTAACAGAGTCGCGTATATACACTGATATACTGAACTGAAGCCGCATATATGAATCTGAGTATGAAATTGAAAAGTATCTGATTTGATAACACTGATTCACCCCCCCCCCCCCCCCCTCTCAGTATTATTTGCAACAATATTATCTCTACCATATGGAGTCTCATTTTTTGTGAAGAGTATGTTGGGACACCCTCTCCAATGAATCCCTGCCTATGGAAATTCCAATGTCACAAACAAATCGTCATCCTCACTGGTCAGTAGTGTCAGTGCCTTCAGAGAAATTATGGTTGGATACTCTAGTAGGACCGTCTTGGGCATCATCTTCCCCCACATGCACATCTCTACTTCAATGATTAACCTAGGAGGGCAGTCAAATGTAGGCCTCATCTCTCAAAACATATAAAAAAATAAACAAAAAATATCAAAAGCAGAAGGGAAGGTCTCCCTCTCATGTCTCAACGAACGAAATCTATATATAACCATGCAAAACTTCCTCAAAAAAATGGCAGACCATCTGATGCAACATGGAAGCTGAATCAAAGAATACATATAATATAAAAGATGGAAACAAATGCATTACCCATCACTACTAGAGTGTGAAATCATGGTAACTAATAATGAGAGGCACCTAAACTCCTCTGCAGCAAAATAAGAAATCCTTAGTTTTCCACCACAAACATGAAAATCTGATTGATGGACCACACGAGGCTCAACATATCTCTGAGTGTATGTAAGTTGACTCTCAGTTGCAACCCCATGGGGGACATCAAGGAGCTAGTGAATATCTTGCCCTCTTGGATAGGACAGTGATAAAGTATATATCCTACTTAGTGGGCCTATACTATGCCCTAGGACTGACATGGAAAGCCTACTCCTGGACACTCCATCAATGGATCAGATGCACCAATACAATAGACTGCACCTTCAGTGATGTAGGCTCCTCATAGTACTTGAGGATGCCTACGTTCATCAAGAGTGCTCGGGTCACTGAGGTAATAGTGCGAGGGTATAAACCCATCTCCCTCTCTCTATTATGCCATGTTTAGAAGATATTATATGGGTCTGCCTCTAGCTCCTGCTCCTATTGGTGCTCCCTCTACTAATGTCTCTGATACATGATTGACATATAAAATACATGATCCTCATACATAAAATATATTCTTTTTTACTAAATGAAGAATGTATTTATAAATATGGAAACAAAAATTTTAATTAAAAAAAAAATACAAAATCCCTGATGCACTCGAAACATTATCATGCATTGGTGTCGGTGCACTTTCAACTATAACCACAGTGATATCGGTGGGCACATAATTATGATACACCATTGTTGGTTCACAATTTTAGATTTTGATAGTGGTGTAGAATGTTGGAAATAATACTGAGAGGGGGGTGAATCAGTATTACCAAATTCTTTTCAATATATCTTCCAGATTTATACTTTACGTTATTCTTCAGATATTTATCATTAGTTTGTATGTCAGTACCATATAATAATGAGCAAGAACAGGAAAAACAGATAATCACACCAAAGAACACCAGATATAAGGTGGAAACCCAATGTGGGTGAAAACCACCTGCTGCAATATGTATCTATCTTCTTTCAATTAGAAACTTCTTTTACAATGATTTTGTACTGGTGCAGTCCTTTACCAGTATGTAGGCTGCAACCTGCAGAGAGCTACAACCCTCTCTCGTTTTCCAGTCTCTCCTGGAAGGGAGCTACAACCCCCTACTCCTTTTCTTCCAAGGACCACTTTTCATAAATTTTCAAACTGGATCCATGAACATCAAATAATCATCAAGTACATGTGAATCACCCAATCAACTTTTTCAATCAATGAATCAACCAATAACTTCTCAGAATGCAGTAACCAGATCAACAATACCAGTAATCTAAACCCAGAAATCTTCAGCAATAGATAAAAGACAGCCAACAAATGTTTCAAGAAAGGTCTGCAACTTCACCAATAGAAGCCTACAAATATCCGCAGCTCTTCTGTGTCTAAACTGCGCAGATCTGCACCTGGTACTTCTTCTGCTTTGCGTACCTCCGCACCTACTCCTTCTGCTGCCCTGCGTACCTCTGCTCAGATCCGCACCTGCACTATCTGCCTGACAGCGTACCTCCGCACCTGGTCCTTTTGTTCCCCTGCGTATCTCCGCACTGTGCCTTCTTATGCACTGCATACTTCACACCTGCACCTTCTGCTGCGCTGCGGATCCCCGCACTTGTGCCTTCTGCTGCGCTGCAGACCCCCGCAGCCGCGGTGTGGATCGCCTGTAAACCTCTGAATAGAGCCAATTAACAGTCCTCCAATGTGCCACAGACAGTCAAATCCATAGATCTGATCATGCACCCGAGAGATCACGACCTATCAATAGATTCACCTTAAAATTCACCTTGATTTAGATCTAGCTTTTAAAATCGATCACCCAAAATTTCAGATCTTAAGATATTCAATTTTCACAAGTGTCTAGCCAAGTGATCTCCTTTCCTTTTTATAGGCAAGCCCTTATTCACACCATGGGTCAAAACCATTGAAAACCAATACAAGGGATCCAAACTGGGGTTCAATACTTTAGATCCTATACCACAGACCAAAACCATAGGATCATGATCGACGGGCTAAATACCAAGGGCCAAACATAAGAAACCCCACGTGTGCGCGCTTCTCTGCATTGGAGTGAGTGAACTGGGGTCCGCACCTTCTCAACAGAGCACCTACGGATATGTCCACACTTCTTGGTCGACATACCTGTGGGTCCGCAGCTTCTCTTAGGATCACCTGCGGGTATCTCATTTTCTATGATTTTGAGAGCCTGAATAGAGATCTGCCATTTGAGTGAGTTGCCATCAAGTACAACACCTGTGCCATAGCGCCAAACCTGAATCATAATGCCAACAATCTCCCCCTTTGGACTTGATGGCAACCTCAAGATCCTCAAAGTCATTCTCCCCCTTTGACATCAAGGGCAAAGGGCGGACCAAGATATTCTCTTCCTTTGCTGTCCATACTCCCCCTGAGTGACTGCTGAAATTTCTGAATGAGCTCCCCCTGACTATAGACCAGATCTGCAAAAGAAAAATTCTTTAAGAAGAACCATAAACTACCGTACACCATACATGACTTTGACAAAAGAGATAGAGACATATTAGCAACAATATTCAGATCAGCATCCATGTTCTCCTTCTGTACTTTCTCCTCCAAGATCTTCTACCATAATGCCAACAATGCATTATTAGAAGAATATATGCTCCCCCTGAACCTGTGCCATTCGATCTTCGACCAATCCATAACCCAGCAAATGTACGCGTATACCCCATATGAAACTTGCGTACAAATAACAATCTCTGAAACAGATGAGATTCAACAACAAGATGATGCATCAACTACCCCCAGCTTTTGCCTGAGGTATTCAAAGGTCTCCCTGGGCAATGGTTTGGTGAGTATACAACTTGTTCCTTAGAAGGAACATACTCGAACTTGACCTTTTGTTCAAGAACTTGTTCCCGAAGAAAATCATATTTGATAGGTATATGCTTGGTCTTTGAATGCATGACTGAGTTCTTTGAAATGCTGATAGCATTTGTATTATCACATAGGATGGAGATAGGTGGTGTATAAGTGATTTGAAAATCCTGCAAGGTCTGCATCATCCAAAGGAGTTGAATGCAACAAGATGCAGCAGGCACATATTCCGCTTCAGCTGTAGATAAAGCAATCAAACTCTGTTTCTTGCTGAACCAAGATACTAATCTAGAACCCATAAAGAATGCACCACCATTTGTGCTCTTTCTGTCATCCACGCTTCCAGCCAAATCTGCATCTGTATAAACATGAAGAGTCAGATCTGTATTTCTAGGATACCATAAGCCATAGTTTTGAGTTCCTTGAAGGTACTTGAAAATTCTCTTCACTGCCTGAAAATGAGTTTCCTTTGGGTTTGCCTGAAATCTTCCAACTATTCCCACTGCATGCATAATGTCTGGTCGGGTGCCTGTCAACTAAAGTAGACTTCCAATCATAGATCCATAGGTTGGCTGATGCACTGCTCCTGATTCATCATTTGCACTGAGGCTACATCCTGTAACCATGGGGGTACATACTGGTTTTTCATCTTCCATGCCATATTTCTTCAAGATCTGCTTGAGATACTTGGTTTGAGACAAAAAGATATCATCTTCATTTTGTTGGATTTGCAAACCAAGAAAGTATGTCAGTTCTCCAAGCAAAGACATTTCGAATTCTTTCTGCATCACTAAGGCAAAGCTTTGACTCATAGCTTCTTCATTGCTGCCAAAGATAATATCATCTACATACACAACAAGTATTAGCAATTTGTCATTTTCAATTTTTATATAAAGATTGCTATTTGCTGATCCTTTTGAAAAACCTTGTTGATGAAGGTATTTGTCCAAACGGTAGTACCAAGCCCTTGGAGCCTATTTAATACCATAGAGAGCCTTTTTCAGTCTGCATACAAGATTTGGATCATTCCCAAGAATGAAACCATCTGGCTGCTCAATGTATACTTCTTCTTCTAAGTCTCCACTCAGAAAGGCTGATTTCACGTCCATTTGAAATACTTTGAACTTCTGAAAGAGCAAGGAACATTTGGATGGCCTCAAGTCTTGCAACAGGAGCAAAAGTTCTTCAAAGTCTATTCCTTATTGTTGAGCATACCCTTTACAAACAAGTCTAGCCTTGTTTCTAATTACTTCCCCATTTTCATTCAACTTATTTTTGAAGACCCATTTTGTCCCTATGACATTCTTATCTTTTGCTCTAGGAACCAACTCCCAAGTATTGTTCTTTTCGATCTGCTCAAGTTCTTCATCCATTGCCTTGACCCAGCATTCATCTTTGCATGCCTCTCTTACATTTTGTGGTTCAGTGGAGGAGATTAATGCCAAATAGCTTGAGGCTTCTGCAATTGTTCTTCTTGTTTGTACGCCTACCTCCTTTTGCCCGAAGATTTGAGATTCTGGATGATTCTTTTGAACATACCTAGATGGAGTCTTCTCTTCTATCCTTGTCTGTTCCTCTAGTGCCTCTTGAGGTTATTCTTCATCTTCAGTCTGATTTGGAGGGTAGTCTTCATCCTCTTCGATATTTTCATGATTTACTTGCCTAGGAATGTTTTCTTTTTCATCAACCACCACATCAATGCTGTCAACAATTCTTCCAAGTCTTTTATTGTAACACTTATATGCTTTGCTGTGAGGAGAATAACCAAGGAGAATGCCTTCATCTGCTCTAGGTTCATGTTTGCCAAGTTGTTCATCATTATTCTTAATATAGCATTTGCTTCCAAAAATTTTGAAATGCTTTACCGAAGGAGTCTCACCATACCAGAGCTCATGAGGAGTTTGAGTGCTGTTCACTTGGACATTTGTTTTGTTGAGTATAGCAAATGCAGCTTCACCCCAGAAGGTTGCGGGAGTTCCAGACTCATCAAGCATAGCACGAGCCATTTGTTGAACCGTTCTGTTCATCATTTCCACCACTCCATTTTGCTGAGGAGTCCTAGCTGTATAGAATTCCCTTCTTATTCCATGTTCTTCACAGAAATAGAAAAATTCATTTGAGGTAAACTCCCCACCCCTGTCAGACCTGAGGCACTTAATTTTTTGATCTGATTCGTTTTCATCCAAGGCTTTGAAAGATTTGAATTTTTCGAATGCTTCATCCTTGTGTTTCATAAGTCCTAACCAAACCATCCTGGAGAAGTCGTCAATGAATAATATAAAGTATTCTTCTCCTCGAGGTGACCTTGTCCTAAATGGACCACATACATCTGTATGGACTAGTTCAAGAGGCCTGCTGGCTGATCCTTCCTTCTTAGGGAAGTTAGTTCTAGTTTTCTTACCAAACTGACATGATTTGCATATGGTGTTGTCTAGAATTTTGATATCTGGAAGACCACGAACTGCCTGGTAATTGCATGCTTTCCTTATTTGGGAAAAGCTTAGATGCCCCAACCTCCGGTGCCATAACCAGTGTTCATCATCCTTGCTCAAATAGCATTGTTGTTGTCCTTCTTCAAATATGTATAAGTTATTTGGAGTTCTTCTGCCTTTGATCACTGTTTTTCCTGTATCAAGATCACGAACACTACATCCATTTGATCGAAATATTACCTCGGTTCCTTGATCACACATTTGACTGACACTCAGAAGATTATGCTTCAAGCCATCAACATACAAAACATTTCCAGCTTTGACCTTTTCTTTCAACTGAGCAGTGCCTCTTCCTTTTATAACTGCAGGGGTATCATTTCCAAAAGAAACTTTCTTTCCCTTTTCTAAAACACTATATGATTCAAGTTTTTCTTTATCACCTGTCATATGTTTCGAACATCCGCTGTCGATGTACCATTGATTTTCCTGTCCTTCTGCATAAAAGGCTATCCCACATCTTTCTGGTTTTGGTTCCTTTATTCTCCATGTTCTGGTACTTAAGGCTTGTTCCTTTGTCTGCCAAAACCTGCTCCTGCATTTAGAATCTTCATGACCAAAGTTATTACAAATAGAACATTCAATTTCACTTTCAAGGGCTGAAAAGTTGTTATAGGTCCTTTTCGTGATCCCAGTCATACTTCTTTGTTTTTGAGCTTCTCTAGTCATGATTGTTTTATAGGCAACACATTGAGCTGCTTTGTGGCCAAAGTTATGGCAAGAGAAACATTGGCCATTGAAGAAACTTCTGCGATTATCAAATCTTCCTACCAAATGATTGTAGTTTCTATTGTCATCCATTCTTGAGGCAAATTGAGAAGATTTAACCTATGGCTGGTTGTAGCTTTTGTTCATCCTTAAGGTGGATTGCCCCTGATTTACCTGGTAGTCCTTGTTTATTCTTGATGCAATTCGTCCCTGTTTTACCTAGTGATCTCCATTGGGCTTTTGCTCATCCCTCCTTGCTGTATTGGGATAACTCTTCGAGGTGGATGCTTGAGATGCTTCTCCATTATACCCCAGACCTGTCTTGATTAGTGGAGAACGTTGTACATTGATAATCTCATCCAGAGTTTCAGATCCTTTAACAAATTTAAGATTAAGAGCCTTTGTTTTCTCAATTTCCTTTCTAAGGCCAACAATTTCACATTCTAACTTCTCAAGAAATTTTTCTTTTTCATCAAGTTGGAATTGCAGAGTATCAATGATCACATTCTTTTCTTCTAAACATGTTTTGAGTCTAGAAATCTCTTCATAAAAGCTATCCACATCTATAGCATCCATGTAATCATCATCTTCAAAAGCCATTAAAAGTTTATAGTTAATACCTCGTTCATCTTCATCACTATTTGAAAGACCATCACTATCTTCATGAGTATAGTAACTTTTCTTAGTTACATTTTGTTTCTTGTTCCATCTAACAAGTTCCTGCCCTTTGTCAGTTTCATCCTTATGAGGACATTTGGTAGCATAGTGACCGACTCTCCCACAAGCAAAACATTTGAAAGGTAACTTACCTCTGAATCTTCCAGTACCCCGTTGAAGGTTTTTGACAAAATTTAATTCTTCTTCCTCTTCTAACGCATGTCCTAACTCATAGTAGTCTCCTTTGCCTGAAGCCTTGAAAGTTGCTTCTCTCCTGTCTGATGGTCCTCCCTTCCTCATTTCATAAGTAGTTAGAATCTTGTGTAGCTATGACATGGTAAGGTTTCCTAGATTCTCCTTTTCTTCTATTGCAGAAACTTTAGATTCAAACCTAGGGGACAAAGATCTTAGAACCTTTTCAACCACAACAGCCTCTTTTGTTTCTTCACCCAAATTTTTCATACAATTAACAATCTCATCTACACGAAGGAAATACTTAGCCACACTTTCATCATTGTGCATTTTGAGATTTTCATACTGAATCCTGAGGGTTTGAAGTTTTGTTCGTTTTACCTGTTCATCTCCTTCATAGCTCAGAACAATCTTGTCCCATATTTCTTTTGCGGATTTATACTGCATTACCTTGACAAATTTTGATTGAGATAGGCATCCTAATAGAGTATGACTCCTTTTTCATTTGTTTCATATTTCTTCTTCTCAGCCGGATCTGTAGGAGTTGCTAAAGGAAAAGTGTACCCTATATCTATGATATCCCAGACTTCTGTACCAAGTGATTGAAGATAGGTAGTAACTCTTACCTTCCAATATACAAAGTTTGTCCCATCAAAAATCGGTGTCTTGATAGATGCTTCTCTCTCGTAGTTGCTCATGATGATGGATCTTCCTCCAAGCAATCAAGCTTCTTCAGAAGGACCTTCTCTGATACCAATTGTTGGAAATAATACTGAGAGGGGGGGTGAATCAGTATTATCAAATTCTTTTCAATATATCTTCCAGATTTATACTTTAAGTTCTTCTTCAGATATTGATCATTAGTTTGTACGTCAGTACCATATAATAATGAGCAAGAACAGGAAAAACAGATAATCACACCAAAGAACACCAGATATAAGGTGGAAACCCAATGTGGGTGAAAACCACCTGCTGCAATATGTCTCTATCTTCTTTCAATTAGAAACTTCTTTTACAATGATTTTGTACTGGTGCAGTCCTTTACCAGTACGTAGGCTGCAACCTGCAGAGAGCTACAACCCTCTCTCATTTTCCAGTCTCTCCTAGAAGGGAGCTACAACCCCCTGCTTATTTTCTTCCAAGGACCACTTTTCATAAATTTTCAAACTGGATCCATGAACATCAAATAATCATCAAGTACATGTGAATCACCCAATCAACTATTTCAATCAATGAATCAACCAATAACTTCTCATAATGCAGTAACCAGATTGGAAATACCAGTAATCTAAACCTAGAAATCTTCAGCAATAGATAAAAGACAGCCAACAAATGTTTCAAGGAAGGTCCACAACTTCACCAATAGAAGCCTGTGAATATCCACAGCTCTTCTGTGTCTAAACTGCGCAGATCCGCACCTGGTCCTTCTTCTGCTCTGCATACCTCCGTACCTACTCCTTTTGCTGCCCTGTGTACCTCTGCTCAGATCCGCACCTGCACTGTCTGCCTAACAGCGTACCTCCGCACCTGGTCCTTCTGTTCCCCTGCATACCTCAACACTGTGCCTTCTTCTGCACTGCGTACCTCGAACCTGTGCCTTCTGCTGCGCTACGGATCCCCGCACCTGCGCCTTCTGCTGCGCTACGGATCCTCGCACCTGCGCCTTCTGCTGCACTGCAGACCCCCCAGCTGCGGTGTGGATCGCCTGCGGACCTCTGAATAGAGTCATCCTCCAATGTGCCATAGACAGTCAGATCCACAGATCTGATCATGCGCCCAAGAGATCACAACCTATCAATAGATTCGCCTTAAAATTCACCTTGATTTAGATCTAGCTTTTAAAACCGATCACCCAAAATTTTAGATCTTAAGATATTCAATTTTCACAAGTGTCTAGCCAAGTGATCTCCTTTCCGTTTTATAGGCAAGCCCTTATTCACACCATGGGTCAAAACCATCGAAAACCAATACAAGGGATCCAAACTGGGGTTCAATACTTTAGATCCTATACCACGGACCAAAACCATAGGATCATGATCGACGGGATAAATACCAAGGTCCAAACATAAGAAACCCCACGTGTGCGTTCTTCTCTGCATTGGAGTGAGTGAACTGGGGTCCGCACCTTCTGAACAGAGCACCTGCAGATATGTCCACACTTCTTGGTCGGCGTACCTACGGGTCCGCAGCTTCTCTTAGGATCACCTGCAGGTATCTCATTTCCTATGATTTTGAGAGCCTGAACAGAGATCTGCCACTTGAGTGAGTTGCCATCAAGTACAACACCTGTGCCATAGCACCAAACCTGAATCATAATTCCAACATAGAACACTTGTGCCCCATTGCACATGGATAACCTTTTCACACTCGTATGGAACATTGAGGCTATTGAATGCATCAAGCTATGGCTATATTTTTAACTATTAAGTTTTAAGTACAATCGATCGGATCATTCCCAGTGCATTTTCATTTACAAAATGCACCACAACAACAATGGTGCATTATGTTCATGCATTGAATTGCGAAGCACCCTGTCAATTTACAGTGCCTACCGCTATCGGTGTGATTCGAACATATCAAATACACCATGTAGTGATTGTTTTTGGAAAACCAATGGAAAATTTAGCCCAATTTACAGTTCTAATACACAAAAAAAATAAATTACAAAGAAACATAGACATTACTTGGACATTTGGTCATCTAGGAGGCATTTTGGACACATAATGGAGAAAAAATATTAGGACAGTTTCAAAAAATTGAAAACTCAAATAGTGAGCATGGTACTAAATGATGGTGAGCAAGAGAAACACCAATGTCAAGGATATTTAATGTGGAAAGAGTATCATTGGTGCTTCAAATCTCTCCCTCACTGTAGACTGTAAAAATGAAAATTACGGTCGAGAGGGTTTTTTTTATTTAACCCTCCTCCGATGTGTTTCTCTAAATGCACTGGTGCATGATATATCCAAAAGCACTAGACCTTTTTAATTAAAAAATATCGTGGTGCTTTTCTTCAGATGTCTTGCGACGTTCCTCTATAGGTATTGCAATGGTCTTGTGTTTTTACTATAGGACTGATATTTTTTTAGAAATTAAAAATCACCTAACAATGCTCTTTACAAGATGGCCCAAGGGATTTTGTTAAGATTACCACATCGAGGCTTTGTTGGAAAATAACACTGCATTTCTTTGAAATTTAAAACTATAGTGGTGCTCCTTACAGTTATGCGCTGATACATTTTAATATGTGAAGGGTACTAGTGTTATCGACAATTCAAGCACCAATGCTTTATGTTATTTAGAGAACCATGTTTTTTTATTTTATAATTTTTTTTCAACGGTGCACCATGTTTTATGTAGCACCAGTTCTTGTATGGATAGTAAAGCACCTCCGCTACAAATACATTTTTGGCCTATTTTTATACGGGCTTCCACAAAAACCTGTGCTAGAAGGTCTTTTCCTTGTAGTGAAATCATCATCTATAAATCCTTCCAACGAGGAATTATTACATTGAAAGCACAAACAATAGTCAATTAATCCTTCAATATATCTTAAAATCCACTTAACTACATTCCAATGTTCCTTTCTTAGGTTTGCAAGAAACCTACTTACTACTCCCATTGAATGTGCAATGTCAGGGAGAGTGCATACCATAACATACATAATACTTCCTACTACATAAACATATCGAATATTGGACATTTCTTCTTTTTCTTTAGTAGTGGGGCATTGTTTAGGGTGAATTCATGAAGATGGGCTACAGTTTTGTGCCAAATGTGGCAACAACATTTCAAGTTTTTCCTCTTTTATCGAATTGAAGCCCTCAAAATTCATATAAGGATTATGAATTTTGATTCAGAGTAAAAATACAATATGTGAATAATTATGTTTTTTTCCTAATGATATTTTTTTCAAATTTTTTAAGTGTCGTATAATATCTCATTTTTCCATTAAATGCAATACTTGTCTTGGCAATTATTGCAGATCTTAAGAAGTATGTGTGTGTTCATGTAGCATAACTTAGTCTAAAATGTGTAATTTTTAATATATCTATATCTATATATATATATATATATATATATATATATATATATATATATATATATATATATATATAGATATATATATATATGGAGAGAACTAAGTTTATCATATTAAAAAAGTATTTTTTTATGCAAAATTATATTTTTTATTATTTTTGGAAGGGCGAAGTAATATTTCAATTGCATTTTCGAGACACATGTCTTCATATCATATTTTTTCAATTCTTTAAATAAATTGAAAAGCAAGAGTAACCTTTTGAATAGGACTTCTAAATGAAGATAGTGGAATTTGTTGAAATTTTTTACACTGCATATTTTTTATGTTATTGATTTTTTATTTAGACCCTCGGAAATTGTCCAAAACAATTTCAAGAATTATGCTTAAAAGAAATTAGATGAAAATTATCATATGAATTCAAAAGTGTCAAACTGATATGGCAGTGGATAGAGGATTCCTTCACGAGTCCAATATGATCAAATCCACTACTTAAGGACAATTTTTTCCCTAAATCCGCTAGGGTACAAAATGGAGTTACAGAAAAATCTGCAGAAGGGGTGATGAAACTATGATTTTTAGAATCTCAAGAACTTGATCAAGAGCTTTAAAAACATGATCAAGTGCTTGATTTCAAAATTAAATGGCTTGATCAAGCATTAAACAAAACCTTGATTGAGTCATGTAGGTGGTTAACCGCGTCTCGACCAAGCCTATAGGCTCGATCGAGCCATTAAAAAGTTAACCACCACCAACTGCTTACCAACTTTTATTAATGTAATTTATGTAAAATGATACAACTTAGGAGCTTGATTGAGCCTATAGCTCAATCAAGCATCTGCTTTCAACCCAAAAATGTAAAATAGTCTAAATTTGAATGTAGAAAAAATAACAACAAACATTCATTCATAGAGAAATATCAAAGTATGAAAATTACACAAGGATCCACAAGATAGATGGGATATTTGAGATTTAGATCTAGAGAAGGAAAGAAATTTTCAATCATAGAGGAAGTTTGATAAAAATCTAGAGAAAGGATGAGAATAGGACGTTAGACATTGAGAGAACAAGAATATCATGCAATTCAAGAAATTCATGCAAATACAGGTAATTCAAATTGTCTCACTTCTCAAATTATTTGCTCCATATTGTATGCATTAGGAAATATGATTGAAAAGAAGAAACAAATGAATAATGAAATAATAAAACTAAGATAAAATAAGAATTTAAGGTAATACCATGTAGTAAGAATTTGAGATGTAACAACAACTAGAGAAAACCACTTGAAACCATATAAATTATTAAAAACCACTTGAAACCATGCAAATTATTTAAAACCACTTGAAACCATGCAAATTATTTAAAACCACTTGAAACCATGGTTTATTGGAATTTCCTGAAAGCACTTGAATTCATTCAAATTATGAACCACCTTCAAATTGTAATGGATTAGGATAACCCCAAAAAATAAGGATGTGATTTAACCAAATAATTTCCATATATTATTTACAATAATTACAAGTCATGGATTTTTTTTTATAAGAGGGATTAGCTGAAATGGTTGTCACATAGGTGCTCTGAAACCTATAAACATTAGTTTATTAATGTTTGATATCCTTGTAGGAGTTAAAAGAGGAATTATGTTTAGATCTAGAAGGAGCAAGATTATCTCTCCTTCCAATGTGCATGTTGAGAAGACATTCCTTGTTAAATATATGTAACAACATTTAATTTTCATAACACCCTTTATCATATATGACATTTAATGGTTCCTTGAATCCTAAATCATGATCCCCACCTTTGAAAACCTCTCAAGTTTCTTCTTTCAATTCTCATATGAAGGTTATGAGAATTTTTTAAAGAGAACAAGTTTTTTAAAGACATCCAAAGTGTAGTGTAGATTCAATCTTGTACAACAAGGAATGTGTTATTGAATATAACTATAATGGTCCATGGAAGGCTTGTGTGATTAATCAGTATTAAATCATACATAATAAATGCAAAAGAAATAAATTAGGATGCGTGTATTGATGATATTCTAGAAATGTTTAATGTGTGATAAGGGATAGAGTCCACCCACATCACTAGGGGAATATCATCAATACACGCATGCTAATTTATCATGATCATCATTTTCATCATCCTTACCAGAGGATTGATAGGGGATACTTAGCAGATGAGTTCATGAAAGTGAAACCACCTACCTTTTACGGAGAGATGAATAAATCCCAGGATGTAGAAGCATGGTTGCATGGTAAGAGGAAATTCTTTAGATTGCATGATTATTTAGAAAACATGAAAGAAAGGATATCCCTTTTCAGTCTCAAAGGTAAAGCACATATTTTGTGGGAATATATGAATAATTTCAAAGGTATACATCAAGAGGATTTGAGTTATCATGAATTTGAAAGGCTCTTCAAGAAGAAGTACTTGACTTAGAGATACTATGATTAAAGAGTTAAGGAGTTTTATGAGTTGCAGATCGGTTCTATGACAGATGATCAATATACTAACAGGTTTTTGGAGGTGTTTAGGTATGTTCCTTACCTCAAGGAGGAGAAGGCCAAGGTTCAAATATTCATCAGTGGACTTCCAGTTTCATACAGAGACCGGATTGAGTTCGATGAGCCTAGATCGTTAGAGGAGGCCATCTGAAAGTTGAAGCATTGTTATGAGCAGTCGAAGGGCAAGGTTGAGCCTAAGCATGACCTGAAAAGAAATGAGAAATATAAAGAAAAATGGCCACCAAAAAGAGGAATACCTCAAGATGTAATTTAGAAGGAAAATGCAGTTCGTTACAAGAGATTCAATATAGCTGAGAAAGGACATGGAGAGCAGCAGGCTAGAGACGATGGTAGAGAACCATTGCAGTGTTGGATATGTGGTAAGGATCATCGTAAGAATGATTGTCTGCAGTATATGAGTGGTGGTAGACCAGAGATATACATTGCTCAGGAGGCGCATAAAATGGGCGATGTTGGTCATAAAATTCCCCGAACCTATGCAGTTGTGGACAACAAGTGGGAAGATCATTATGATCATTGAGATGAATGGTAATCTTTGTGATCAAGTTTCTTCTATTTTCATTGATCTTGGATCTAACTATAACTATATTAATCTTGACCTAGTGCATAAGTGTGGTTTGAGAAAAGAAGTGATGGCACAATCTTGGTTGGTACAGTTGGCTACAGGTACAAAGAAGTAAGTTCACCTTTGGGTAAGAGCTTGTGCATTCGAGTTAAATGGTATGCCTACAATAGCAAACTTGAATGTGTTACCATTGGAATCATATATCATGCTTTTGCATATGGATTGGATATACCTTCACAAAACCAAAGTGGATTTCTTCAACAAGGCCATTGAGCCTCTGGATGATAGTGGGGAAAATAGGACTTTGCAGGGAAACAAGAAGCCTACATTAGTGAGGATGGTTACCACTATGCGGGCTAAGTGTTGTCACAAAAAACATTGTGTGATGTTTGCAATGCACATTTCTAGTGACAAGGGTAAGGAGGTTAAGGATGCAAGTGTGTTCAGAAGGTACCTAGTTTTGCACGAGGTTTAGGATGTATTCCCTGAGGACATTAGAGAGTTACCACCTCACAGGGGGGTATATTTCTCTATTGAGTTAGTGCCAAGGGCAGCTCCAACATCAAAATCACCTTACAAGATGAGGACATCTAAGTTTATAAAGTTTAAATTGCAGTTAAAAGAGATGCTTGACAAGGGATACATTAGGCCAAGTATATCACCTTGGGGTGCACCAGTGTTGTTTTTAAAGAAGAAAGATGGTACTTTATATTGTGCATTGATTACAGGCAACTGAACAAAGTAATGATAAAAAATAGATACCCTTTGCCAAGTATTGATGATTAGTTTGATCAGCTAAAGGAAGAAGTTGTGTTCTCTAAGATCGACATGAGATCGGGATACCATCAGGTATGCATCAAGGAAGAGGATATCTTCAAGATTGCGTTCATGACTAGGTATCGACATTATGATTTTTTTGTTGTTCCATTCGGTTTAATAAATTCTCTAGCTACATTTATGTGTTTGATGAATAGTGTGTTGCGGCCTTACTTGGAAAAGTTTGTTATTGTATTCATTGATAACATACTGATATATTCTAAAAATGAGGAAGAGAATGCCAAAAATTTAGTAACAGTGTTGAGGTTGCTTAGAGAGCATCAGTTGTATGCTAAGCTTAGAAAGTGTAGCTTCTTTCACACTAAACTACATGTTGTCTCCAAGAAAGGCAGCATCGTAGAACCAAAAAATATAAGGGAGATCATGGAATGGGAAACTCCTAAGAATGTATATGAGGTGAGATAATTTATGGGATTGGTAGGTTAGTATAAGAGCTTTATCAGGAAATTATCATGCATTTCATATCCTATCACATCATTTCAAAGGAAAGGTAAGAAGTTTGAATGGACAGAGGAATGTGAGGATAGTTTTGGGTAACTTAAGCAGTTGTTGACACATGAAGTAGAGCTAAAGATTGTGGATTTGGAGAAAGAGTTTGTAGTGTGTACAGATGCTTGCGAGAGAGGACTTGATGGAGTTATCATGCAAGAAGGACAAGTAGTGTGTTATGAGTCATAGAAAATGACTGAGCACGACCAGAAATACCAAACACATGACCTTGAGTTAGCGGTGATCATACATGCATTGAAGATGTGGAGGTACTATCTTCTTGGGAGGAGATTTGTACTGATGAGCGATCATAATGGGTTGACGTATTTTTTTGATCATATGAACCTAAATTCCAGGAAAGCTATATGATTAGCCACCCTTAGTGAGTTCGACTTTGAGATCATATACATCAAAAGGAAGGAGAACCAAGTTGCAGATGCTCTTAGTAGGAAGGTATACGTAAATCATATAGCATCTATGAGCTCTTATGGGACAAAGTTATAGGATAGGATCTTTAGGCAGGATAGCGAGATGAAGAATACATGGAGATCATGCACAGGTTACAAGAGAGTACAGATATAGGTGCAGGTATAGGTGCAGGTGATCACGATGTAGACTATCGTCTCATGGAAAACAAATTGGTCAAGTTTCAGGATCTATGTGTCAAATTGCAATGACCTCAAGAACCTTATCTTCGGATAGTTTCATATCAATCCATACTTGGGTAATCCAAGATATCGGTGACGATAAACAAGTTTTACTATTGGCTGAATCTGAAAAAGGAAGTAGCATAGTTCATGGATAGATTTTTAGGTTGTCAACAGGTGAAGGAGGAATGTAAGCATCCAGGTGGTTTACTACAACCTAAAACGATTAAGGAATGGAAATGGAAGGTCATTTCCATAGATTTGATTACAAGTATTTCGAGGACACTTAAGCATCATGATTCTATTATGGTCATGACAGGTTGAGCAAGGTAGCTCACTTAATTCCAGTGAAGACTGCATATTCAACGAGTGAGGTAGCATAGGTTTTCATCAGAGAGATAGTGAGACTGCATGGTGTTCCAAAGAATATTGTGTCGGGAAGGGATGAAAAGTTCATTTCCATGTTTTGGAAGGAGTTATTTGTAGGATTGGGTACAAAGTTGGCCTTCAGTACAACTTATCATCCATAGGCAGATGGATAGATAGAGAGGGTCAAGAGGATTTTGGAGGATATGATGAGGATGTAAGTCATGCAGCAGTAGAGGAAATGGGAGGAGTATCTTCCTTTGGTTGATTTTGCATACAACAATGGTTATCAAGGTTCATTGAGGATGAGTCCTTTCGAGGCATTGTATGGGTGGAGTTGTAGTACTCCAATCCACTGGAGTGATCCAGTCAACATGGTGCTTATTGGACCAAATATGCTGGTGGACATGGAGTAGGAAATGTAGGTTATAAAGATGAATCTAAGGGCAACGTAGGATAGGTAGAAGAGTTATGATGTTGAAAATAGGGTATTCAAGGAGTTTCAGGTTGGGGGGCATGTTTATTTGTGCATCAAGCCCAAGAAAACTCTTTGAGGATTGGTTCATGTTGCAAGTTGGCACCACGATATTGTGGGCCTTTTAAGATCCCCGAAAGGATTGGATTGGTGGCATATCTACTTTCACTACTCCAACAGTGAATGTCCAAGATGTTTTCCATATTTCATTGCTTAAGAAGTATATAAAGGATACTGAGCATGTTATTAATTGGTCTGTATTGCAGGTGGAGCAAGAAGGAGAGTTCCAGTCGGAGCCTCAGTGCATACTGCAATGAAAATTTCTCATGCTCAGGAACAGATCCATAGAGAAACTTAAATTATAGTGGAAGAAATTTGGGCCTAAAGAGGCTGCATAGGAGATGGAAGATTAGATGCAGGCCTTGTATCCTTCATTTTTTGTCGGTTGAGGCAAGGAGGTTTTGGTTTGATGTTCGATATGTGGTAGGCATATGTTTTGCTGATGTTTTGGTATTTGTATATGTATATGTATATGGATGTAAATACCACCATGAGCTAATTTATAAAGATCCAATAAGCGGTATGGTTGTTATCTTGTCATGTTGTCATGATGTTTTGCTTTGGACCATGTCTTCCATTGTAAATAATGCAACGAGCTAATTTATAAATCTCCATGGGCAGTATGTTTCCTTTGCAGCAGTTTTGTTGAGGTCATGGTGTGGTTTAATGTTGAGGATCATGTTCCCCAAGGGGAGGGTTCTGTGACAACCCTGGTGAAAATTTCATGTAATAAAATTTAATAAAGGAAAAATAAGACCAGGGTTAAGGGATACTTATTCCAAGATGAATGTTGGGAAAATATATGCTAGTGCACATCTCGATGTGTGTTTGGCTAAGAAAAATTTCAAAAGGCCAAGGCAAAGGCATTAAAAGGAGAAATGGAAATTTTGGCACATGTATTTATGAAAATAAATAAAATTAGGAGAAAAGTACAATAAAGGGTCATAGGTTGCATGTGAGGAGGAAAATGAAGGAAAATAATGGAAAATGAAGAAAATAGAGACCTCATCAATAAAAAGGCTTATGAGGACTAGTTCATGGCTTATGTCAGTTCAAGTTTGGAGCTCTCTCATTTCTCTCTCTCTCTCTCTCTCGCTCTTGGTCATTTAGAGTTTTCTCGGAGCACTCTAGTTTGGAGAAAGGAAAGGAAAAGCAAGAAAATGAAAGGAAAAGAAAGAAACGATCAAGGAAGGAATGTAAGATCAAGAAGCTACATTAGGAATACTTGCAGGTAACCTTTTGCATGCGTGATTTCATAGCATGTTTGGACATGCATAGCTTTGGATGTTGGTGTATGGTTTTCTTACTATCGGTGGCATGGTTTTGCCATGTTATGACAGTGGATTTCAGCCTAGCCTAGCCTTTTTCTATATTCCATGGTGTTGGTACGTTTATTTGGGTTTTGAGCTCTAGTTTTCTGGATAGATTTCGAAATCCGTGGCAAAGGTGGTCTCAAGTTCCATCCCCAAATCCATAGGCATCCCTTCAATGTTTTTGATGGGATACACGGTAAAGCCTAAGGGAGAGGTCTCGATTTAGGGCCACTGAACTGAGTTTGGATTGCAGTAAATCTTGAGAGACAAGGAGATATTAAATTCCTTAAGGAGAGTGACAGATTCTAGATGGCATTCCAATTTCATCTTGATTGTGATCGAACACCACTTTTGGTGTGACCACAGATTGATGAGGGTGGAGGAGGTTTAACCAATGGATTCCCTTCGTTGTTCTTTGATTGGTTGTTATATGAGATCCCACATTCATGCTTGGAATATGGCATGGGGGTGCCTGCCTGAAAGAGAGATTTGGTTGAGCCATGTCTATGTTCGTGTGGTACATTGAAGTCTCGAACCTAGTCAAATTTGTCTCTGAGTAACAAAATATAAGTTCTATTATGTTTGCACTAATTTATATGTGGAATCAATGGTTTTCTTATCTTTCATATTTTTATTAGTTTTATGCTAGTTATAAGCATCGTTAAGTGACTACTTTATGTCATGGTTATTTCATGTATTTACTTGTAATTGTTAAATGAATGAATGTAGGATGTAACTGATGATGTACTAGCTCAATTTAGAAGGAGTTCATCCTTCTTGTTATGTTTCATAAGTTTTATCACCCATTTATGCTATGTCTTGTATCCTAGACCTGTAGGTTGCATTGATGCCAACTGTTTGAAAGAATGTGAGTTCTAGTTGGGGATGATCAGTCCTAGCCCTAAGCTTGATTCAGATTGATCAACATTGTTATCATGTCCATAATGAATTCTGGAGGTTGTAGTATGTTTTGGGTAGAGGTCAAGATTCTGGGCTAGAAAGGTGGCTTAAATCTCGGGGTCGCTGGCACATAACTGGCAATTTTGGTCCACAATCACTAGAAGGAAGGCCTTTAAGAGTGAATTTAGGTTGTTGGTCACTCGCTTTCCCATAGCATGAGAGAGACTATGGTCTAAGAGACCCATAACAGTAGTGGGACCCGGGGACAGGCTGTCTAAGTGGTTGACTTGTCTCTTGAGAGTTTTATTGATGATTTTGGATGATTGTGTTTGATGTTCTGTCAATTTTACTTCTTGAAGGTCACATTGGAGGCCGAATCTAATCATAGTAGCCTCTCGTCTCATGTTTACCCCAGTTGGCATGGTTACTTTGGGTATACCTTGAAGGGGGTGTCACAAAGCATAAACATATTAATCATAGCCTTAGGATGTGAGCACAAAGCATGTTGATTTTAAGTTGTTCAAAGAACCTAAACCCATGTTAGTGACATATTCCAAAAAAGAAAAGGACTTATAAGAATTCGTACCTTAATTAAATTTTAATTGTCGATAGAAAATTAAATTATATTCTATTTGCGTGAGCCCCTTTAGGTCTGGTGTTAAACCTTAGCTCTGATACAATTCTATGACAACTTTAACTCCCTTCTTCTATCTCAAGCTATTGGAGTGTTACTTTTCTAACTTTATCTCCAAGGTTGTTCTCATTTGGGGTTAAAACAAACTATTTTTCTCAAAGTATTTGAATCTTAGAACTAGTGCCACCATTACGTACAACTCATTGAGATCTTTCTCATGATATAAATTTTACCTCAATCTAAGTACGAAATAGAAAACTATACTAATTAGAAGTTTAACCCATTAAAATAGACCATTTCATAGATAGAACTCAACATGGAACAAACATGGCCCCTTTGCCTAGCATATGTGGTGTCATTCCAGCACTCTGTGGGGTTCGCAGGGTACCTGTGCCATGGAAAATCATGCTTCTTAGAATGTTAACATGGTTTTTATGATAAATGGACTAATATTGATAGGTTTACACCAAAGTGGGGACCCACATATACACATCATGTTGGACAGGGGATCTCCAATTAACTCATATGAAAGTAACCAATGGATCGAAGGCCTAAGAGCCTAGTTGGGTCCATAAGGCTTACATCGTGTCAAATCAAGCCTTCCCCCTCAACTATCCACTTAAAATATTCCAATAGTTTGGTGGCCAAACAACTCAATAACCTAATGGGTCAACCCTTAGCACACGTCATCTCAACTTTGGGGTCTATTAGCCTCCCCACACCCCTATTTGTTTAAACCCTTCCAATGGTCCGATGGGAAAATGGCCCAATGGGATCCACCAGACCCCTTGGCACACGTCATATAAACTTTAGGGTCTATCAGCCTCGCCACATCCCTATTTGTTTAAAATCTCCCAATGGTCTAATGGGGAAATATCCCAATGGGATCCAAAAGACCCAATTATGCTTGGTTGGGTTATTCCACTAAAATGGCTCACTTACCTCACTACACACATATGTTTTATGAATGATGGTTAATGGCCAATATCAACTCATTGACATCGGGGCTTTCAACACAATGGTTCATTCAACTTCTCAGGGCTATGATAGCCCAATGGGGCCTACTTATCATAGTTCCAAAGGGATGAGATTCTACCATCAATCCTTCAATGTTGGGAATTTCACTTGCTTATGTCCATTGAGTTATTTGTCCATGTCTGTCCCGAAGACAACTAGAACAAAATTTTGGGTTCTACAAAATAAATGGGGAACTACCCTAAACACCAATTTTTTTGTCTGTTATGGAAAAGGAACCCGAGGTATTGAAAACGCCAACTTTCTAAGTATTGACTAGTAATATGGGTAGGTACCCCTAAGGAAAACATGCACTATATTTTGAAACCAAAAGGGGGAAAGTCCACAAACATATTTTTTCATAGTTTTCCAATGCTGCAAAAGGGGAAATGTGCCAATTAATAAAACTATGTTGACCTTTTACTGACTAGTTACATTTACTTCAATATATGTGATTTATCAATTAACTAAACATTAATACATAAATTTCCATGCATGCACATGAAGGGTTACAATCCATTTATCAACCATCACACATCCTCTAAGCATAAACACACAATTTCACATCTAAAATGAACATAATATTAAACAACACAATCGAGGAATCCATTAAAATCATAGACATACAATATAAAATTCTGGTCATAAATGTTGCATTGAACGTCATAGTTCATAATTCAAACATACAAATGTAATACACTTAGAAGTGTATTTTAAGATGGTTGGCAACTAAAGGAGGCACTTCCACTCTCCACCCAACATATGATAACTACACTATAAATTTCTTGCAGTTGACCATCCTGATTTGTATCCAATTTCTGAGCAGATGGTTTCTCAAGTAAATTCACACCAAAGGAATTACTAAGGGTGTCAAGTCCACTATGTAGGTGGCTTATCAATTACCTTCTAGCAGTAAATACCATAGTTACCTACCTTTTCCATTGAGTTCATTCACATGGATTCACCTATGGTCTAGATGGGGTATTTCTTAGTCCAAGAGTTAGAATCCACTATCTAGGAGGATTGTCAATTATCTTTTCATAAGAAGCACCATAGGGTTTGTCATCATCTATCTAGGTAGTTTATTCACTATTTCATAAGCACCTTAGTGACTTAGAATGCCCTATTCAGGTGGTTTATCAGCTATACAACAAACACCATAGGGATTAAGTCATCCACTGAGCCTCCTATTAACCACAAAGCTTAGAAAACACAAACATAGTTCACAATGGATATCACCCAAAATCATAGGGGTTTAATCCATGCACAGGGTTACGAAAACTAGCTCCAATATTGTTTTATCTTCTACTATCATTGCTGCGACATCTCAATGTTCTTTGTGATCATCATCAAGATCTGTCCATTCTAAACAAGAGAGAGAACCAACTCCAAAAACTAGGAAATAGTGACAACCCTTTTCACTTGTGTGTTCATTTGTTCTATTTCATGTTTTTCTTCTTCTTTTATAATGTCACAACTTTCCCCTCTACCCAACCTCTCACTATGTTTTTGAGGGGGCATTGGACCTGTCTCTCTTATTCGTAAAGGGGGATGGGCACTATCCCATGCCCCCACCGCCCCAATCACTTCTCATCAATTCTTGTCAAGAGGTGGCTCAATTGATCTGCAACTAGTGGTTAAACATTAAGTTCAGGACTACATTTTTCAAGGAAAGAAAGCAATTTTTTTGAGTCATTGGATCTGTACAGTCATCCCCCCCCCCCACCTTTTTCAACCATCAAAAAAGTTAATTTTATTTGTTTACAACATATTTTATTAGCTAACTGTGGCTCCCACACTGGAATTACAAAGTCATATTTACATAAATAGAGGTAATATAAAAGGGTTGTCCATGAAGATAGTGTCTCCTATTTTAAAAATTTCAACTCGATATCTCTCAATGTCCTCAACCTTCCCAATTATGAGCCACTTACCCCAAACTCTATGTATTCTAGAGAAAAATATTGCATGCTCTATAGGAAAAATTGAAACTGTTTTCATTGCATCGAGGGACTCATAAGGAATTTTAAGATAGAAATGTTAGTTCTGCAAGGGAATTGTAGATTTACAAATTACAATTTTCCTCTAAAATTCCTTGTGTCTGATTTAGATAAATTTAATCATTTCACTTAGTTTCTATTTATATAGTATATTTCCTTCATTTAAATAAGGGATTTGTACATATTTCACTTATCATGCTTTAAATATTCATGCGAAACCTCCCTAAGTGCTTTTCTATCAATTTTACAATTATTATTGTACCAAAGGATGATTTTCTATTATTCTTTTTACATAGCACCTTGATAGAGAACTTATTAATGAAATATGTGGATTGTAGTAAAATTATATTAGACGTACTTAATGTTTTCCTTATAATTTAAGAGGTTTAAATCCCTATTTAAATCCTTTAAAAAAAAGATCAAATTTACTTTTATCAAAAAGTAGGTGCCTTGATTCTCAGCATTCTCTTACATGGTTTTAAGGTGCATGGAAAAGTTTAGAGTTAATGTTAAAGGTATAAGATTAGATTCAGGCTCATGATCCTTTTAAAGGTAAAAAATGATTATTGGGTTGGAAATAGAGATATTATATATCATCTAATTCACAAAAATACTATATATACAATCATATACTTAAATTTTAGCCAGTTAATTATGCCATTGAAAATTATTAGGTATTGAAAACTACAAATCTTCACTAACTTGATACCAAATAATATCATAGTTAAATATTCAAGTTTCTTTTGTACCTACTAGCTAGAAAAATATCCTCATATAGCCATAGAGGAATATGGTCTAAATCATTACTTAGAAGAATAACTTAATTAGTTCTATTTTTGGCATTAAATTCTTCTAATAGGAGGATATTATCTTGAGCCCTCAAACTGTGAATATCTTGTTCTAGGGTATTATAGGGGTAATTTTTATCTAGATTTCTTTCCTTATGAAAATGTAGAATTAATAGGCACGAAATACAAAATTGAAATATAAAATTCCCTTAACATTAACGTCAAACATTTATATGCAAATGCATTGATTCAGAGAGTCTATATTATGAAGTCAAATGTGAAGAGAAACATTATTTATTAATGTTGGACAAATAATTTGTTAGGGTTGTGATGTAGAATGTATTGCTGGAAGTCCAAGAAACCTTGGAACAATGATCAAAATATTGTATTTATATGTGTATCATAATTAACAAAATACAACTCTTCCCATTCTCTCATTCTAGTTGTACATTCCAATAGTGATATCAAAATTGAGTTCTCCTCTTCCCAAACCTGGCCTTCCCCCTTCTTCCTCAATTTGAGCATTTAGAGTGAGATATATTTATGGAATTTGTTTAGATGATTTGGTTTTCCAGAGGTGATGTCTTATGATCACATATATAAATTCACAGTTCACTCGGGGAGAAATATGGAACGACATTGGTGGAAAATCCTCGTTAAGGAAGGTTCATTAAATATTGTGTAGACACGGAAAGAAGCAGAATAGATGGAATCCTTTGTTGCCACTAGAATTGATGATCACTATAAGAAGATGTAATGTAATTGGTGGATATCCATTGACCATAGGAAGTTCATAAAATAGATCGGAATCCTTCTTATAGTTTGTAATCATATATTTTTCATTTGAGTGTAATGCTTTGCAATCAATGACGATGTGATGCTCCCAGTTAACAAAGTGTGATGTGTTGCTATGTGACTCAACTTACGGTGATGCTATCAATTGACTATTAATCATGACTATTCTCTGAGGCCTAATGTGTTGTTTTAGGTATCAACCGTGACGATTATATAAGCATCTCAGGTTTGATTTTGAACCCATGTGCACAATTGTTAATCTTGATTTAGTCTCTATCTCTCGAGTTTGATTTCAAATCTACTGTGCTCAATTGTTATTCTTGATTAAGCCTCTCTCGCTCTTCTTTGTCCTCCTAAGACAGAAAATATTACAACATTGATGCAACTTATTCTTTTATCAAGGTTCTTAGGCTTAGAGCATAATGGATGCCATTGTGAGGGATGAATATGAAGATACCTCGGTCCATTTCACTATTTGTTTTTAATGTCTTCTCTCTATCCAATTATTGGTTCCTAGGTATTTATCAACTCTTATATTTCTTCTGCACATGAGATTATAGTCAATCTAACCATTTAGTTTGTGGATTGGTGTCCCACTATATTCAAGTGACCTTCCCAAGGTCTAGAGGACCACCTGTATGATTTCCAACTCCACCCATGTAGCAGAGGTATTCTCTAGCCTTGATCATAAGTTTGATCATATGTACATTAAGAATTCCAGAAGTGAACCACCAAGTAGTATTTTACTAATTTTCAATCATAAACTTTTGTTGAATGGTTTTAAACTTTTGTAGTAGTGCAACTTTTTCCTCCACAAGGAAATTGGGAAAGAATCTCTCTATAATGTTGGTGCATAAAATTTGACCAAGTCAAAGTAGATGGATTTTCTTGTTTGTGTGGATTCTGGGTGCTTCGAGAAATTGTGGTGCCTATCCTTACTAAGCTTTTGAAAACCCTGTATGTTCCTTGTGTATTTTCTCATGGCATGTTTCCTTTTTCGTAAGGGAAATTTTAGGGGATTATATTTGTAAATGCCCTAATTTTCCATGCTCTTGCAATTTTGATAGTGTATTACTTTTTTTACGTAAATTTTTTCCAAAAGATTACATATAATATATAAAATCATTATAAATTCAAATATTTTTACAAAATTATCACTAAACATTTTATACTTTGCATGCTAGTAACTAGTAATATTCACCCAAATTTTTGAACTTTACAATAAATTTTCATCCTTAAATTTTCTCTGGTTTTTGGTTGTTCACTTATCATCAACTCTATAGTGTACCAATTTGCATAGTTGGGATGCCTTACCTTGGGTTTTTTATGGTATTGTATAAAAATATTCCACCGGTGGTTTATGGATCTCTATAATGTTATTCGAGATGGTCATTATAACAATTCTTTCTTTTTAAATTCAACTTGTACAATTTCGTTAGTCGAGGGACAATTTTTAGTTTGTTTAAGGAATAAAAATTATAGGGATTTCCTTGCTACGAAAAAAAAGAGTATGGGTCCAATAGGCTTTGTGGATTTATTTCCTACATGTTTTCCTTAAGCAAGTTGGTAGTTTTAAGGGAGAAAAGTTATCGAAAACATTTGGTGAAAGCCTTTGAGAAGGGATACAAAGTGGTTTATGGGGAGGCAAGTAGTGCAACTATCTTTGTGTGTTCAATGTAATTGAATACCAATTAATATCTAGGTGTTCATTATCATGTTGAAGGCTTTCCCTTTGCTTATTATTTTTCTCCTTAAACATTTTAAATATTGTATCGGCTACTATCTATTTTTTATTTGTTGAATTTGCATTATAAGTGGGTGCATTTTTGGTTTAAGTCGTCACCCTTAATTTTCTAAGCTTGAGTTTTTATGAAATACTTGAATTAATAATGTATTAGAGTTATTCAACACTCTCATGCTCTCTATTGTTCATAACATAGTGAAAATCAACAAGGACACTCTCACTGACATTCAAAATTTCTTGCAAAATGCACAAGACAAGATCAAGTTTCTGCAACTCAAATCTCAGCTACAACAAGACGAGATGCAATAGAAGCGTTATCATTCTAAACTAGTTCTTTTTCAAAACAAATATCTTTTTGAGTGTAAAGTTGACTCCAATAAATAGTTAGAAATTTATCAAAATAAGAGGTCATTTCAGGAGAATATTTGCATAATATGCAAAGGTTTAGCCTACACTTCCTGAGCCCATCATCATACCTTGGGAAGAAGTTGTTAACAATGAGAAAAATGATAATCTTGGATATGACAAGGATGTTTCCTTTCGTATTTCAAACTATTCCAATCCCATCCAATTTCATAGTGCTATGTTTCTTCACGATGATTCATCTTCACTTTCTAGAAAATTTGCAGATGAAAACATTGTAATCAAATTGGCGATGTAAGAGATTAGTGTTTTGAACTTCACCCTTGTGAGCATTGTGGTAAACACATTCATAATTTAAAAAAAGGTCCCAGAAACGAAACTCCGGTAAGAAAAAAGATTCACCTTGGATGCATCACTTCTTGGTAATGGTTTTCAACAACTAAGAAGATATCTCAATCATACCACATAATTTGTTCTCGAGTATTGACAAGTTGTACTGGATATTTATTCATCTTCCCATTTTGTATATGATAGGGTGGAATTGATGATCAACTACTTGCTTCAAATATTTATCAAGAGAATATGATCCATAGACTAAACTAGAGCCAACTTTGAGAGCTTAGATCTAGAATCATCCATAGCCAAATTCAGAGTTATAATCAAAGAAAAATTTATGCTCCATGGTTGTGTTTTTGGTTGTGCTCATATTCAAATCATTATCAAGGAGCATGTCCACTAGTAAAATACTTGATAGTCTAGCTAGATTTAGAATTGTTCTAGGAACTTCTTTGAGGTTTAGTTCCAAAGTTGGTGACTAGCCTTAAACGACCATAGGTAGATACCTCATGTTCTTCTACCTCATTTTTTATGGTCTTCCTTAAACAACAATTAGATAGAGTACATTGAGCCATTGGATGCCATATAGTTTTGTAATTTAGCTCTCTTCCTAGATTCATATACACACCTTTCATTTAAGGGGGGATGTTGGACACCTAATCCATTAGGGTTAGGGTATGGAATTGGGACAATAAATAGAATTCAAATAAACCTTGGAGGTTGAATTCAATATTCAAAATATTGTATTTCAATGTGTATCGTCTTTAATGAAATGTAACTCATGCCTATTCTTCCATTTCGGTTGCACTTTCCAACACTTATACCATATGCTATTCTTCCAATCCATTTGTGATAGGATTTCTTATTCCATGTTAACTACAATCATAAGTAATAATTATATTTAAAATAATTAAAATTATTAAACATATTTTTACACCAAAATTTGGTAATCTTTTTGAAAGATTTTGAGCTCCTAAAAGTATAGTGACCACTTTATGCTAGAGGATCATCAATGACATGCATTTTATGTTTCAAGATGTTACTATTGTCTTCTATTTAAAATTAGTTTCAAATGATTTATTAAAACAAATCATAAACACATTTTCACTAACTCTCTATTATCATGTTATGTAATAACATTTTCAAGTTCCACTTGTACAAATAATATGCCTAGAGTTCGAGTTAGTATTTGGAGTAGAGAGCCCATCCATTTGAGCTCCACGCCTTGCGATAATCATACATTTCATTCATTTTATGTTTCAAGATATTGATGGTGTCTAGTGATCTTGAACTACTTTCAATTGATTTCTAGAAAAAAACATAAGCATATTTTCACCAAATCTTTACTGCCAAACACTATGTATGGGAAAACCATTAAGGTCACTTTTATTTCTTTTGATCAAAATGTAGTTTAAATTGATTAAACAATAACCATAAGCATGCTTTCTCAAATTTTTGTTAAGAACACTACACTTGGAAATTCCATTTGGAAAGATCATATAATTAAGCCCAATGTTTCAATACTTGTAATCTTGAGATGTTTGTAATAGAATTGTTGAAAAATATAAATATATAGAGTACGTATAAGAACATAAATTTAATTTTTCATTAAATGAGTGTATGGAAACTTTCATCTGTATTTTCCATTGATTTTTCCATTCCTTTTCTCTAGAATATGTTGCATAGAAAACTTTTTACTCATTGGAACTTCCACTACATGAACACATAAGGAAATAGATCATAAAATGTAAATTTCCCATTTAGAATGTTTAGAATATTTCTTTATTTGTGCACATTAAGAATTTGTGGGTAAGTTAGATTAACTTTATTCACTTAGTAAGGTGTCCTCCTTCTACCTTTTATAAGATAAATAGAATAACTTTGGCTTTCCATAGCTATAGGTGAAAAGGAGGTAGTCATTAGACTCTCGTCCATCCTAAGGAGTGCATAGTAAACTGACATTGGAGACACAAAGAAGAAAGAGGATTAGGGAGTACCATTGCCTAGGGAGCCACTAATAGCCACCAACATTGTTCCTTACATATGTAGACCTGTAACAATATAATAATGTTTTAATATATATCTCTTTCTTTACAAAAATACCTAGATTTTTTGTAAATATGGTTATCCATGTCTCCAAGATAACAAAAGAAAGGCCACCACATAGACATAATATCCTCCTTTAATACCTTGTCTATCATAATATTGAAAATAATCACTTTCTTGGCATAGAAAATTATGAGTTGAGCATAAGGTGGTTGGTTGACATCATGCATGGACTATTTGGAATATATAATTGAATAAAACTAAAAATTAGAAAAACATATACTAAAAAGGTTTGTACAAGCTATCCAATTAAGTTTAATACAAACCACATCTATAATATAAAACATTAGGATTTGAGGAAGATGATACTAGGAAGTGAAACTACAACAATAAAATGGTTTGGAATCTACCTTAATACAGAAAGGACCCCATCAGCCCCTTATAAATTAGGAAATTAGAAAATACCCCCTTTAACAATTGAAACAAATGAACTACTTTTCACTCTACCGTTTAAATCTATGTGGCTATGCAGAATAGATTACACTCAACTTACAAACACAATAAACAAACGAAATACCGAAAAAGAAACTAAGAAAATGTAGTATATTGAATGCTTTTATAGTGAAAATAATTGTTTCACAACCACTAGATATGATAAAAAAATATCTAATCTATTTTCTCTTTAGTCATTGCTTGAAGGCAAGGAAAGAGTATGTGCTACTATATTGACACTATAACATCTACCACACTTGTAGCACAAAGTACATATTACAATGTTGCATCAGATCATAAGAAACATAATGTTTATTTTAGGAAAATGTTTGATATTTTTGTAATTTGAAAATGGAAGAGGGGTACCCAATTTAACATATTGTGGTTCTAAAAATGATAACAAAATTAGAAGAGTACCTTAAGGTATCAATTTTCTATCAGAGGTCCAAACCATACCTCTGACACTATTTTCCTCTAAGATGTTGTGAAGTTTGTTAGTCATTTTGACACTTTTGTAATTGTTGTCTTCCTTCTATGTTCTTTGCTAAACTATCCATAACTAAGGTTGATTTTATTAGATTTAGTGTGATCAACAGAATGATAATATGGATTTCAAACTAAAAGGATGATCAAAGTATCATACAAGTCTGTAACAAGCCTAAATCAACACATACAATTAAGAAAGTGAGCCTTGAAACCATTAAAGTATGATATAGGTGTGTATGAAGATAGATTATCAACCCATTAAATAATATAGAATGAAGCATTATAGGAATATTTTGGTTCTTCTCATACTCTTACTGGGACACGATGTGATTATTTTTTATGAAATTAGGCTCTTATCTGAACCACATGTCACTAGGTGAAGAAAAAGGTGAAAAATATTTTGGTAAAAAGTGTTGTATTAAAAACAAGAGCCACATGGTGGTAATGTCACTGCCTTTGATTTTTGCAAATTTCCACCACGTGGCTCTGTCAAGAATCACACACCCCAACAAAATCATCAACTGGAAGAAACATTTGTCTACTCCTTAGTCCCATATTATTCTAATGTATAGCTGGGTCCCTAAAGTGAAAATTGGTATTCACCTCATCAAGCAATTACTGATTTGATTCATCGGTATAATTGTTACCCTCCCATCCAAATCACAAATACAATGCTCTTGCTAGCCACAAGATCTTATTATGAGGTTACACATTCAATACTTTATTTTATATGCCAATCAAATGATAATAAAAAGAAAAAATTATCTATTGTCTACAAAATAGGGCACACTGATGAGAATGTTGGGTGGCAGAGGTGTATTCAATAAAACCATGGGCAGCCGAAATGACAAGTATATAAATTTCTTTTTCAAATTATTATGTGAATGAGCCACTTCTCCAGAATTTTTCACGCAAGATTCAATCACATTGTTGTTGTAATTTTGCATTGAAAGGATGGGATATTTATCCTCGAGGTGATTTATTACATCTTCAATTACGCATGGCATTTCTAGAGCCAAGATATACTGCACCACATAGTTTCTACAAAAACATATTTTAAATAATTAGTAAATGTGCAAATGAACTATTCTCTCAACAATTAAGTAATCATTACAACACTTTTAAAAACAAAAATTAAACACTATGCTCACCTAATGGACCAAGTCAACAAGCTATTTGTTAGAAATGGGCATAGACTAACAAGGAAAACAAGCCATCAAACAAAGTATCATTTATGACATATTCAACAATTAATGTATATATATTAAGAACTACATCAAGATTCCACACAACTTCCTAAGATTGAAAGATCAAACCATGAATAGTGTTATGTGTGACAAATTTTTTTAATAACTACAACTTGTTCAGGTTGTCATGGTAGTACCCATAAGCATCTTGAGAGAGGGAAAATGCATTTGCATCTATCTCAGTGCCCAAACATTGTTTTTTTCCTGTAATTGGATGATCAATGCATCGTTGAAGGACACAACAAACATGCTTGTGTGTTGAAATCTCAATGCAATGTTCTACTGCAACATAAAAAAGGAATTGTCATCATAAAAAATAAACTATCATTTACCATGATATTAAAGAGTATTGTTACATGTTATTCAAACGAAAGCTTGAGTTTCAACTTGAAACCCAAATTAAATTGAAAAATAAAAATAGAAAATGTTGTCCAATCAACATATATAAAATAAAATAAACAAACCCAAAACAAAAACCTCCCCTAATATTGTTATTGTTATGCATAAGTTTTAAAAACTCAAATCCTTGACACGACATTGCCACAATTATCAAAGTTTTGAAGTTTGAACACTGTACGAAACCTGAGTTTGAATCTCTTGATTTTTAACTCTCTCCTAATTCAATAGAGGAAAAGAAGGATAAGTTGTTTTCTTAAAGTGAGTTATTCTCATAATAAACAAGGTTCTTAAACAAAGAATTTATTTAAATAAAAGAAGGTTCCAAAAAGTGAAAGATCAGAAGAAATAAGGTTGATCATTTTTTTATTAGTTATATTCACATTATAAAATATGATAATTTTTTTCACATAAGAAGTTCGCCTATTAAGTTGAGATGGATAAAGGAGCCGTAAATATATTTGATGTATCAATAAGTGATGCTAATGAAAAGCTAATCATTCTAGACAGTCTGTTTTCTTCAAATCAATGGAGACATAAACCAAAAAATAAAGCTATCACAAAAGTATGTAGATATACTTATTAAAAAATACAAGCTCAATAATATACTAATAGGTAATTGGATACTAGTAAAATAAGTTTGGCCAACCATAATTTAAGGGATTCAAAAAAGTTGACTTCATTAATATACTCATTTGCTTTTTAAACTTCAGCCACAATTATTATGCTCTTCTTCTTAGCTTCTTACAAGTCTCATACATTGTTGCCCAATCTTTCGTGACTTGAAGACATTGGGTAAAGGTCTCCACATAATACCGTAGGATTAACTAGGTTTAGTTGAGTAATTACCTTGAATAGTGTAGGCAGGAAAGTTCCTTACAAGAAGGAACTGGTTGAAATAATCAAAGGAATTTTTATATGAAAATATATCATGCTATTAAAAAAATGATACCTTGGAATACTGCCCGATGAAGTCAAGGATTATATATGGAATTTATTTATAGACATTGGGTTTCTTGGATACTTATCTATCCATTTGTGATTTTTTTCTATTTTAACAGTGAATTCCATTTGGAGAGAGGAAGCCATATAGCAACTCCTCGGTAGCATATAAGAGCTTGTGAGATTTGGTTTCCCTAAAACTAGTATGGTGTTTCTATGGTAATTATACTTTCTCCTCGTGACCAAACTGTTAAAAGAAATGCTCTCATTACTCAAAGGTGTGATTTTGGAGCAAGAATCTAAAGAGGCATGGAATAGGCCATGTATATCCTTACCCACCGGACAATTTTTTGCAATAGTAAAGCATCCCTAGGCCTTGCCATCATCTTACACAGAGGTGGTATTGTGCTCCATAATATTAACATAATAATGTGAGTTATATTGGAGTATAGGAACATCTCGATTTGATACTTCAGAACTTAACAAGATACCAAATACTTCATCCATCCACATTCAATAGCTAACTCAACATTAAGTGGCCTACAGATAGATAACCTCAATTATCATCAATAGAAAGTTTAGTGACATCGACAAGTGTCACAGTTGTTATTGTTTGGCTTATCTATAGTACAACTACTTAGTAAATCCAAAGGAAAATGACCATTGTGGTAATAAGATACCATATTTTAACATAAAATGTATTGAATGTTATCATAGTACTCATTCAATAATTACTACATAGATTTTATGAATGAGAGTAGCATGGAACCTTATGCTCCTTGTCTTGTACTGTCATCTTGTACTTCAGAAACCCAATTAATAGTAATGTTAATTTTAACATGAAGAAAGAAATACCATGGGTACTCTACTTGGAGATCCCATTGCGAGAGCTCCAGTTTTTTAATGCATGTATATAAGTTAGTAGGTTGCAACTTTTTTTCAATCCTTAAGTGCACGTAGATAACATTTTTAACAAATAATAGAATACTGGTACAAATAAGCCACACGCTTCATTTTCAATTGGGTCTAACTTGGGTAGTTTATAGGAGAAATTTTTATCCTCTACATTTAGGTTGAAATTGGCTTGTGACATGTTTTCCCTTTCTGGGTGAACTGA
The DNA here is from genome assembly GCA_031772625.1 of Pinus tabuliformis. NCBI lineage: Eukaryota > Viridiplantae > Streptophyta > Pinopsida > Pinales > Pinaceae > Pinus > Pinus tabuliformis. The sequence goes on along the minus strand of CM062810.1, from coordinate 995,113,846 downwards.
GGCTGACAAGGTACTAGTAATCTCATTCTCGCATAAGTGCTTGATAGTGGAGTGAAATGTTGCTTGTAACAAAAATCCACACACTTTACTACTTAGTACCTCTTTGAGCTCTATATCAATTTGATTAAGCCACAAAAGGAGGTTTGTAAAGCATCATAAATATGGATGTCTATTTACCATAACTCTCTTAATACTTGTGACATTTTCATTTGTTCATTCTATCACTAAATCACTATTTTTTAGTGAATGATTATTTTGTCAAAGGTAGTGGAGGCACTTCTAGAATTACTTTAGGTAGAGTACTTAAGATGAACATGAATTTATCATTATAGATGTCAAATAAAATTTCAATACTGAGAACCTTGAAAAATGGTGGCACATTCATAAGCCATATATAGAAATAGTACAAATCAAATGAATTCCCAATTTTGTGAGTTACCAACTTCCTGCCTACCTAATCCTGCATTTATTTCCATTCCATTGGATGATATAACTACAAAAGTTATAAAAAAAAATTAACAACCCATATTTATGACTGAAAACAAAAGTATCTGGAACAAACATATATGTAGAAAAATAATAGTAGATAGAAAAGGAACTTATGGACAAGATGAGATGAAATCTAAAGAAATTGTTATTGCAAGTGCTCGTGATGAAGAGTGAGAATCTATATATCTAAAAATAAAATAATGTTAAGAGTGCTCGTAATGAAGAATAACATCTATATAACCTAGATTTCTGGACTGTGAAGTTGTTGCAAGTAACATCGCACAACATGATTTCCATTTGAGTTCTTTATGAGAGCAGAACATCAAGTTTAAATGAAGATACAATCATAGAAAACTATTGTGGAGTCTTAATAATCTCTACCAATTTTTGTACAACTTGAGTGCTACAAGTTTACAATAATAAGGAAGTTAAACTAGTGCAAAAATACAAATTGTAGCTAACATCCTCTGACAATATGAGACACAATCCATGCCTAAGTAGTTTGTCTCACATAAGAAGAAATACATAATAAAAATTAATCAAATATGAAACAGTAAGAATAAGCTTCAACATGATAGAAAAATACTCATTTCATATATGATATACCTAAATTAACAATCCCCATTAGATCACAATTGTTATACTTCCTTTTTTCCCTTTGTTTAAAAAAGAAAAAACAACCTACCATAGAATTCTCGAAGATTTGCTTTTCTTTCATATGTAGACAATGTTGTTGTTCCATCTGAATAGACCTGCTAAATGGAAACACGGTAGTATTAGAAAGAATAAAGAAATAAACAATATTTCAGTGAATTGAACCACCATGAAATTCCACTATCAAAGATAAATAATAAATACAATAAAAAAATAATAGCTAGTGAATAATTAAAAATATTATATTTTTTTATATTGTAGAGGTACTCTGGGTTTTACAAAAGGGGACTCATATTTGAAGGAGTAATTTTCATAGTTATTCATATAATATTGAGAAATTATATTGCATAACCTAGATGACAATCATATTATTCAATATAATTTAGTTGAATTTCAAGCTTGGAAAACAATGAAACAATTCCTAGAGAAGAAAAATCAAGCATCAGACCTTATATATCAATATGTATAGAAGTCCAAATGTGCTTTCTATATTATAATCAACCGAGTGTACAAGAAAAATGAACAAATGTGTTATGGGGTTGTATGATAATCTCATTTGAACATAAGCGCCATCATAATCCCTAGCATAATTTTGATTATTTTATTCTGGATTCACCAAAATCTTCGAAGAGCCTTAATATAATTCAAAAAACAAAAAGGGAAAAAAAGACTATTTGGAAAAGAACATAAAAGTGAAAATGAAAAATTATTCAAGTGAGGTACTTAGATAATAATGTTTAATAATTGTTCATTTTCACTTAAACACATTTAGATGATATTAAATTTTTTGTCTTCCCATTCTTTTGGATCAATATCTGACCATCCAAAATTGGTTGCATATATAAAGATAGTTAACACATTGTCACTGGTCAACCATCACACTTTAGTTTCATAAGAAAACGATCCATGCTCATAATGCACACAGTAGCTACAAATAATGCACACAATATGAAAATTCAGAACCAACCTCAGAAAACGCCATGCAATTGATGAGTTGTATACTTGTACAAAATCCTTGTATCTTTGAGAAAAAAATAATAGCACACCACATTTCTCCATCTTATAAAAACTTAGATGGCCCATTTAAATCAAAACCACATAATTTATTTTATTAAGTGTGTGCAAATGACCGATTGGACCATCATGTGAACAAATAGAAACACATAAGCTACTCGTGGTGATAAAATTAGAGGCATATGGCCATGAAATTGGCACCTATGTTATGCTTGAAAGTGTTTCACAACTTGATGAAAAGAGAAATAGGGGTATAACCAATTTCCCCTTTCATTTATAAATTCGATCCCGAGGCCTGTGGGTTATGGGCCCACAAACCCTATCGAAAGCGTTAATGATGGTTTTTTTCTTAAAAACCTGGGAAACACAACTTTATTGAGTTTTCCTTTATAAATCGGGACTGCACCACTTTAGTGCAATTACACAGAAAAAAAACGGGATACACGGTAAAACACACTCCGAACACATAACGCGGATCGCAAATTTTATACGCCCACGACTATAGTTATCGTCGGGTCCACCTCTTGATCCATCCCTTTTCGCTGTGCCACTCCTCCGACCTCCGATCGGTCCGATCTTCGATTGCCGATCGGCTTATCGACAATATCGCATTATCGGCGCATCGCCGTATTGGCGTCCCATTGTCGCCAGCCTTTGACCTCCTGAATTACGATTAGTGATCCCATCGGGACCGTCAATCTAAATTTCAATCAGATAGTTGCGATTTAATCGCATATCACTATCTCTCTATTACAAAGGCCCATTCTAGTTCTTGTTCCAATGGTTTCCACCAACGTGATAAAGCGGCAATTGCTTATCGTGAATCCTTAAGGCATGAGGCCCATCCCTGTATAAAACAATCCACCGATGCGATAAGACTCCTATGCATTCACTCTTGTTTCTTGTTTTGTTGATGGACTTACGCTATGCTCGGCTTCCTCTGCCATACTCAGCCACTTACATTGTTATCACTCCATACAACAGTTAAAGATATTTTAGATCGCCATCGATCCTTTTAGTGATCAATGGTCGATCAAACTTGCACACGTAACGTGCAAACTATCTATACGAAACACACACAGATGCACAATTTCAACACTTAAACACATTTATATATTATACATGGCATAATTACAAGCTAAGGCATTTTAGTCTTAGAACAGTTTCTCACTCGACTACATTTTAATACTCTCAGTTCTACAATATCTATCTATCACTCTCTATATTCCTCTCCTATCTATTTAACACGTGGGCTTGTAATATATATAGAGAAATATTGGATCAGATCACTAAAAGGATCCAATCAGATCTCTCCATGATTTCCTCAACAACCCCTAAATCTATTAACTATATACATACATGGCAAATTACATTTAATTAAGTCCATAATTTAAGCTCTATTTTAACTGAAATTGTCCCTTATGTTGCTCTGATGGTCCACGTCCTCTCGCTCTCTGCTTTGGATTCCTCCTTTAATCAAGAGTGTCAGATGCTCCTGCATCAGACTTCTGAGGCACAAAAAATTATGACCTCCTGGTCATATGCTTCTCCTTATCTTTATCAATTCTACCCACTTCTCAGTGGAACTACCTTCATGATCCTCTGTGAGCTGCAACCAACCTCTGTAGTAATAGTCTTCCTCTGCTACACGATACCTCACCAAGCCCTCCTCACTCAGTCTTTTGGAATCCTTCTAGTTCTCTCTCTAGAACCTCCTCTTGAGCAACACCTTTGCTCCTTCTAGGCTTCTGCAATCTCTCACTCTCTCTTGAGAACACTTCAGCTATCCTCTCTGTCCAATCTCTTGTTGGATTCTTCAGGTTCACTGCCACTTTTCTTCAGAGTGTTTTCCTTACTCTTCCTTCAAGAACACATTTGATTCTTCTCTCATAGCTTATCTTTCTATCCCTTACTGAGATGCTTCATCTGCAACCACAATCTTCAATTTCAATTTGAAACCAAACACACTATCTTACCTCCAAGATGTATGTATGATCTTGTTCTCCCATTCTTATGTATCTTGAATGGATTTCCTGTGTTTGATCTCCAAGTCCTCTTTCCTTCAGAACTTGTACTCAATTAAATGTAATTTTCCATGTGGGTTATGGGCCCACAAACCCTATCGAAAGTGTTAATGATGGCGTTTTCCTTAAAAACCCGCGCAACACAACATTATTGAGTTTTCCTTTATAAATCAGGACTCCACCACTTTAGTGCAATTACACAGAAAACAACAGGATAAACAGGAAAACGCGCTCCGAACACATAATGCAGATCTCAAATTTTATACGCCTGCGACTATAGTTATCGTTAGGTCCGCCTCTTGACCCATCCCTTTCCACTGTGCCACTCCTCTGACCTCCGATCTGCCTGATCTCCGATCATTGATCAACTTATCGGTGATATCGCATTATTGGCCCATCACCGTATCGGCGTCCCATTGCCACCAGCCTTTGACCTCCCGAAATGCGATTAGCGATCCCATTGGGACCGTCGATCTGACTTCCGATCCAATGGTTGCGATTTAATCACATATCGCTATCACTCTATTACAAAGGCCCGTTCCAGTTCTTGTTCCAATGGTTTCCTCCGATATGATAAAGCGACGATTTCTTATCCCGAATCCTTAAGGCATGAGGCCGTCCCTGTATAAAACAATCCGCCGATGCGATAAGACTCTTGTGCATTCACTCTTGTTTCTCATTCTGTTGATGGACTTACGCTACGCTTAGCTTCCTCTGCCATACTCAACCACTTACACTGTTATCACTCCATACAACAGTTAAAGATATTTTAGATCGCCATCGATCCTTTTAGTGATCGATGGTCAATCAAACTTGCACACGGAACATTCAGACTATCTATACGAAACACTCGAACTACATTTGAATACTCTCGGTTCTACAATCTCTATCTATCACTCTCTATATTCCTCTCCTCTCTATTTAACACGCAGGCTTGTAATATATATAGAGAAACATTGGATCGGATCACTGAAAGGATCCGATCAGATATCTCCATGATTTCCTCAACAACCCCTAAATCTCTCAACTATATGCATACATGTCAAACTACATTTAATTAAGTCCATCATTTAAGCTTTGTTTTAGCAGAAATTGTCCCTTGTGTTGCTCCAATGGTCCACGTCCTCTCATTCTCCACTTTGGATTCCTCCTTTAATTGAGAGTGTCGGATGCTCCTGCATCATGACTCAAGAAAATAGTCTTACAAAACAATATTTTCTTTTCATTTTTTTTCTAGGAAGAACTTCAAGAAACATGCCCCAAGTGTAGCACCGCTCGAACTTGCACCTAGGTTAGGTGCTATGTTTCAGGGGTAATATATTTCACCAAAAAGAGATTCTCCCAACCATCTAAAACTCATGCCATATGGGTGGGGAAATAATGGGATTGTATGGTTCAATACAAGGTTTACTTCATAGGTTAACAACTAGCCCCATTCACAAAGCATGACTCATTTTAAGGGCACTAAACATTAAAGAAAGCATGTTTCTTTGCCATTGTGATTTTTTTTAAACTAACATAGCTACCAAAAACTTGCTTCTATGAATATATATGAAACATTATTCATACAAGGCCTATATAAAACTTACCAAATAAACTGATGCTTTAGATCCTCCTGCATGGTATCATTATTGCATACAAAAATGTAACCCCCAAGTATCTCAGTTCTTGTCAACATTTTTGTCAATGGTAGAATCTTAAATATCTTGTCAAATGCATTGTTTCTGTTGTTATTGCGTCGATTTTATTGTTGTGGCAAGGAATATTTTCATTTTGAAATCCATTCAAATCTCCCCCTTGACTCCAACATCTTCTGGCTTCCAATCAAAGCTCATCTGTTTTAGGTTAAGGGTAAGCGTTTCCAACTTGGTTACTTCTAGTTTCCCCTTGTATTTTCCCCTCTGCTTGGCTTCTCCACGGGACCCTGTGGATTTTGATCTATTCATATGGTCCCTGTGGACCTCATATGCTCGGCAAGGGTAAGCAGAGAGGCTGCTAAAGTCTATTAGTGATCATCTGAGGCCATGGGTTTTCCACTAAGCTCTTCCCCAAATTGCCAGAAGGAGTAAGGGTTTTCCATGACTGCTAGCTTTGGGTAATCCAAAACTAAAGTTCACTCAACCTTAATGCCTAATGCTAAACTCTGCAAATTATGAAAATAATTAACAATCGAAGAAAGATATCACAAAAAAAATGTGGATAACCCGAATACCCATAACTTCAGGAGACAAGACACAAACATATGACCACAAGATATTTAAAGTGAAAACAAAAATAAAGGTGCAAAATATGAACTAAACAACCAAACAAAGACATAATAACAAAGAAAAACCATTGAGTGTAAATACACACAGACATTTGATGAATCACTAAAAAATAACACAACCAAACCTGAGAATGCTTGCACAGAAAACCCCAAAAAACTCTATAACAGTAATGCAGTGATCTACAATGTGCAACAAAACAACTGAGACTTTCCAAAGTACATGAACCCTTGGAGCAGTAAATCAAGGAATTGAACCCCAAATCCTCAAACCGAGGTTTGAGATTCGATAATCGAAACAATAAAACCATAGAAGCATTGCACACATAAAAAATAAAATAGTTAATGTAACAACTTTAAAATTCATGTTAGCTCAAGATTTGTGCATCACCAACAAAAAATTCAAACCTGATTGACTTCAATTGTTTCTTATGTCTTTCATCCTTCAACAACTAAGCAAGAAAAATTGGCTAAGCTCCTTTAATGGGAGTCCCATTAAGGGCACATATTTCTTATTTCTGCAATAAATGGAGCTCGTAATGAAGCCACAAAATCCACAAAATCCATTGTGCATTTTCCCACTAGCAAGCGGGATGCTGTGCTCTCAGCCATGAAGAAGAAGAAGAAGCAATTTTGGGTTTTTTCGGAAAGGAGAGCGCAATGGATTTTAAAGTTGTTTTTCAAGGCGCTTGGCAAGCTTGAAGCCCTGACACTTGGCATGCTTGAGCTCGTCAGCAATAGAATTTGTGCTCTGAATTTAGAACAAGCTCACCTCCTCTTGTACCTCAGGAGATAATTCTTAGGTGTGGGGGAACCAGTGCCCGAGACATTTAGAGATTAATTAAAAATAGCTAAATTCAATGGCTGGAAGTACAAGCCATGATGGGTTGCAAGCAAATATTCTAATTCTAAAACCCTAGCCTTCCAAAGAAAAATGGTGACAGAGGCTATGATGGTGGCAAGGTGGAGGTGTAAAGCAGAAAATTGAGGAGACATAATTTTGGAATATGTGCTTTAACTCTGTAGAAAGAATGATGTAAGACTCAGAAAATATGAATGAGGTTCCTGGATATGGAGCGCCCATTAAGGGCTTCAGGATTAGTTTTAATGAGTACAATTACGTAAATTCATCCAAAACTAAACCAAATCACAAGCTGCATCTTACACTATCCAAGAGAGGGAAATACATAAATATGAATGTTGAAACTCAAGAGAAATACAATCACTGCAACTTCCCAATTCTGGAATCAACTGCAATTTCATCTTCAAATTTCACAGGGAATGTTTGGTTTACATTTCTAGTGATGGAAGATTGTGGCCTTCCGAACCCCTTCCCCATCTAACTCCTAAGCTTTTATTTCTGCCTCCTAGCCTAACTATGAAATCAATTTTGAAACTAACTTTTGAAAATAGTTAATAAACTATTTTTAGAACAGTTATGAAAACTATTTTGGTTTTGAATTTTTTTTTTTTCAAAATTATTACATTACAAAATATATATATATATATATTAAATACCAATCTTTTCTTTAAAAAAAATGAACTCTGAGCGCATCTGAAATTTTACATCATATACTTATACATTTTGGGCATTTAAATTAACTACAAACATTAGTATTGGGGCCCAAATCTTATCGCCGATTCATAACCTCGTTGTGGTTTTCAAGAAACAACAAAGCCCACCGCCGAGGGCACATTTGGTGGTTTCTTGAGATGAGGAGAGTGACCCCGTGATAATTAATAGCCATCGATTTTTTAAATAGGAGGTTTGAGAAAATCATCTACCAGAGCACACCTCTGTATAAACCCTGTGCAATTTATGCCAACAGGATTATTTTACTCAGGCGAAGAATAATGTGAGCTATCAATATGAAACACTAAACATTGCCATCAACTTTATACCATCGGTTCCAGGCTGGGAAACAATTGGAAATACTGCATCCTTAACCAAACATATCAGGAAAAGGCCTGGATTAATAAACACATCCAACACCTCATCTCACAATTTCGTTCAACTAAGTTTGTCAAAGTTTCAATAAGAAGCTTTTTAATTTCTCCAGTAAGCATTCTTCCAGCTCCATATTCTTGTTTAATGTTTTCGACCCACCTCAAGATTTGCCCCAAATTCCCTATGATTTTCTATGTTATCTCCACCTTCTGAGAAGGCATATTTATTCACCTTGTTCTTGAGGTCCTTCGCAGAATCATATACATATATTATTAGAGTGGAATCACTTATAGACATTTTTCTTGTCTTCCCCTGATTCAATGTAACACATATAGTAATTCTAACCATGTTCCTGTAGAAGGCTCCCCAACATAGTCAAAATCATAAAATATGAATGTTCTTGAAATATCAAAATGATTTGCAATTATATATTTGGCATTTTCACGGGCAAGTCTCCGACTCTCCTCAATAGTAAGATTCTTCCACATGCATTTCTCATCATCAGTGACTTGTATTACAAGTGGTAATTTGAATGCATCTTGTAAATATTTTGTAAACATAAATGGCACAAGATGTTCCCAATGCAAAGCTTCAGATGAAGATCCTCTGCCAATATATAAATAATTATTTTCTCCTTTCTCAAATGCATTGAAAATCTTGTCAAATTCCCTGTGAGAAAGGAAAACACCATGGCGGAGGAAGACACGGGCAGGCTTGCCAGTGTGCTTCATCACCCTTTCGATAATTGATTGATACAGTTTTGGACAGCCGCATTGCTCAATGATCTTGTCATGGTCAATGTGCCCTCCCACTTCAGCAGCTACTTCACAGTTCTAATTTCCACAACAATGAAAATTTTATCATCGCAATCCAGCAATTCATAGATTGGACCAAACACCAGAGATGTTGTGATCCCTACAAATTCTTTTGACCGAATTAAAACCCCTTCGTATATCACAAGGAGTAGCATGGTCCAAAATTATTCCACCTTCACAATTTCAGATTTTAATTTATCAATTTACAGATGCAAGTTGATTCTCCTATTTCCAGAGTTTCTTTCGTGTCTGCTGTAATTCATCCCTCTCTATTTTAAGACTGGAAAAATATCGATGGCACTTACAAATAAGTGATTCTTGATCTTTCATTTCTGTTGAGTGAGCCTCCATATTTTTCTTCCAATTATAACTAGGATCGTTTGTTTCGCCATAATAAAATTTCTTCAAGTCTCGTCCGAGAATGAATACAAATCGAATTACAGTGAGCCGCCCAAAGCGTGGAGGGTGTTTTTTATGAAAATTAGTGTTTGAAGGAACTCAGAAAACATGTCAAACCGCTTCAAATTTCTGGAAATTTCCTACGCGAAATTCAGTTGGGGCCTTTCTGCTCAAAACCCAGATCGCCGATCTTTTAAATATTTCTTTGTTTGCTCGAAAATCGATCCTGAAATTCACAACCTCGAGATGCCTACGTTTTTCCACACTGTAAATCTGGTACCATAACTGTATGCAAAGTTTTTTTCAGATAGAAAATCCATATATGGCCGTAGCTCTCATGATTACAATATGGCCGAAGCCAGTCAGAATACGGCCAAAGCCAGGCAAAATACGGCCGAAGCCGGCAGATACGACAGAGCCGTCACAAATCGCAGAAGGGCAGACCTCCGCAGGGTTCCAACTCGGCTGGGGAGCGAAAGCCATCCGCCCCCGCCGTCTTATCATGCACTCTGGGTGCAACTGTATGCAAAGTTATTCTGATATTTTTGATAGTTCATTGAGAAATAATTCAATAACTTCAAAAGAGACATGGTTTGTTTGTAAGACAAATTCGATTCTCAAGAAACACCCCTTGACATGCCATATGAGATGTACTAGAACTTATGCTGCTTCTTTTCGACCACCTTCATCGATTCTTATCTTTTCCATTTTAGAATTTAACAACTCACTTTCACCAGTTGGAATAGATATCTGCTCTTCAGCAGATTTCCTTTCACTATTATTACATCTATCAGAAAATAAAGATTTTGCTTCATAAGTGTTGTTACTTCTCTGCCAAGACAGACCATCTCCTCCTTAAGAAAGGGTTCTTCTTACCAATAAGAGAATAAATCAATGCATCCATGAGTTTCCGATTCGGTTGCAAAATGAGTAACACTACAAAACCAACATGTTGAAACATCTCACACAAGAAAGTATTTTTAATGACAATTCCATTGAAAATCTCTAAAAGCATTCAGAAAGTTGAATATCTTTACGGATGAGTAGATCACATCATTCAACGACTGTCCTCAAATATTTTCTACTCTTATTTCTTTCACTAAAGCAATGTTTGACTGTAAGACTTTAGTGTATAAAATATTTTGTGGATGCTCCAGCAATACACCATTTACTTTATTAAATGATAGAAATCTGTAACACAAGTTCAATGCGGAAACAACGATGAGGGAAATGGAAAACAGGTTCTCCATACGTGATACAACTTACATATTGATCCACTGGACCAAGAACGAGATCATAAATTCCCTCCGCAGCAAGGCTTATATGCACTTTATCAACTTCACTTAACACCACATCCTCGGATATTTATCTACAAGTAAAAATCTTTTAAAACACCCCAAATAGAATTTTTATCTTTTGTGGTAAATGGGCATCTTTCTTTAGGCAAGTAACTTTTCAGAAGAGTTTTAATACCATATATTTTCAAAAAACATTCTTTACTACTTTCTTCCCATTCTGCCTTTAGAATATCAGTGGCATTACTATTCAGGTTCCACCAAATTTGCAAAATTTTAATCTTGTGCTCGAACTTTCTTGAGGATATTTGATACTTCAGTTGTGCTAGAATGAGATACAACATCTGGCTCCAACTGAGGACAACACTTTGCACGCAAATTGCTCAGAAATCCAGATCAATGGCCTTAGTTGGGCACAGAGTTCAGAATTCTGAAAACTGAAATCTCTCATTTTTTTACCTAAAAACCTTTCCAAACATGTCTGCAACTAGGACTGTGACCCTTATTCATCAACTAAAAACTAAACTAAAAAATTAGCTTATTTGTGTACAGGTTCCTAAATATGTATATGACTGAACTCATTCAGGTTAAGTACCTTCCAATGGCACCAGCCCAACAACTGGGTACTAGACCTTGTGCCTGCCCACTGCTGTGATTCAGAAAATAAAATTGGTATGCACCATAGAATATTTTTAGACAAAACGTTTAGCACATACCCCACAAATGATATTTGTTGTTGACTAGAGAATGTTTGAAATATAGTCAGCGACTGAACCATAAAGTTTATGTGAGGATATTTCAGCTGCGTGCTTCTCCTAAGAAATTTGTCGACACTTTTCATGAACAAGACAGTTATACTCACTTTTTAACTCCTGAACTTTGGATTGTACAACAACCCGCTTCTTTGCATAATCAGACGAAAGAACTTTTGCTTCAGAAATATTCTTGTATAAAATTGTGTTCAATTTTTCACACATTTCCATAGAAGCACAATTGATTTGAATATAAAAATTTGAAGATGGTGCCATGTGTTCTGGTTCAACAAATTGTTGGTGTAACAAATTTTTGCTAGAAACAAAGAAATTTTCATTACTGCGAGCAAGGTGCTCTGTGTAATGTGAGTATTCCCCTTCAATTTTTGCAACATTTCCTTCAAGAAACACCATGTCATTTTAATTACTGCGAGCAAGGTGCTCTGTGTAATGTGAGTATTCCCCTTCAATTTTTGCAACATTTCCTTCAAGAAACACCATGTCAGATCCATTCATTAATTCCTGAAATGGGAAATGGTTTGCTACATAAGTAACATTATTTTGTTGAGGCAATTTGTTTAATTCATAATAATTTAACTTACAACCTTTAAAATTTGAGGAAGGAAAGTTTAGATCGGATGATTGTTCTTTTGATTCCTCCTTGTACTGATTTATTTCCAGATTTGCAAAAATATTTTGACAGGGAAGTTTCCTATATGCTCATAGATTATCCTCAATTTCTTGTGCATAGAGAAACATTTGATCCATAGTGCAAGGCTTCCTTTCCCTAAGAAAAAATTCCAATTCAAGAGGATGAGATGTTAAATAATACACCATGGCAACAACTTTAGGAGGTTAAATTTGTTTTGACATGCTAAAATAAATTTTTTGAAACCTCCTATGAAACTCAGTGACAAATTCATTGTTCTACCACTTGATAGTATATAATTCCAATAGGTGTTTTTCTTGCCCCAATATCTAAGAAGGATATCCTGAAAACCATGGCATGAAATAATTGAACTTGCCTCCAAATGTTGGAACCATTGATGAGCTTCTTTCTTTAATGTATGGCAAAAAAACCTCAAAACCAAATCTTCATAAATAATTCATGAAATAATTGAACTTGCCTCCAAATGTTGGAACCATTGATGAGCTTCTTTCTTTAATGTATGGCAAAACAACCTCAAAACCAAATCTTCATAAATAATTTAAAATTTGTTTCTCTGTAGATAAACTTGGCTGAAATTTGAAGCTTTTTAAAGGATACCGATGAACTGCTTCAAGGGTTTGAAAATTTCCCTAATTTTGAAATGAAAAGAAAAGGGTTGATTGTGAGGCAAGGTGGTGGCTACCAAAGATATTGAATCATCACCTTTATACCTAGAATGTGACTAATTATCTTCAGGAATTGTAATGCAACAATCATCTCTCCTCTCATTTTTAGGAGATACAGTTGTGCCGAGATTGATAAATCAAGAAGAAGGAAGATCTTATTTTTCCAATGAAGAACGTACTTCTTGGGATTTACAATCTTCTGAGAATATAAAGAAGGAAATAATATTTTTAATGTTAAGGGTAAATTAAACCACATAGCTGATAATAAAAAATAAGATTTCCTTAAAATCCCTGAAAGCCTCATACTCTTTTCATGTGTTTTCCTCATTTTCTTGCTAGCAAAATCGTAATTCAATGAAGCCTTCGTTAGTGGATTCACCCGGTGAATAATAAACAGCCAATTTCATATTTAAATATTATTCACCATCAAGAAATAGATCTTTAATACCCAGGGAAAAATAAATTCGTGTCTTCGTTCCTGGGCAACGACGCCAAAAAAAGCTGGCTTTGGGGGAACCAGTGCCTGAGACATTTAGAGATTAATTAAAACAATTAAATTCAATGGATGGAAATACAGACCATGAGGGCTTGCAAGCAAATCTTCTAATTTTGAAACCCTAGACTTCCAAAGCAGAATGGCCAGAGAGGTTATGGTGGATGTGTAAAGCAAAAAATGGAAGAGACAAAATTTTGGGATAGGAAATTAAGAATCCATGGTTTAACTTTGTAGAAAGAATGCTGTAAGATTGAGAAAATATGGATGAGGTTCTTGGATGTGGAGCACCCATTAAGGGCTTAACGATTAATTTTAATGAGTACAATTAAGTAAATTCTTCCAAAACTAAACCAAAGCACTAACTTCATCTTACACTATCCAAGGCAAGAAATACATAAATATGAATGATGAAACTCAAGAGAAAGAGAATCACTTCAACTTCCCAATGCTGGAATCAAACTACAATTTCATCTTTAGATTTTAGAAGGAATGTTTGGTTTACATTTCCAGTGATGGATGATTGTGGCCTTCCAAACCGTTTCCCATCTAACTCCTAGCTTTCATTTATACCTTCTACCCTAAAGCTCAAATTATTTTTTAAACTCTGAATTCTGAAAATAGTTAATAAACTATTTTTAGAACAGTTGTAAAAATTATTTTCTTTTGAAATTTTCTTTTTTGAAATTATTGCATTACAAAATTAATACCACATACATTACAAATGTACAATATTAAATACAACTCTTTTCTTTAAAAAAAAAATGAACTCAGAGCGCTTATGAAATTTCACATCATAGTCTGATAAATTTTGGGAATTTAAATTAACTATAAACATTAATTATGTGGGCCCGACTCTTATCACCCATTCATAACCCCATTGTGGTTTTGAGGAAACAACAAAACCACACCCGATGGCGCCTTTGGTGGTTTCTTGAGATGAGGAGAGAGCTCTCTAGATAATTAATAGCCATCGAATTCTTAAATAGGAGGTTTGAGAAAATCATCTACAGGAGAACACCTCTGTATAAACCCGTGCAATTTGTGCCACCAAGACTATTTAAATTAGGTGAAGAATAATGTGAGCAATCAATCTTAAATGTTGGACACTGCCAACAATTTTATACCATTTTTTCCACGCTGTAAAGAATTTTGGTATACTGCATCCTTAACCAAACATATCAGCAAAAGGCCTTGGAGTCGTAAATACATCCACCACCTCATTTGTTACTGTAACTCAAACTTAACGGTGTCGTTCAACTAAGTTTGTCAAAATTTCAATAGAATCTTTTTAACTTCCCCAGTAAGCATTCTTCCATCTCCATATTCTTGTTTAATGTTTTTCGATTCTGCATCATCCTCAAGAAAGAAGCTAAGATACTTTACTGATCTATCCACCTCGATATTTGCCCCGAATTTCCAATGATTTTCTATGTTATCTCCACCTTCTGAGAAGACATATTTATTCACCTTGTTGTTGATGTCCTTGGCAGAAACAGATACATATATTATTGTAATGGAATCACTTGCTGACATTTTTCCTGTCTCCCCCTAATTCAAGGTAACACATTTAGTAATTCTAACCATGTTCCTGTAGAAGGCTCCCCAACATAGTCAAAATCAAAAAATATGAATGTCTTGAAATATCAAAACGATTTTCAATTATATCTTTCGCATTTTCACGGGCAAGTCTCTGACTCTCTTCAATAGTAAGATTCATCCACATGCATTTCTCATCATCAGTGACTTGATTTACAAGTGGTACTTTGAATGCATCATGTAAATATTTTGTAAACATAAATGGCACAAGATGTTTCCCAATGCAAAGCTTCAGATGAAGGTCCTTTCCCAATATATAATTATTGTTTTTCTCCTTTCTCAAATGCATCAAGAATCTTGTCAAATTCCCTGTGAGCGAAGAAAACACTGCGATGGAGGAAGAGATGGGTAGGCTTGCCAGTGAGTTTCTACACCCTTTCGACAATTGATTGATATAGGTTTTGACAGCCGCATTGCACAATGAGATTGTCATAGTAAATGTGCCCTCCCACATTAGCAGATACTTCGCAGTTGTAATTGTCACAGCAGTGAAACAATTATCATCACAATCTAGGAATTTACATATTGGACCAAACACAGGAGAGATGTTGTGATCCCTGCAAATTCTTCTGACTGAAATAAGTATCCTTCGTATATCACCAGGAGAAGCATGGTCCAAACTTATTTTTCCTTCACAATTTCGGATTTTAATTTATCAATTTATATATGCAAGTTCATTCTCCTGTTTCCAGAGTTTCTTTCGAGTCTCTTGTAATTCATCCATCTCTATTTTAAGACTAGCAAAATCTCTCTGGCACATAGAAATAAGTGATTCTTGATCTTGCATTTCTACTCAGAGATCCTCCATATTTTTCTTCCAATTATAACTAGGATTGTTTTCTTCGCCATAATAAAATTCCTTCAAGTCTCGTCCGAGAATGAATATAAATCGAATTATAGTGAGTCACCCATAGTGTGCAGGGCATTTTTTATGAAAACTAGTGTTCGAAGGAACTCAAAAAACATGTGTAACCGCTTCGAATTTCTGGAAATTTCCCGCCTTAAAGTTAACTGGGACCTTTCTGCCCAAAACCTAGATCACAAAGTTTTTAAATTTTTCTCTGTTTACTCGAAAATCGATCTCGAAATTCACTACCTCGAGATGTCTGCGTTTTTCCACAATAGAAATTTGGTACCATAACTGTATCCAAAGTTGTTCTGATAATTTTGATAGTTTATTGAGAAATAGTTCAATAACTTCAAAAGAGACATGGTTTATATGTAGGCCAAATTAGATTCTCAAGAAACAACCTCTGACATGCCATATGAGATGTACTCGAACTGATGCTTATGCTTTTGCACCACCTTCATTGATTTTTATCTTTTCCATTTTAGAATTTAACAACTCACTTTCAACACTTGGAATAGATATCTGCTCTTCAGCAGATTTCCTTTTACTATTAATACTTCTATCATAAAATAAAGATTTTGCTTCACAAGCGTTGTTACTTCTCTGCCAAGATAGACCCTCTCCTCCTTAAGAAAGGGTTCTTCTTACCAATAAGAGCATCAATCAATGTATCCATGAGTTTCTAATTATGTTGCAAAATGAATAAGTAACACTACAAGAACCAACATTTTGAAACATCGCACACAACAGAGCACCTCTTTTTAACGACAATTCCACTGAAAATCTCTCAAAGCATTCGGAAAGTCAGATATCTTTACAGATGAGTAGACATCATTCACTGACTGTCCACCAATATTTTATGCTTTTATTGACTTCGCTAAAGCAATGTTTGACTCTAAGACTTTATTGTATAAAATATTTTGTGTATAAAATATTTTGTGGATGCACCAGCCATACACCATTTACTTTATTAGATGACCGAAATATGTAACACAAGTTCAATGTGGCAACGCTGACCAGGGCAATGGACAACAGGTTCTCCATAGATGATACAATTTCCGTATTGATACATCAGACCAACAACTAGATCATAAAGTCCCTCAGCAACAAGCCTTATATGCACTTTATAAACTTCACTTAACACCACATCCTCAAATATTTCCATACAAGTAAGAAGCTTTGAAAACACCCCAAATAGAATTTTTATCTTTCATCCTAAATGGGCGTCTTTTTTTAGGTAAGTAACTTTTCACAAGAGTTTTAATACCATAGAGTTTCAATAAACACTGTTACTGCTTTCTTCCCATTCTGTCTTTAGAATATCAACAGCGATACTATTCACCTCCCATAAAATTTGCAAAATTTTAATCTTGTGTCGGAACTTTTTTTTTTTTTTTTTGAAGATATTTGATATTTAGGCTGTGCGAATGAGCTACAACAACTCCGATAGGATGACCCATTCTTTTTTTCTGGCTGGAGCTAATCAACCTGCCATAGGGCAAGAAATGCCCGGTTATATGCAGGCTGGATAACCCAATAACACGCGCGCACCTATTTTTTATTTATCTAATCTCCGCGCACGATGTTATCTGATTATCCAACTTGTATATAACCGGGCATTTGACAAGCTGATTAGCTCTTGTCATTCTTTTTGCTAGAAGTATATTACTGCGATGAGGGAATGAGGAGTACAAGACTGAGATTGTAATGAGTAACCGAGGAGTTCAATGACCGACCCTCTGAAACAACAACAGAGGTTGACGTATCGCCTCGAACTTCGTAGCCCTGGTGTTGGCGGCGGCCTTACGTCACCCTCAAATAAATTTGAAAACTCAAGGTTAAACTTTGCAAAAGTTAAAAACACACGATCACTAAAACAAAACTTCAATGATTTAACACATAAGGTTGTTGAAACTTTTCCATGGTTAATAACTCATTGATAGAGTTTAACATCTTTTACTACGTCGATTTTTACTGTGTTTAGGTCTCTTCCATGTACTCCACAATCAACATGCAACACTTCGATGCAACTCTAAAACACTTACGAGTTCAACTTTAATTATTCAACCAATCAACAACTTTATTAAGCACAATTCTGCTCTAGTTAATCAATACACAATCAACCTGCAACACTTCGATGCAACTCTAAAACACTTAATACGAGTTCAACTTTAATTATTCAACCAATCTAACACCTTTATTAAGCACAATTCTGCTCTAGTTATTCAATAATTAAATTAGTCATTATATCTTTTATTAGTTATGTAGATAAGTTTTTTTTCAGAGAGAAAATCCACATATGGCCGAAGCCAGCAGAATTTACCGCCGAAGTCAGCTGAATACGGCATAGCCTATAGAAATCGCCCAGCGAGGGGCCGCCGCAAGACTCGATCACGGCTGAGAGTACGAAAGCCAACCGCCCCAGCCGTTATGTAGACAAGTTTAACTTCAAATATTCAACCAATCCACAACTTTATTAAGCACAATTCTGTTCGAGTTAATCAATAATTGAATTAGTCACTATATCCTTTATTAGTATGTAATTAATTCACTTAAATGGAGGCTCCAATAAAAATGTAAAATTTATTGGTGAATCAAATACTTCAAAAACCAATTTTTTTTATTATATTAAAATAATATTTGTTACCTTCTTCAAGAAATCTATTACTATAATCTTGTCTTTTTAAAATTAACTGTGTTTCCATTAAAATTGTCAATTTATAAATATAATTTTGAAAACCTAATCTTAACCCAACATTAATAAAATCTTAAAGATAAAAACCTCTTTCTACATTAATATTTTGTGTCATATCTCACCAAATTTATAACGCAAACTATAACTAAATGAAGTAATGTAAACCGAATCAACGAGTAATTATGTTTCGCAATATATGTAGCTATATGCTAAGCTAATAAGAATTAGGCATACGAAAGACTCTGGAAATGGATTGTAACATCAGGAAAACAGAGTTAAGATCAAAGGGCTGGAGGCTGTCCCCTTTGGTTACACTTTGTTTACACCGCAAGGTTAGAATACTTGCTTTTCTTTGGTCATCATTCTTTCTGTAAGTTTGGAAAAGAAAATTCATTTAACATGTTGACCTCATTTCTGGAGATTTTTAGCTGACATTTGCGCACGAGATATCTCAGCGCATAAAATATTGCGGGATTGCAACTTCAAACTTTGGCAGGCCTGTTCACTGACTGTGAGAGTTGGCCGAAATCGTAGTTGGATTTCTCCCGTTCAGAATTGATGTAAAATGATCGATAAACGACTGCAGCTCATTCCACGACGACCCTCCCTCTGCGACGGCACTTCCAGCAGCATCTCTGAGTTCCTTGGCTCTCTTTCTCATTTCCATTGCCTCTTCATCATTCGCCATCACTCGTCTGATCGCTTTCTCAACCTCTTCTGCCGTGACTAACTCATTCTCGTCCGCCTTTGTCCACTTCTTCACTTCGACGCCCACCTTCAACTCCTTCGCCACCAATATCGAGTTGGCAAATTGGTCCGAATGTTGCGGCCAACCCACCATTGGAACACCCGCGCTTATGCTTTCCAACGTCGAGTTCCACCCGCAGTGCGTTAAGAAACATCCGGTGGACTCATGCGATAAGACATCAAGCTGAGGCGCCCAGTTTCTCGCCACGAAACCGCGTCCTGCGATTCGGCGCTCGTACCCTTCTGGAAGCAGCTCGCTAATCCAGTCAACCTGCGCTTCATCCAACGCTGTGAAACGAGGGGTATCTGCAACCCTGATTACCCAAAGGAAGGGCTGTTGGCTCGCCTCTAGCCCTCCAGACAATTCCTGGATTTGTTGGCGCGAAAGAGAACACAATGTACCAAACGAAACATAAACGACTGAAGCCGGAGCTTGGCCGTCCAGCCATCTCAAGCAACTTCCAACATCTGAATTACCCTTCTTACCCGTCCAAATTGATTGGGGAAGAAGAGGGCCGATCGCCCACAGAGGCTTCTCACCGTAATGTTCTTGGCGTATTTCCTGCAGGTCATCCATGAATTGAGATTCCAGACCGCGAAAACTGTTCATGAGATGTCCTGTCGCGAGTGCTAGACTTTCTGCTCTGCCGCGAGATATGGCAGTAATAAAGCTGTCCGGGAAGCACCGTTTGTATGATATAACGCATTCCGGAATTCCAGTCCCCTTCGCCCTTATCGCCGAGAAATAGGCGTTGACGCAACTGAAAATGTAGGCAGGGACTTGGTGTTTTGCCGCCACAGTCTGAACCCACCCCAGCAACACGTCATGCACAATCACAATCCTATTGGAATTGGAGAGGCAGAGGCTCTGTATCAGCCGATCGAAAGGCTCTCGGAGATCTTCCCAAGCCTCAATCAGAGAAACAACGTCCTGGGGAAATACATGGTCCTCATTTTGAAGATTGGGCGGCTGCACATCTGGTAAGGAGGGCATGGGCAATTCGTAGAAACGAATGGCAAAGTGATCAGGATTCCATCCCTGAACGCGATGCCGAACTTGTTGAATGTAAAAAGAAGTGGTGACATAGAGGACATCTAGTCCTTGCGCGGCTATCGCCCTGGAGAGATGGAGCAATTGATTTAGGTGTCCCTGAGCTGGAAATGGCACCATTAACACCTGTATGGCCGGTGCTGTTGCGTCTAACAGAGATCGTGAATCAGTGGCCTCCATAAAATATGGTAGACACCCAGATTCTTGTAACCTACAAGAAGCTGCGTTTGTTTTATGAACCTAAAGCTCGTACTTGCAAACGCTGCAATAACGCTGCGATGCACAAGGACCACTCAAATTATATATACCTAATTTTTCTAAACCCACTCCACAGCACAAGCCCACCTTGGTCCGATATATTTTGGTTAAGCTTCCGTACTCCATTAGGAATTCCGAATCCCCTGATAAAAACGTCTCTCGCACGCATTTTTCAATGAGGATATATTTTTATTTTGAATTTGCCTGATCTAAGGAAGCTTTAAATATGTCTGTGTTCGCTTTTTTTAAGATTTTAATAAAATTTGGCAGAATTTTTTTAGAAATCTAGTTTACAATTGCTATTATTTTTTAAAATTTTGAGTGTCACACGGTCTTTAACCAGCTTAATCCTGAATCCATTTCTACCCTAACAAAATAATATTCAATCACCAAATTTATTAAAAAAAGGGGACAGATTTGAAGACAATAAAATTCAACCACCAAATTTAGTAAAATAAAAACCAGATTTCAACAATTTTTTAAAGCCCTGCAAAATTTGCAGCCTCCGTAGAAAATGCCCAATTAACTTTAATATGGCACGGTAGTCGGGATTGGAGGAATGTAAGTGGCCACATCCAGTTTGGAAATAAGACGGGTATATGCGTATATTTCATGTCTAATGTTGCGTAATTAAATTGACCCTAAATTTTAGGAATATTTTGAATAATATGGCACGGTAGTCGGGATTGGAGGAATGTAAGTGGCCACATCCAGTTTGGAAATAAGACGGGTATATGCGTATATTTCATGTCTAATGTTGCGTAATTAAATTGACCCTAAATTTTAGGAATATTTTGAATATAATAAACAAAATAGTTAAAACAATTAAATTTTAACAAGTAAACCTGTTTTCAAGTTCCAGCTTTGATCGAGTGGAGTCAATCTCCTCACGTTCAAACGATGAATCCGGCGAGAGTAGAACCCTGTATCTGAATGTGGAGGTGGTAAAGCTGTGGTACTTGTGCCGTGCCATCCAACGTAGACATGACAAGCATTCGTTATTGTTAAATGGGTAATTAGAATTAAGAGTTTTTGACGTAAGGAAATTTTTTATATGGGGTTTAGCAGTACACGTACATAGTAAATAACAAAATGCAGTAAATAACAAAGTGACACCAAGTTAGTGGGGGCACGTTAAGCATTATTCATGACGTGAGAAAATCCTATTTGTGATGTAATGATGATGTTGGATTTTTAGATTTTATAAGAAAGCTACTTAAAATCAAAATCTTTGAAAATAACTCATAGACACATAAATACAATTATTGTGCACCATAATTTAAGAAGTATCTACATAAAAAATGGATATCCTTGAAAATAACCTAGTCACATAAATACAATTATTATCTACCATAATTTAATCAAATATCTATATAAAAAATGGATAGGAACAAGATGTAAATAAAGGTGTAGTCTAACTTATAGATGAAATAGACATTTTCATAGAATCCGGAAAAATAATTTTAAGAAATAATGTGATCATTTTTTGTTTAGAATGCATTTTTGAATTTACAAATAGATTTAGCTCCATGAAAAACCCTTTGGGTATTCAAAATTCTGCAAATTAAATAACTTAAACTTATGTTTTTAGAAATATATGTTCGGTTTTGATTAAAATTAACTAGAAAACATGTCTTGAAAAAAGGTCATTTCATCTATAAATTAGACTACCATAAATAAATATATTTACCAAGAGTTTCTACCCAACATTATTTACGTGTTCATTAGCACTTTAGCAAGTAGGAGTAAAAATGTAAATTTGACTAACTCGTGGTTACTACACACCAAACTTTAAGCAACTCCTTGTCCCTCATTAGGAAATTAAATTTTCTACTTCATATATAAATTTGCAATTATTTTTAAAGTATAATTTTCACTTGAGTAGCAGTTGCCCTGCAATATTTATTATTAATCTCTACCCAAAAGGACTCTAACAATTGATTTGTTTAGTCACTACTATTGGTTTATCATTGACTAGGTTTATCATTGACTATGGCAACTCCCAATGTTTAACCTTGCAAATCATTAAAGTATTTTTTGTTTTAATTAAAAATTATAATTTGTGAGCATTTGATTGACTAAAAAGTTTGTCTTATTTCAAGGCTTTGGTAGATGTCTCATGTCACCATGAAATTTGGTCTCCCTGAAAACTCACCAGTTTTTGTGGGGCTCATGTTTAACATCTTATAATCATAATAAAACTAAAACTAAAACTATATTTAAGTAAAATAATATATATATATATATATATATATATATATAATCTCATGAAATTAAATTAAACTAAATTATTATAAAAATGAAACTAATAAAAATAAACTAAAAAATAAAAGTAATTAAAATAGAACTAAAGTACTAAATAAACTACATTTAAAACTGTCACATCCTCATTACCATACAAATAAAAAAAAAAAAATTACACATACCATGTAATCTAACCCACTGCTTTGCATACTTTCTAACTAGGTGTTACCGCATGTAAATGTGTTATCAACATGGTGCATCTACCAACCATTAAACTATATAACAATGTTAAATTTATGTGGTCGGTTTTCAGCACTTTACTATGTTGTTATGCGCTGACATGATACTTATGTTGACATGGTGTTTGGGTTGGTCACATTGACTCACAACTAAGTCATTAACCTTGTGACCCTACCCAGTACGCAATGTATTAATCTGGTGCGGAGTTAGATGGTCCGACCGCAGCCTTTGCAGGTGCCAGATCACTTGCTGTCTTTATGAGTTTAGTCCACTGCTTGGCAGGTGGCATGTCCGGCCCACCCTGCCATGTGACCTCTCGGGCTTGGGTACCTTGGATACTCCGCTACAGGTTCCCGCCAGGCTTCGACGGTCAAGATCCACATCTCAGATCCAACGGATGGGAATGGTTAAGGGTTTTAGGGCAGCTCAAAACCCCACCGGAGCGAGCCCAGAACCCATTTCTCATAGTTTCCTCCGACTCCTCCGGGTGCTCTGATGCCGGATCGAGACCTCAGGCTTCGTCCTCACATCTTGCTCATCCTCAGGGAAACGTGAAGTACTTGTTGTTACGCCTGCAAGGTAATGGTTAACTGGTTTAACTTTAGAGCTTGCATTCAACATGTCTTAATCTATTGTCTGCTCATGGCTTATTCTAACTTTGTTCTCTTACTGCAAGGTCTGCAGATGGATTCGGTCCTGCCCTTTCGGCAATGACACAGTCTTTAAGCTCAACATTACTGCTCACTCGGCGACCACAGGTGAGATCTTTACTCCTGTTATCCTTTTTCCCTGAATGTTAGAGCTCGGTAGTTCTTCTTTTAATGAGGTCGAGGGTTTGATTGTGGCAGTCCGCCGTTTGAACGCTGGTTGACCCTTCTTCGATCGGCTGTGGTATTTACAGACGGACCTTTACCGTTTGCATGTGGTTGTTATCTTGATGGATCTATGCTCAACACCGGGAACGCACAGTCCATGGCGACCCGTCTATTCTGTCTCTTCTTTCTGTAATTTTGTTTTTGTTAGGGTTTAATCGACCCTTTGGCATTTCTAGACATTGGAACCATCTATTCTGGATATTTGATATTGTACAGGACCGATCGGGTCCTAACAAACAGACATGGGTTATGAATCTGGGTTTTTAATTTGAAAGTTTCCTGTTATATATATCAATGCTTGCGCAATAATGCCCGACCCGGGGTTTACTGTCGAGGTATTTTGTTTTTCTTTAGTTAATATGTATATATGTGTATAGCCGAACATGGCTCTGCTCGAACCCTTTTGATTTTCGTGTGCTGAGTAATGCTATTGAAATGGGTTACATGCTTACAGCTGATATCATAAGTATCAGTTAGTATTTCTCCATTTACTATTGCATTTCGTCTCTGCTTATGATAAGTCGCCCGTCTCAGCGGCGGCAGACTCTTGTTTTGCTTTACATTTTCGTTACAGTTTCAGGGAGTATTGATTTGATAACTCCATATGGTTTTTGCTAATGTTATCTGATTATAAGTCCTAACAGTTTACTATATTCGTCATACTATATTCTTTTCACTTAGCCAGTCATATATTACACATGCATAATTTATTTCTGCAGCCATATGCACGATTTCACTGTTCTGTCAACTCGTTTTCCTTATTGTTTATAGCTTGAACCGATTCCTCGGTGACAGTACTGTGAATGTGGCTATTGCTAGTGAAGGTTGTACAGCTAGGGTATGGTTCTCCATCCCTTGCGTTTGCAGAGTATACTCATTTCCTTCCGAGTCTGGGATAGTATACTAGTCTCTTGCTTGTCAATTGATTTTACAGTTATGCATATATTTGTTCTGGCCTGTTAATGCGTATTACTCTCGGACCTGCCGCCGATATTAATACTCAGGCTCACAAGTTTCGAACTTATTCTTATATCAGCATGATTCGGTAATAGTTTGGTTTGCATACAAGGTTCCCGACAACGGGTTCCGTTAATCGTTTTCTTGCTTGAGACTATCTCTGTCTCCTTGTCTGCTTTGTATTATGCTAGTCATATTATAATCTGCTGTTAGCTGAGAGCTACACCTATGTAGCTTTATCATCAGTTTAGCAGGTCTCGGGTCATGCCTAACAATTACAGCCTGCCTTTATTTAGACTACATCTAGACAATTATACTATTATCATAACAGTAATCTTTGGAATAAAAACACAGTATCAATTAACCACTGTAACTCTACTGCACTTCCTTATTTTAATTTCAACAGAGACTCTGTAATAGGAAACCATACCTGGTTCACCAGAGTCATGAGCAGGTACCTAAGCAAGTCTGCTGTACCTTGTTTCTGCTCGTCCACCCAGCCATGAGATCCATCTCTCAGATGGTTTTCTCCCCCCGAGCCATCTTGCAGGCCTCAAGCCCTCAACAAGAATCTGTGCACCTTGTGCCTGGTTATCTGGTCTCTACCAGACTTAACCTTTTTCTCTTGTATTTCTTTTCCTCTTTCCTCAGGAAAAAATCTCTTCTGTCTGTCCCCACAGCACAGAACTTCCTCCCTACATCCAGGACTTTTCCTGTTTGGGAGGGCAGTTCCAATCAGTTATTCCAACTGATCTTTTTCTTTGAAATCCACCTCCCAGAGGCTGCCAACATTTCAAGAAAAATATTTAATTTTTTCAATAATGTAGTTTATCACAGTTTTGTTTCTTTTAACATAAACAACAACTACTATATTGTCTTTTACCATAGTAAAATTCACATTTACATTTACTGGGGTCATTACATCTCCCCCTCCTGTGATTGGACATCGTCCCGATGTCTGTTTTCCTTAAACAAATTCGGGTAAGCTTCTTTAAGGAGTTCCTCATCCTCCCAAGTGGCCTCTTCAGGCCCATAATGCTGCCACTGCACCTTAGCTTGGATAATAACCCGTTTCCGCAGCTGCACTTCTCTCCGGTCGAGAATGGTTAGTGGTTAGACCAGAACCTCGCCTTCCGGCTCGACCTGCAACAGCAACAGATTTAGTTATTTCCTTGTTTAAGAATGAAGCTTATTTAAAATGACCAGATTTAATTCTTACCCGAACATCCTGCCATCGAATCACATGTTTAGGATCGTAGACGTATTGTTTTAATACGGAAACATGAAAAACATTGTGGATCTTAATATGGCTTGGTAGGGCAAGCTGATAAGCTACTAGCCCCACTCTTGCCAGGATTTGGAAAGGTCCAAAATAGCGAGGTGCCAGCTTGGCACACCCACTCCACTGCAAGGTACTCCTTCTGGTTTGGATTCTTACGAAAACATGGTCTCCGACCTGAAATTCTTTGAACCTTCTCTTTCGGTCTGCAAAACTTTTTTGTCTGTCTTGAGCAGCCTTTAAGTTGTTACGCACCTTCTTCACCATGTCTTCCATTTCTTTGAGCATATCCGGGCCAAACCTTAACCTATCCTCAGGTCCACCCCAACTTGAGGGTGTGCGGCACTTCCGCCCATACAGAACCTCAAAGGGACTCAGCTGAGTTGACGTATGATACCCGTTATTATACGCGAATTCAACCAAGTGGAGGTATTCCTCCCATTGGGTTGGTTTCATCATAACACATGCTCTCAGCATGTCCTCCACTACCTGATTCACTCGTTCCGTTTGGCCATCGGTCTGGGGATGATAAGCTGTGCTAAAGTTCAGCTGTGTTCCCAGTTCAGCAAACAATGTCCTCCAAAAGGTTGATGTGAACTTAACATCACGATCAGAGATTATTACCTTCGGAAGCCCATGCAGTTTGAACACATTCTGCATGAAAATATGAGCAATTTGCACAGCCTTATATGTGGATTGCACAGGTATGAAGTGTGCTGCCTTACTTAACTTATCTACCACCACCATAATGGAATCATTATTTTTCTTTGTTCGAGGCAATCCGGTTATAAAGTCCATGGATATAGTCTCCCATTTCCATTCCGGAATGGGCAAGGGCTGTAGCAGCCCTGCGGGATGCAAATGCTCTGCCTTGATCTGTTGACATTCTAAACATCGCGCTAGATACTCAGCTACCTCCTTCTTCATTTTTGGCCAGTAGTATTCCTTCCGAAGTGCGGTGACCATTTTCTGGTACCCTGGATGCCCGGTATAATGGCTGATATGAAATTCATCCAGAATCAGTTTTCTAAGACTATCTTTGTTGGGCACATACAACCTTTTATGGAAATACAGCTTTCCGGCATCGTATAACTCGTATCCTTGTTGTATTTCCTTATCAGAAAGCTGTTGTACTTGCTGTTTAATTTGCTGATATATAGCATCTTGATCAGTTGCTAATTTTATCTTTTCAGGTAAGGTACACTGCCATTTACTGACCGAAATTCTGCACACACATTGCACCTTTCGACTCAATGCGTCAGCTACCCGATTCTCCTTTCCCTTCAAATGCTTTATTTCAAAATCAAACCCACTTAAAAAGTCTGCCCAACGAGCTTGTCTCGTCTTTAAGGTGGGTTGACTGAAATAATTTGTTAAGCTGTGAGGTCTGTCAACAATAGAAATTTCCTTCCCAAAAGGTAATGTTGCCACATTTTTAGTGCATGGATAACAGCTGCTAATTCCAAATCGTAAGCAGAGTACTTCTGCTCATGTTCCTTTAGTTTCCTTGATTCGTATGCAATCACCCTTCCTTCTTGCATCAGCACTCCTCCCACACCTTCTTTACTTGCATCAGTACAGACCACGTAATCCTTATTAGGATCAGCTATACTCAAGATGGGCGCGGTGGTGAGTAAATGCTTGAGCTGCTCAAAGCTCTGCTGACATTCTGAGGTCCACTTAAATATCTTTCCCTTCTTTTGTAAGGAGGTGATAGGGTATGCTACCCTTGAAAAGCCTTCCACAAACCTTCTATAATAACCCGCTAGCCCCATAAAGGATCTGATATCTGCCACGTCCTTTGGTATGGGCCACTCCATTATAGTTCTGATTTTTTCAGGGTCCACTGCAATTCCTTCCTTTGTGATCACATGACCTAAGTATTGTATTTCCTCCTTAAAGAAATCACACTTACTAAACTTTGCATATAACTGATGTTCTCGCAAAGTTTGCAACACCACTCTAAGGTGTTCTTCATGCTCCTTCCTTGATCGGGAGTAAATCAGAATGTCGTCTATGAATATTAACACAAACTTATCTAAGAACTTGTGAAACACACTGTTCATCAAACACATGAAGGTAGCAGGTGCATTGGTCAGACCAAAAGGTAGCACCACGAATTCGTAGTGTCCATACCGCGTTCTGAAAGCTGTCTTAGCGATATCCTCCTCCCTAATTCTGATCTGATGATAACTAGATCGCAGATCGATCTTAGAGAATATCGTTGCTCCCTTCACCTGATCAAAAAGTTCGTCTATCCGAGGCAAAGGATATTTTTTTTTGATCGTGAGCTTATTCAGCTGACGATAATCAATACACATCCGGAAAGTTCCATCTTTCTTTTCGACAAATAACACTGGGGCTCCCCAGGGTGATACGCTGGGACGGATGTAATTCTTGTCTAACATCTCCTGTAGTTGCATTTTCAATTCAGTTAGTTCTGGTACGCTCATTCGGTATGGTGCCCGTGACACGGGTGCTGCTCCCGGAATCAATTCAATGGTGAAGTCCACATCTCTTTTAGGTGGTAATCCCGATACTTCCTCAGGAAAAACATCTGCAAATTCTTGTACCACCGGAATGTTGTCCAGCATGGCAGTTTTATCCTTCTGATTTGCGTAACCCACCTGAATAGCATAAATTTGACATTTCTTCTTGATGCATTTAGCTAACTGAGATGCTGTAATGGGTCGAATATGTACGGGATGTTTGATTCCTTGTAACTCTTGCTGCTCTCCACGGTCATCCTTATAGTAGATAGTTTTTGTCTTGCAATTCACTAAGGACCAGTGTTTTTCCAGCCAATCCATCCCAATCAGGATGTCATATGAACCCAACGGTAGTATGTTTAAGTCTGCCACTATTGGCTGCCCTGCTATGGTTAAAGAGAAATTATTTATTTTGGCCAAGACTCGTCTCTTGGCTCCTGTAGCTAATTGGACCAGCCACGGATTTCTGAACTTTTCAGATTGTAACTTACACTGTTCTACTATCTTTGGGCTAACATAACTTAAAGTAGCTCCTAGATCAATAAGACCAGCTATAGATAGGTTTGAAATTTTACCTTCAAATTCAACCATAGATGGCTGGTACTCTGCTTGGCGGTCCTCCAAAGCCGCATTAATTCTGGGTACACTACGTGCCACATCCCCAACGGTCAATGCTTCATGAATTTGGGATATCTGGTTCGTCCCCTTCCGCTGCGGGCAGTTTTTGACATAGTGAGGTCCTCCACAGCCCCAGCATTGAACTGGAGGTCTGGTCATCCCTTCACTTTCTAGCCTAACAGGCTGTTCACTTACTCTAGATTCACTTATTGGCCTAGCTCGGGGCGCACTTCTTGCTACAGATCTACTGTTTAATCCTTTACCAGCTCCCTTACTTCCATTGCTGCGACCTCCCTTGCTGTTTCCAGCCATCCGGCTACTCTTTTTCTCATTCCATCTTTTATTTGAAGTATCCCCCTTCAGTTTATTCTGCTGGTAGCAGATCCTTGCTTTACGAATAGCCTCATCCATGGTCCTAGGATTGTCAAACTCAATCCTCTCTCTTATATATGAAGGTAAGCTGCTCACAAACCTTTGAACCTTGGCTTTCTCCTCCTTGATATAAGGTACATAACGTAGCAGAGAGGTAAAGCGATTAATGAACTCGTCCATAGTCTGCTGCCCCAGTCTTAAATCATGGAACTCTCTCGCTTTCTCATCGTAGAAGCGCTCAGTTAGGTACCTTTCTTTGAAGTATTTCTGAAATTTCTCCCATGTAATGGTCCGTTCACTGACCCCCTTGACAATCTTGATTTCCTCCCACCACAAGGTTGCCTTACCTTGTAGCTGGAAAATAGCCAGTCTCGCCTTCAAGTTGTGATCATACTCATACAACTGAAAATATTTATTCATATTTATTAACCATGCTTCTGCTGCCTCTTCCTGTTCTCCATCGAAATGTGCGGGTTTAATCTTCCGGAATTCTCCCTGCAGCTCCATTTTCTGACGTTTGAGGTTTGCTGCTGTGGTACATTGTCAGAATGATCCTCTTTACCTTCTGAATTTTTAGGTACATTCTGAAAGTCTTGCTCCTCTGTCACCCTCTACTGTTCCACGCTGGGGTTAGATGAAGGTGGATTTTGCCTGTCCGACAAACTCTTCAGAATTCTTTCTTGTTCTACTGTCAAACGTGCGTTGTCTTCTCGCAAGCGTGCCATCTCATTTTTCAACTCCTGAATGGTTTCCAGTATGGCAAGATTGGTACTGCGTGTTTCTTCACCCAACTGTACCCACAGCTCTGGGTTCTCCCGAGGGTTACTACCGTCTCCTTGCATTTCGTTGCTTTTTCCTTCTTCTTTGGCTTAACTGCTAGCTGTTATAATTCTGTGTGTCACCCCTTCATAGACAGAGCAACAGTTAAGTAAATTATCAGTTTTCATATATATGCATGGTGTATGCTTCTGCACAGTGAAACATGTCATGTTTGAGGCCACAGTGTTGTAACTGGGCTCTGATACCAATTTGTCACATCCTCATTACCATACAAATAAAAAAAAAAATTACACATACCATGTAATCTAACCCACTGCTTTGCATACTTTCTAACTAGGTGTTACCGCATGTAAATGTGTTATCAACATGGTGCATCTACCAACCATTAAACTATATAACAATGTTAAATTTATGTGGTCGGTTTTCAGCACTTTACTATGTTGTTATGCGCTGACATGATACTTATGTTGACATGGTGTTTGGGTTGGTCACATTGACTCACAACTAAGTCATTAACCTTGTGACCCTACCCAGTACGCAATGTATTAATTTGGTGCGGAGTTAGATGGTCCGACCGCAGCCTTTGCAGGTGCCAGATCACTTGGTGTCTTTATGAGTTTAGTCCACTGCTTGGCAGGTGGCATGTCCGGCCCACCCTGCCATGTGACCTCTCGGGCTTGGGTACCTTGGATACTCCGCTACAGGTTCCCGCCAGGCTTCGACGGTCAAGATCCACATTTCAGATCCAACGGATGGGAATGGTTAAGGGTTTTAGGGCAGCTCAAAACCCCACCGGAGCGAGCCCAGAACCCATTTCTCATAGTTTCCTCCGACTCCTCCGGGTGATCTGATGCCGGATCGAGACCTCAGGCTTCGTCCTCACATATTGCTCATCCTCAGGGAAATGTGAAGTACTTGTTGTTACGCCTGCAAGGTAACGGTTAACTGGTTTTAACTTTAGAGATTGCATTCAACATGTCTTAATCTATTGTCTGCTCATGGCTTATTCTAACTTTGTTCTCTTACTGCAAGGTCTGCAGATGGATTCGGTGCTGCCCTTTCAGCAATGACACAGTCTTTAAGCTCAACATTACTGCTCACTCGGCGACCACAGGTGAGATCTTTACTCCTGTTATCCTTTTTCCCTGAATGTTAGAGCTCGGTAGCTCTTCTTTTAATGAGGTCGAGGGTTTGATTGTGGCAGTCCGCCGTTTGAACGCTGGTTGACCCTTCTTCGATCGGCTGAGGTATTTACAGACGGACCTTTACCGTTTGCATGTGGTTGTTATCTTGATGGATCTATGCTCAACACCGGGAACGCACAGTCCATGGCGACCCGTGTATTCTGTCTCTTCTTTCTGTAATTTTGTTTTTGTTAGGGTTTAATCGCCCCTTTGGCATTTCTAGACATTGGAATTGTCTATTTTGGATATTTGATATTGTACAGGACCGACCGGGTCCTAACACACAAAAATGGGTTATGAATCTGGGTTTTTAATTTGAAAGTTTCCTGTTATATATATCAATGCTTGCGCAATAATGCCCGACCCAGGGTTTACTATCGAGGTATTTTTTTTTTCTTTAGTTAATATGTATATATGTGTATAGCCGAACATGGCTCTGCTCGAACCCTTTTGATTTTCATGTGCTGAGTAATGCTATTGAAATGGGTTACATGCTTACAGCTGATATCATAAGTATCGGTTAGTATTTCTCCATTTACTATTGCATTCCGTCTCTGCTTATGATAAGTCGCCCGTCTCAGCGGCGGCAGACTCTTGTTTTGCTTTACATTTTCGTTACAGTTTCAGGGAGTATTGATTCGATAACTCCATATGGTTTTTGCTAATGTTATCTGATTATAAGTCCTAACAATTTACTATATTCGTCATACTATATTCTTTTCACTTAGCCAGTCATATATTACACATGCATAATTTATTTCTGCAGCCATATGCACGATTTCACTGTTCTGTCAACTCGTTTTCCTTATCGTTTATAGCTTGAACCGATTCCTCGGTGACAGTACTGTGAATGTGGCTATTGCTAGTGAAGGTTGTACAGCTAGGGTATGGTTCTCCATCCCTTGCGTTTGCAGAGTATACTCATTTCCTTCCGAGTCTGGGATAGTATACTAGTCTCTTGCTTGTCAATTGATTTTACAGTTATGCATATATTTGTTCTGGCTTGTTAATGCGTATTACTCTCGGACCTACTGCCGATATTAATACTCAGGCTCACAAGTTTCGAACTTATTCTTATATCAGCATGATTCGGTAATAGTTTGGTTTGCATGCAAGGTTCCCGACAATGGGTTCCATTAATCGTTTTCTTGCTTGAGAATATCTCTGTCTCCTTGTCTGCTTTGTATTATGCTAGTCATTTTATAATCTGCTGTTAGCTGAGAGCTACACCTGTGTAGCTTTATCATCAGTTTAGCAGGTCTCGGGTCATGCCTAACAATTACAGCCTGCCTTTATTTAGACTACATCTAGACAGTTATACTATTATCATAACAGTAATCTTTGGAATAAAAACACAGTATCAATTAACCACTGTAACTCTACTGCACTTCCTTATTTTAATTTCAACAGAGACTCTGTAATAGGAAACCATACCTGGTTCACCAGAGTCATGAGCAGGTACCTAAGCAAGTCTGCTGTACCTTGTTTCTGCTCGTCCACCCAGCCATGAGATCCATCTCTCAGATGGTTTTCTCCCCCCGAGCCATCTTGCAGGCCTCAAGCCCTCAACAAGAATCTGTGCACCTTGTGCCTGGTTATCTGGTCTCTACCAGACTTAACCTTTTTCTCTTGTATTTCTTTTCCTCTTTCCTCAGGAAAAAATCTCTTCTGTCTGTCCCCACAGCACAGAACTTCCTCCCTACATCCAGGACTTTTCCTGTTTGGGAGGGTAGTTCCAATCAGTTATTCCAACTGATCTTTTTCTTTGAAATCCACCTCCCAGAGGCTGCCAGCATTTCAAGAAAAATATTTAATTTATTCAATAATGTAGTTTATCACAGTTTTGTTTCTTTTAACATAAACAACAACTACTATATTGTCTTTTACCATAGTAAAATTCACATTTACATTTACTGGGGTCATTACAAAAACTAAACTAAAACAACTAAAATCTAAATTATAATTATATTTTAATTAATAATACAAAAAAAAATCAATAATTTAAACTAAATTACAAACTTTAAAAAAATTAAAAATATATATATATATTAATTAAATATAATATCAAATTTTATTAACTAACAATCAAAATAAAATTATAAATTTAAACATTTAAATGAATCTAAACTATTTAACTAAACTAAAAATAAAATATAATTCAAATAATAACCAAACAATATTTAAAACTAAAAATAAAACTAAAACTAAAACACAATATTTAATTAAATTATAATTGCATTAACTATTAAAATTAAATGAAATTAATAACACAATCAATTAATTCAAACTAAACTACAAAATAAAAAATAATAAAATAAAACTAAAACACAATATTTAATTAAATTATAATTGCATTAACTATTAAAATTAAATGAAATTAATAACACAATCAATTAATTCAAACTAAACTACAAAATAAAAAATAATAAAATAAAAGTATATTAAATGAGAATTAAAATAAAATTATAAAGTTAAACAAAACTAAACGCTAAAATAAAAATTAAAATTAATTAAAATAAAACTAAAATAACTAAACCACATTTAAAATTAACCTAAACAATTAAAAATCTAAATTACAATCATATTACTAATCATATAAGTTTACATTTCTTACAAATTTTATATTCTATTGTTTCATAAATAGAATGACATTTTTAGATTATCCATTCAATATGTGTAGAGCTTTGATGATTTTTCATGAGATCTCGTGTAATTTAAATAGTTTACGGTTAAATAGTTTGCAATTGTTACTGTGTTTTAACTAATTCTAATCAATATTTAAATTCTTTTAAAAGTAGATTTCAAATTTGCTTTTAACTTAGTTAATTTTTCATGAGAACTTGTTAGATTTAAATTGGCTTTGAGTTAAATAATTTGCAATTTTTATAATCTTTCAAAAAACAATAATTGATATTTAAATTCTTTTCAAAATAGGTTTTAAAGATATAAATTTACTTTTAACTTCGTTGTTTATCAATGTTGGATATTAAATTTAGGTTTTTCCAAAATAATTATCAAGTCATGGATAAATAAATTTAAATTAATTTTTTTTTAAGGCACTTTAATTTTTATGGATTTTATAATTAAAAATTGCAATTTTGAGAAATTAAAGATTATATAATTAAAAAGTATAATTTTTAGAAATTACTTTCAAATGTTATATAAATTTGATTAAGAAAAATTACACCAAAAAAATAAAAGAATTCAAAAATTCAAGATACATTAAAAATATGTATAACTTAATTATACATACTAGACATTAAAATTTACCATTCCAAATAATAAGGAAAAAATAACAATTAAAATTTGGCATCTTAGGACTACCATCCTTTCAATCCCCATCTTTGAAGAATAAGGAGGTGGAACTAAAAGTGATCCATGACTTGGCCATCTCTACTATTTCATTGCAAAATCTTTAATGACATAGTCGATGGTATACACTTTGTTAGAATTGGTTTACTTTTAAATTCGATAAAAAGTTATATATCATCTATTTTAATGGCATTTTATTTCCTTTTAATTTTTACAATCTATATAATGTTAGGGAAAACATAATTTAATTGAGAAAATAAATATAAATTCGTAACTCCTATCACTCTAAATAGATTAAATAAGATAATGAATTTTTATTTTTTTCCATATTATATATTTAAATTATTAAAAATTTTAATTAAAAATAAAAAATTAAAATTTTAAAATATTATTAAAATTTATAATAATTTTAAAATATGTTATTTCCTTTTCAATAAATCAAATTAAAAATAGTCATAATATCTTATATCAATTTAAAACATTCACTATGGTCACAATTATGGCTACAGTTATCGTCCTTTTTATCAACTGAATTTAATATATGTTTAGAAGCGAAACATATTTAAATGAAATTAGAATATTGTTAAGATATTTGAGTTGGAAAATTTTGAACAAGGTTTAAGACTCTGAATAAATTTAATATTGTAACTATGTGAAAGAACAATTGGCTTATATATAATGGCTATAAACTTCATTGCATCCCACAACACTCTTAATGTGATACTTAGTACGTTATTATGATATAACAAAATTTTCAAGTCTAAAAATGTTAATGATTTTCTTAATATCATGCTTTATTGATTTTATTCAATAAAATAAAATCCAGAAATGGTTTGTCTTATTATTAAAATATATATGATAGTAGTATATTTATTATTTTAAATTCTGCTGTATATTACATTAAAAACACTTTTAAAATAAATGCATGCTTTTTCATTATGTCTTTACGGATGTTTAAATGGTATTTGTCCTATTATTAAAATATATATGATAATATTATATTTATTATTTTAAATTTTGTTGTATATTACATTAAAAAAACACTTTTAAAATAAATGCATGATTTTTCATTATGTCTTTACGGATTTTTAAATGGTATAGATAGTCCATGTTTTAAATATCTTTTAATTAACGATATTTATTTTAATATATTAAGAATTTATTTTTTATTAAAGAAATAGTTGCTTCATCATCATGTGTTTGGAATCCTTTTTAAGTGGTAGTTTTTGGCATCTTTTTAAGTGACTGTTTATTTTAAATATAATAATGGTTTTAATTTTAGTTTTTATTGGTGTTTTTTTAATAAGTGTGTTATATTAATGTAATAGTTATAATATTGGTTTTTTTTTTACAGTTGTGTTTCAAATTTTTCTCTAAATTTTCAGATTGCTCATTTGGTTTTTTCCTCTAAGCAGATGGTCTTTCCGAAGATTATTACAGAAGAAGATAATTATTTTTGTAAATAATTTTTCATTTATTAATTTCTCGAATTCATCCATGTTTTTACTTTACGTCAAATTTTAGTAATATAAAGATTTTCTAAATTGATATTTTCGTTAAAAAAATATAATATAATGTATATATTTTTATCTAAATTGAGGGTTTTTTTTTACATTTTCAAAATATAATAATTATTAAATATTATATTTTAAGATTTTTTAAATTGTTACTTATTATTTCTTTTGTAAATTTGGTAAAGTTATATTTGGATGGGTTACTTCACATTAAGTAGTGTCTCAACATAGCACCACACTCTACGAACTAATTGTTATTTATTATTATTCTATTGTACATATTATTATTTTAATGTGATTATATTTTTTTT
Organism: Pinus tabuliformis; assembly: GCA_031772625.1. Lineage (NCBI taxonomy): Eukaryota > Viridiplantae > Streptophyta > Pinopsida > Pinales > Pinaceae > Pinus > Pinus tabuliformis. The sequence continues at coordinate 995,076,990 of CM062810.1, read as the reverse complement.
TATTAAATTTTACTTTTTTAATAATATTTTTTCATTTAGATAATATAACAATGGTTTTCTAACTTAATAAGCCATACAAGTATCCAAAGATTATATAAATTTATAAATTGTTAGGGTTAATATAAATTTATTTTCATTTAAAAATAAAAAATATTTTTAATATTTTTAATTCGGATATTTCACATTAATTGTTAAATTTAATCAATCTATTTAAAATATTTCTAGATAGTTTGAGTGGGCTTACTGGTTAAAAGTATTTTTCATACCCTAAAAGGTAATAGGTTAAAAAATAAGAGAGGTGGAATATTTATGCCCAATGATAACAAGGTTCAATTGTTGGAATACTAAAAAATGTAGCGGAACAAAAATGTAGAAAAGCCAAGGGGATCAAACCTCTCAAGATGCAAACCATTTTTTGAATGCAAAACTAAGAAAAGTTTTTCACATCCAAATATTTGACATCAAAATGATTTATATATATTTGACATTGAAATATTTTATTTATGATTCATATTCTACACATTAAAATTTTAATGCATACCCCAATTCTTTTTTGAAGTAGAAAACATCTCTCTCTCTGTCAACTTTCATATTAAAAAGTGAATGAATTACAAATATCCCTAAACAAAACTAATCAATGGAAGAAAAACTCTCTTGATATATCACGTGTCAGTTCAAGGACGAAACCCAACTGAGAGATTGTTGAGAGAATTGAATTGTGACCTCTCAAAATCAAAGGTACTTTAAGAAAGATGATTCCATTAATTAAGCTAATTGAGCTAAGCCTCCAGACTACACATTAAAATGTTAATACGTGTCCTAATCATATTTAAAAATATGGAAACATTTCTTTATAGGACACTCTATATATATAATGATTTTTACTATACATATTTTTTAAAATTTTATATATACATGCCAACTCCGTATTAAAAAATAAATTAATTACAAATTTCTTAAAAAACACATCTTTATGGAAAACAAACTCTATATATATATATATATATATATATATTTTGAAATATTTTATTTATATATTTGATATTGAAATATTTTATTTATTAGTTATTGATTATAGTATTAATATATGCTTCATTGATATTTCTAAATAGAAAACATACATTTATAAGACACTCTCTTTATATATATAACAATATTTTTGTTATAAATATTTTTTAAAATATTATATGTGAACTCCATATTAAAAAAAATGAATGAATTACAAATCTCTCTAGATAATTTATTAATGGAATAAGAATTCTCTATATATAATCCATATTAAACATTTTTATTTTTATTTATGGAGAACCATAAAATATTTTTATGTTAGTAATATATTTTTATTTTAACTATTACATGCCAACTAAGCAAAGAATGAATTACATATCATATAATCACTTTATAACTATATAAAGTGGATGTAAAAGTAAGGTGGAAATTGAAGTATTTTATTTATGACCAACATTGTTTTTATTTTTCTGATTACTAGTTTTGAATTTGTTACGATAAGTATAATTTTATTATTTTTAAATGTAACCTATGTGACAACATCTACCTCATACTTGGCTATGGAAGGCCTCTTGGCACAAGAGAGAGATCAAATCTCTCAAAATGAAAACCTTTTTTTGAATGAAAAACTTGTATAAGTTTTTGCATGTATAAATATTTGATTCCTCTTGGTTCTTGGTAGATTCAAAGCTAAGATAAATTTATGTTGTTTTTAAACAATTTACTAATAAATCATTATTTGTGTGTTACATTGAAATGTTTTATCTATGTTTCACATTATACACATTAAAAATTTAATACATGCTCGGATCATAACCGGAAGTAGAAAATATATATTTATTTTGTTATATATAGTATATTTATAGTTGATATTGAAATAAATAAAAAAATATATATATTTTTTGTTGTTAGTATTTAAAATTTTATATGTCAATTTTATATTAAAAAAACTCAAACAACATACTAATAAAACAAAAAATCTCTATATAAATGTAACAGCCTCCTCCCACATCTACCCAAGCAACCGGTTAGCCAGGGTAAACATGTGACAAGATGCCACTATGATAACATTCAACCTCCTTGGTGACTTTAAGGAAATGGAATCGAAGGAACATCACATACAGTCATCTAACATCATCCAAATAACCTTCAGGAGACAAGTCCACCACTCTAATTGCCTATCCCTGGGTCCTACTGTCGTTTTAGAAACTTAGGGCAAGGTAACACTCCCTAGACACTGCCTAGGTGAGTTAGTATCAAGACTAACGCTCCCCAGACACTCCCCAAGTTCTTTATAATGCTTTCCATACACTGCCCATGCGAGTTAGTATCGAGACTAATGCTCCCCATACATTGGCCAAGTGCTTTATAACACTTCTCAGACACTACCCAAGTGAGTAAGTCTCAAACTAACACTCTATTTTGCTAACATTCCAAGATTTGAGCCACCATTTTCGACCAAAAGCCCGAGACACTGCCCAAAATGGAATTATCACTTAGAATTAGTAAGGATGCAAGGAAGCAAGGATAAAAAAGAAATAAGATGAACAAGATCATAACTAGACCCTTACTAGCCATGGCAAAAATTTCGTCAAATATATCATCAACATGTAACCTACAGGTGCAAATAACAAAATTAAGTGTAGGGATCTCATACCTATCTGAGAATCGCTATGAACCATTGGTCCCTCATGCCATTTGATTCATTATCCTCCATTAACTCATAAGCATACTATCCATTCATATACAAGTAAAAACATGCTGAGAGCCATACATAGCTGCTGTCATGAAATGTGCATATAACCAACATAATAGGAATAGAAATACAATAAACATATTAGCCATCAAATCCATAAATACATCAGTTCCTTTACACATGAAAATCGAGGGAATGGATTTCTCCTTAATGAATGAAATGAACCAACTGAAGATGGGACTACGATGTTCCACCCAACTATAGAATGGCTAAGTGAAATGTCTCTTTAGTCATTCGCCCCCATGCCATATTCCAAGCATGAATGTGGGATCTCATAGAACACATCAATCAAAACTCATTCAAGGCTTCCAGAGGCCATCAACCTCAACCCATAAAATAGTGATTCCACCTCACGGTCGGACATCACCAAAACCATCATTAGATTGGTTTCCATCCAAGACTTCCAAGGCTTCTAGAGCATTTGTCCAACCAAGGCTTCCAGAACTAGTAACTCAACCCATAGCTTATACAAGGCTTCCAGATTGTTTGTCCAACCAAGGTTTCCAGGGCTAGTAACTCAACCCACCAAGGGCTTCCAGAGTGTTTTTCCAACCAAGGCTTCTAGGAATAGTAACTCAACCCAAGCTGTTACAGGGCCTCCAAAGCATTTGTTCAACTAGGGCTTCTAGGACTAATAACTCAACCCAAGCTAAGGAAACATGAGAACCAACCAAAACAAAGAAATGAAAGTAAACCCACAATCACCATGGATATCTAGGAAATGGCAAGGCTGGGCAATCCACTGTCGATCTAGGAAATCGTCCATGGCAATGACAGATCACAACCAAGAAACCACATGCATAAGCCATGCATGCAAAAACTACTGAAGAAATCATACATGCAACTTGGTACCTGCAAGCAAATCTGATGTAGTTGTTGGTGTCGATGCCCTCTTGCGCCTTCCTGCTCTTACTTTTCCTTCTTTCTCCAAGAATCTAAGTACTCCACACCCTCCGAGACTGCTCCAAGAAAACTATACATATCAAAGGGTATGATAGAGACAAAGAATAATGAGAGAGACAGAGAATAATGAGAGAGCTCCAAAACTGAACTAACCAAGTCTTCCCTGACCAAGCTTGCTCACTAATTCTTAGAAGCCTTTTTTATTAATGAGGCCTCTATTTTCTTCATTTTCCATTATTTTCCTGCAATTTCCTCCTCACATGCAACCTGTGACCTTTCACCTTCCTTTTCTCCTAATTTCAATTATTTTCATAAATAAATGTGCCAAAATACCTTTTTTCCTCTTTAATGCCTTAGCCATTTCCATTGCCAATTTCCTTAACCATAAACAACCAAATGAACACCCACTAGGATGTCTTGCCTACCATTCATCTTGGAATACATGTCCCATCATCCATGGTATTTATATAGTTTTACATGGAATTTTCACGAGGGCTATTACGGAACCGTCCCCCTTGGTGGAACACTATCCTCGGTGTTCAATGACATCTATAACCAACAAGACTACTGAAAACAAAGCATACTGCCCATGGAGCTTTATAACACAACTTTTTTCAATATTTACAATGAAAGACCTACTCATAATCAAAACATCATGAGAACATGACAACGTACCACATACTGGAGCTTTATAACATAGCTCATTACAGTATTTACAATAACCACGTATACATATACACATATGTATATTTTTTCAACCAGAAAATAAAAGAATATGATGCCTCCATCTGCAACAAGGGAATCCAGAGGCTAACATCTCCACCTTCAAAGTAATACCAGGATCCACCTCCTTCCTAGGAAGTCCAGAATCCACTACAAATTCAAATCTACATCCAATGTCCTGTGCTATAATCCAGCACCACTTATCCTCTCAGTGAATAGTTACCAACTCATTGTTTCAGGGCGCACTCCTAATGTGCATCTGATTCGATCTGTAAACTCTAATGACCAAAACAAATCCATCCATGACCTTCCCTTCTCTGCTACATAGTCCCTCGGGAATCCGGTCACCCTTTCTGTGCAGTTACTCACCTTCTAAGTTCCACAGGCACCCCCGTCCTAGGCAGTCCATCCCTTGGAAAGACTTCCTCACATTAGAAAATACAAAAACCAAGGCATATCCGTCCCTTAAAACCATCATACTATTCATAACATGCTCATGGAAATCAATGGACACTATTGAGTACCATTGTCCCTCAATGGACTTACTCCTGAATACTTTACCAGCATGTTGTTGCATGTTCCAATTTCTTTTCTTGTTACAAATTCTTGCAGTCATTTCAATCACCCATGTGGTAATTTCATGCATCCCTGTATTGACAACATAACTTCCATTATATTTAAAATAAATTGAAATAACTTCAAATCATACCTCATTGGTAGCTTGTCAATATAGTACATTTACAATTATCTTTGCTTCGTGTCACAACAAGTCAAACTAGCATATTTGACTAAATCAACATGTATAGAAATATCACATTAGGTTAGCTCAAAACATAACCATCATAGATCTAAATCATAAATCACATGTAACGATCATAAAGCAAAATCATAGATCACATATAATCATCATATACCATAGTCATAAATCTCATGCATAATAAAAATGAAATACAATATCAATACCTATCCTTCATTGATCCTTACATCTTCCTTTGTTCTTTTGTATAGACACCCGATTGGTTTCCACACCCAGCAAGCACCCAGTGCCTTCTCCTCTACCAGGTGCACATACGCATAGTGTGCATCACATAAATACAACCACACCTGACACACAACACCATGCAATACATGCACCTACACCTGACGTACAACGCATACACCCACAGTCAGTGTACAACACAGTGCATCCATCTATACCCGATGTGCAATACTACCCAATACATGTACCTACACAGGGTACAACACAACGAATACACACACTACAATGCCATGACTACATGATGCACGTACATAATACCTCATGCCCATAAGACAACATGGATGACATGCACATAATACCACACGTACACCAATACCATATGTACAGCATGCACACAGTACCACCAGTACACCACACCACCTACACAATGTGTGCACAACATCACATGTACATGGCACCAACTACACAAAGTGTACACAATGCCACATGTACACTACACCACTATACAACGTTTACAAAATATCACATGTACACAGTACCACATGCACGACATGTACGCAACATCACATGTACACATCGCCACATGCACAACATTTACATAACACCACATGCACACATTGCCACTTGTTCAATATGTACACAACACCACACACACATAACACCACTTGTACAATCATGCACATCACACCATGTGTACATAGTACCAATGTACCACATGCACACAACATTACTTGTACATAGCACTGCATATCCAACATTTACATAACATCATTTGTACACAGCATTGCATATCCAACATGTGCATAGTACCATATGCACACAACACCGCATATACATCATGCACACAGTACAATATGTACAGAATACCGCATATCCAACATGTACATGGAATCATCTATACCCAGTATTGAATATGTAACATTCATAGAACACTATTTGTACCATCCTGTACATAACACTGCATAACCAATATGTACACACACTATATATACACAACATTTCATGTGCACACATCATATATGAAACATGTACAACATATACAATATATGCACAACATTATTACCACACATCCAAACCCATATTGTCCTTACCAAGAGACCTTGCTTCCCATGTCTTATCCATGCTTACCCTAGCATGTCGCAAACCACACTACTATCACTTTCCTGATGTATCCTTCAACATTACATGTCATAACATAAACATAGGCATAATACAAGTATACAATACCAAATCATATCCACATGATACTGACCTCGTATATTTTTCGTGATTACTCTTCCTAGTTGATTTCTCACGAACCAGGAATCTCCTCATGCAATTCACTTGGATAAGAAATCATTCCTCCACAACAATGATCCTAACAACCCTGTCAAACAACGACATAGATACATATATAATAATTATCTTAAAGAAATCATCATCATGTCAAACAACAACATATATCCATACATACATGTATACATATATAAACATCAACATAATTATGATCATAACAAAATTTCCAGATAACATAAGGTCTAGGTTAAGAGAAATTCCTTTACTCATGCAACAGATGCACAACATTGAGAACAACAGTTCCCAACATAGCCAAGGCATATGACGCCTCAAATCCATTTTGTTATAAACATTTTTGGGAACTGCAACCCCAAGCATAAATTTCCATAAACTAAGGGCTGCTAAGTCCCTAAAAGTGTTCTTCGAACCCCTAAAAGAACAAGGTCAACTGATTACAGCTTCTCCCAGAAGTTCTCCATGAAAAACTGCTCAAAACTGGTCAAAACAGGACCATTTCACCTGCTCCATAGGCAAAGTGCATTGCATCTCACCTAAATACACACAGTAGGTGCGTTGAATTTCAAAAAGCCCTTCTATGGGGTGCGATGGGTGAGAAGGGACAAATGGCAGTGTCAATCCGCGAGGTGGAGAAGCATGGAATCTTCCAGAAACTTCTCCTGTGACACTTGCCTCTCTGAATTCGACCAGGGATGAGTAAGAGATCATCAATCTCCAAGTGGAAGCAAGAACTATCAGAGGGAAGATAGTAATCAAATCTCAAAAGCTGTCTCACCTCCCTTGCAGAAATCTATTTATGGATCCCTCATCCCAGAGATCCAGAGGCTGGAATTTTGCATCTCATAAGGAATTGCTGTTGGTTTCTTGAGGCAACATCATAGTGTTGGGTGATCTAAGCTTTTCATGAGGTGAAGAAGGGCTCACTTGCTGAGAGGATGATGCTGGGTCAGAACGATTGGTTGTAACTCTCTTGGCTCTTTCTTGATTATCAATAAAGCTATTCAAGTTTTCCTCCATACTCTTGCGTGATTTACGTTTTATGCATTTGTATGGTCAATTTACATTTGATCCTAGATTGTTTATGATAATAGATCCATGTTCTCGTATAGTGTTATGCTGCTTTGATTCTACAGGTACTCTGTGAAGCTGGGTATACAAGAAAGGCAAGCAGCAAAGGACTATCAGAAGAGAGAGGAATCGAGCAAGGAACCAAGCGCAAGACAGAGGTTGGTCTCCTTTATTCTTCTCTCATCTATCTTTCATAAATGAAAGTAGTTTTACTTTGTTTGTTTCTAAGGTAGCTACCAGCGTTAGTGGGATTAGCAGTTCTGCATAGACACTTTTCCTTGTAACAAAATGGCGACTCTGCTGGGGAACGAATAGATTGATTGTTTATCTACATTTGTTTACTTTATAAACTTACAGACGGAGCCTAAAGTCAAGCCAGCTAGCCTTCGAACTGCATTTTCTCTACAAGTGCAAAGTAGATAAACGCTGCTTCAGTCAATCTCCGGGTTTTGTTTATGAATTAAACAATTTATTTACAAGCTTTCTAATTGCCCTCGTGGTGGCTCTAGTAACCTCCTTAGATCTACCCCTATGATTGATTTACTGATTACCACTTGCTCGGCCAAAATCCCTAAACTGAACTGCAAACTGTGACCCGGAACCCAATCAAAGTCTCGTCCCTGGTCCAGCGCACTGTCTGTTCTGTGAATCTCAAATTCAGCGCACTTCCCGAGTGTAGTAGGTGTGTTGCATTTCAGTTCCACTGTGTTACAGGTGCGCTGATCAGACTAGGCATTGTTCCTAAATTTTGGTTTCTGTGTTCACTTTTTTCAAATCTATTCAAGAGTTTTGCTGCCTGTAGTCAGTACACCTCTGTTTGAAACCCCTTTCCTTGTTCTTATTCTACCTCCATTGTGCAAAGAACTGTAAATGTTTTTATGTATTTTTTGAGTCATTTTCAGTTCTCCTTTACAAAGAAGTAACGTAATTGTACTGTCGTTTCTTGATTTGAAAGTGTCACAAGTGTCGTTTTCAGTCATAGAAGAGAATCTGATTGTTCTTGATAGTTGATTACCCTGTTACTATTGTATTTGATCTGAATTAGTAGTTTTTCCAGTGTCAAAAGCAAGTTTTCATTTCCAAATCGCAAAGTGTTGTCATTGTCTTCATTTTGATTTTGAAAAGAAACTTGTTAGTAATTGTCGCTTTGAAAAATAATTCAGATTTGCACATTAGCTTTATTTTTATCATTCACATATTAAGAAGGCTGAAAACAAATACATGCATGTGCATTTGCATTTATATTGTTTGATTGGTTTGATTTAGGACAGTGCATATATTGTGTGCTCTATGCTCTTTGCTGAAAGAATGCCATTTCTCTTTCCTTAGTAGCTAGGATTTTCATTGCACAAAGAAGATAAAATGACTGTTTATCATCTTAGATTGCATTTTAGGAATTGTACATCTACATCACGTGGTGAACCTGAAAGGCAAATTTCTTAAGCAAGATCAACTATAAAGTAAATTTAATGAATCTAACAATGCTTTGGAACCTAACGCATAACATCTAGAAGTCTAGGCTAGAGACGTATTCTGGCGTCGTAAAGCCTGGTAACTGTTGTTTTCACTGTTGGTTGGGTGATTCCTCCACTTTGAGACGATAAGTGCCAGTACGGACTTGTGCTCCCACGTACCGTCGAGTATATTTTGGGAGACCACAATAGGCTTAATCCTTTATCCATAGGAAGCCGTGTCTGCCGCCCTACCGATCGCAATGCACTGAACACAACATTCGGGAAGATTGACTGTCGTACCGTAAAAAGTATTCTGCAGTTTTGAGATTGGTTTGGTAATCCCTCTATCTAGATTTCCAGAGCAGTCCCTTTTGTTCCTTTTCAGACTCCTTAATGGAAAAGGTCCATCTGAGCACTTGTCACTTCAGGCTCATTAAAAATTGAAGGCGACTAGAGTCATCTTTTGTTTTTTCTCGACTCTTAAAAATTGAAAAAACAAGTTGTGTCAAAGCATCTAAAATTCATCTAATTCGGAGACATACTTCCCCTTTATTTTTAGTTGATCGAGTAATTTGCAATCATGGAAGAAAGTCAATTGAGACCCCGTCGTTCGCAGAGGCTTACGAGTCAACCGTCTTTGTCTCCGGAATCAAAACTATTACGGGCAAAGCGAACTCGTTTAACTAGTTCCAAATCTCCTGGTAAAGTTAGAACAAGTGTTCCAACACCATTAGAGACTCCGGTTACTCCAAACGTTTCTGGTATCCCTGCCTTTACAGAAGAAGTTCAGCAACCACCGAGGGACAGTAGCTCTGATCCTAGTTTGAAGGTAAACACTTGTGTTACTGAACCAGTTTCATCTACAACCAGTTCGGAGAGTGTTATTCCCCAAACATCTGTCGCTGCAGATTCCATACCTTCTTCGGCACCAGAAATATTTTACGGACCTGACGGTCTACCTCTTCCACCTGGTCTGATTGCTATAGAAGAGATTGTGGAGGATCCTACATCTAGTACTCCATCGCAATTTGGAGTCGGGATCACTCTGTATCCTTCTTCATCAGAAATTAGTCTACCGCCATCGGAAGCTCCTGTAGAATCGCTAGGTAATCTTTTGGATAGACTAGAAATGTCTGAACAACCATCGACATCTAGGACTGTGTCGTCCGACACAGCGATGGCAGAACTTCCTGCTGTCACTCCAACAATGTTTGCTGGTATACCATCTGTCCCAACTAGCTCTCAATCGCTAGAAGGGGCCCACTCAGGGGCTATTTCGACAGTATGGTATGTTCCTGTTTTTTCATCTGGAATAGTATCCAGAAACTCTTATGTTGAGTCTCAACAAATTGATCCTTCAGGGTGTCAATTTGGGAAATCCGGTCCCTAAGGGCAAACCATTCCTTTAAGTACCGGATTACCACTGTATGGGGGGCAGTATACCCTTTCATTGTCTCCTCCGGGAGGACAACCATACGGGAGTTCACAAAAAATTCAGGTTATGCTGGAATTACATCTAGCGGTTGGGTGTTGATACTGCCTCAACAACCAAGAGTTGTATATTCAATGCAACAATGTTTACCTATGTCAAATATACCAACTATGCCAGCTATTGTGATGGTGTCGCAAGTACAAGCGCTACTTGTTGTATGCCAACCTCAGGTTTCTTAGGTTGTAATGCAACAGCCTCTTGACCCAGCGACTCAACCACAATCGCCGACTAGTGGAATGACACAGGGCCAAACGGGTACAATTACCCCTCATCTTGGTCAAACAGTTAGTATCGGGCAATAGCACATGGCTTCACAACCATGGTTGGTGCGATACCAACAACCACAATTCCAACAAGTATACCAAGGATCTGAGAAACAAATCTTTGCAAATAGTGGGCAGTCGTATATTCAAAACGGTTAAAATCAACCATTCTACAATGGTTATGCCCACCAACCTTACCAAAGTTACCAACATCAAATGCATTATGCTGGTATGCAAAGACCAACTGCTCAGGCGATTCCATCTTATCCTGGGTATGCTTCGCCTAACCTGAATCAACAGTTACCCTTCGTGGCGACTTTAAAGTTACCGGATCTAAATCGGTTAACAAATGATCCAATCGCTTATGCCCCTTGGTGGCCAGCGATTTCACATAAACTTCCGTCAGATATTCCTAAATTTAATGGAAATCCGGGTGAAGATCCATCGAATCATGTGATGACCTTTCATCTGTGGTGTTCATCAAACACCCTAAATGATGATTTGATTAGGCTTCGCCTTTTTCAGAGGACGTTAACTGGTCCGGCAGCAAAATAGTATATCGAATTGCCTAGAGCTTCGTTTGACAACTTCAATACCCTAGCCACAACCTTTTTAACCCATTTTCAGTTATCGATAAGGTATGAAACGGGAACAGAACTTCTTACCAATTTCAAACAAACAACGGCCACTCACATATCTTATCATATACATGAGTGGCGACGTCGTCGTAGAATGGTAAAAACGTATGTTCCTGATTAGTTTTTAGCTGAATGGTTTATTAAGTCTTTGTTACTTTCCATTACAGAAGATGTGGAAAAAGGGGGAGTCATCACCGAAGAGCAAGTTATTGCTCGTGCGCAAAATTTGGACTTGATTTACACTCAGTCTGGCACGCTCTACGATAAAATACCTGACGCACCCAGACCAGAATTCTCGGTCCCTCCTCCTCCTAAATCAAACAATGACTCTCATGTCGGCGATGGCGTGATTGGCACGACAGACACGAAATTCACAAAGGCTACATCTAAAAAGGCCCGTAAGATTTCCAGTCAAAATGCAAAATAAGAACTTCTTGCCTCGGAAGTAAATGTCGTCTTGACAGATAAAGGCAAAGAAACCAAGCAACCAGGAGGCAAGAAGAAAAACAAAGGGAAGAAGAAAAAATAGGAGGAATCATCACCTGAAAAATATTCTGCAAACCCTCCTGGAAATAGGAAACCAAAAAATCCATGCTTTATATGCGATGAGGATGATTGGACATCAGATTGTCCACACAGAGCTGATCTTATAAAATTCTTCAAGAATTCAAAAACCTCGGCAGTATTAACTGATCCGTTTCCAAATCCAGGAACAAATCTGGTTGACAGTGGAAATGCTTCCCCGTTTCAAATGTTGATGTTGTCGGTTTCCAAACAACAAAATGATGTTTTGATATCGACAAGGAACAAAGATTACGGGAATCCACAGCTGTCGAACAACAATGATAAAGATCAACCTAGTAGTTCGACAACAACTTCGACAGAAGTTGCGCCGCCCATCATTCCTAAGCTGACAATAAAACTGCGAAAGGGAGTAGTACACAAGTCGACAGTTAATCGTCGTGCTAGAGTAGCACATCATTATATTATAGTGGAAGATCTGGCCCAATCGCCATCCGCTCTGTCGACACTTGAGGTACTGCAAAATTGCCCATCCCAAAAGTAGGCTTTATTATCAGCTATCGGTGGGATAGACCCAAAGGATTCAAATCTTGTGTCCTTTAATCATAAAGGATACGATCCTCAGTTACCAGCTCAACTAGCTTTCCTCATTCAAGTGAAATCCCTCAACAAAACTGTTCATCGAACAATTATTGATGAGGGGGCATCTACATGTATTATGTCGATGAGTTGCTGGAAAAATTTAGGGTCTCCAACCTTGTCGCGATCTTCGACGACATTAAAAGCATTCGACGGACGAACATATACCCCATATGGTATTCTAAGTAACTTGCAGGTTGAACTAGGAGGGAAAACAGTAGAAATAGATGTCGAAGTAATCGACGGAAACCTCGATTACAACATCCTACTGGGAAGACCATGGATATATGCTATGGCTGCTGTTGTGTCAACCTATTTTAGGAAGATTGCATTTCCCTTTCAAGGAGGGATTACAATCGTCGATCAACAAACTTTCCTCCCCAATGGTTCTCAAGTTATGGGAAGCATTCCAATGATCCATGGAAGCCCCCATTCGCTTCAAAATATCGGAGTAGGCCTACTAAAAGACCCTATATTAATGGGAACTTTTGCCCTTTCGCCTCCAATAAATCTTGCGGAAGTAGCATTGGTAGGAACCTGCAATATGATATCTTCGATTGAAAAGATCTCAGAAAACGATATAAACATGGATCATATGCAGGTATTGCCTCCAAGCCCAATGGAAATATTGTAGCAATCAATGTTCCTAGCATGGGAGGCAAACCCAAATCAACGCTCATCAAGCGTTTGGATAGATAGGTCTAAGGAATATGGCAGCCCTTCAGATCCTTGGTCGCGAGTGCATTACATCGACGAAGGAATTGTTCAATCAATGGTAATTGAAGGGACACCATGGGAAGATTACCACCATCGTTCCCTTCTTCCGAATTGTGAAGAATATACTCCTGATGACCTTCATCATCCTTCAGTTTTTTATTTCCTATCAAATACTGTGAACACGGTGGATTCCGAGCGAAACTTGTCCAACATTGAAGAGACTATCGCCATAAATATCTCGACCAAAATAGATGTTGTAGAGAATATTTATGTTGGCAAATGTTGTTCTCCTTCAGAACTGGAAATATATAACACTCCTTTTCGTGAATTCAGAGACGTCTTTGCTTGGTCATATAATGAAATGCTAGGCATTGACTCAAGTATCGTTGAACATGAGATTAAGATGTATCCAGATGTCAAACCAGTACGACAACGACTACGGCAGGTGCACCCCAAGAAAGCCGCTGCCATCAAGGCAGAAGTTGAAAAACTTCTCCATGCTAGTTTCGTTTACCCGGTTCCTCTAACCGATTGGGTATCGAACATTGTTCTTGTTATGAAAAAACAAGGAACGATTAGAGTGTGCGTTGATTATAGGGATGTAAATCAAGTTTGTCCAAAAGACAACTACCCTACACCCTTCATTGACTAGATAATTGATGAGTGCGCCGGATGAAAAATATTTTCATTTATGGATGGATTCTCCGGGTATAATCAAATAAATATCCGCCCATAGGACTAGTCAAAGACTGCATTCATTTGTCCGTGGGGCACATTCGCATATCGCAAATTACCCTTTGGTTTAAAGAATGCAGGGGCAACATTTCAGAGGGCAATGAATTATGCCTTCCATGACATCAAAAACATCGTTCAACCATATCTCGATGACCTTCCGGCTCATTCGTGAAAGCGGATTGATCATCCGCAGCATTTAAGAGCGATATTTCTACGTTGTTGACACTACAAGATACGACTCAATCCACACAAATGTGTGTTTTGTGTCAGTTCTGGTCGTTTACTTGGCTTTGTAGTCTCAAAGGACGGGATTCGTCTCGACCCATGTAAGGTTCAGGCAATCATAAATTTGCCTCCACCTTCAAATTTGCTTCAGATTCAGAAACTCCAAGGGAAAGCAAACTTTCTGAGGAGGTTCATTCCAAATTACGCCGAACTTGCTAAAGGTTATACACATCTATTGAAAAAGGAAGTTCCCTTCGTCTGGGATCAGGTTGCGCAAGCTTCCTTTGATGCTTTAATAGAATCCCTAAGGAAAGCATCATTAATGTATGCTCATGATTATCAAAAAGACTTTAACCTGTATCTGGCTGCAGCGGATACAACCATCGCAATGGTTTTAGTTCAAGAAGACAACGGAATTGAACATCCTATATATTATTTGAGTAAGAACTTAAATGATACAGAAAGCAAATATTGTTATGTTGAAAAGCTAGCGCTCGCAGCTGTTCAAGAGATACAGAGATTTCGACACTATGTCCTCTTTCGAAAAACTACCATTCTATCAGATTGCAACTCCATGACTTATATATTGTCGCGACAGTTGCTGGGGGGAAAATATTCAAAATGGATAGCAATTCTACAAGAGTTTGATCTGGAATTTGTAAAATCCAAGTCAAAGAAAGCCCTGGTTTTCGCAGAATTATTATGCGATCTCCCATCGTCATCCAACGATGAAACATCCGAAGAAACAATCGTGGATGAATCTTTGTTTCTGATATCTTCAAGCAATCGTGGTATGGAGATATAATCATTTATCTACAAACCCAAAAATATAGGCCTAATACCTCCCTCTCCGAACAAAAACGTATTCAATACCAATCAAAAGACTACATGAACGTCGGTGATACACTTTATCGTCGTGGTGTCGATACAGTTCTGAGGAGGTGTCTCACCCATGAGGAGGCCGAAAAAGCCCTGAATGATTTCCATTCAAGCGCGTGTGGGGGGCATCAATTTGGTTACGCTACGGCGCAAAAATTTTTACGAGCAGGATACTTCTGGCCAACAATGTTCAAAGATTGCATAACCGCAAGTTGCCATGCATGTCAAATTTGCGATAGCAAAACCAGAAGACCACTCGCACCTCTGCAACCAATAGTTGCTGTTGGGCCATTCGCCAAATGGAGCATCGATTTCATGACATGTAACCCCACCTCGACCGGGGGGCATAGGTGTATCATAGTCGCAGTTGACTATTTTACCAAATGGGCCGAGGCGATGCCTACATTAGATAACACTGGTGAAACAGCTGCCCTTTTCTTTTTCAATCATGTAGTCGCCAGATTCGGCATTCCACAGGCTATAGTCACATATCATGGATCGCATTTTCGCAATCACATGATGACCGAATTAGCTACCAAATTAGGGTTGTCTCACGACAGCTCTACTCCATATTACCCGCAGGCCAATGGACAAGTTGAAGCAATCAACAAGGTCCTGAAGCGCATGCTGCAAAGGATGATTGGAGTCCACAAAAGGAGTTGGCACCTGATCCTGTACTCAACCTTGTGGGCATACCGAACATCGGTAAGGAATGCAACCGGGTTTACACCTTTCCAACTGGTGTATGGCCTAGAAGCAATCTTACCAGTTCAGTGTGAAATCTCGTCCCTAACACTCGCAACTGACCTTCTCCCCGAAACTTCAGAAGAGGAAGCTCGTTTCTTGGAACTAATCCAATTGGATGAAACCCGTCATGATGCCGCTTTGGCTAACGAAGCCCATAAGAAACAAGTCAAGGCGCTGTTCGACAAGAATGTCAAACCCCGTGTCTTCTCAGAAGGTGACTTGGTCTTGCTTTATGACCAGGAATCCGATAAAATGGGAGCAGGTAAATTCAAGTCTTTATGGATGGGCCATTATATTTTTAAGCGAGTGTTAGCAAAAGGAGCCTACGAGTTAATGGATTATGACGGGATTCCACTGGCACAACCTCGTAACGGGTTGTACCTTAAGCGTTACTACACATGATTCAGTGTGGTAACCAATATGCTTTTGTTACATTTTTGTTTTCGCTAAAGTATTTGTTTTGGTCAAGTAAATCCACTTTTTACATTTGTCGTAGATGTCGAACCTGTTAGAATCATTTGTTGGATATGCCGACGGAGCAAGTCGTAGTTCGCGGAACCTATCTTCTGCGGCATGGGCCATTTTTGATCCAAGCGGCGAGTTAGTAAGTTTCAGAGGGGTATGTATTGGTCGATCAATGAATAACATCACTGAATATAGTGTGTTGATAGAACTTCTCTCTGATGCCATCACGCATGGCATACGTCGACTGGTCGTCAGGCTAGACTCACAGCTCGTCATACTACAGCTCACTGGTATCTACTCTGTCCGAAATCTAGCTATCTATATTGCATGTTCCTGAGGGTCAAGATGTTGGAAAGACAATTTGATTTTATTCAATATCAGCATATTTCCAGAAGCTTAAACACATTAACTGACTCATTGGAAAATTATGTGTTAGATAGACATTTGCAACATTTATAAAAAGAAGCATTTCATCAATATTTGCATGTGGATCATATAACTTAACCAAAATAAAACTCCGAAAATCAAATATATATATATATATATATATATATATATATAACTGTTTATGGTTTACACATAATGTTCTGTAACCAAGACAAAATTGGTCAAATGACCCAAAACTCAAAACGCTAGGGGGCACCCTAGTCTAATGATGCTGGTGATAACAAGTCACCACCTCTGCAATCATGCGTAAAAGCCTAGTCCATCGACTTGGCACGCCAGTGGTATGTCGCTGCAACCTCAGGGGTAGCTCGTCAATCCTCACATCTGGAATACCGAGAGTGAGGCCCTCAACCTGGTCCTGTAATGCTGAAAGAGTCTCGGCCACATCAAGGTCGCGAAGGATAGCCCTTCCCACAACCTCTCCTGCTAGAGCGGCAGCTGGCCCTCTCAGGCGTACTACTGGCCGGACGGGACCAACATCTGCATGAGCACATGAGTTCTGATTAGTCTTGACAGAATAAAGCACAAGGACATTATAAAAGAAAAACGATAAACAGAAATATGGTCAAGAATTTACCAATGGCACCCCACTGCTCGCCAGCCGGCAGTACCAAATCCGGGTCACCCCGGAAGTCCATACCAGCATATGGGTACTCGGAATAAACCATCTCCTGACGATCAAACCACCCGAAGAAGGTATCAGAAAAAGAAATCTGAGACTGACCAGCATGTCTGGACATGTGGTCGACCCATCTCTGCATCCGTGGTTCGGTCGGTGGAGGTAAACCAAGTGCAATATACTGCGGCTGCATCAGTGGTATCCTTTCCAAGGTGAAGGCGGTCAAAATAGAACCATACCCAAATTTCTTCAATCTCCCGTTTTTCACCTTGGTCAACTATTCTTTCATCACAAGGAGTACTGCATCACACCAGTTGAACACCTTCGATTCAAGACATTCCAAGGCGTACTGCATATAAGATCGGTTGGCCACATGGAGAGCCGCACCACCAGCCATCCTACCAAAAGTGAACAAAATGGTCCTCAAAGACCTGTCAGTGACATCTCGGATGATGATCTTGCCATCTTTACTCGGCTGAGATCCCTCTCTGCAATACCTGCGAACATAATCTCTCACAGATTCACCTCCACGGGCCGAACCTGATAAAGAGATAGGGGCACCCTGCCTCGATAAGCCGGTCAAAAAATAGATGTCCACTACAGTCAAGGGGATGGATTTGCCCCTAATCTGGAACACCTGGCTGGTAGGATCCCAAGCATCGAGCAAATACTACAGCAAGTTGATTTGTTGTCTCATGCTAGAGATGCGGAAAAACTTCAACAGGCCACAGTTCCGCAGTGCGTTTACTGTAACCGAATCATGTAAAGCAAGCATGTCCTCTTCTTCATGCTCACGTTCTCACCATGTAATAGTCATCTTACTCCAATAAATCTCTGAAAGCAAACAAGAGAAGAGTTAGATCCTGATTTGGTGAGAAACAGGCAAAAATTTCCATTAAAAATTGTGCACAAATTTCCCTCCTTGCACCCATCGCACCTCCAGCTTAGTCCTGGGTGCATTGCATGTCAACTGCCCAGTGAGTAGGCCAACATGCAACGCACCTTTCGATGCAGAAAGGGTGCGATGGGGCCAGAGCGAGTTTTTCAAACCCCAGAGGCTCAGAAAAACCAGAAATCAAGCTCAAAATGAAAAATGGAAAAGATGAAATGAAAGAGCTCAAGTTTAGCTCCTACTTGGTCCAGACGGCACCAAAAATCGTCCACAGAATCTCCCGAAATCAGCTGGTGAAAATCAAGGGGGAAAAGCACCTCCAAAGCTCCAACAAGTCAAAGTTCAAATGAAATGGTAAAATGAGAGGTAAAAGCACTTTTAAATTACTTTTTTCGTAATTCAAGTAAAATATTAGTGTCTTAACTCATTTTTCAAACATATATTGTTCATTTCTAACTAGTTTGATGAAGCAATTGAGCATGCAGTACAATCTTTGAAGGAACAAAGCTATTAATGGTAAAGTCAAGAAATGACCATTATATCGAGCAGTTTTAACGCGAACTTCATGCTCGTTAAAATTAAACATAAGAAATGAGCAAATGTTTCCCCCAGTGTTTAAGCTCATTAAAAAATGAACCAATTTCCGATAAATAACCATCGTGAATGTAGTACTTCAGCCTTTGAAACCTTGGTCGTGTTCTCATCATCACCTCCACTTTGTATTGGCCGATCATTCACCTCCACTTGATTGTTTACCCCTTTTGAGGAACAACTGCGAAGAGTGATCCTGTTAGCCATCCTTGTAACACTACCGTGATTGGGAAATTCCAAACCTTACCTAGAATCAACTGCTACCCGAATTTATCACTCGTTCCTCAACGACGAGTCTCCTTTAAGCTCTTTTCAACTGACTCGTAAAATATGAAAAGATTGTCGAGCCATTGGCCTCTCCAGCTCGTTAAAGTGACCGGAAGTGCTATCCCTCCTTTAGATTTTAATCTTTTTGGACCTGAGGGATTATTACACAAAAAGATTGAGCGCTTGTTTTGTTTGGCTCGTTAAAAGTACCGAAAATTCATCCCTTCTGTATTGTTTTATACTTTTTCGGACCTAAGGGATTAGATGGCGAAAAAGGATTTTTGGAGTTTCCTTTACATCCCTTTTCAGACTCTCTAAAATTGAAAAGGACCGAGTTATCTTTGTCGTTAAACTCGCTAAAACCTAATAGCGACAAACTTGTCCATAACATACAAGAACGAGTTTCACTATCGCTAGGCTCGTTAAAACATAGCGATGGGTGTGCCCGAAGGGCAAATTATAGAACAAGCATATGTTATCCTCCTCAAGCTTGACAAAAATAATGAGGTACTGTTCAGCAATGACTAGGGAAAAATTGGGAGGAAAACTTGAAGAAACTTTGTTGGTAGCAAGTTGCTCTTGAACATGACACTTTCACTCTGCATCCAAGTCGGGTTGGGTTGTTTCATTCACCGGTCACATCACCATGGTCACATCACACCATCCACATTTGGGGTTAATGCTACCAATCCATCATGTCAGTGTCGCCGATATGTTCAAGAGAAGTCACTCAGAGAATTCACCTGTGTCTCACCCGTTGCAATACATTTACGCTCCATTCTTTCATGACCGCCACCCTGAACCTTATATCACCAGATCGTTTTCACCTCCATTAAAATCATTTTCTCCATTCTGTGTCATTGATGTGGGATTCATTAAGGCCCTCCTATGATGGATCACTTCTTGTCGGCATCATCTCATTATCCAAGAATTCGATCTAGGAACACCCATTTCAGTACTTTGAAGCTTGCATGCCTCAATGGCAAGTTTCTCACTTCCGGCGACAGGTTTACATCAATGGCCTTCGACCGAAAGATTTTGCGTGGTGTTCGATGCCAAGTCCCTTATTCACACCACGTGAATTGTACTGTAGTACCTTGAGGATCGTTATCATTATCAATGATTCCTCTCGTGCCTGTTGACAACGTACATCATTGGCTGGTAATTAGGTGATGTCTTTCCATGTTCGACTCCAGAACATCTCTCACATGGATCGACTTGTACTTTGAGTGAAGATTGAATGAGATTGAAGACCCCGAATCTAGTTTCATCCATCCAGGCTGCGATATATATTCAGGAAAATAAAGACATCAAATGTACATCATTTCTGCACAGATAATCATACAATCTAAGGGATGATGGCTCTACCAGAATCATCAGTCTACACTCAAACAATTGTCTGTCCTATGTACATGAAAATGAATTTATAAAGCTGAGCATGGGAATGCCCGCCTCAACTAGATCATGAAAATATTATGAAGATAATGTATTGTATTGTATCTTATTACAAGTCTCCTTCCAGCTTGAAAGAACTTCAGATCCTCATGATAAAGCATTTCACCCGACATCAAAAAAGATTAACGACCTCATGCTTTATGGGGCAACTGTTATAGACATTTTTGGGCACTGCAACCCCAAGCATAAATGTCCATAAACTAAGGGCTCATAAGTCCCTAAAAGTGTTGTTCCAACCCCTAAAAGAACAAGGTCAACTAATTACAGCTTCTCCCAGAAGTTCTCCATGAAAAACTGCTCAGAACTGGTCAAAACTGGACCATTTCACCTACTCCATAGGCAAAGTGCATTGCATCTCACCTAAATACACACAGCAGGTGCGTTGCATTTCAAAAAGCCCTTCTATGGGGTGCGATGGGCGAGAAGGGACAAATGGAAGTGTCAATCCGCGAGGTGGAGAAGCATGGAATCTTCCAGAAACTTCTCCTATAACACTTGCCTCTCTGAATTCGACTAGGGATGAGTAAGATATGATCAATCTCCAAGTGGAAGCAAGAACTATCAGAGGGAAGACACTAATCAAATCTCAAAAGCTGACTCACCTCCCTTGCAGACATCTATATATGGATCCCTCATCCCAGAGATCCAGAGGCTAGAATTTTGCATCTTGTAAGGAATTGCTGTTGGTTTCTTGAGGCAACATCATAGTGTTGGGTGATCTAAGCTTTTCATGAGGTGAAGAAGGGCTCACTTGCTGAGAGGATGATGCTGGGTCAGAACGATTGGTTGTAACTCTCTTGGCTCTTTCTTGATTATCAATAAAGCTATTCAAGTTTTCCTCCATACTCTTGTGTGATTTATGTTTTATGCATTTGTATGGTCAATTTACATCTGATCCTAGATTGTTTATGATAATAGATCCATGTTCTCGTATAGCGTTATGCTGCTTTGATTCTACAGGTACTCTATGAAGCTGGATATACAAGAAAGGCAAGCAGCAAAGGACTATCAGAAGAGAGAGGAATCGAGCAAGGAACCAAGCGCAAGATAGAGGTTGGTCTCCTTTATTCTTCTTCATCTATCTTTCATAAAGGAAAACGAAAGTAGTTTTACTTTGTTTGTTTCTAAGGTAGCTACCAGCCTTAATGGGATTAGCAGTTCTGCATAGACAATTTTCCCTGTAACACATTTACTTTACCTTTTCCTATTACCTTTCTCATGACTATACTGCTATCGTCCATTTACCACAATGGACCCATCTAGTCCAACCGACAGTCATAGTCTTACCTTCTGTTGCACTTACTCATGGATAGAGCTTCATTTGAGTCGTACATCACTTATCGAGTACCACATAGATCTCCTCTAGCTACATTAACTCTCCTCTTTCCCAACCAATTCTCAAGACTCAAAACACAAAAGGCAAGACAAGAAACAAACAAGAAGAATACCATAAAAAACAATAACAACATGACTCTGCAAACAAAGTGGCATAACTATGCACTAGACACAATCAAAATTGCAAATCAAGTGCAACAATCACAAAATTCCAAAGCACAAGACTAACAACAAACACCATGACTCAATCCCCATGGTTCCCAGGGAAAGCTCAACCCAAGCCTTCTTTAAGATTTCATGGCAATCTCTCTTGCCACGCAACTCACTGAATTATACTATCATTAACGCATAACTATTACCACATAAATAAACATAACAATACCCCGGTTACCTCATTGTTTTGTGCCAATAACATTGCTTTCAACTGAACACATCCATGCCATCTCTCAAGGGACTCCGATCCTTTAACAGTTCCACTTGTAGCTAAAGACTAGTTAATACACCTGTCAAGTACATGTTCATGAATATAGCACACATCCACATAATGTCAGAAAAAATCAGGGTTATGAAGGCTTCCTATGTGTAAAGCACTCATTCGTTCGAAATTAGGGATTCCAAACATAGACAATGGAATTCTTATCCAATTCCTTTCTTTCACCTTCTTACCTTGTTGGAATCGAGAATTGGTATGTGTTGTCACATCATGCATCTGTTAGTTATGTAAACACGTCAATTGTTACCTTGTCATATTAATGCCAAGCATGTTACCTTGCAACTTCTCACACATGTCAACCACATGTTCCAAATATCAAAACAATCATATCTATCAATTTTGAACTCAACCTCTACCAAGACTAACTATCATGTCATAATCCATAGTCAACTCACAGTCATTAGGCATAATACTAAAACTATCACCTACTACACTCAAGTGCCTATCAACTGTCTTAACACATATGTATTAGTACCATCATCTTAAAACAATATCATTGGATCACATACTCATGTTATGCAATTCATCAAACATTCAACCAAATCGCAAACATGTCATGTTAAATAAATCAATTAGATGACAAAATAGGCACCAAACACTTGTGTACCCAATAGATGACATAATCAACTATGAAACATCAAGTATAATACATAAACAAACTCATACCTTAGTGTATGTCACGAGAGGCTATCATGTTTGCATAATCAATCTAGTTAGTAAGATATAACTTTAGAACATGTCAACATAAATCATGATATCCATAATAGTAAGTAACTAACATGTTCACATCATAAGCTCATAAGCATTCCTAGTTCATGCATAACAATCACATATGTACGATCAGTCTAGATTAGTACGATACCATATCACAAATATGTTGACTCATACCTGAATATCACAACCATAACCATCTACATAGGTCAAACCAGGTTAACACAATACATATAACGTCAAGGTCTTCAATGCAATAACCATAACCATCACGTGTATGACCAATCCAAATTACACCATCAAGATCTCAATGAAATAACCCTAATAATCAATTTAATAGCATATAACAACAATAAGCAATGCATATAACCACATGTTACTATAATTCATGACTATCTGACACATGTGCATATAATTATACTAATCAACTATCATTTATCATGTATATAACCATAACATCAAAAGAAATGTACATAAACCTGATGTATATAACCCTAATGCATATAAAAATCCATTAACTAACATACCTAGATGTCAAACATACAATAGTTGTTTGACGATCTAATCTTACCCCAAAGTCCAATGTTGCAACCTCATTATGATGATCCACATCTCCTGCTCTATCTCAGCCAACACATTAACATCATAACAACCAACAACATCATCATGACCTAAATTGCATACAATGAATTCACAAGGCATGTTTGACCTACTATACATGCATAATCATAACCAAGACCATACATGCATAAAAACTGCATATACACATAACAAATGAGTACCAAACCATATACACATCATTCCAGCTACAGTCCAGTCATCAATGCATGACTATATCAACTACGCAAACCATGACCTCATGCATGAAAACAACCATTACTCCATTGTACACATTTCCACATGCAACCAACACTATGCAAAAGCAATGCCAAATCAACTACACCTACGTATAAATTTATGTAGTCAAACATAAGCGATCAAATCTTGTAATCAACCTACAAAACTGATACATGTAATTAAAATATAAAAAAATGTAACCTAACATACAAGAATGTAAGTAGGTATCATGAAATCAACATGTAAGAAACATATAATCTATACATAGACAATCACATACTTATTTCAAATACATTTCATGAAATCAATATCAAATTCTCCATGACAACGATAGTACAACCATAATCAATCATCCAGTGAACGCAACAAGCACATGCAATGCAAGTATAAAAGGCACACATGCAAATGACATGCATGCATGACCAACACACATCAACTCATTCAGTCCGAAAGTTGAACCATGCTCTGATACCACTCTATAACACCCTCCTCTCACATCTATCCAAGAAACTGGCCAGTCGGGGTAAACATGCGACGAGATGCCACTATGATAAGATTCAACATCCTTGGTGACTTTAAGGAAATGGAATCAATGGAACATCACATGCAATCATCTAACATCATCCAAATAAACTTTAGGAGACAAGTCATCCACTTAGACTATCTATCCATGGGTCCTACTACCGTTTGACAAACGTAGGGTATGGTAACGCTCCTTGGACACTGCCCATGTGAGCTAGTATCAGGACTAATGCTCCCCAGACACTGCCCAGGTTCTTTATAATGCTTCCCAAACACTTCACAGGTGAGTTAGTATCAGAACTAAAGCTCCCTAAACACTGGCTAGGTTCTTTATAACGCTTCCCAGACACTGCCCACTTGAGTTAGTCTCAAACTAGCGCTCTGTTTTGCTAGCATTCCAGAATTTGAGCCACCTTTTTCGGCCCAGATCCCATGGCACTTACTAGAATGGAATTATCACTTAGAATTGGTAAGGATGCAAGGAAAAAAGGATGAAAAAGCAATAAGATGAATAAAATCATAACTAAACCCCTACTATCCAAGACAGGCATTTCGTCAAACATATCACCAACATGTAACCTATAGGTGTAAATAATAGAATTAAGTGTAGGGATCTCATACTTATTTGAGAATTGCTATGAATCATTGTTTCCTCATGCCATTTGATGCATTATCCTCCATTAACTCATAAACACACTATCCATTCATATACAAGTAAAAACATGCTGTGAGCCATACATAATTGTTGTCATGAAATGTGCATATAACTAACATAATAGGAACAAAAATACGATAAACATATTAGCCATCAAATTCATAAATACATAAGTACTTTTACACATGAAAATCAAGGGAATGGATTTTTCATTAATGAATGGAACTAACCAACGGGAGATGGGACTACCACATTCCACCTGACTGTAGAATGGCTAAGCAAATCTCTCTTTAGCCATTCACCCCCATCCCATATTCCAAGCATGAATTGGGATCTCATAGAACACATCAATGAAAACTCATCCAGGGCTTCCAGAGGCCATCCACCTCAACCTATCAAATAGTGATTCCACCTCACGGTTGGACATCACCAAAACCATCATAAGATTGGTCTACATCCAAGCCTTACAGGGCTTCTAGAGTGCTTTTTCAACCAAGGCTTCTCGAACTAGTAACTCAACTAACATCTTATACAGGGCTTCTAGAGCATTTGTCCAACTAAGGTTTCGAGGACTAGTAACTCAATGCACCAAGGGCTTCCAAAGCGTTTGTCCAAACAGGGCTTCCAGGACTAGTAACTCAACCCAAGTTGTTACAGGGCTTCCAAAGCGTTTCTTCAACCAAGGCGTCCAAGACTAATAACTCAACCCAAGCTAAGGAAACATGAGAACCAACCAAAACAAAGCAATGAAAGTAAACCCACAATCACCATGGCTATCTAGGAAATGGAAAGGCTAGGCAATCCACTGTCAATCCAGGAAATGGAAAGGCTAGGCTATCCAAGAAACCACATGCATATGCCATGCATGCCAATACTAGTGAAGAAATCATACATGCAACTCGATACTTGCAAGCAAATCTGATATAGCTGCTGATGCCGATGCCCTCTTCCTCTTTCATGCTCTTCCTTTGCCTTTTTTCTCTAAGAATCTAAGTATTCCACACCCTCCAAGAGTGCTCCAAGAAAACTTTAAGTATCCAAGAGTATGAAAGAGAGAGACAATAATGAGAGAGATCCAAAACTGAACTGACCAAGTCTACCTTGACCAAGCTTGCTCATTGATCCTAAGAAGCCTTTTTCTTAATGAGGCCTCTATTCTCTTCATTTTCCATTATTTTCCTTCAATTTCCTCCTCACATGCAACCTATGACCTTTTGCCTTCCTTTTCTCCCAATTTTCATTATTTTCATAAATAAATGTGCCAAAATACCTTTTTGCCTCTTTAATGCCTTAGTCATTTCCTTTGCCAATTTCCTTAACCATAAACAACCAAATGAACACCCACTAGGATGTTTTGCCCACCATTCATCTTGGAATATGTGTCCCATCATCCATGGTATTTATATATTTTTACATGGAATTTTCACAAGGGTTGTTACAATAAAATCCATATTAAACATAATGTGATATATACCTTCTTATTTTGTGTTATATAATATATAAATAGTCGACATTAAAATATTTTATTTATGATTCACAATGTATATATTAAAGTTTTAATAGATGTCTTAATCATAATTGTTAGCTAAATGAAGCATAAACATATTAATCGTAGCCTTGGAATGTGAGCACCAAGCATGTTGATTTGAAGTTTTTCACAGAACCAAAACCCATGTCAGTGACATATTCCAAAAAACAAAAGGACATATAAGCATTCATACCTCAATTAAATTTTAGCTGTCGATATAAAATTAAATTATATTCTATGTGTGTGATCCCCTTTAGGTCCGGTGTTAAACCTTAGCTCAAATACCATTCTATAACTGCTCTAACCCACTTCTTCTATCTCGAGATATTGAAGTGTTACTTTTATAACTCAATATCCAAGGTTTGTTGTCAAGATGGTGTTCAAACAAACTATTTTTCTCAAAGTCTTTGAATGTTAGAACTAATGCCACGATTACATACAACTCATTCATATCCTTCTAATGATATAAATTTTACCTCAATCTTAGGACCAAATAGAAAATTATACTACTTAGAAGTTTATCTCATTAAAATAGGCCATTTCATAAATAGAACTCCACATGTCACCCACACAACGCCTTCTCTTGGCCTATGTGGTGTTATTCCATGACTCTGTGGTGTTTGCAGGGTACCCATGCCATGGAAAATCAAGTTGCTTATAATGTTACCGTGCTCTTGATGAGAAATGGCCTAAGATTGATAGTTTTAGACCAAAGTGGCGACCCACATATAAACATCATGTTGGATAGGGGATACCCAATTAACTCATATGAATGTAGCCAATGGCTCGAAGGCCTAAGAGGTTAGTTAGGTCCATGAGGCTTACATTATGTTGAATCAATCCTCCTCCCTAACCTATCCACTTACAATCTTCCAATATTTTGATAGTCTAACAACTCAATAGCCTAATGGGTCAACCCTTAGCACATGTCAGCTCAACTTTGGGGTCTATCGGCCTCCCCACACCCCTATTTGTTTAAACTCTCCAAATGGTCTGATTCTTCTTAGTTGTGTTCTTCCATTGAAATGGCTCGCTTACCTCACTGCACACATATATTTTATGGATGATGGTTGGTGTCCAATATTATCTAATTGACATTGGGCCTTTCAACAGAAAGGTTCATGCAATTTCATAGGAATCTGATAACCCAATGGGGCCCACTTGTCATAGTTCCAATAGGACGATCTTCCTCCATCAATTCTTCAATGTTGGGATTTTCCATTGCTTATGTGAATTGAGTTATTTCTTCTTGTCTGTCTCGAAGACCACTAGAACAACATTTTGGGTTCTACAAAATAAATGGGAAACTACCTTGAACACCAATTTTTTTGTGTGTTATGGCAAAGGAACCTAAGGTGTTGAAAACCCTAACTTTCTTAGTATTGATGAGTAACATGGGTACGTGCCCCTAATGCCAACAAGCACTATCTTTTGAAACCAAAGGTGGGCAAGGCCCCAAACATAGTTTTCCAATGTTGCAAAAGGGGAAATGTGTCAATTAATACAAATCTGTTGACCTCTTACTGACTAGTTAAACTTACCTCAATATATGTGATTTATCAATTAACTAAACACGAATACACAAATTTTCATTAATGGACATGAAGAGTTACAATCCATTTGTCAACCATCGCAAATCCTTTAAGCATAAACACAAAATTTCACATCTATAATGAACATAATATTGGACAACACAATCCAGGAATCCATGAAAATCATAGACATACGAGATATAATTCTAGTCATAAATGTTGCATTGAACATCATAGTTCATAATTCAAACATACAAATGTAATACACTTAAAAGTGTCTTTTAAAATGGCTAGCAACTAAAGGAGGGACTTCCACTCTCCACCCAACATAGGCCAGCTAGACTGCAATTTTCTTGTAATTGACCACCCTGATTTGGATCCAATTTCTGAGGGGATGGTTTCTCAGGGAAATTTACACCAAAGGCTTGGTTAAACACTAAGAATGTGGAGTCCACTATGCGCGTGGCTTATCAATTACCTTCTAGCAGTAAGTTCCATAGTGACCTACCTTTTCCATTGAGTTCATTCACAAGGATTCGCCCAAGTTCTAGATGGGATATTTCTTAGTCTAAGAGTTAGAAGCCACTAATAGGGAGGATTATCAATTATCTCTTCATAGCAAGCACCATAGGTTTTGTCATCTGTTATGAAAGTATTTTATTCACTATTTTGTAAGCACCTTAGCAACTTAGAATGCCCTATTCAGGTGGTTTATCAACTATACAACAAACACAATAGGGATTAAGTCATTGAGTGAGCCTCCTGTTGACCACAAAGCTTAGAAAACATAGTCCAATGGCCTCACATGGATCTAGTTCATGCAGGAGGTTGTGCAAACTAGCTCCAATATCGTTCTATCTTTTATTATCATTGCTCCAACATATCGATGTGATCTATGATCATCATCGAGCTCTCTCCATTCTAAACATGAGAGAGAACCAACTCCAAAAACTGGGAAATAGTGACAACCCTTTTCAGTTGTGTGTTCATTTGTTCTATTGTTTGTTTTTCTTCTTCTTTTATAATGTCCCATTGTTCCCCTCTTCCAAACCTATCACTATGTTTCTGAGGAGGAATTGGGCCTATCTCTTTGATTTTCAAAGGGGGATGGGCACCATCCCATGCTCCCATCACACCAATCATTTCTCATCAATTCTTTTCAAGAGGTGGCTCGATTGACCTACAACTAGTGGTTCAACATTAAGTTTAGGTCTACATTTTTCAAGAAAAGAAAGAATTTTTTCTCAGTTATTGGATCTGTACGATCATCCGCTCCTTAAGTTGACCATTAGAAAAGTTAAGTTTATTTGTTTACAACATATTTTCTTAGCTAAATGTGGCTCCCACACTAGCATTACAAATTCATATTTACAAAAGTGGAGGTAATATGAAAAGTTGTCACATGAAGATAGTCTCTCCTATTTCAAAAATTTTAACTAAATATCTCTCAATGTCCTCAACCTTCCCAATTGTGAGCCATTTACCCCAAACTCTACGTATTCTAGAGAAAAATATCACATGCTCTATAAGAACATTTGAAATGGTGTTCATGTCATCCAGGGACATCTTCCCTAGCCTCAACCAGAAAAAAAACATCTTGGGGAAATACATGGTCCTCATTTTGAAGATTGGGCGACTGCACATCTGGTAAGGAGGGCATGGGATTCGTAGAAACGAATAGCAAAGTGGTCAGGATTCCATCCCTGAGCGCGATGTCGAGCTTGTTGAATGTAAGAAGTGGTGGTGACATAGAGGACATCTAGTCCCCGCGAAGCTATCGTCCTGGAAAGATGGAGCAATTGATTTAGGTGTCCCTAAGCTGGAAATGACACCATTAACACCTGTATGGCCGGTGCTGTTGCCTCTAATTGACCCTGAATTTTAAGAATATTTTGAATATAATTAACAAAATAGTTAAAGCAATTAAATTTTAACAAGTAAACGTATTTTCAAGTTCCAACTTTGGTCGAGTGGAGTTAATCTCCTAACGTCCAACCGATGAAACGGGGTGAATGTCAAGGTGGTGAAGTCGAACCTACTCGTGCCTTCCACCGTAGACACGACAAGCATAGATAGGTCCCTCTTAAAGACGGGTTCAAAGCATTTTGATTATTGTTAAATGGGTAATTAGAATTAAAAGTTTTTAAAATAAGTAACTTTTTTTATAGGGTGTTTAGCAGTACACGTACATAGTAAATAACAAAGTGTACTAAATAACAAAGTGACACAAAGTTAGTGGAGCACATAAAGCATTATTCGTGATGTGAGAATTATTTTTTGTGATGTAGTTATTTTGAAAAAGGATATTTTATTTATAAATTAGGCTATTTTTATTATTTAGTAAGAGTTTTTATTTAACATTATTTATGTGTTATTTAGCATTTTAGAAAATAGGAGTAAAAATGTAAATATGACTAATTTGTGGTTACTACACACTAAAATTTATGAAAGTCATTGTCTCATATTAAGCGATTAAATTTTCCACTTCATATATCAATTTACAATTTTTTTTAAAAGTATAATTTCCATTTAAGTAGCAATTATTTTATATATAATAATCATTTTAATTTTAGTTTTAGTTTTGATTGGTGTTGGTGTTGTTTTGATCAGTGTGTTATATTAATGTAATACTTATAATATTGTTTTTGTCACAAATTTATTTTAAATTTCTCTCAAAATTTTATGAGGGGTCATTTGGCTTCCTTTGGCTAAGCACATGGTCTCTCCCAAGATTATTATAGGAGAACATAATTAATTTTGTAAATAATTCTTCATCCTATCAATTTTTGAAATTCATCCATGTTTGTATTTTAGGTAAAATTTTGGTTGTATAAAGATATTCTAAATTGATATTTTCGTTATAAAATAGATGTGTAATATTATTTTTATATAATGTATATATTTGTATCTAATTTATTTGTAAACTAAGGTTTTTTTTATATTTTCAAAATATAATAATTATTTAAATATTATATTTTAAGATTTTTTAATTGTTATTTATTATTTTTTGTAAGTTTAGTAGGACTACATCTTTATCATGTCAAACATATGACCCCAATTTGGATGAGGAATTTAACAAGTGACTTTACATCAAGTAGTGTCCTAACAGAACACCAAACCCTACAAACTAATTGCTATTCATTATTATTATAATGTACATATTTTTATTTTAATGTGATTATATATTTTTATTAAATTTAATTTTTGTAATAATATTTTTTTTATTTAGATAATGTAACAATGGTTTTCCTAACTTAATAAGTTATACAAGTATCCAAATATTATATAAATTTATCAATTGTTAGGGTTAATATAAATTTATCTTCAGAGATATATATATATATATATTTTTTTTTTTTTTTTTTTTTTTTTTTTTTTTTTTTTTTGATATTGCACATTAATTATTAAATTTAATTTATTTATTTAAAAACTTTCTAAATAGTTTGAGTGAGTCTATTGGTTAAGAGCATTTTTCTTCCCCTAGAAGGTAACAGGTTAAAAAGTAAGAGAGATGGAATATTTATGCCCAATCATAACAAGGTTCAATTGTTGGAATACTAAAAAATGTAGTGGAACAAAGATGTAGAAGAGTCAAGAGGGATCAAAACTCTCAAAATGAAAACCATTTTTTAAATGCAAATCTTAGAAAGGTTTTTCACATCTAAATATTTGACATTATAATGCTTTATATATATTTGACATTAAAATATTTTATTTATGATTCACATTCTACACATTAAAATTTTAATACCTAACCTAATTCTATTTGGAAGCAGAAAAGATCTCTCTATATATTTTTGTTATAAATATTTTTTAAAATTATATCTATCTATATATATATATATATATATATATATATATATATAAACACCTCTCAATATTAAAGGTGCTTTAAGAAAGAGGGCTCCATCAATTGAGCTAAGTGAGCTAAGTCTCAGGGCTACACATTAAAATGTTAAAACATGTCCTAATCATATTTAAAAATAGAAAACATAAATTAATAAAACACTCTATGTATATAATTATTTTTATTATACATGTTTTTTTTTAAATTTTATATATATAACAATATTTTTGTTATAAATATTTTTTTAAAATATTATATGTCAACCCCATATTTAAAAAGTTATTGAATTACAAATCTCTCTAAATAGTTTATTAATGGAATAAGATCTCTATATATGTAATCCATATTAAATATTTTTATTTTTATTTATGGAGAAAAGTAAAATATTTTTTTGTTAATAATAATTTTTATTTTAACTCTTACATGCTAACTAAAGACATAATGAATTACATATCAAAGAATTACTTTATTACTATATAAAGTGGATGTAAAATTAAGGTGGAAATTGAAGTATTTTATTTATGACCAACATTGACTTTATTTTTCTTATTACTACTTTTTTTTAATTTGTTACTATAAGTATCATTTTATCATTTTAAAATGTAACCTATGTGACAACATCTACCTCATACTTAGCTATAGAAGGCCTCTTGGCACAAGAGAGAGATCAAATCTCTCAAAATGAAAACCTTTTTTTTGAATGCAAAACTTGTATAAGCTTTTTCATGTATAAATATTTGATTCCTCTTAGCTCTTGGTATATTCAAAACTAAGATAAATTTATGTTGATTTTAAACAACTTACTAATAAATAGTTATGTGTGTGTTACATTGAAATGTTTTATTTATGTTTCACATTATACAAATTAAAATTTTAATACATCCTCGGATCATATTTGGAAGTAAAAAATATATATCAATAAAAATCTCTATCTATATATGTTATAAATATTTTTTATTACATGTAAATTCCATATCAATAAAATGAAAGGATTACAAATCGCCCAACAAAAATTATACATATGTGTTTTATAATTAACAATATGTTATTTTATTTCGTTTTATATAGTATATTTAGAGTTGATATTGAAATAAATAAACAAATATATATACTTTTTGTTATTAGTATTTAAAATGTTACATTTCAATCCAAATTCTCTATAAAAAAATCCATATTAAACATAATGTGATATATACCTTCTTATTTTGTTTTATATAAAATATAAATAGTTGACATTAAATTTTTTTATTTATGATTAACAATGTATATACCAAAATGTTAATAGATGTCTTAATCATAATTGTTAGCTAAAGGAAGCGTAAACATATTAATCATAGCCTTGCCATGTAAGTACCAAGCATGTTGATTTGAAGTTGTTCACATAACCAAAGCCCATGTTAGTGACATATTCCAAAAGAACAAAAGGACATATAAGTATTCACACCTCAATTAAATTTTAGTTTTCGATATAAAATTAAATCATATTCTATGTGTGTGATCCCCATTAGGTACTGTGTTGAACCTTAGCTCTAATACCATTCTATAACAGCTCTAACCTCCATTCTTCTATCTTGATATATTGGAGTGTTACTTTTCTAACTTTATATCCAAGGTTTGTTATGACGATGGGGATAAAACAAACTATATTGTCTCAAAGTGTTGGAATCTTAGAATTAATTCCACCATTATGTACAACTCATTGAATCTTTTTGATGATATAAATTTTACCTCAATCTGAGGACCAAATAGGAAATTATACTACTCACATGTTTATCCCATTAAAATAGACCATTTCATAAATAGACCTCCCATGGCATCCACACAACCCCTTCTCCTAGCCTATGTGGTGTCATTCCACCACTCGGCAGGGTTCGCAAGGTACTCACGCCATGGAAAATCAAGTTGCTTATAATGTTAACATGCTTTTTATGAGAAATGGCCTAAGATTGATAGTTTCAGACCGAATTTGGGACCCACATATAGACATCATGTTGGAAAGGGGATCTCCAATTAACTCATATGAAAGTACTCGATGGATCGAAGGCCTGAGAGCCTACTTGGGTCCATGAGGCTTACATCATGTCGAATCAAGCCTTCCACCTAAATTGTACACTTACAATATTCCAATAGTTTGATGGACTAACAACTCAATAGCCTAATGGGTCAACCCCTAGCACATGTCGTCTCAACTTTGGGGGCTATCGGCCTCCCAACACTACTATTTGTTTAAAATCTCCCAATGGTCTGATGGGAAAATGGACCAATGGGATCCACAAGACCCCCCCGCACACGTTATCTCAACTTTGGGGTCTATTTTCCTCCCCACATTCCTAATTGTTTAAAATCTCCCAATGGTCAGATGGGAAAATGACCCAATGTGATCCACAAGACCTAATTCTACTTAGTTGGGTTCTTCCATTGAAATGGCACACTTACCTCACTACAAACATATGTTTTATGGACGATAGTTGATGGCCAATATCAACTAATTTACATCGGGCCTTTCAACACAAAGGTTCATGTAACTTCTCGAGGATCTGATAGCCCAATGGGGCCCACTTGCCATAGTTCCAATGGGACGAGCTTTCGCCATCAATCCTTCAATGTTGGGATTTTCCCTTGCTTATGTGCATTGAGTTATTTCTCCTTTTCATTCCCGAAGACCACTTGAACAACATTTGGGGTTCTATAAAATAAATGGGAAACTACCCTGAACACCAATTTTTTGTGTGTTATGGCAAAGGAACCTGAGGTGTTGAAAACCCAAACTTTCTAAGTATTGGCCAATAATATGGGTAGGTTCCCCTAATGCCAACAAGCACTAGATTTTGAAATCAAAAGTAGGCAAGGCCCCAATCATAATTTTACATAGTTTTCTAACGTTGCAAAAGGGGAAATGTTCCAATTAATACAACTATGTTGACGTCTTACTGACTAGTTAAACTTATCTTAATATATGTGATTTATCAATTAAATAAACATGAATACACAAATTTTCATGAATGAACATGAAGAGTTACTATCCATTTATCAACCATCACAAATCCTCTAAGCATAAATACACAATTCACATCTACAATGAACATAACATTGGACAACACAACCCAGAAATCCATTAAAAGCATGGAGATACGAGATATAATTTTAGTCATAAATGTTTCATTGAACATCATAGTTCATAATTCAAACATAAAAATGTTGTACACTTAAAATTGTCTTTTAATATGGTTGGCAACTAAAGGAGGGACTTCCACTCTCCACCCAACATAGGCCGGCTACAATGAAACTTTCGTGTAGTTGACCACCCCGATTTGTATCCAATTTCTAAGGGGATGGATTCTCAGGGAAATTCACACCAAAGACTTGGTTAAACACTAAGAGTGCGGGGTCCACTATGCAGGTGGCTTATCAATTACCTTCTAGTAGTAAGTTCCATAGTGACCTACCTTTTCAATTGATTTCATTCACAGGGATTCACCCAAGGTCTTGATGGGGTGTTTCTTAGTCTAAAATTTAGAATCCACTATAAGGAGGATTATCACTTATCTCTTCATAGCAAGCACCACAAGTTTTTTCATTTGTTATGCAAGTAGAGCCAAATGCTGTTGGATAATGAAGTAGAGCCAAATTAGGGGGAGGTTTTATATGCAATGGCATTGAATGATAGATTTGATTGAATCTGTCTGAAAATTGTTGTACTGTCTCATCTGGATGTCTTTTTAACTGATTATATTCTTCTATGATCATGAGGAGATTGACTTTGATTATCCATCTATCAAGGAAGAGTTTGAGAAATTGTTCAAGATTTGGGATGCTTGCATGAGGCAAAGTTTTGAACCAACTCTGACTTTGCCTTGCAAAGAAAGAGCGAAAAGCCTAATACTAACATTCTCAACATCCACTTCAAATAAGTTAAGATAATCTTCAAAAACTTGGACATGCTTCTGAGCAGTAACTCCATTCTCTCCATCAAATCTTGGGAGATACTCAGGATGATTTTTAGGCAAAGGTTTGAGCATGGGAGGAAAAATGAGAGGTTTATATCTATCAGGAACTTTATGAGGCACGGGAGTATGTACAGGGATTGAATGACTGGGCTCGATATGAACAGGGATAGGATGATTTTCTTTGATACTTGTTTCCTCCTTGGCTGTATGATGATCTTCAGCAGCATCTAAAGGCTGCTATTCTAATGTGAAAGGAGGGCTTTCCTCAACATTTTCAAAAGGCAAATCATAAAAATCAAATTTAAACTCGTACTTAAAATACAATATACACAGCAAAATTTTATGGAAGAGAAAGAACATGACCTATTGGATAATAATCCGGGTCAACAGCCTGATCTGCTCATATATTTCTTTTGGGTTCATTTCTCTAGTGGAGTCTTTATTATGAGGATGATGTGGAGTCGCCAGGTGGATAAACTAACTTTGAAGGATCTGATCTCTGTCCACCAACACAGACCATAGCTAAATATGGAATAAACTAAAAAAGGGGAATTTTCTTCAGGAAACAAAATATTTTGAGATTTTATGAGAATTTTTGATTTTTTGGGATTTTTCAAAACAAGTTTAAGACTTATTCGAAAGGAAAACTAATAAAAAATGGGGATTTACAGCAATAAACAAATGATTCTTCCCCAGCGGAGTCGCCATTATGTTATCATTCAGGTTGTTCCCTTTGACTCCCAAGGGAATACGGCCGAGGTAACCACTAACCAATCTTTGGGCTGCAGGTCCTAGCCTACCTGCAGTCAGAGAGGGCTCTCTCTTAATGATTTAGCTTTGTTGATGATGATTTTAGGCTAGTTATTGATTTCAAGCGATTTTGTTTGAGTTTTGATGGGAAGGATGATGCTTTCAAGTAGAGAGGTAAGTATAGTATGAGAATTTCAAACCATTGGGCATGGAGTCAAGGAGTAGGACTGCTGGTGCATTTTCTTAGTCACAAGAGGAATATGGAGCAAGATAGCTACACATGAAACAACATTCAAGATAAATGGAGATGGATTGAAGGCTAAGGAATGAGAGGCAATTAAGAATCTCTCATTCAGCTTTAACAGAGGGAAGGTGAATGAGCTCTATCTAGGAGCAGTGAAGAATTCCTAGATAACTGTCAAACATGGGTGAATTAGGGAAATATGAGCCAAAGGGAATTCATATTCATTACCAATTCAGATGAAAACATAACGAAACAGTAGAATTGAGCATAGAGTGCGGTTAAACAAAGTCTAAGCTATTCATTTTTCCTGCTATTTTAGATGGTGACATATGTATGATATGAGCATATATCAATGGAAAACAGAGGTAGGAAACACTTATTGAGTCATGTTTCAGCACAAGAATTCCATAATTCACTCTTCAAAACATTAATAACACAGCAGGCAATCCATCTTCCGAACTTTCAGCAGTCTTTGATTAAAGAAATCATCAAATATACAGAGCGAGTCTCTAGTGGAGCGAATCAACTAACCAACCCTCTAAATGGTAAATTAGGGTGGTTTATATAGAGAAAATTTTCAAAAATATCTATTACAGCAGACCTTAAACAGGTCTGAGGGAAATGAGTTTTTTAACCTAATCTTGTTCTGAAATTAATGCAAGAAAATATCTTTGAGCTGCGCTGGAGGCAGCTGTATCAAAATGAGTTAATATGGTGTCCTTATGGATCTGTGTTGTTCATTTAGCCATAACTGTGCTTTGGATTTTGATCCCCTGCTCTTGAGTGGTTTTGATGTGCACTAACTGTGATTTGAGAGCCTTAAATGGCTTCACTGCTTTCTTTGACTTTGCTTGGGGGCCTTTAATGTTCACCTGCTTTGGTATTGCCGATCTGATACTGTTTGCCGCTTCACTGATACTCTTTGATTTGATCAGGGCTTCAACTTTCCTCTGATACTCTTTCACAGTCAAATCAGGCCGTTTTCACTCCCTTGATGTGTTTGAAACTATCAAATCGCACTTTTTCTACCCTTTCAAGGAAAAAATGGCTACTGCAAATGCTTTTCGTGGCCTTTGGAATGATATCGGCGCTGGCCGATCTGAACATGAATATAAATGAAGAAATCTTGTCAAATTGCAAATTTTTTGGGTTTTGCAGGTAGCCGAGCCATGAGAGGCCCGCTAAGCGCTAATCGCGCATCAAAAATTGCCTCAGTTTTTCATTCCGGGCATCCTTTGCTGCGATTTTCGCCTTTCATGCCTTTTTCGGTGATGACATCAGCATGACGTCAGCGGTGGGTCCCGGTATGACATGGTGATGTGGCAGGGTGACATGGAAGTACGACAGGGTGATGTGGTGGCAGTGACACGTAACAGTTGGGGGGGGGGGCGATGCAGAGGTGACGTGGCGGTGACGTGGAGCAGCGATGGGGAAGCGGGGGTGACGTCACAGTTGACGTGATTGCTGACGTCAGGGGATGGAGGGTGGTATCCGATTTTCCCTGCACCACCTTTGAGAACAGGCGGTATTGGGGGAGGGGCCTCCGAACACGCCGGGCGGTCGACACGTGGCGGGGGTACGGCAGGGAAACCGCCCATCCCCCAGACATTAACCTTCAGCTGATCGGGGGCTCAAAACGACCGCCCACCGTTGATCTGGGGCGCGCACAATCTGACGGTTGGTGGCACAGGTAAGGTGACGGGGGTTAGGGACAGGACCCGCCCGTATTATTTAAACAAAAATCTGCCACGGGGGGTCATAAACTTTGGAAATGTGGGTTTTGCGGGTTAGGTTTAAGCGGGGGGAAATGATAATTTAATGTTTAATACAACATTTAAACATTAACCTTGGGAAAATGACTACGGAGGGGTAAAATTATAGTGTTTTGGTGAGTAGAGGAGTAGATATAGGTTATTAACTCAACCAGAGGTTGGATCAATTCCAGAGTTTAGGACGCGGATGGGTTGATAATGGTCCTAGGTGGACTATTATTTCCCAGAACTGTATGTACATAGCTATAGTGCTATAGGGTGGGATATGTAATATTTTTGGGATTTTATATAGTTTTTGTAGCAATAGGGATGGGAAAGTGACTAGGGAGCTATATAATAGAATTAGAGGTTAATATGAGTTTGTGAGGTGAAGGATTAGGGGAGAGGCTAAGTTTATGTACTGAAACTTAGTCATAGGAAGTGAATGAAATGTAGAAGAGTGATTTTTACACAAGAAATGTGGCTTCTTTTCAGTGAAGGAAGTCAAAACTTGACTTGATATTTTACAAAAATGAAGTGAAAGTAGGACTGGTTGGGCAGATCCCAAAGTCCTCAAGGGGGTGTTAGTAAGAAACTTTTGAGGGGGAGGGTGAAAGGGAGTTAGACATGCTTCCAAAGTTCTGCCATTAAACCACTTCTTTGACATTTCTGTCATTGATGAGATGAGCTCTGATTGATAATGTATGAGGTGATGAACACCTTGCCTCTGCAACCTTAGTCTACCTACCCAGCCTCCTACACCTAACATTTTTTCTTCTTTTTGCTTTGGGTGCACTTGAACTAGCATACCCAGCTTTTCAACTTTTGTTCCTGCTATCCTCCTATCTAAATCAATCCTTATTTCTACCGAGGCTCAGATTAAGTTGTTGAGCACCCTTGTTTCTCTACCTATCTACAAATCTACCAAGATTAGGCTGTTTGGACAGATATCTATTCTCTACATTCTACAACAAGAAATTGAAACCTAGGGAGGCCAAGATTAAGTTGTTTGGCCTTCCCTTAACTGTGAAATATTTCAAAAATGGAACTTTTGCAACATGGAAAAGATGAACATTTTTTGCACTTCCACCGTCACTCATGAAATATGAAACCTATTGGTATAGGAAGCTAACTGTGGCTCCACCTAGGGATGGCTTTTCCTTGTGAAAAGTCAAGAACAGCAGGTCAGATTGCCTTGATCTTCAATTGTTGTTGTACTCTGAAAACCTCCCTTTGCTGGCTGCTTTATATATATATATATGACAGCAGACTTGAAGAGCTTAGGGCCTTCACTTTGGGCTTCAACTACAGGAAGCTGCTATCCAGAAAGAAAATTGAAATCCTACCTACCTACTCTAATCAGCACTTTCTTTGCTGGTTAGGTGAAATGAAATAGCCAATGCAGCCAATTAAGCATTATAAACATCAGTGCTATGTGCTTCCTGTATTTGATGGTGTTTAAAACTGAGGTCTTACAATCAAATCTGGCTTTGTTGAACTTTGAGAAGATAAGGAAACTCCTGATCTCCTTTGCTGAATCTAGAAACTATACAAAAGGATCTTGCAAAATATATACACTACTCCTGAGCTGAATCAAACAACTGTGCAAATGTTCTGGATAGCTTTCATGCCATGAACTTGAAATATCATCCTTGTCTTTACCACCCTTCATGCTTTCAACTGCTGTTTGTGATGATATTTTAACTAACTGTAGGGCCTGTCTACTGCAACCATTATCCTCTTGATTTGGAAATTCATGGTCTGTTAATGGAGAAGAATTATGATTTCTCTCCTCATTCGACCTGTCAGCTGTTGGATCATAGAGAGTTTGGAAGGTCTGCTGTAATTTATTACATACAGGTTCAAATGGAACTTGACAGATTCCTACCAGCTGTTCTTCTTTTTCTTTGAATAATTCAGATGATTCAAAACAAAAGGGCAAGGAACCAACTTGGATTTTTTGACCATATGTTGCTGCTTTCACGCCTTTTTCTGCTATCTGATGTTCAATGGGATTCTGGGACTGCAAATTTAGATATGACAAATTTTGAACAAAGATTTGATTGCTTTCCAGATGGTCAATACCAAGGCTTGTTGATATTTGATTTTTTGTAGCATGATAGTTATCTCTGATAAACTGAAAAGACTCAAAACAAAATGGTAAAGTTCCTTCACTTATTTCAAAATTTTCTGCACTTTCCTCCTCATTCTTATTGCTGAAGTGAACGAGCTGATTAGTACCTTGAAGCTGTTGAACCTGAATCTCTTTGTCTTTGCCCAAATTATCTTCTGATTCATCTGCAAGGTTATTTTGGATCTGAAAAACATAGTCATCATCATATTGATCATATTTGGGCACATTATTAAAAGAAGCCATATTATCGAATGCACATAGTAAATTAGGGGATTGCTCCTCCACACGTTGTTCTATGAATCTGTTTTCTAATCTATGGTTGGTTGAATTAGTAAAAATCTGTTCAGAAATGTCAACCCTTTCTTCTTGAGGAGCAAAAGTGTCATGGTGATCTGAACAATCAAATTTCATTGTGATCTTCTACTTTAATTCATCTGCTTTCTTTATCAAGATATCAAGTTCATCCTCTTTTTCTTCTTTCAGCTTCCTCTCCCTAACTTTCAGATTAACCTCTACATCTACTGCCATGTTCTGCATCTGTTGCATAGTGGAGGGGTTTCTCTCTCTCAGATGAAATTCTATCTCTGGATCAAATGTTGTTGGATAATGCAGTAGAGCCAAATCAGGGGGATGTTTTATATTCAATGGCATTGAATGATAGATTTGATTGAATCTATCTGAAAATTGTTGTACTGTCTCATCTGGATGTCTTTTTAACTGATTATATTCTTCTATGATCATGAGGAGATTGACTTTGATTATCCGTCTATCAAGGAAGAGTTTGAGAAATTGTTCAAGATTTAAGATGCTTGCGTGAGGCA
Source organism: Pinus tabuliformis (assembly GCA_031772625.1). Taxonomy (NCBI): domain Eukaryota; kingdom Viridiplantae; phylum Streptophyta; class Pinopsida; order Pinales; family Pinaceae; genus Pinus; species Pinus tabuliformis. Next base: position 995,035,106 of record CM062810.1, on the reverse strand, counting down.
AAGTTTTGAACCAACTCCTGAATTTGCCTTGCAAAGAAAGAGCGAAAAGCCTAATACTAACATTCTCAACATCCACTTCAAATAAGTTAAGATAATCTTCAAAAACTTGGACATGCTTCTGAGCAGTAACTCCATTCTCTCCATCAAATCTTGGGAGATACTCAGGATTATTTTTAGGCAAAGATTTGAGCATGGGAGGAAAAATGAGAGGTTTATATCTATCAGGAACTTTATGAGGCACGGGAGTATGTACAGGGATTGAATGACTCGGCTCGATATGAACAGGGATAGGATGATTTGCTTTGATACTTGTTTCCTCCTTGGCTGTATGATGATCTTCAGCAGCATTTAAAGGCTGCTGTTCTAATGTGCAAGGAGGGCTTTCCTCAACATTTTCAAAAGGAAAATCATAAAAATCAAATTTAAACTCGTACTTAAAATACAATATACACAGCAAAATTTTATGGAAGAGAAAGAACATCACCTCTTGGATAATAATCCGAGTCAACAACCTGATCTGCTCATATATTTCTTTTGGGTTCATTTCTCTAGTGGAGTCTTTATTATGAGGATGATGTGGAGTCGCCAGGTGGATAAACTAACTTTGAAGGATCTGATCTCTGTCCACCAACACAGACCATAGCTAAATATGGAATAAACTAAAAAAGGGGAATTTTCTTCAGGAAACAAAATATTTTGAGATTTTATGAGAATTTTTTATTTTTTGGGATTTTTCAAAACAAGTTTAAGACTTATTCGAAAGGCAAACTGATCAAAAATGGGGATTTACAACAATAAACAAATGATTCTTCCCCAGCGGAGTCGCCATTATGTTATCACTCAGGTTGTTCCCTTTGACTCCCAATGGAATATGGCCGAGGTAACCACTAACCAATCTTTGGGCTGCAGGTCCTAGCCTACCTGCAGTTAGAGAGGGCTCTCTCTTAATGATTTAGCTTTGTTGATGATGATTTTAGGCTAGTTATTGATTTCAAGCGATTTTGTTTAAGTTTTGGTGGGAAAGATGATGCTTTCAAGTAGAGAGGTAAGTATAGTATGAGAATTTCAAAGCATTGGGCATGGAGTCAAGGAGTAGGACTGCTGATGCATTTTCTTAGTCACAAGAGGAATATGGAGCAAGATAGCTACACATGAAACAACATTCAAGATAAATGGATATGGATTGAAGGCTAAGGAATGAGAGGCAATTAAGAATCTCTCATTCAGCTTTAACAGAGGGAAGGTGAATGAGCTCTATCTAGGAGCAGTGAAGAATTCCTAGATAACTGTCAAACATGGGTGAATTAGGGAAATATGAGCCAAAGAGAATTCATATTCATTACCAATTCAGATGAAAAAATAAGGAAACAACAGAAATTGAGCATAGAGTGTGGTTAAACAAAGTCTAAGCTATTCATTTTTCCTGCTATTTTAGATGGTGACATATGTATGATATGAGCATATATCAATGGAAAACAGAGGTAGGAAACACTTATTGAGTCACGTTGCAACACAAGAATTCCATAATTCACTCTTCAAAACATTAATAACATAGCAGATAGTCCATCTTCCAAACTTTCAATAGTCTTTGATTAAAGAAATCATCAAATATACAGAGTGAGTATCTAGTGGAGCGAATCAACCAACCAACCCTCTAAACAGTAAATTAGGGTGGTATATATAGAGAAAATTTTCAAAATATCTTTTACAGCAGACTTTAAATAGGTCTGAGGGAAATGAGTCTTTTAACCTAATCTTGTCCTGAAATTAATGCAAGAAAATATCTTTGAGCTGCGCTGGAGGCAGCTGTATCAAAATGAGTTAATATGGTGTCCTTATGGCTCTGCACTATTCATTTAGCCATAACTGTGCTTTGGATTTTGATCCCCTGCTCTTGAGTGGTTTTGATGTGCACTAACTGTGATTTGAGAGCCTTAAATGGCTTCACCGCTTTCTTTGACTTTGCTTGGGAGCCTTTAATGTTCACCTGCTTTGGTATTACTGATCTGATACTCTTTGTCACTTCACTGATACTCTTTGATTTGATTAGGGCTTCATCTTTCCTCTGATACTCTTTCACAGTCGAATCGGGTCGCTTTCACTCCCTTGATGTGTTTGAAACTGTCAAATCGCCCTTTTTCTGCCCTTTCAAGGCAAAAATGGCTGTTACAAATGCTTTTTGTGGCCTTTGGAATGATATCGGCGCTGCCCGATCTGAACATGAATATAAATGAAGAAATCTTGTCAAATTGCAAATTTTTTGGGTTTTGCAGGTAGCCGAGCCATGAGAGGCTCGCTAAGCGCTAATTGTGCATCGAAAACTGCCTCAGTTTTTCATTCCGGGCATCCTTTGCTGTGATTTTCGCCTTTCACGCCTTTTTCGGTGATGGCGTCAGCATGACGTCAGCGGTGGGTCCTGGTATGGCATGGTGACGTGGCAGGGTGACATGGCAGTACGGCAGGGTGATGTGGTGGCAGTGACACGTAACAGTGGGGGGGGGGGACGACGCAGAGGTGACGTGGCGGTGACGTGGAGCAACAGCGGGGAAGTGAGGGTGACGTCACAGTTGACGTGATTGCTGACGTCAGGGGACGGAGGGTGGTATTCGGTTTTCCCCGCACCACCTTTGAGCACAGGCGGTATTGGGAGAGGGGCCTCTGAACATGCCAGGCGGTCGACACGTGGCGGGGGTATGGAAGGGAAACCGCCCATCCCCCGAACGTTAACCTCCAGCGGATCGGGGGCTCAAAACGATCGCCCACCATTGATCTAGGGCGCGCACAATCTGATGGTTGGCGGCACAGGTAAGGTGACGGGGGTTAGGGATGGGACCCGCCCGTATTATTTAAACAAAAATGCGCCACGGGGGGTCATAAACTTTGGAAATGTGGGTTTTGCGGGTTAGGTTTAAGCGGGGGGAAATGATAATTTAATGTTTAATACAACATTTAAACATTAACCTTGGGAAAATGACTGTGAAGGGGTAAAATTATAGGGTTTTTGTGAGTAGAGGAGTAGATATAGGTTATTAACTCAACCAGAGGTTGGATCAATTCCAGAGTTTAGGACGCAGATGGGTTGATAATGGTCCCAGGTGGACTATTATTTCCCAGAACTGTATTTACATAGCTATAGTGCTATAGGGTGGGATATGTAATATTTTTGGGATTTTATATAGTTTTTGTAGCAATAGGGATGGGAATGTGACTAGGGAGCTATATAATAGAATTAGAGGTTAATATGTGTTTGTGAGGTGAAGGAGTAGGGGAGAGGCTAAGTTTATGTACTGAAACTTAGTCATAGGAAGTGAATGAAATGTAGAAAAGTGATTTTTACACAAGAAATGTGGCTTCTTTACAGTGAAGGAAGTCAAAACTTGACTTGATATTTTACAAAAATGAAGTGAAAGCAGGATTGGTTGGGCAAATCCCAAAGTCCTCAAGGGGGTGTTAGTAAGAAACTTTTGAGGGGGAGGGTGAAAGGGAGTTAGACATGCTTCCAAAGTTCTGCCATTAAACCACTGCTTTGACATTTCTGTCATTGATGAGATGAGCTCTGATTGATAATGTATGAGGTGATGAACACCTTGCCTCTGCAACCTTAGGCTACCTACCCAACCTCCTACACCTAACATTTTTTCTTCTTTTTGCTTTGGGTGCACTTGAACTAGCATACCTAGCTTTTCAACTTTTCTTCATGCTGTCCTCCTATCTAAATCAATCCTTATTTCTGCCGGGGCTCAGATTAAGTTGTTGAGCACCCTTTTTTCTCTACCTATCTACAAATCTGCCAAGATTAGGCTGTTTGGACAGATATCTATTCTCTACATTCTACAACAAGAAATTGAAACCTAGGGAGGCCAAGATTAAGCTGTTTGGCCTTCCCTTAACTGTGAAATATTTCAAAAATGGAACTTTTGCAGCATGGAAAAGATGAACATTTTTGGAACTTCCATCGTCAATCATGAAATATGAAACCTATTGGTATAGGAAGCTAGCACATGTTAACCATAATCATAAGTAATAATTATATTCATAATAAATAAAGTTTGTAAACATACTTTTACACCAAATTTTGGTAATCTTTCTGAGAGATTTTGAGCTCCTAAAAGTATAGGTGACCACTTTATGCTAGAGGATGGTCACTAACATGGATTTTATGTTTCAAGATGTTCATGGTGTCTTTTGATCTTGAACCACTTTCAAATGATTCCTTAAAAAAAAATCATAAGCATATTTTCACCAACTCTTTACTACCAAACACTATGCATGGGAAAATCATTAAGGTCACTTTTATGTCTTTTTATGCAAAAGTAGTTTCAATTGATTAAAAACTAATCATAAAAATGCTTTCTTAAATTGTTGTTAAAAACACTACATTTGCAAATTCCACTTGGAAAGATCATATAATTAAGCTCAATGTTTCAATACTTGTAATCTTGAGATGTTTGTAATAGAATGGTTTATAATGATAAATATATAGAGTACATATAAGAACATTAATATAATTTTTCATTAAATGAGTGTAAGGAACCTTTCCTTAGATTTTTCCATTCCTTTTCTCTAGAATATGTTGCATAGAAAAAATTTTACTCATTGGAAATTCTAGTACCTTAAAACATATGGAAATAGATAATCAAATATAAATCTCCCTTTTAGAATGTTTATAATATTTTTATTTATTTATGTACATTAAGAATTTTTGGGTAAGTTATATTAACTTTATTCACTTAGGTGTCCTTCTACTAGATTTTATAAGATAAAGAGAATAAATTTTAATTTCCATAGCTACATGTGACAAGGAGGTAGTGATTAGACTCTCATCCATCCTAATGAGTGCATAGTACAATGGCAATGGTGGCACAAATAAGACAGAGGATTAGGGACTATAGTTGTGTAGGGATCCACTAATAACCACCAACATCATGCATTAGACATGCACACCCCGAACAATATAATAATGTTTCAATATATCTCTCTTTCTTTTCAAAAAAATATAATAATGTTTCAATATATATCTCTTTCTTTACAAAAATACCTAGAATTTTTGTAAATATGGTTATCCATGTTTCTAATATAACAAAAGAAAGGCCACCACATACACATAATATCCTCCTTTAATACCTTGTCTATCATAATATTGAAAATAATCACTTTCTTAACATAGAAAATTATGAGTTGAGCATAAGCTAGTTGATTGACATCATGCATGGAATACTTGGAATATATAATTGAATAAAATTAAAAATTAGAAAAACATATACTAAAAAGGTTTGTACAAACTATCCAATTGAGTTTAATAGCAACCATGGCTATAATTTAAAACATTAGGATTTGAGGAAGATGGTACTGGGAAGTGCTACTACAACAATAAAATGGTTTGGAATCTATGTTAATACAGAAAGGACCCCATCATCTCCCGAGGAGGTTAGAAATAGAGATATAAATTAATAAGTTAGCAAATACCCCTTTTAACAATTGAGAGAAATGAGTTTCTTTTCACTCTACCACTTAAAGCTATGAAGATATGCAGAATATATTACACACAACTTGCAAACACAATAAAAAAAAGAATTACATAAAAATAGAAAGATAAAAAAGTAGTATATTAAATGCATTTATAGTGAAAATAATTATTTCGCAACCACTCTATGATCAAATAGATCTAATCTCTTTTCTCTTCAGTTGTTGCTTGAAGGCAAGGAAAGAATATGTGTTTCCTAAATTTAATTTTTTTAGGTTGTGCATCACAAAATTGATAAGGTTCTACTATATTGGCATTATAACATATACCACACTTGCAGGACAAAGTACTTATTACAATCTTGCATCACAACATAAGAAACATACTGTTGATTTCAAGGAAAAGTTTGATCTTGTTGTAATTTGAAAATGGAAGAGGGGAATCTGATTTAATGTATTGTGGTTCTAATAAAATGGTAACAAAAGTAGAAAAGTTCCCTAAGGTATATGTTTTCTATCAAAGGTCCAAACCATACCTCTAATAGTATTTTCCTCTACGATGTTGTAAAGTTTTTTACTTATTTTGACACTTTGTAATGGTTGCTTTCCTTCTTTGTTCTTTGCTAAACTATCCATAGCTAAGGTTGATGTTAATAGCTTTGGTGTGATCAACAAAATGAGAAGATGGCTTTCAAATTGAAAGGATGATCAAAGTATGATACATGTTTGTAACAAGCCTATTAAGAAAGTGAGACTAGAAAACATTAAAGTATGATACAAGTCCATCTGAAGATAGATTATAAACTCATTGAAAAATATAGAATAAAGCATTATAGGAATATTTTGGTTCTTCTTATACTCTTACTAGGACACGATGTGGTGCCATTCCACCACTCGATGGGGTTCACAGGGTATCCATGTCATGGAAACTTAAGTTTCTTAGAATGTTAATGTGCTTGTTATGAGAAATGGCCTAAGATTGATATTTTTAGAGCAAAGTGTGGAGCCACATATAGACATAATGTTGGATAGGGGATCTCCAATTAACTCATATGAAAGTAACAAATGTCTCAAAAACTTGAGAGCCTAGTTGAGTCCGTGAGGCTTACATCGTGTCAAATCAAGCCTTCCCCCTTAAATTCCCACTTAAAATATTCCACTAGTTTGACGGCCTAATGACTCAATAGCCTAATAGGTCAACCCCTAGCACATGTCATGTCAAATTTGGGGTCTATCAACCTCCCAACATCACTATTTGTTTAAACTCTTCCAATGGTCTAATGGGAGAATGGCCCAATGGGATCCACAAGACCCCCTGGAACACATCATCTCAACTTTGGGGTCTATCAGCCTCCCCACACCCCTCTTTGTTTAAACTCTCTGAGTGGTCCAATGGGAAAATGGCACAATGGGATCCACAATACCTAATTCTCCTTGTTTGGATTCTTCCATTGAAATGGCTCACTTACCTCGCCGCACACATATGTTTTATGGATGATGGCTGATGGCCAATATCAGCTCATTGACATCAGGCCTTTCAAGACAAAGGTTAATGTAACTTCTCAGGGATCTGATAGCCCAATGGGGCCCACTTAACATAGTTCCAATGGGACAAGCTTCTACCAACAATCCTTCAATGCTTGGATTATCCTCTACTTATGTGCATTGAGTTATTTCTCCCTGCCAGTCCCAAAGATCACTAGAACAAAAATTGGGGTTCTAAAAAATAAATGGGAAACTACCCTGAACACCAATATTTTTGTGTGTTATGGCAAAGGAACCTGAGGTGTTGAAAACTGAAAACTTCTATGTATTGACCAGTAATATCGATAGGTACCCTTAAGGAAAACAAGAACTATATTTTGAAACCAAAAGGGGGAAAGGCCCTAAACATAGTTTTACATAGTTTTCCAATGTTACAAAAGGGGAAATGTGCCAATTAATACAACTATGTTGACCTTTTACTGGCTAGTTAAACTTACTTCAATATATGTGATTTATCAATTAACTAAACATGAATATACAAATTTTCATGAATTCACATGAAGGGTTACAATCCATTTATCAACCATCATAAATACTCTAAGAATAAACACACAAGTTCACATCTACAATGAACATAATATTGGACAACACAATCCGGGAATCCATTAAAATCATATACATACGATATATAATTCTAGTCATAAATGTTGCATTGAACATCATATTTTATAATTCAAACATATAAATGTAAGACACTTAAAAGTGTCTTTTAAGATCATTGGAAACTAAAGGAGGGAATTCCACTCTCCACCCAACATATGACAACTACACTGTACCTTTCTTGCAGTTGACCACCCCAAGTTGTATCCAATTTCTGAGGGGATGGCTTCTCAAGGAAATTCGCACCAACAGATTTAATAAGAGTGTGGAGTCCACTATGTAGGTGGCTTATCAATTACCTTCTAGTAGTAAATGCCATAGTGACCTACCTTTTCCATTGAGTTCATTCATAGTCATTCACATAAGGTCTAGATGGGGTATTTCTTAGTCTAAGAGTTAGAATCCACTATCTATTAGGATTATCAATTATCTCTTCATAGAAAGCACCATAGGGTTTGTCATCTACTATCCAAGCAGTTTATTCACCATTTTGTAAGAACCTTACTGACTTAGAATGCCCTATTCAGGTGGTTTATCAGCTATACAACAAACACCATAGGGATTAAGTAATACATTGAGCCTCCTATTGACCAAAAGGCTTTGAAAACACATTCGAGTGGCCTCAAACATAGTTCACAAGGGATATAACCCAAACTCAAAGGGGTCTAATTCATGCATAGGGTTATGAAAACTAGATCCAACATCATTATATATTCTACTATGATTGCTCCAACATCTCAATGATCTATGTTATCATCATCGATCTCTCTCCATTCTCAACAAGATGGAGAACCAACTCCAAGAACTGGAAAATAGTGTCAACCCTTTTTAGTTGTGTGTTTGTTTGTTCTATTGTGTGAATTTCTTCTTATTTTATAATGTCCCATTTTTCCACTCTTCCCAACCTATCACTATGTTTTTGAGGACGCATTGGGCCTATCTCCCTTATTTTCAAAGGGGGATGGGCACTATCCCATGCCCCCATCTCCCTAACCACTTCTCATCCCTTCTTGTGAGGAGGTGGCTGGACCGACCTATAACTAGTGATTCAACATTAAGTTTAGGTCTACATTTTTTAAGGAAAGAAAGCAATTTTTCTCATTCATTGGATCTATATGATCATCCCCTCCTTTAGTCAACCATGACAAAAGTTAATTTTATTTGTTTACAACATATTTTATTAGTTAATTGTGGCTCCCACACTAGCATTGCAAACTCACATGAAAGGGTTGTCACATGAATATAGTCTCTTCTATTTTAAAAATTTCAACTCGATATCTCTCAATGTCCTCAACGTTCCCAATTGTGAGCGACTTGCCCGAACTCTATGTATTCTAGATAAAAATATTACATGCTCTATAGGAACATTTGAAATGGTTTTCATGGCATCGAGGGACTCATAAGGAATTTTAAGATAGAAATGTTAGTTCCTCAAGGGAATCATAGATTTACAAATTAGAATTTTCCTCTGAAACTCTGAGTGTCTGATTTAGATAAATTTAATAATTGTGATTTTCTATCAATTTTACAATTCTTATCATACCAAAGGATGGTTTTCTATTATTCTTTCGACATAACACCTTGATAGAAAACTTATTAATGAAATACATGGATTGTAGTAAAATTATGTTAAACGTACTTGATGTTTTCCTTATAAGTTAAGAGGTTTAAATCCTCTAAAAAAGGATGAAATTTACTTTTATAAAAAATTAGGTGCCTTGATTCTCAACATTCTCTTACATGGTGTTATCACACATGGAAAATTTTACGGTTAAGGTTAAAGGTATAAGATTAGAGTCAAGTTCATGATCATTTAAAAGGTAAAAATTTATTATTTGGTTAGAAATAGAGATATTAGATATAACCTAATTCACAAAACTACTATCTATACAATCATCTACTCAAATTTTAGCTAGTTAATTATGCCATTGAAAATTGTTAGATATCAAGAACTACAATGCTTTACTAGCTCGATACCAAATAAATTCAAGGTATCTTTTGTATCTACTAGTTAGAAAAATGTCCTCATATAACCATAGAGGAATATGATCTAAATCCTTACTTATTAGAATGGCTTGGTTATTTGGCATTAAAAAATCCTAATAAGAGGATATTACCTTCAGTCCTAAAACCGTGAATATCTTGTTTTAGGAATTATAGGGGTAATCTTTATCTAGATTTCTTTCCTTATAAAAATGTAGAATTAATAGGCATGAAATAACAAATTTAAATATAAATTCTCTTAACATTAATGTCAAATATTTATATGAAAATGTATTGATTGAGAGAGTCTATCATATGAAGTCAAATGTGAGGAGAAACCTTTTTTATTAATGTTGGACACCTAATTTGTTAGGGTTGTGGTGTAGAATGTATTACTGGAAGTCCAAGAAAGCTTGGAAGTTGAATTCAATGATCAAAATATTGTATTTATATGTGTATCATAATTAATGAAATACAAATCTTCCAATTCTCTTATTCTAGTTTCACATTCCAATAATGATATCAAAATTGAGTGTTCCTCTTCCCAAGCCTACCTTTTCCCCCTTCCTCCTCAATTTGAGTATTTAGAGTGACATATATTTTTGGAATTTTTTTGGATGACATGTTTTTCTAGAGGTGATATGTTATGATCACAAATATAAATTTTAAATCCACTCGGTGAGAAATATGGAACAACATTGGTGAAAATCCTCATTAAGGAAGGTCCTTTAAATATTGGGTAGATCCAGAAAGAAGCATAATAGATGTAATCCTTTGCTTCCATTAATTTATGATCACTCTAAGAACATATAATATAATTGGTGATTGTCCAACGTGCATAGGAAGTTCACGAAACATATTGTAATCCTTCTTGTAGTTTGTAACGAGAGTGGCTAGGATATTTTCCATTTGACTGTAATTCTTTGCAATGATGATGTGATGCTCCCAATTAACAAAGTGTGATGTGTTGCTATGTGACTCAACTTGAGGTGATACTATCAATTGACTCGGTCCGATTTGTTGTTGTAGGTATTAATCGTGACTATCAAAAAGGTGTCTCGAGTTTGATTTCGAACCCCTGTGATCAATTGTTAAGCTTGATTTAGTTTCTATCTCTCGAGTTTGATTTGAAATCTACTATGCTCAATTGCTATGCTTGATTCAGTCTCTCTTGCTCTTCTTTTTCTAATTACCTCAGGCCCAAATTTCCTTCTCAAACATAAAATATTGCAACATTGATGTAGCTTATGTTTTTATCAGGGTTATTAGGCTTAGAGGGAAATGGATTCCATTGTGAGGGACGAATATGTAGATACCTCGGTCCATTTCACTATTCATTTGTGATTTGTCCTCTCTATCCAACTATTGGTTCCTAGGTATTTATCAACTCTTGTGTTTCTTCCGTAGATGAGATTATAGTGAAGCTAACCGTTTAGTTTGTGGATTGGTGTCCCAATAGAGTCAGGTGACCTTCCCAAGGTATAGAGGGCCACCTGTATGATTTCCAACTCCACGAGTGTAGCAGACTTCTTCTCTAGCATTTATCATAAGTTTGATCTTATGTATGCTAAGAATGCCAAAAAGGAACCACCAAGTAGTATTTTACTAATTTATGATTGTAAACTTGTGTTGAATGGTTTCAAACTTTTGCAGTAGTGCAACTTTTTCCTCCACTATGATATTGGTAGAGCATCCCTCTATAATGTTGGCGCATAAAATATGACCAAGTCAGAGTAAATGGATTTTCTTGTTTTTGTGGACTCTGGGTGCTTCAAGAAATTGTGGTTTTTATACTTACGAAGCTTTTGAAAACCCTCTAATGTTCTTTGTGTATTTTCTCATGGCATGTTTCCTTTTTTCATAGGGCTAATTTTAGGGGATAATATTTATAAATGCCTTAATTTTCCATGTTTTTCCAATTTTTACAGTGTAATTTTTACGTTAAAATTTTCCAAATTTTACATACAATATATAAAATCATTAGAAATCTAAGATTTTTTACAAAAATATCGCTAAAGATTTTATAGTTTGCATGCTAGTAACCAGTAAGATTTTCCCAAATTTCTAAACTTTACAATAAATTTCCATCGTTAATTTTCCCTGATTTTTGGTTATTCACTTATCATCAACTCTATTGTGTAGCAATTTTCATAGTTGGCATGCCTTACCTTGGGTTTTTTATGGTATCGTATAAAAATATTCCACCTATGGTTTATGAATATCTATAATGCTATTCGGGATGATCATTATAATATTTCTTTATGTGTAAATTCAAGTTGTACAATTTCATTATTCAAGGAACAATTTTCACTTTGTTTAAGGAATAGAAGTTATAACGATCTCCTTTCTACTAAAAAAAAGCATTTGGGTCCAATAGGCTTTGTGGATTATTTCATGCATGTTCTCCTTAAGCAAGTTGGTAGTTTTAAGGGAGAAAAATTATTGAAAAATTCTGGTGAGAGCCTTTGAGAAGGGATACAAAGTGGTTTATGGGGAGGCAAGTAGTGTAGCTACCTTTTTGTATTAAATGTAATTGAACACCAATGGATATCTAGGTGTTCATTCTCATGTAGAAGGCTTTCCCTTTGTCTCATCTTTTTCTCCTTCAAAATTTTAAATATTGTGTCAACTACTATCTATTTTTTACTTGTTGAATTTGCATTATAAGTGGGTGCATTTTTGGTTGAAGTCGACACCCTTAATTTTATAAGATTGAGTTTTTATAAAGTGACTTGAATTACTAATGCATTAGAGTTATTTAACACTCTCATACTCTCTATTTTTCATAACAAAGTGAAAGTCAACAAGGACAATCGCTCTGACATTCGATTTTTTTTGCAAAATGCACAAGACAAGATCAAGTTTCTGCAACTTGAATCTCAGCTACAAAAAAGATGATATACAATAGAAGCATTATCATTCTAAACTATTTATTTAAAAAAAAATCCCTTTTTGAGTCTAAAGTTGACTTCCATCAATAGTTAGAAATGTACCAAAATAAGAGGCCATTTCATGAGTATATTTTCATAACGATACAAAGGTTTAGCCTACACTTCCCAAGCCCATCATCATACCTTGGGAATAAGTTTTTAAGAATAAGTGTTATGTTTCTTCACAATGATTCATCTTTGCCTGCTCTTATTCCACGACTATAGCACATTTGCAGATGCCAATATTGTAATCCTGTTGGACATGTAACATATTAGTGTTTTGATCTTCACCCTTGGCAAAATGTGGTAAACACACTCATCATTCAAAAAAATTTTCCAGAAACAAAACTCTAGCAAGAAAAAAGATTCACCTTGGATGGATCACTTCTTGGTAATGGTCTTCAACAACTAAGAAGACTCTCAGTCATACCACATAATATGTTCTCAAGTATTGACAAGTTGCAGTAGATATTTATTCATCTTCATTATTTGTATATGATAGGGGGGAATTGATGATGAAATACTTTCTTTGAAGATTTACCAAGCAAGTATGAGCCATAAAGTTTAGATCTAGAGTCACCCATAGCCAAATTCAGAGTTATATTCAAAGACAAATTTATGCTCAATGAGCATGTTTTTGGTTGTGCTCATCTTCAAATCATTATCATAGAGCACATCCACTAGTAGAAGACTTGAAATTCTAGCAAGATTTACAATTGTTCTAGGAACTTCTTTGAGCTTTAATTCTAGATTTGGCGATCATCCTTAATCCACCATAAGTAGAGACCTCATTTTCTTATACCTCATTTGTTTTATGGTATTCCTTAGACAACCATTTTATAGAGTACATCCAACCATTGGATGCCATGCATTTTCGTGATTTAGCTCTCTTATTGGACTCATATACATGCCTTTGGTTTAAGGGGGCGATGTTGGACACCTAATCCATTAGGGTTAGGATATGGAGTGTGGAAAATTAATAGAATTCCAAGAAACCTTGGAGGTTGAATTCAATAATCAAAATATTGTCTTTAAATGTGTATAATCTTTAATGCAATGAAACTCATTCCCATTCTTCCATTTTGGTTGGACTTTCCAACACTTATACCATAGTTTATTCTTCCAATCCCCTTGTGATAGGATTTCTTATTCCATGTTAACTATAATGATAAGTAATAATTATATTTATAATAATTAAAATTCTTAAACATATTTTTCCACCAAAATTTGGTAGTATTTATAAAAGATTCTGAGCTCCTAAATGTATAGGTGACCAATTTATGCTATAGGATCATCAATGAAATGCATTTTATGTTTCAAGATGTTACTACTGCCATATATTTAAAAGTGCTTTCAATTGATTTATTAAAACAAATCATAAACATTTTTTCACTAACTCTTTATTATCATGTTATCTAATAACATTTTCAAGTTCCACTTGTACAAATAATATGACGAGAGTTCGATTTAGTCTTTGGGGTAGAATGACCATCTGTTTGAGATCCACACTTTGGGATAATCATAAAATTAATTCATTTTATGTTTCAAGATATTGATGGTGTCATGTGATCTTGAACTACTTTGAATTGATTTCTTAAAAAAATAACATAAGCATATCTTCACCAACTCTTTACTGCCAAACATTATGTATGGGAAAATCATTAAGGTCACTTTTATGTCTTTCGATCCAAAATTAGTTTCAATTGATTAAAAATTAATCATAAACATGCTTTCTCAAATTCTTGCTAAAAACAATACTTTTGGAGATTCCACTTCGAAAGATCATATAATTAAGATGTTTCAATACTTGTAATCTTGAGATGTTTGTAATAGAATGGTTGAAAATTATAAATATATAGAGTATATTACAAAAAATCTAGGTAACAAAAGAATTTAATATGATTTTTCCATTCCTTTTCTCTACAATATGTTGCATAGAAAACTTTTTACTCATTGAAATTCCACTACATGAACACATATGGAAATAGATGATCAAATGTAAATGTCCCATTTAGAATGTTTAGAATATTGCTTTATTTATGTATATTAAGAATTTTTGGGTATGTTAGATTAACGTTATTCACTTAATAAGGTGTCCTCCTACTGACTTTTATAAGATAAATAGATTAATTTTGGCTTTCCATAGCTACAAGTGACGAGGAGGTAGTCATTGGACTTTCATCCATCCTAAGGAGTCCATAGTAAACTAAAATTGGAGATTAAAATAAGAAAGAGGATTAGGGAGTACCATTGCCTAGGGATCCATTAATAGCCACCAACATTGTGCCTTACACATGCGCAACCTGAAAAATATAATAATGTTTCAATATATCTCTCTTTCTTTACAAAAATAGCTATAATTTTTGTAAATATGGTTATCCATGTCTCCAAGATAACAAAATAAAGGCCACCACATACACATAATATCCTCCTTTAATACCTTGCCTATCATAATATTGAAAATAATCACTTTCCTGGCATATAAAATTATGAGTTGAGCATAAGGTGGTTGATTGAAATCATGAATGGAATACTTGGAATATATAATTGAATAAAACTAAAAATTAGAAAAAAATATACTAAAAAGGGTTGTACAAAATATCCAATTAAGATTAATAACAACCATGGCTATAATTTAAAACATTAGGATTTGAGGAAGATGGTACTAGGAAGTGAAATTACAATAATAAAATGGTTCGGAACTTGTCTTAATACAGAAAGGACCCCATCATCCCCTTTAAATAAATTAGGAAGTTAGAAAATACCCCTTTTTAACCATTGAAACAAATGATATGCTTTTAACTCCACCATTTAATTCTATGCCACTATGCGCAATGGATTACACACAACTTGCAAACACAATAAACAAAAGAAATAAAAAAAAAAAACTACAAAAAAATGTAGTATATTAAATGCTTTTATAATGAAAAGAATTCTTTAACAACCACTAGATATGATACAACATATCTAATCTCTTTTCTCTTGAGTCATTTCTTGAAGGAAAGGAAAGAGTATGTGTTTCCTAAATTTATTTTTTTTAGGCTTTGCATCAAAAATTGATTAAAGTGATACTATATTGACATTATAGCATATACCACACTTGTAGCACAAAGTACCTATTACAATGTTGCATCAGATCATAAGAAACATAGTGGTGATTTTAGGAAAAAGTTTGATCGTTTTGTAATCGGAAAATGGAAGTGGGGAACCTGATTGAACATATTGTGGATCTAATATAATGATAAAAAAAGTAGCAGAGTTCCATAAGGTATATATTTTCTATCAAACGCCCAAACCATACTACTGATAATATTTTCCTCTATGATCTTATGAAGTTTGTTACTCATTCCAACACTTTTTGTAATGATTGTTTTCCTTCCTTTTTCTTTGTTAAACTATCCATAACTAAGGGTGATGTTATTAGCTTTGGTGTGATCAAGAGAATGAGAAGATGTCTTTCAAACTAAAAGGATGATAAAAGTATGATACAGGTCTGTAATAAGCCTAAATCAACATATATGATTAAGAAAGTGAGCCTTGAAACCATTAAAGTATGATACAAGTGTGTATGAAGATAGATTATCAACCCATTGAATAGAGTATGAAGCATTATATGAATATTTTGGTTTCTCTCATACTCTTGCTGAGACACGATGTGATTAGTTTTTATGAAATTAAGCTCTTATCTGAACCACATGTCACTAGGTGAAGAAACAAGTGAAAAATGATTTTGGTAAAAGGTTTTGTATTAGAAAAAGGGGCCACGTGGTGGTAATGTCACTACCTTTTATTTTTGCACATTGCCACCACGTGGTTCTATCAAGAATCACACACCCCAACAAAAGCATCAGCTAGAATAAACATTTGTCTACTTATCAGTCCCCATCTTATTCTAATGTATAGCAGGGTCCCTAAAGTGAAAATTGGTATTCACCTCATCAAGAAATTACTAATTTGATTTAGATGTATAACTGTTACCCTCCAATCCAAACCACAAATACATTTCTCTTGTGAGCCACAAATCTAATCATGAGGTTATACATTCAATAATTGATTTTATATGCCAATCAAATGACAATAAAAAGAAAAAAAATAATCTATAATCTACAAAATAGGGCACACTGATGAGAATGTTAGGTCGCAGAGGTGTATTCAATAAAACCATGGGTCTCCAAAATGACATGTATACAAATTACTTTTTCAAAATATTCCATAAAATAACCCACTTCTCTAGAATTTTTCAGGCAAGTTTCAATCATATTATTGTTGTAATTTTGCATTGAAAAGATGGAATATTTATCCTTGAGGTGATTTATTACATCTTCATCACCCATGGCATTTCCAGAGCCAAGATATACTAGACCACATAGTTTCTACAAAAACATATTTCAATAATTAGTAAAAGTCATCAAGCTATTTGATAGCAATGGGCATAGATTAAAAAGGAAAAGAAGTCATCAAACAAAGTAACATTTATTACATATTCAACATTTAATGTATGTATTTAGAACTGCATCAAGATTCCACACAACTTCCTAAGCTTGAAATATCAAACCATGAAAAGTGTTATGTGTGACAAATGTGTCTAATAACTACAACTTGTTCAAGTTATCATGGTAGTACCCATAAGCATATTGAGAGAGGGAAAATTCATTTGTAGCTATTTCAGCAACAAACATTGTTATTGTGCTCTAATTAGATGATCAATGCATAGTTGAAGGACACAAAAACCATGCTTATGTGTTGAAATCTCAATACAATGTTCTATTGCAGCATAAAAAAGGAACTGCCATCATAAATAATAAACTATCATTTATCATGATATTAAAGATTAATGTTAGATGTTATTCAAACCAAATCTTGAATTTCAACTTGAAACCCAAATTAAATTGAAAAATAAAAATAAAAGAATGTTGTCCACTGAACATATATAAAACAAAAATAAACAAAATGAAACCCTCCCCTATGCTATTATTATTGTTATGCCTAAGTTTGAAAAACTCAAATCCTTGACACTGCATTACCAAAGTTATCAAATTTTA
This sequence comes from Pinus tabuliformis, assembly GCA_031772625.1. Taxonomy (NCBI): domain Eukaryota; kingdom Viridiplantae; phylum Streptophyta; class Pinopsida; order Pinales; family Pinaceae; genus Pinus; species Pinus tabuliformis. The sequence goes on along the minus strand of CM062810.1, from coordinate 995,017,543 downwards.
GAAGTTTGAATACTGTAAGAAGCTCGAGTTTGAATCTCATGATTTTTAACTCTATCTTGATTCAAGAGAAGAAAAAAAAGATAAGTTGTTTGCTTAAAGGGAGTTATTCTTGTAATAAACAAGGTTCTCAAACAAAGAATTTATTTCAATAAAAGAAGGTTCCAAAAAATGAAAGACCAGAAGAAATAAAGGTTGATCATTTTTTTATCAGTTATGTTCACATTATAAAATATGACAATTTTTGTTCCGATAAAAGGAAGGGTAAATAGATTTGATGTATCAATAGGTGATGTTGATGAAAACTTAATCATTCTAGAGAGTTTGTTTTCTTCAAATCATGGAGATAGAAACCAAAATCCAAAGCTATCACAAAAGTATGTAAATATACTTATTAAAAAATACAAGCTCAATAATTTACTAATAGGTAATTGGATACTACTACAATAAGTTTGGACAACCATAATTTAAGGGATTCCAAAAAGTTGACTTCATTGATCTACTCATTCCCTTTTTAAACTTTAGCCACAATTATTATGCTCTTGAAATCTTGTGGGTTTCTTACAAGTCTCATACATTGTTTCCCAATCTTTTCTGACTTGAATACATTCAGTAGAGGTCTCCACAAAATACCCATAGGATGAACTAGGTTCAGTTGAATACTGACCTGTTGAACAGTGTAGGCAGGAAAGTGCCTTACAAGAAGGAACTGGTTGAAATAATCCAAGGCATTTTTGTATGAAAATATATCATGTTATTAAAAAAATGACACCTTGGAGTACTGCCCGATGAAGTCAAGGGTTACAAATGGAATTTATTTATAGACATTGGGTTTCTTGGATACTTATCTAGCCATTTGTGAGTTTTTTCCATTTTAATAGTGAATGTCATTTGCATAAGAGAAGCCATATAGCAGCTCCTTAGTAGCATATAAGAGCTTATGACATTTGGTTTCCCTAAAACTGGTAGGGTGTTTCTATGGTAATTATACATGTCTCCTTGTGACCAGACTCTTAAAAGAAATTCTCTCATTGCTCAAGGTGTGCTTTGGTAGCAAGTATCTAAAGAGGCATGGAATAGGTCGTGTATATCCTTACCCACTAGACTATTTTTTCCAATAGTAAAGATTCCCTAGGTATTTCCATCATCTTATGCAGAGGTGGTCTTGTGCTCCATAATAGTAGCCTATTAATGTGAGTTCTATAGGCAAATATAGATATGATAATTCACAACCTAACAAGATACAAAATACTTCATCCATCCACATTCAATAGCTAACTCAACATTAAGTGGCCTACAGATAAATAACCTCAATTACCTTTAATAGAAATTTTCGTGAAATCGACAAGTATCACAATTATTATTGTTGAGCTTATCTATAGTACAATTTCTTATTAAATCCCAAAGGAAACGACTATCATGGTAACAAGATACCATATTTTAACATAAAATATATTGAATGTTACCACAATAATCATTTAATAATCACTACAAAGATTTTATGAATGGGAGTAGCATGGAACCTTATGCTCCTTGTCCTAACTGTCATGTTGTCCTTCAGAAACCCAAGCAATAGTAATGTTAAATTTAACATGAAGAAAGAAATATGATGGGTACTCTATCTTGGAAATCCCATTGCGAGAGCTATGGTCTTTTAATGCATGTATATAAGTTAGTATGTTGCAACTTTTTTGTAGTCCTTAAGTGCATGTTGATAAAAAATTTAACAAATAATAAAATACTGGTACAAATAAGACACAAACTTCATTGTCAAATGGGTCTAGCTCGGGTAGTTAATAGGAGAATTTTTTATCTGCTACCTTCAGGTTGGAATTGGCTTGTGACATGTTTTCCCTTTCTGGGCAAACTAAAATTGACAAGCTACTAGCGATCTCATTCTTGCATAACTACTTGACAGTGGAGTGAAATGTTGCTTGTAACAAAAAGGCACACAATTTAATACTTAGTACCTCTTTAAGCTCTATATCAATTTGATTAAGCTGCAAAAGGAAGTCTATAAAGGATCATAAATATGGATATCTCTTTACCATAGCTATCTTAAGACTTGCAACATTTGCATTTGTTCATTCTATCACTAAATCATTATTTTTCATTGAATGCCTGTTCTATCAAAGGTAGTGGAGGAACTTCTAGAATTATTGCAGGTAGAGTACTTAAGATGAACACGAAGTTATCACTTAGATGCCGCATAAAATTTCAATACTAGGAACCTTGAAAAATGGTGGCACTTTCACAAGCCATATATAGTAGTAGTACAAATAAAATGAGCTCCCAATTTTGTGAGTTACCAACCTCCCGGCTTACCTAGTCTTGCATTTATTTCCATTCAATTGCATCATAATTCCATACCATTGCATCATATAACTACAAAATTTATAAAAAAATTATAGTCCATATTTATGATTGAAAACAAAACTATTTGGAACAAACATACATGCCGAAAAACAACAGTAGACAGAAAAGGACCTTATGGACAAGCTGAGATTCCATCTAAAGAAATGGTGATTCTGAGTGAGAATCTATATATCTAAAAATAAAATAATGTTAAGAGAGATCGTAATGAAGAATAACATCTAGATAACCTAGTTTTTTGCATTGTGAAGTTGTTGCAAGCAATGTCGCATGACATGATTTCCATTTGATTTCTTTATGAGAGTCACAACATCGTTCTTAAGTGAAGATACAATCATATAAAACTCTTTTGGAGTAATAATAATCTCTACCAATTTTTGTACAACTCAAGTGCTACAAGTTTACAACAATAAGTAAGTTAAGCTATTGCAAAAATACAAATTGTATCTAACAACCTCTGACAATATGAGACATATTCCATGCCTAGGTAGTTTGTTTGGTATAAGAAGAAATACATGATCAAAATTAATCAAATATGAAAGAGTAAGAATAAGCTTCAACATAATAAAAAATATTCATTGCATATATGATATGCCTAAATTAGCAATGCACATTAGATCACAATTGTTATACTTCCTTTTCCCCTTTGTTTAAAAAAGAAGAAAACAACTTACCATAGACTTCTTGAAGGCTGCATTTCCTTTCACATGTAGACAATGTTGTTGTTCCATCTGAATAGACCTCCTAAATGGAAACAGTGTAGTATTATAAAGCAAAAAACAATAAACATTGTTGTAGTGAATTGAACCACCATGAAATACCAATATCAAAGATAAATAAAATTAAAAAATTAATGACCAGCAAATAATTAAAAATATTATATTTTTTTTATATTACAGAAGTATTTTTTTTTATATTCAAGATAATTTAGTTGAATTTCAAGCCAGGAAAACAATGAAATAATTCCTACAAAAGAAAAATTAAGCATTGGACCTTATATATTAGTATGTATAGAAGTCCAAATGTGCTCTCTAGGCAACAATCAACCCATTGTACAAGAAAAAGGAACAATTGTGTTATGGGGCTATATGATAATCTCATTTGAATACATGCGCCATCGTACACCCTTGTAAATGAAAATCCCTTGCATAATTTTGATTATTTTAGTCTGGACTTGCCAAAACCTTCAAAGAGACTTAATATAATTCAAAAAGGAAAAAGAGAAAAAAAAACTATTTGGAAAAGAACATAAAAGTGAAACTGAACAATTATTCAAGTGAGGCACTTGATAACAACTATTAATAACTATTCATTTTCATTAAACACATTTAGGTGATACTAATTTGTTTGTCTTCCCATTCTATTGGATCAATATCAAACTCTCCAAAACTAGATGACTATGTAAAGATAGCGAACACATTGTCAGAGGCCAACCATCACACTTTAGTTGCATACAAAAATGATCCCTACTCATAATTCACGCAATAGCTACAAATAATGCACACAATTTGAAAATTGAGAACCAACCTCAAAAATCACCATGCAATTGATGAGTTGTATAATTCTACAAACTACTTGTATCTCTAAGAAAAACCTAATAGCACACCACATTTCTCCATCTTAGAAAAACAGATCGCCCATTTAAATAAAAACCATGGAATCTATTTTATTAGGTGTGTGAAAATGCCTAATTGGACAATCGTGTGAACAATTAGAAACACATAAGCTACTCTTGGCGATACAATCATAGGCATATGGCCATGACATTGGCACATGTGTTATGCTTGAAAGTGTGTCATGACCCAAGAAAATGGTCTTAGAAAACAAGATTTCATTTTCATTTTTTTTCTAGGAAGTAGTTCAAGAAATGTGCCCCATGGATTGCACCACTAGGACTTGCACCTAGGTTAGGTGCTATGTTTGAGGGGTAATCTATTTCACCAAAAAGAGATTGTCCCAATCATTTAAAAATCATGTCATATGGGTGCGGACAAAATGGGATAATGGTGGATGGTTCAATACAAGGTTTACTTCATAGGTTGACCACTAGCCTCATGCACAAAACATGACTCGTTTTAAGGGCACTAAACATTAAAGAAAGCATGTTTCTCTACCGTTATGAGTTTTTATTAACTAAGATAGCTACCAACAACTTTATTTTATGAATATCTATGAAAAATTATTAAGATAAGACCTATATAAAACTTACCAAACAAACTGACACTTTAGATCCTCCTCCATGGTATCATTATTGCATACAAAAATGTAACCCCCAATTATCTCAGTTCTTGGCAGCATTTATATTGATGGTGGAGTCTTAAATTGCTTTTCATATGCATTGTTGCTATTATTTTTGTTGTTGTTTCCTTCATTGTTATTGTTGCGGTAACGAATATTCACATTGTCAAACAGATTCAAACATCTCCTGCCTTCCAATCAAGGTTCATCTGTTTCAGGTGTAAGGGTTTCCAACTTGCTTACTTCTGGTTTCCCCTTGTACTTTCCCCTCTTCTTGGCTTTTGCAAGGGACCCTATGGATTTTGATATGTTCGTACAATCCCTTTGGATGTCATATGCTTTGCAAGGGGAAGCGGTGAGATCGCTAAAGTCCATTTGTGATCATCTGATACCCTGGGTTGTCCACCAAGCTCTTCCCAAAATTGCCAGAACGAGTAAGGGTTCACCATGACTATTAGTTTTGGGTAATCCAAAACTGAATTTCACTCAACCTTAACGCTTGATGCTAAACTTTGTAGATTATGAAAATCATCAAAAATCAAAGAAAGTTATCACACAACAAATGTGGATAGCCGAGATACCCATAAATTTAGGAGATAAGACAAAAAAATATAACACAAGATATTTAAAGTGGAAACAAAAAGAAAGGTGCAAAATCCAAATTAAACAACCAAACAAAGACTTAATAACAAAGCAAAACCATTGATTCTAAATACACACAAAAATTTGAGGAATAACTGAAAAAGAATGCAACCAAACTTGAGAATGCTCACAGAAAACATTGAGAAAGCCCTATAACAGTAATGCAATGATTTTCAATGTTAAATAACACAATTGAGAGTTTCCAAATTACACAAACCCTTGGAGAAGTAAATCAAGGAATTGAACCCCAAATCCTTAAACCTGGGTTTGAGACTCCATAGTCGAAATAATAAAACTACAGAAGCATTGAATACACAAAAAAAAAATAGCTAATGTAACAACTTTAAAATTCATGTTAGCTCAAGAGTTGTGCATCACTCACAACAAATTCAAACCTGATGGACTTTAGGTGTTTCTTATGTCTTTCATCCTCGAACAACTAAGCAACCAAACCTTCCTAAGCGCCTTGAATGGGAGTCCCATTAAAGGCACATATTTCTTCCTTCCTCAACAAATGGAGCTTGTAATGAAGTCATGAACTCCAAAAAATCTGTTTTGCATTTCTCCCCCTAGCAAGTAGGACGATTTTTTCTCGACCACGAAGAAGAGGAAGAAGAAAATTTGGGTTGTTTTGGAGAGGAGAGCATAGTGGATTTTGAAGCTGGTTTTCAGGACTCTTGGTGAGATTGAAACCCTTACACTTTGCAGGTCTAACTCATCAGTAATGGAATTTGTGCTCTGAATTTAGAACAAGCTCACCCCTTGTTGTACCTCAGGAGAAAGTTCCTGGCTGTGGGGGAACCAATGCTCAAGACATTTAGCAATTAATTAGAAACAATTAAATTTAGTGGCTCGAAGTACAGGCCATGAGACATTTCGAGCAAAGATTCTAATTCTAAAACCCTAGCCTTCCAAATAAAAATGTTCAGAGAGGCTATGAGAGTTGCAGGGTGGAGGTGTAAAGAAAAAAATGAAGATATAATTTTGGCATAAGAAATTAGGAATCCATGCTTTAACTCTATAGAGAGAATAATGTAAGACAAAGAAAATATGAATGAGGTTCCCGGATTTCGAATGCCGATTAAGGGCTTCATGATTAATTTTAATGAGTACAATTATGTAAATGCATCCAAAACTAAACCAAAGCACCAACTGCATCTTACACTATCCAAGAGAGGAAAATACATAAATATGAATGCTGAAACTCAAGAGAAAGACAATCAATACAACTTCCCAATTCTAGAATCAAACTCCAATTTCATCTTTAGATTTCAAAGGGAATTTTTTGTTTACATTGTGAGTCATGGATGCCAGTGGCCTTCTAAACCCTTTCCCCATCTAACTCATGTGCTTTTATTTCTACCTCCTAGCCTAACTATCAAATCAGTTTTGAAACTCACTACTGAAAATAGTTAATAAATCATTTTTAAAATAGTTATACAACTATATTTTTTTTGAATTTTTGTTTTTCAAAATTATTATATTACAAAATTAATATCACACACACACATATAATATTAATGCAACTCTTTTCTTCAAAAAGAAATGAACTCTAAGCACTTATGAAATTTCACATCATAGACTGATACATCTTGGGAATTTAAATTAAGTATAAACACTAATTATGCGGGCCCGACTCTTATCACCCAGTCATAACCCCATTGTGGTTTTGAAGGAACAACAAAAACCACCCTCGGGGGCACCTTTGGTGGTTTCTTAAGATGAAGAGAGTGCCCCCGTGATAATTAATTGCCATCGATTTTTTAAATAGGAGGTTTGAGAAAACAATCTATGGGAGCACACCTCTATATAAACCCTGTGAAATTTGTGCCACCGAGATTCTTTTACTTAGGCGAAGAATAAGGTGAGCTATGAAGCTGAAACATTGAACACTAGCAATGATTTTATACCATCGGTTCTAGACTGGAAAGAAATTGGGTATATTGTAACCTTAGCCAAACATACCAAGAAAATTTCTTAGAGCCATAAATACTTCCACCACCTCATATGTTACTGCAACTCAAGCTTGACGATGTCGTTCAACTAAGTTTATCAAAATTTCAATAAGAAACCTTTTAAATTCCCTAGTAAGCATTCTTCTAGCTCCATATTCTTTTTTAATGTTTTAAAATTCTGCATCATCCTCAAGAAATAAGCTAAGACACTTGATTGATCTATCCACCTCAAGATTTTCCCCGAATTTTCTATGATTTTCTATTGTATATCCACCTTCAAAGAAGGCATATTTATTCACCTTGTTCTTGATCTCCTTGGTAGAATCTGTTATGAAACCAGCTCACAAAAAGATAGAAAAGATAGATCAACGACTTCAAAATAAACCTCTTCGCGGGGGAAACCTCCTTTGCATTACACAAATGAATAATTCTTGGATGATACAAATGACAATACCTCCTTTCTATATAGATGAGTCTAAGTGGTCCCAATATAATCAGAGCCTACATAACAATAATATTGTAGGGGCACAACAATAACAATAGTGGGCTTCTATGGGGCACAATAATAACAACATGGGGACTACATGGGCACAACAATATAGTAAAGGGGTTGCACTAATAACAATAAGGGCTACACTAGTAGTATAGGGACCTAACAGGCACTTATCCTTCAAAAAGTGTTTTCCTCAATGCTTGAGTAGTTCTGGATGCTTCTGTATAAAATTATATTCCTCCCATGTGGAATCTTCAGCAGGTAAGTTCTTCCACTTGATGAGATACTTTGAAATTGATTGATTTCGTAACTTTCATTTTCTTGTTTCCGTGACTGCTTCACGTTCCAATATGATTTTTCCTTCCTCGTCAATTTTCGACAATATTGTTTGAACTGGGAGCTTATCACCTATAACCTTCTTTAAGCATGAAACATGGAAAATTGGGGGCACTCGAGAAGATGTAGGAAGCTCCACTTTGTATTCCATAGTACCAATCTTTTGCAGCACTTTGTAAGAACCATAGTACTTTGGTGATAATTTATTATCCTTCTTAGCTTACTTGAGGGACAATTGTTTTTATGGTTGTAGTTGTAAAAATACCCAGTCTCCTATATCAAAACCTCTTTTGTTGCGATGTTCATCTACTTGTTGTTTCATTCAATTTTGCATGAAAGTGAGGTTATCATTTTTCTTCTTAATATGTCCCTCTATCTTGAGAGTTTGAGGCGTGGTAATTCCTACCAATGCATTACAAGATATGGTCGGATTCATTTTTTCTTTCTCTAGGGTTGGTTCCTACTGTATATCCTCTTCTTTTGACATTTCTTGATCCCTTTCTTCCTCCTCTTCACAATAAATATAAAATAATTTCTTCTCAGCACACCTATGACCTTTAGTGTATTTGCTATTACAACTGTAACAAAGGTCATTTTCTCCTTTTTCTTCCAATTGTTGTGGTGTCAACCTTGTAGGTTGTGGAAGGTGAGGAGCAACAACACTTCCATCTTTATAATTGTGAGTGGTAGGATTTCTTGTTTCCATAATTTTGCTTTCATTTTTTCTTGCCAACCTGAATGCATTCTCCAATGAATCAGTTTCCCAAAGATGAACCTCATGTTGAATGTTATCCTTTAACGTCCCTATGAATACATCAATCCTCTGCTTCTCTAGAATATCGTTTACCCTTATATTAAATTATTGTAAGTCCTCATTGTGCTCTGCCATTGAACCCTTTTGTTTGAGATTTATCAATTGGATAAAGAAGGTGTTGCTATTTGTATCCTCATAATGTGCTATCATTTCCTCTATGAAAATTGACTAGGTGACAAGTGGTTTACGAGAAAAAATCCCTTTATACCATAAAAATTGGTTGGTTTCTAAATATAAAGATGAAATATGAGCCTTTTTTAACAGTTGCACATCATGTAGATCAAAATATTTCTCCATCTGTAGTATCCATGTTATGGGATCCTTGCCATCAAACTTCCTCATATCTATCTTTGGAATATGGTGGGTCTTCAATCCAATGTTAGATTCTACGACATCATGACTAACATTTATTTTTTTCTCATCATGAGTTTCATCTACTACCTTTTCGTCATTATGAGGCCTTTCTTGTAGCAGCTTTATCCCACCTTCCTTCAAATCTTCCATGTCTTTCTTCAAATATTCCATGCCTTTCTCCAAATGTGCTTTCATACCATTGATATTAACCTCCATGGCACATATAAAACTATTTATCTTAGCTTCAATCACATTCTTCAAATCATCCATCCAATTTTTCTTACTAGGTGTTTCTATTTTCTTGATTTGAGTCATTATTTTTCTTGCTTTTAAGAGCTTGATATTTAAATGAATGTAACTCTGTAGTTTCAAATCTTCAAGTTTCGAAATATCTTCCTATGGTATCCCTTTGAGTTTGCTTTCTAACCCCACCAGTCTAATCAATATTGGATTCTTCAATAAAGAGTTATGCCACATCTCCTACGATGACCTGATTATAGACTGGTTTAGTAGAGCGAACTTGTATGACCTTCCAAGTCTCACTATTTTAACCTTCAAACCTGAAAAACAATATATACAGAAAAGTACAATTTTTCCTTATTTTGTAACTTCTTACGAAATTTCAATCTGATGCTCATCAAGAAAGTTACGCTGACTTTCCCAAGGTCACATGTTTGGAATGTAATTTGGAAGTTTGTAGAAACCCTCAATGTCCTAGACCTTATCTCCAAAAATATAGCGAAACAGGATCTGAAAGTCGGGCTCTACCTTCCCCAAGATTTCGACTCAAATGGGTTTTAATTTCAAAGTCTGAACCTTTTTAGAAAACAAATTATAGTGAAAATGTCACGATGACCTGTTTGAGATGGAATTGTGGAGCTTGCAAAAACCCTAACTTCCTAAGATCATATCTCCAAAACTATAGCGAGATGAGATCTGAAATTTGGACCAGAGGTTCAGAATGATTTCTTCTCAAATGGGTGTTTTTTTAGCTTCCGAAATTTTGTAAGGAAATTGTTTTAGCGAAAATTCCACGATGACCTGTTTGGAGCAACAAAACCCTAGAATCCAAAGCATTGATACCAAAAGTTATGAAACCAACTCACAATAGAAAGGATAAATCAACGACTTCAAATTCAGCCTCTTCGGGGAGGGAACCTCCTTTACATTACACAAATTAATAAGTCTTAGATGATACAAATGACAATACCTCATATAGGATTCTAAGTGGTCCGAAAAATAATCAGAGCCTACATAACAATAATATTGTAGGGGCACAACGATAACAATAGTGAGCTTCTATGGAGCACAATAATAACAACATGGGGACTACATGGGCACAACAATACAATAAGGGGGTTGCACTAATAACAATAAGGAGCTACACTAGTAGTACAAGGACCTAACAAAATCAGATATGTATATTGTTGTAGTGGAATCACTTGTACACATTTTTTGTGTCTCCCCTGATTCAAGGTAACACATTTGGAAATTCTAACCATGTTCGTGTAGAAGGCTCCCCAACATAGTCAAAAGCCGAAAATATGAATGTTCTTGAAATATCAAAATGTTTTGAAATTATATCTTTGGCATTTTCAAGGGAAAGTCTTCGACTATCATCAATAGTATGATTCTTCCACATGCATTTCTCATCATCAATGACTTTTATTACAAGTGGTAGTTTGAATGCATCTTGTAAATATTTTGTAAACATAAATGGCGCAAGATGTTCCCAATGAAAGTCTTCAAATGAAGGTCCTCTTCCAATATATAAATAATTTTTTTCTTCTTTTTCAAATGCATCAAGAATCTTGTCAAATCCCTGTGAGCGAAGAAAACATCGTGACGAAGGAAGACATGGGCATGCTTGTCAGTGAGTTTCTCCACCATTTCGAAAATTGATTGATATAGTTTTTGATAGCTACATTGTACAATGAGCTTGTCAGAGTCAATTTCCCCTCCCACTTTAGCAGCTACTTCCCAGTCCTAATTTCCACAGAAGTGAAAAATTTATCATCACAATATAGTAATTCATAAATTGGACCAAACAAACCAAATATGTTGTGTTCCCTCCAAATTCTTCTTACTGAATTAAGGCCCCTTTGTATATCACTAGGAGTAGTGTGTTTCAAAAATTTTCTGCCTTCACAATTTCATATTCTAATTTATCAATTTACAGATGCAAGTTGATTCTCCTGTAATAGAGTTTCTTTTGAGTCTCCTATAATTCATCCCTCTCTATTTTAAGACTAGCAAAATCTTGTTGGCATTTAGAAATAAGTGTTTTTTGATCTTGCATTTCTTCTGAGTGAGCCTCCATATTTTTGTTCCAATTATAACTAGGATCGTTTACTTAGTATAATAAAATGCCTTCAAGTCTCGTTCAAGAATGAATACAAATCGAATTACAGTGCATCACTCATAGTGCATTTTTTTATGAAAACTGGTGTTTGAAGGAACTTAGAAAACATGTGAAACCGCTTCAAATTTATGGAAATTTCTCACACTTAAGTCAATTGGGGCCTTTATGCTCAAAACCTAGATTGCAATTTAAAAAAAAAATTCTTTGTTTGCTTGAAAATCGATCCTTAATTTCATTACCTAGAGATGCCTCCATTTTTCCACACTAATTGGTGCCATAACTATATCCAAAGTTGTTCCGATAATTTTGATAGTTTATTAAGAAATAATTCAATAACTTCAAAAGGGACATGGTTTGTTTGTAAGCCAAATTCGATTGTCAAGAAACACCCCCGACATGCCATATGAGATGTACTGGAACTGACACTTCTGTTTTTGCACCACCTTCATCAATTCTTATATTTTCCATTTTAGAATTTAACAACTCACTTTCATCACTTGGAATAGATATATTCTCTTTAGCAGATTGCCTTTTACCATTATTACTTCTATCAGAAAATAAAGATTTTGCTTCACAAGTGTTGTTACTTCTTTGCTAAGACAAACCCTATCCTCCTTAAGAAAGGGTTCTTCTTATCAATAAGAACATCAATCAATGCATTCATGAGTTTCTGATTCTATTACAAAATGAATAAGTAACACTACAAGAACCAACATGTTGAAACATCTCACACAACATAGCACTTCTTTTTAATGACAATTCCACTAAAAGTCTCTAAAAGTATTTGGAAAGTCAGATATCTTTATGGATGAGTTGACATCATTCAATTACTATCCACCAATATTTTCTGCTTTTATTTCATTCACTAAAGCGATGTTTGAGTGTAATACTTTACTATATAAAATATTTTGTGAATGCTCTAGCAATACACAATTTACTTTATTAGATGATCGAAATTTGTAACACAAGTTCAATGTGGCAACAATGACTAGGGAAATGGATAGCAAGTTCTCCATACGTGATACAACTTCCATATTGATCCACTGGACCAAGAACTAGATCATAAATTCCCTCAGTAATAAGCCTTATATGCACTTTATCAACTTCACTTAACACCACATCCTTGAATATTTCTCTAAAAGTAAGAAGATTTGAAGACACCCCAAGTATAATTTTTATCTTTTTTCATAAATGGGCATCCTATTTTATGAAAGTAGCTTTCACAAGAGTTTTAATACGATATATTTTTAAAAAACATTCTTTACTCCTTTTTTCCCATCCTGTCTCTAGAATATCAACAAAATTACTATTCAGGTGCCACCAAATTTGCAAAATTTCAATCTTGTTCTGGAAATTTCTTGAAGATATTTGGTATTTTAGTTGTGCCAGAATGAGCTACAACATATGGCTCCAACTAGGGATAGCACTTTGTGTTAACTGCAAATCAGTGGCCTTAGTTGGCCATGGAGTCCAGAATTCTAAAAATCTTGAAATATGAAAACTAAAATCCCTCGGTTTTATTAACCTAAAAACCTTTCCAAACATGTTTGCAACTGGGATTTGACACTTATTCATCAACTAAAAACTGAACTGAAAAATTAGCTCATTTATGTACAAGTTCCTACATATGTACATGACTAAACTCATTCAGGTGAAGTCAACCTTCCAATGGCACCTGCCTAACACCTGGGTACTGGACCTTGTGCCTCCATACTGTTGGGACTCAGAAAATAAAATTGGTATGCACCATAAAATAATTTTAGACAAAAGGTTTAACACATACCCCAGAAATGATATTTGTCACTGACGAGAGAATGTTTCCATATAATTAGCTACTGAATCATAAAGTTGATGAGACGATGTTCTAGTTGTTCACTTCTCCTAAACAATCTGCTAACACTTTTCTTAAACAAGGCAGTTATACTCACATTTTAACTCCTGAACTTGGGGTTGTACAACAACTTGCTTCTTTGCATAATCAAATGAAAGAAATGTTGCTTCAGAAATATTCTTGTATAAAAATGTATTCAATTTTTCACACATTTCCATAGAAGCACAATTGATCTGAATATGAAAATTTTAAGATGGTGCCATGTGTCCTAGTTCAACAAATTGCCAGTGTAATTTTTTTTTTCTGGAAACCAAGAAATTTTCATTACTATGAACATGGTGCTCTGTATAATGTGAGTATTCACCTTCAATTTTTACAACATTTCCTTCAAGAAATACCATGTCAGATCCATTCATTAATTCCAGAAATGGGAAATCATCTGCTATAGAAGTAACATTATTTTGCTGAGGCAATTTGTTCAACTCATAAGAAATTGACTTATAACCTGTCAAATTTGAGGCAGGAAAGTTTAGATTAGATGATTATTCTTTTGACTGATTCTTCTATTGATTTATTTCCATATTTGCAGAAAAATTTTAATAGGAATCTTCCCACGGGCCCATAGATTATCCTTAATTTCTTGTGCATAAAGAAACATTTACTCCATAGTGCAAGGCTTCCCTTCCTTAAGAAAAAATTCCAAGTCAAGAGGATGAACCGCTAAATAATACACCACGGCAGCAACTTTAGAAGGTTGAAGTTCTTTGGGCATGCTAAAATAAATTTTTTGAAACCTCCTATTAAACTTAGTGACCGATTAACTATTCTTGCTCTCGATAATACATAATTCCAATAGGTGTTTTTCATATGACTTCTGCTCACCCCAATATCTAAGAAATATATCTTGAAAACTATGCCATGAACTAATTGAACTTGCCTCTAAATACTAGCCATTGCTAAGCTTCATGCTTTAATGTAAGACACAACAACCTCAAAACCACATCTTCATAAATAATTTGGAATTTGTTCAGGAAGTACTCAAATTCAAGACATGTTGTTCAGTTGTAACATCATCGTTCTCTCCAGAGAAACTTGGAAGAAATTTGAAGCTTTTTGAAGGATACTAATGAATAATTGTAGGTAGCTTCAGGGGTTTGAAGATTTCCCTCATTTTGAGCTAGAAACCAGAGGGTTGATTTTGAGGCAAGGTGGTGGCTACCAAATATCATGAATCATCACCTTTATACCCAGGCTGTGATTGATTATCTTCAAGAATTGTAATGCAACAATCATCTCTCCTCTCATTTTTAGGAGATAAAGTTGTGTCAAGATCAATAATACAAGAAGAAAGATATTATTTTTCCAATGAAGAACATACTTCTTGTGCTTTACAATCTTTTGAGAATATAAATAAGGAAATAATATTTTTAATGTGAAGGGGAAAGTAAACCACAAAGCTGATAATAAAAAATAAGATTTCCTTCAAAAAAATTGAAAGCCTCATACTTAACCTTTTCATGTGGCTTCCTCATTTTCTTGCTAGCAAAATCTTGATTCAATGAAGGCTTGATCAGTGGAGTCACCCGATGAATAATAAACAAGCAATTTCATATCTAACTATGGTTCACCATCAAGAAATAGATCTTTAATACCTAGGGGAAAATAACTTTGTGTTTGTGTTCCCCGACAACGACGCCAAAAAATGTTGTAACTTAGGAGACATTTCGTGGCTATGGGGGAATGAGTGCTCGAGACATTTAGAGATTAATTAAAAATAATTAAATTCAACGGCTCGAAGTACAAGCCATGAGATCTTGCAAGCATAGATTCTAATTCTGAAACCCTAGCCTGGCCAGAGAGGCTATGAGAGTTGCAGGGTGGAGGTGTAAAGCAGAAAATGGAGGAGACAGAATTTTGGCATAGGCAATTAAGAATCTGTGCTTTAACTCTATAGAAAGAATGATGTAAGATTGAGAAAATATGAATGAGGTTCTTGGTTGTGGCACCCATTAAGGGATTCATGGCTAATTTTAATGAGTAAAATGACATAAATTCATCCAAAACTAAACCAAAGAACCAGATGAATATTACAGTATCCAAGAGAAGAAAATACATAAATATGAATGTTGAAACTCAGGAGAAAGACAATCACTGGAACTTCCCAATCGTGGAATCAAACTGCAATTTCATCTTCAGATTTCAAAGGAAATGTTTGGTTTACATTGCCATTCATGGATGACTATGGCTTTCCGAGCCGTTCCCCATATAACGCTTGAGCTTTTATTTATGCCTCCTAGCCTAACTGTCAAATCAATTTTGGAACTGACTTATGAAAATAGTTAATAAATTGTTTTAAGAAGAGTTATAAAAACTATTGCTTCTTGAAAAAACAATCGAAATTATTACAATAAAAAAATTAATATCATATTATATATATAATTTAAATACAACTCTTTTCTTAAAAAAAAATGAAGTCTGACTACTTATGAAATTTTACATCATACACTGATACATTTTGGGCATTTAAATTAACTATAAACATTAATTATGTGGGCCCGATTGTCATCACCCATTCATGACCCATTTTGTTTTTGAAGAAACAACAAAAACCACCCTCAAAGACACATTAATTATGCGGGCCCGACTCTCTTCACCCATTCATAACGCCATTGTAGTTTTTTGAGATGAGGAGAGTGGCCCCGTGATAAAATAGATATCGATTTTTTAAATAGCAGGTTTGAGAAAACCATCTATGGAGCACACCTCTATATAAACCCCATATAATTTGTGCCACCGAGATTATTTTACTTAGGCGAAGAATAACATGAGCCGTCAATCTGAAACATTTAACACTTCCAACAATTTTATACCATCGGTTCCAGGCTAGAAAGCAATGGGGTATACTTCATCCCTAACAAAACATATCAGGAAAAGGCCTTGTAGTCATAAATACATCCACCACCTCATTTGTTACTTCAACTCGAGCTTGAAGATGTCGTTCAATTAAGTTTGTCAAAATTTCAATAAGCAGCTTTCGAACTTCTCGAGTAAGCATTCTTCTAACTCCGTATTCTTGTTTAATGTTTTCCAATTCTGCATACTTGACAGATCTATCCACCTCAAGATTTTCACCAAATTTCCTATGATTTTCTATTGTATCTCCACCTCCATAGAAGGCATATTTCTTCACCTTGTCCTTGATGACCTTGGCAGAATCTGATACGTAAATTGTTGTAGTGGAATCACTTGCAGACATTTTTCCTGTCTCCCCCTGATTCAAGGTAACACATTTGGAAATTCTAACCATGTTCCTGTATAAGGCTGCCCAACATAGTCAAAATCAGAAAATATCAATGGTCTTGAAATATTGAAACAATTTGAAATTATATCTTTGGCATTTCTACGGGCAAGTCTCTGATTCTCTTAAATAGTAAGATTCTTCCACATGCATTTCTCATCACCAGTTACTTTATTACATGTGGTACTTTGAATGCATCTTGTAAATATTTTGTAAACATAAATGGCAGAATATGTTTCCAATGCAAAGCTTAAGATGAAGGTTCTCTACCAATATATAAATAATTTTTTTCTCCTTTCTCAAATGCATCAAGAATCTTGTCAAATTTCTTGTGAGTGAAGGAAACACAGCGACAGAGGAAGACATGGGTAGGCTTTCCAGTGAGTTTCTCCACCCTTTCGATAATTGATTGATATTGTTTATAACAGCCTCATTGCACAATGAGCTTGTCATAGTCAATGTGCCCTCCCACTTTAGCAGCTACTTCCTAGTTCTAACTTCCACAACAGTTAAAAATTTATCATCACAATCCAACAATTCACAGATTGGACCAAACACACCAGAGATGTGATCCCTGCAAATTCTTCTGAATGAATTAAGGCCCCTTCATATATCATCTGGAGCAGCATGGTCCAAACTTCTTCTGCCTTCACAATTTCAGATTTTAATATATGAATTTACAGATGCCAGTTGATTCTCCTGTTTCCAGAGTTTCTTTCGAGTCTCCTGAAATTCATCCCTCTCTATTTTAAGACTAGCAAAATCTCGCTGGCACTTAGAAATAAGTGATTCTTGATCTTGCATTTATTTGAGCGAGCCTCCATATTTTCCTTCCAATTATAACTAGGATCGTTTTCTTCGCCATAACAAAATGCCTTCATGTCTCGTCCGAGAACAAATACAAATCGAATTACACTGGGTCACCCATAGAGTGCAGGGCATTTTTAATGAAAACTAGTGTTTGAGGGAACTCAGAAAACATGTGAAACCACTTCGAATTTCAGGAAATTACCCGCACTAAGGTCAATTGGGGCCTTTCTGCTCAAAACCCAGATCGCAGATTTTTTAAATTTTTCTCTATTTGCTCGAAAATCGATCCTGGAATTCACTACCTAGAGATGCCTCCGCTTTTCCACACTACAAATTTGGTACCATAACTATATCCAAAGTGGTTCCGATAATTTTGATAGTTTATTAAGAAATAATTCAATAACTTCAAAAGAGGCATGGTTTGTTTGTAAGCGAAATTCGATTCTCAAGAAACACCAGTGACATGCCATATGAGATGTACTGGAACTGACGCTTCTGTTTTTGCACCACCTTCATCGATTCTTATCTTTTCCATTTTAGAATTTAGCAACTCACTTTCGGAACTTAGAATAGATATCCGCTCTTCAGCAGATTGCATTTTACTATTATTACTTCTTTCATAAAATAAATATTTTTCTTCACAAGTGGTGTTACTTCTGTGCCAAGACAGACCCTCTCCTCCTTAAGAAAGGGTTCTTCTTACCGATAAGAACATCAATCAATGCATTCATGAGTTTCTGTTTGTGCTAAAAAAAATGAATATGTAACACTACAACAACCAACATGCTGAAACATCTCACACAACAGAGCACCTCTTTTTAATGATAATTCCACTGAAAAATCTATGGAAGTATTCGGAAAGTCAGATATCTTTACGGATAAGTAGACATCATTCAATGAATGTCCACCAATATTTTCTGCTTTTATTGCCTTCGCTAAAGCAATGTTTGACTGTATAAAATACTTTGTGGATGCTCCAGCAATACACCATTTATTTTATTAGGTGACCGAAATTTGTAACACAAGTTCAATGTGGCAAAAGTGACCATGGAAATGGACAACATGGTCTCCATACTGATACAACTTCCATACTGATCCACTGGACCAAGAACGAGATCATAAAGTCCCTTTATCAACTTCACTTAACACCACATCCTTAGATATTTCTCTACAATTAAGAAGCTTTGAAAAGACCCGAAATAGAATTGTTATCTTTTGTCGTAAATGGCATCATTTTTAAGGCAAGTCACTTTTCGTAAGAGTTTTAATACCATAGATTTTCAAAAAACATTCTTTACTCCTTTCTTTCCATTCTGTCTTTAGAATATCAACAACATTACTATTCAGGTGCCACCAAATTTGCAAAATTTTAATCTTGTGTTGGAACTTTTTTGAAGATATTTTATATTTCAGCTGTGCCAAAATGAGCTACAACACCTTTGATGGGATAACCCATGTCTTTTTGCGAGAAGTATATTACTGTGACGAGGAAATGAGGAGTACAAGACCAAGGCTATAATGAGTAAGCGAGGAGTACAATGACCCTTTGAAACAACAACAAAGCTTCGTAGCCGTCGTGGTGGTTGCAGCCTTATGTCAGCCTCTAATAAATGTGATAAAACAAGTTTAAACTTTGCAAATGTGGACATGGAGACATCGGTTGATGGGTTGGGCGAACCGTATATATGATATGATTTGGTGTGGAGCTAAATCATCAAACGATCAAGCTTTCTAAAGCATTCAAGGGTGGAAGGCAAGAAAGTGCGAGTTGGTCTGAAATTCGGGCGAAGGTGCAGGTGGATGGCGCGTAGGGCCGAAGCACCCGAGCCGGGGAAAAAGAGGTCGTTCGAGGGCGCCGTGCAGAGGTCGTTCGAAGGCTTCATTCAGAAGGTCATTCGAGGGTGTCATGTAGGGAGCTCGTTCGAAGGCATGGTTTAGAAAATCGTTCGGGAGGCTGAATGACCGTGGAGGGGAACCGTTTGGAAGGTTGAATAGTCGTGCCGGGAGGTCGTTCAAGAGGCTAAATGGTCGGCCAGAAAGTTGTTTGGAGGGTCGAATGATCGTGTGGAGGTCGTGCAGGAAATCATTCGAAGATTCGTTCGAAAGGTCATTCGAGGGCGTGCGAGGGCGCAGCAGGGCGTCCGCCCGAACGACCTGAGTTGGTCGAACAGTGAACCAGGTGAAGTCTTGAACGGGTGACACGGGTGACATGACTCGTCGGTGGAGACTTGGCGAGTTGGGCGTTTGGTGCAGAGTGCCCACCGGTAGACGAGTGGGGCGCTCAGTGGGAGCGTTCGACGAGTTGAACGAAACACGTTCGGGTGAACGTGCGGAGGTAAACGACGAGTTGGGCAAGAGTTGTGTGGGCAACCGTGTGGGCGCGCCAACGAGCTGGGCTAACCGAGTTGTGTCGGTGAATGTAAAAATATTCTAAGTGTAAATTTGGGGTTTCCTCGAGATTGTAACTTACATATATATTATTATTATGGGCAAGCTCATTACAGGGAGTTGCACCTCCCAGTTTTACTGTTGTGCATTGTTGTTAATGCTGATGAATGTTTAACTGTTGTTTTATAATGAATGAAAGTACTTGGTAAAGTTGAAAAATAAACTAAGTATAGACGTAAGGCATAGTCCACGATCGCAATTATTGGTGAAAAGAAAGTGGTCGGTGGTGCCACACCTCCTATAGTGCGGTTGGAAGAGTACCGCCAGTGTAGGGGCGTGACAGGTGGTATCAGAGCTAATGAACGATGAGGAGCTAATCCCACTGCACCAATGTGACAAGTGGTATTATAGGCTGATGAACAATGGGAAGGTAAATAATTGACATTCGTGACAGGTGATTTAGAGAGTCGAGAAGAATGTCTATCTTGCAGAAAATGGGTTTTGCAACCTTCGAAGAATGGCAAGGGCACACATCGGGGCCAAGTCAATTTGAAGGAAGCCTACTTGAAGAATCAAGTGTTTTGGAGCAAAGAATCGCAGAATGGAGTAACGACTTGTTCGAAACGAGGGATTCTCTTCGTGATTTGGTCAAGGAAGGGATCTCTGACATGAATAGGGATGAAGCCTATCGACTTGCAGGGAAAGAAGATTTATTTGATGCAAAACTCAAGGAGTTGAAGATAAGGCAGAACTTGATTCGAAAGAAACTGGAATGGCTAGCTCTTGAGAAAAAATAGTTCAACTTTCATTCAGGATAAGAAGAAAGCTACAAAATGTGATGATAAGAAAGAGAAAGCTGTGATAATTGAGGATGTTGCAGATATGACAACGATGGAGGATGAACTTGAAATTGATCAAGTTGGACTAGGATCGTGTAGTTTGTAGACATTGGTGGATGAGGAAACTCACATGGAGGAGCCTCATGATGAAGTAAGTACTATTGATACTTGTGTTTCAGTGAGACTTTTGGAAGATGAACCGTGTGTAGGGAAGAGCAAAATCAGTTTGTCGATGCAAGGGAGGATCTTACCATGGATGTCTACGATGAGACCTTGTATGGAGAGGCAAGGACCATTGATTGTTGCAGGGCTTGTTGGGGTTGTTTGTGACCTTATGATAGAAGGTGCAAAGGCCTGTGACAAGGGAGGAACATGATGATCATTGCGGAAGAATGGGTCATGCTTTAGCCACATGGAGAATTGGCTAAGTGCCCGACATGACTCATGGATAGATTAGAGGAGGGCACACACTTGAGTATGGTGATACTTTGGTGGACTTCTCATGGCTGAGACCAAGAGGAAGTCTTGGTGGAACCTTCAGTGGGGGAGCCATGGTGGAAGAGACTCATGTGATGATGATATGGTTGGGTGACCGAGTTCACTAGACCGGGATTATAGACTTGGATGAGGATGACCGATTGTTGTGATGGACAACATGGGCAACTTGAGTCAAGGACATCAAGTTGGATACATGGAGCACGACAGTATTATGCAGGGACATTATGTAGGAGCACTTGTAGAGGTGTCACTTATGGGCATCCAGTGAGGAGTGCCAAGGTAGGGATATTATGCAGGTGGATTTGCTGATGTGACATGGAGATGTTCTATTTATGAGCCGATGGAGATGTTGTGCACTCATATACAACAAGGCCATGGACTTGGTTGGATTTGTGAGCAAACTATGGAGCATTCCTAGTACATGGAGAGCTAAGGCATCTTGCAGAGACCTTTGGGCAGAGACATGTATGATATCTAGGGTGATGGTTGGAGATGACTCATGGAGCTCATGACGATATGAGGTTGTGACTTTCAGGGACTTCATATTATGGTAGACGTAGAGGATCTGATGCATTGAGGAGTTGAGGTCAAAGACTTTGATGTAGGATGGGGTGCATACTTTTGAGTACATGTATGGGTGTGCTTGAAAGAGTGACTTGATAAGGATGGTCGATATGAGACACTTTGGAGTGATGGATTTGCAGTGAAGATAATGCCTTAGTGGAAACACTTGGGCATGGGTTGAGTCGAGACTTAACCACTTTTTACACATGGATGGATGAGACAGGTGTATACTTGTTTCTATGGCAGACTTGAGGGATGGCACATTGCAGATATGATGGAGGTTGCTTCATGAACCTGGATGTGGCATAGCGATAGTTGGGCTATGAGAGGATATCTTCACTTTGAGGAGATGGATTTTACACATATGGATGATGATGTTTGGATAGATGCGGCTGATTTCATGCAGCACATTGGTACCAAACATCATGGGCAGTGTGTTGCAGATGAGATGAAGACTACATCATGGACCTGAGCATGGCTTACATTTTGATGGATATGGAGATGGATTCTTGATCGAGTTGATGTTGTGACAAGAGTCTGAGAAACGACTATTGATGGCATGAGGATGTGCATTCTCATGGTTTGGGTGTGACAGTTGGATTAGCTACCCAACTAATTCAAATCATGGGGTTCGGAAGTGTGTAGAGATATGTTAGCATTGTGTTGGAGTATCATGGAAGTAGTTCACATGATGACGATACATGATGAGGTCGACACGATATGTTGCAGTAAACATGTAGCTTGAGTTGGAGGGACCAGCCTTCCACAGTGGGAGCAGCATGTGGAGATTGTGATGGATGTGGTTGATGATCATGGATTGAGAAGACTTTCCAATGTATGACATACCGGTGGTTTATATGGCATTGGTATGGATATCTTGGTGACAAATGGTTGCTGGGATGAGAGATTATCAAGGAAAACAATGATTTGAAGTGGGAGAGAATGTAAGGACCATGAGCTGCAAGTGGAAACACGCAAGAGAAGAGCTGTGGCAAGGTGGGAAAAATGCAACCGAATTGTGGAGCGTTTGGTTATATAGTCATGGGCGGTCCCAGTGGGCCGACAAGTGGGCGAACCAAACGATGGACACACACGATGGTTGGGTCGACCGACGGATGGGCTGACCTATTCAAAAAATGAAACAGAGATAAAAGAAGGTCGGCATGGACATGGAGACATCGGTTCATGGGTTGGGCGAACTGTATATATGGTATGATTTATTGTGGAGCTAAATCATCAAGCGATCAAGCTTTCTAAAGCATTCAAGGGTGGAAGGTGAGGAAGTGTGATTTGGTCTAAAATTCAGGTGAACATGCAGGCGAATGGTGTGCAGGGCCGAAGCACCCTAGCCGAGGAAGAAGAGGTCATTTGAGGGTGCCATGCAGAGGTCATTCGAAGGCATCATTCAGAGGGTCATTCGAGGGCATCATGCAGGGAGGTCATTCAAAGGCGTCGTTCAAAAAATCGTTCGGGAGGCTGAACGACCGTGCAGGGAAATCATTTGGAAGGTTGAACGGTCGTGCAGGGAGGTTGTTCAGGAGGCTGAAGGGTCGGGAAAAAATTCGTTCGAAGGGATGAATGGTCGTGTGGAGGTAGTGCAGGAAATCATGCGAGGGTGCGGCAGGGCGTTCACCTGAATGACTCGAGTTGATCAAATGGTGAACGAGGTGAAGTCTTGAACGGGTGACATGGGTGACACAACTCGTCGGTGGAGGCTTGGCAAGTTGGGCGTTCAGTGGAGAGCGCCCATCGGTGGACGAGTTGGACGATCGGTGGGAGCATTCGATGAGTTGAATGAAACATGTTCGGGTGAACGTGCAGAGGCAAACAACGAGTTGGGCAAGAGTTGTGCGGGCAACTGTTTGGGCGCGCCGACGAGCTGGGCTAAGCGAGTTATGCCGGTGAATGTAAAAATATTCTAATTATAAAATTGGGGTTTCCTCAAGATTGTAACTTACATATATATTATTATTGTGGGCAAGCTCATTACAAGGAGTTTCCCCTCCCAGTTTTATTATTGTGCATTTGTGTTAATGCTGATGAATGTTTAACTGTTGTTTTATAATGAATGAAAGTACCTGGTAAAGTTGAAAAATAAACTAAGTATAGATGTAAGGTGTAGTCCACGATCACAAGTATTGGTGAAAAGAAAGTGGTCGGTGGTGCCGCACCTCCTATAGTGCGGTTGGAAGAGTACTACAAGTGTAGGGGCATGACAGAGGACAGCTAGTCCCCGTGCAGCTATCACCCTGGAAAGATGAAGCAATTGATTAGGTGTCCCTGAGTTGGAAATGGCACCATTAACACCGTTATGGCCGGTGCTGTTGCGTTTAACAGAGATCGTGAATCAGTGGACTCCATAAAATAAAATATGGTAGACACCCAGATTCTTGTAACCTACAAGAAGTTGTGTTTGTTTTATGAACCTAAAGCTTTTTACTTGCAAACGATGTTATAATGCTGTGATGCACAAGGACCACTCAAATTATATATAGTTTTTCTAATTTTCTTTGAAAGTATAATTTCCACTTGAGTGGTATTTTATTTTATATATAATAATCATTTTAATTTTAGTTTGTATTGGTGTTATATTAATGTAATAGTTATAATATTGTTTTTTTCACAGTTTTGTTTTAAATTTCTCTAAAAATTTTATGAGGGATCATTTGGTTTCTTTTTGCTAAGCAGATGGTCTCTTTCAAAATTATTACAGGAGAAGATAATTATTTTTGCAAATAATTTTTCATCCTATCAATTTCTCAAATTCATCCATGTTTGTATTTTAGGTAAAATTTTGACAATACAAATATTTTCTAAATTGATATTTTCATTCTAAAAAATGTGTAATATTATTTTAATTTAATGTATATATTTTTATCTAACTTACTTGTAAATTGAAGGTTCTATTTAACATTTTCAAAATATAATAATTATTTAAATATTATATTTTAAGATTTTTTTAATTGTTATTTATTATTATTTTTTTAAGTTTGGTAGAACTACATCTTCATCATGTCCAATATATGACTCCCGATAGGGATGAGGAATTGAATGGATGACTTCACATAAAGTAGTATCCTAACTAATTGCTATTTATTATTATTGTAATGTACATATTATTATTTTAATGTGATTATATATTTTTATTAAATTTGACTTTTGTAATAATATTTTTTTATTTAGATAATGCAACAATGGTTTTCCTAACTTATTAAGTTATACAAGTATCCAAATATTATATACATTTATCAATTATTATGGTTAATATAAATTGATATTCATTTTAAAAATGAAAATAATTTTATTTTATTTATTTATTTACTTTTTTTTTTATTTTTTTTTTATTTTCAGATATTGCACATTAATTATTAAATTTAATTTTTAAAATCTTTCTAAATAGTTTGAGTGGACCTATTGGTTAAGAGTATTTTTCTTCCCCTAAAAGTTAACATAGTAAAAAATAAGTGAGCTGAAATATTTATGCTCAATGATAATAAGGTTCAATTTTGGAATATTAAAAAATGTAGTGGAACAAAGATGTAGAAGAGCCGATGAAAGATCTCAAAATGCAAACCATTTTTTGAATGCAAAATTTACAAATATTTGACATTGAAATATTTTATTTACGATTCATATTCTACACATTGAAATTTTAATACATACTCCAATTCTATTTGGAAGTAGAAAAGCTCTCTCTATATATTTTTGTTATAAATAGTTTTTTAAATGTTATATATATATATATATATATGCACATCTCAATATCAAACGTTCTGTGACCTCTCAATATCAAAGGTACTTTAAGAAAGAGGACTCTACCAATTCAGCTAATTGAGCTAAGCATGGGAGCTAATATATGTCAACTCCATATTAAAAAAATGAATGAATTACAAATCTCTCTAAATAATTTATTAATGGAATAAGAGCTCTCTATATATAATCCATATTAAATATTTTTATTTTTATTTATGGAGAATAGTAAAATATTTTTTTGTTAGTAATATATTTTTATTTTAACTATTGCATGTCAACTAAACAAAGAACGAATTACATATCATACAATTACTTTATTACTATATAAAGTGGATGTAAAATTAAGGTGAAAATTGAAGTACTTTATTTATGACCACATTGATTTTAATTTTGGTATTACTATTTTTTTAATTTGTTACTATTAGTATCATTTCATTATTTTTAAATGTCACCTATGTGTAATGTCCCTTAATAATAAATCATAAATAATAAAAATAATAAATAATAAATAATAATAAAAATAATAAATAATTTAAAAAATACAAGAAAATAAATAATCAACAATGAATAAAAAATAATAAAAATAAAAATAGTAATAAATAATAAATAACCATACTAAAGCTCTAAATAAATATAAATAGAAATAAAACAAGAAAACAGTTAAAAAATCAGTAAAGCTATCATAAAATGAAATAAAACAAGAAAACAATAAAGTTGCATGTAGACACATGGAGTGTGTGCATGTGGTTGCCCTTCCAATGTTTGCTCTATTTATTAGATGGTGAGGAAGATGGGAGGCATTCCATCATTCCAAGATTCTATCATTCATTCTCTTGGGAGAATAGTGTTCTAAGATAGAGGAGTCACTTGCAGTAGTACGTTGATTGAGGGCTTAAGGGTGGCCAGTTGTAGCAAGTCCTTGCATAATTGAGCCTATGGTTGGGTGGAGAGTCGTCCCCAAAACCTTGTTGCAGTTAGCAGGCTTCAACCGAAATCACAGGTACAGACTTCAACCGAAATCATAGGTACAGATAAGTGTTCTACTCATAGTTTTGAACTTGATATTAATTAATTGATAATTGCATGTTGAATATAAATTACTTGATTAATTACATGTTTATTTTGGGTTGTTACATATGGTATCAGAGCACAAGTTCAACCCTTAGGGCCTATGGGCATCTTAGAAAATATATATATAGATATATATATATGTTTTGTTGGGATTTTTAACTCGACTTGTTTTGAATGTTACAAGATCATTACTTCCAGGAGGCCGCATGTTTTTTTTGTTCTACAAATCCTCGCTCTACACATAAATTATTTTTTTTATTTAGTGCATAGTGGCTGCATAGTTATATTTTGATGATGTTAATCTTTTTCATTTCTATGAGTAATTTCCACGGAAAATCTTATCATGTACATATTTAGTAACGAAGTGCTTCTAGTTTAATTCACTATTTTGAAGAATTCTCAACCAATATGAGTTTATTTATTTTGGCACATGAAGATTGGAATTCTCTTTTGGTTTGCCTTTCTTGTTGGTAAGGCTTTCGCTAGTGGAAACTTGCAGACTTATTGCAAAAAGATAAGGGTTTTATTAGCAAGGCACTTTCAAAAGGTTCTGTGTTCTAAATATGTAGATTTACCAGCTCACTGTTTGTTTTTTTCTTGAAAATGCAAATAAAATTATGAATCTATTCCTTGAATCATTATGAGACAAATATGATTGACATGTTTAAATAAAATTATGAATCTATTCCTTGAAGCACTACACATTGTGGAGTTTGAAGTACAATTTGCTCCATACAAATGTTAGGCCAAGAGCTAATACCTCTCTACAAATGGTCGACGCTCTGTCTTCCTCCTCAAAATCCTTGATCTACTGATCTAAGCGGTTCAGCTCTACTAATTTGTGATTTATTCCATGTAAGTCTAGAGTTCCAGGAGCTAGTCTCGGCTCTAGCCTTTTCATATCCGACCTCCTTCTAGCTATCCCCTGCATGCTTTTGTTTAATTTACATAAGATTTATACATTATTGTAATGTTTTTATGTGTCTCTGTGCAATGTTAGACTATCATGTATATTATCTTAATCTGTTGCAGACGGGTTGATATTGAATGCTTATCCTTTACTTTTATGGTATTTTTATGGATGTATAGGGTATTGGGTAATTATGGTGACTTGAATGGTTAATGATAGCTACGGTGATTAAATAACTAGATTTATAGTTAAGCGAAAAGAAAGTTGGAAGTGTATTTTTATTAATTCTGGTTTGTATGCTTTTGGTGAATTTATAAGCTTTTATACCATTGAGAACCTCATATGATAGACTTTCTTGAACGTTTTTTTTTGTTAGGGACTGATTTGATCAACATGATTTACTAAGGGGACAAGGTGCGCTGTTTTAAAATATTGAGGGTAATGATTGACTTATGATATAGTAAATATTAACGGATCAAGGAAACAACGAAGATGGTGTAGCTGGAAAATACTAATAATAGGGAATTTTTATTTAAAAAAACAAGGGAAAATTAACTATGTTTGGGAAATTGACATCGAATGAGGGCTAAAGTTAATTGAGAGATGAAACTCTCATGCCATGGATTTGGGGGCCACAGATTCGATGGCCGGTTTGTGACGAATAATATTTTGGTTCTCCATGTAAATATTCTTTTTCTGGTGTCTCAACTTTATCAGCTCCACTCTTCGATTTCTTGCTGGATTCATTGCTCGTGGGCTTGTTCACTCTTCGTTTTAGCTTTACACTATGATTTTTCGGAGGATTGTCGAACTTTACGGATTTTTTCTCCCCAGCGAACGGTATCGGATTTGAATCAAACGGGAGAACAGCGAGCCCGATTTAGCTTAATGTTTGGCAGGGTTCCTGAACTGATTGTCGTCCCTGATTTGCTGAAATATTTACAGTTGAGCTCCATTTGTAGCACGGGTGTGTTCTTCGAAGGCGGGGAAAAGAATGGCAGGTGTGGACTGATGCCCCGGTATTAATCTTGGCCTGAATGTTGTGCAGTCGACTTGGATTCCTTGTAGCTTCCAGCTAGACATTCCGCCTACGCAGTTTGAATTACATAAAGAGTTATATGATTTAGATATGTTATATCCGCACTGGATATTCATATAGTGCGATCCGCATCCATGTTGTCAGAAATTGCCTTGTGCCTTGTCTCTTTGCTTGTAACACAGAATTCACACTAGCAAAGACAATGGGTAGAGGATTGGGTGCCTATCTGAATAATGACGATGCGAACATATTCAAGTTCGATTCGCGGCGTATGCTAATGTATTGTAGCTAATAGGTTTGTTCAGGGTTTTGGATCTTCATGTTGTAATTGATGAATGTAAAACCCGGTAGCCATTAAAGCTTTGTTAGGGTTTGATATGGTGTTGCCTTCGTAGGTGCGCTTGTAGGTGGGCCATCGTATTAATAAAATGATTTTATTTTGTGTTTTGGGGAGGGATAACCTTCCCAGACATCCAATCCAGATTTGGGTCAGGTGGTGGTGTCTCTTCTTGTTTATGGTGTGTTTATGTTGGAATCTCTCTTGGTTGTTTGATTTCTTTTTTGCAAAACCCCTGAATTTGTTTACTCTCTTGAATCATATATTACATTCATTAAGATTAAACCAACTCACGCATAATCTAAGGCAATAGCGGATGATGCTACAAGCTAGGAATTTGGTATTTTTTATTTTTCACACATTAACCTCTTTTTCATTTCTAGTTCACATGATAACTCTAATAAGCCATTAATTTTTGCTAATGTCAAGGCTAATACATGCTTCCTGATGATACTTCAAATCAATTAACATTTATCTGGAACGATCTCTATTTTAAACCAATTGTTGCATTTTCTTGTTAAGATCTTCCGTTTTCATATGCCTGCAGATTTCATGGTCTCAATTCCTAAATTCCTATTTATGATGCAAATGGATATAAATAGTGGTCATTAATTTATTAACGCCAATTCTTTTGGGGAAGGGCATGTAAATTTAAATCAATTCCTGATGGAATTTCTATGATGATAATACAGTTAAATATTTGCATTACTTCTCTGATCAAGGCAAACGTTTAAATGGTTCAACAAATTTCAGTCCTACACACATTTCATCTGACTAATCTATGGAACACTGGTATACTTTATTTTTGGTAACACTAGTGGATCTCTAGATCGATTGATTACTAATAAATTCATATGTGAATGATCTCTTAACACAAAAGTGACATTTACATTTCAATGCATGGGTTCCATGAGCATATATGATATACTTCACTGAACCATGTTCCACGACACATTAATCGCATGCAATGATCTTTCTATATATCTTTCTGATAAATTAAAATAGTTGTAGTCCTCTTACATAGGTTCCACTAAAGACAACACACTTTTGTTATGGTTAAAGTGGTATCATGAACTGAACATATGAATGAATGAGACCTTTACTTTTAAACTTTGGGTACCTTCATGAAATACACATGTAAAATATTCTAATAAATTTGATTTTGCATTGCAATTGCCATTCAGATTACATGTATGTGCTCATTTACTACATTTGCATCAACGTTCTTAATCATATCATTTGTATATTAAACATCATCAAGCTACCATTGAAGTCTCCTTCATTCTTGAGTGAATCAATTGGGTTTGTAATATATATATAAACCACAGGATGGTATATTTTAGTCTCAGTGGAAAATCATACAGATTTGGATTTGGAGCATCTAAATCATGTTTTATTGTTTAAACTTATGATACATCTAAATCGTACACTATGATTTCAGTTTAGTTTAATTAACTATTACGATGTTGAGTATAATGTTACATGAGGTTTCGTGATTCAAGGTTAATTGCATATAGTAGATAAAGTTGTCTAAGGAGAAATGGAAAGAAGAAACTTGCAATTTTTCTAATGATGATAACTAATGATAACTAATGATAGCTCATGTGATTATGGCCAACTTGGATCAGATGCTTAAGGTGGTTGAGAGGAAGTGTCACAACAAGGGTAAGTAATCAATAAGAAGAGGCAACCTATGTTAGAACACAATGGAAGAGTTTGGTATAATCATAACTTGGTATTCTAAAGGTATCACTATAGGGTCTATCTAAGGATGATGCAGATAAAGAAGAAAATATTGGAAATCAACTAATGAAGTTTAATAATCATGGTAATAATGAAAGTCATTTTGAAGGAACCTCGAAGGTATGATGACATAGATTAAAGAAGTAAATCCGTAATAAAATTGATCAATTTGAGGAGATAAATTGTGTGCATGACAACATCTATAATAGTTTTTCCCTCTAATAGGGGGGCCACATTGTAAGTTTTCCATAGGTGACTAACTATATGCATGAATTATGGATAACAAGATGTATGATCAGGCAATTTTATTAGGTTGATGTCTTAAAACAGGAAATGATAAGCAGAGTACATTTTGTAGCCATCTTAATGAATTTATTTATAGGGTATTACCCAACTTGGGGAATAGTAACAACATTTCCAATGTGTATCAATGCTATGCTTTTAAGATAGGAGGAAAAGTAACCACAATGACTAGAGATGAGAAATTAAAGTCAATTTGATAAAAGAGAATGAAGTGAAGAAGTTTCCATTTTTTAAGCTAGTAGACATGGAATATTAGGAAATTAAGACTAAGAGAAAAATATATATAAGAATATCTGGTAGGAGGAAATGAAGGGATGTTCTATCAAGAAGAAAGTCCTTTAAGGGTATTAATGAGTGAACCGAGAAACCTGATTGGTAATGATCATAGTGATGATCTACATAGTTTAAAAGTATGAAGATATGAAGTTGAGAATTTTCATAATGACCAGTAAAAAAATAAAATTAGAATAGTTGAAGTATAGGAAGGAATGTTGCTAGAAATTTTATAAGGATACCTTGGGAAGGATTGTATACATATTGACAAAAGAAGTGAGAGTCAATTAATAGAGGTTGTACTTGACTGATTTGCACTCATTGTTTCATGAGTAGGACTTCACATACAGAAATTTATCAAGTTTTGTTTCCACAACATTAAAAGAGGTTGTTTCCACAGAACACCACACATTTAAATTTTTCATGAACAATGATGGAAGTAGTGTTTCGAACTGTTTCAAAATCTAAAATAAAGATACTCTTTAATGAGCAAGAATCTCTTGTCCAAATTGAAGAAGGATGAATTTACAATAAAGCAATCAAATGGTATTGATATAGGAACTTGACGAGATAAGAAGATATTTTTATGGATGAAAATGATAATTGTTAAGTGATGTATGTATAAGTCAACATGGATCAACAAACCCTCATGCAAGTAAATTAAGCACAATATAAAATTAAATCATGATGACCTAGTGTTTATATACAATTGCATATAGCAATATTGGAATCGGTAAGCCAAAGGGTAAATGGATGTAAAACCAAGGGATTTTAAGCTTGAGATAGATGATTTAAGTAATGATTGTACAACTAGTAATATCTTAACAATGAATTTCACCAAAATTTCCTTGGGGAAGGAAGAACATATGACGAGAGATTAAGACTCAAGATGAAGAGGCTCATGTGAAATTTAATGATGTACTTAGATGATTATACCTATGGGGTAAATGGTCAACTTCCTAGTGAAAGAAGTGGAAATGATTATTGAAAAAGTAATTGGTATCTTGATGAAAACATAACATTAATAACACTAATAAAGTAAATGAAATTGATTTTTATGATGAATCATGATAGAGTATTATTCTATATTTGATAAGTATTGAGATGTTTCTCATATTGATGATGTTTCATGATATGATGGTATGAGGGTGATCATGCACATGTGGTTCATATTTATATAGTTGTTACAATAGTGATAATGTATCCTTATGATGATGATGATATGCACAGGCATTATGATGTTATGTCAACGTATACTGACATATTCATTTACTACATGATGATAGGTTTTTTTTGTACTCATGATGATATGCATAACGTGGCATAGGAATTATGATGCTATGAGGTTCATTGACATGTGGTTCATTTATTATGTGAAGTCTTGATATATCTTTGATGCAAATAGGTTGATGTTATAGCTTATGATGGTATTTCATGAGGTGAAGCATGTGATAGTTGCTTACAAATTTATGACATGCATGAGTATGCAATTCGTTATTATTCATAATGTTGCGATTAACAATGATGAATGTTAGATGATGACATGCAAGACTTGGCATGTGGATTAATTTCTATAACACTATGATGGTATAGCTAATGCATTGGTTGCATTTTGAGGTGTGATGATTCACAGGATTCCACAAATGGGCTTAGAGAGCCAGTTTATTTGATGATCTCATGTGAGCCCATACGCACGAGAGAAAATAAGTAACATGATATGGACTGGGGACAAAATCAATCAACACTACATATGCCAGTGGTTCCTTTGTCTTGTGTAGCTCCTGATGGACAAGTCTTGAAGGGCTATGGGACCATCTTGAGGAGGCCAAATGCTTGATGTTCTAGGCTAGGTGCCTGTTATTGGATTGGGATGCCAAAGTCTAGTGGGGGTGTAATGAATTCGATGCCTGGGGCTGTGCGCCTTAGTAGTTGTGGAGGGAGTGGGCCAGCCTTGCAAGATGCCCGGAGTCATTAAGTATTGTTTCGGATGCCTGCCTTGGGGCAGATGAGGTCTGAATCAGGTGTGAGCCTTGGGGCCAGCCTTGGACTGGGATACAGACCGGGTCAGGCTTATGCCTGGTGCCAAAAGTGGGAAAAAGAACAGAGATTCCATGAGATTTCCCAGTGTTGTGAAAACTTTCGATGCTTGCTGGTTATACTAGTTAAGCAGAGGGTGTCAGGCGAACATGAAGTAATAAATAATAAAGATAATAAATAATAAATAATAATATTAATAATAAAAATAATTCAACTTAACTTCGGGACGAAGTTCCTTAAAGCAGGAGAGTATGTAATGTTCCTTAATAATAAATAATAAATAATATAAAAGGTAATAATAATAATAATTATATTAAATAATAAATAATATTAAAAAAATAAAAGAAAATAAATAATTAACAATGAATAAAAAATAATAAAATAAAAATAGTAATAAATAATAAATAACCCTACTAAAGCTCTAAATAAATATAAGTAGAAATAAAACAAGAAAACAGTAAAAAAATCAGTAAAGCTATCAAAAAAGAAGTAAAACAAAAAAACAATAAAGTTGCATGTAGACATGTGGAGTGTGTGCATGTGGTTCCCCTTCCAATGTTTGCTCTATTTATTAGATGGTGAGGAAGATGGGAGGCATTCTATCATTCCAAGATTCTATCATTCATTCTCTTGGGAGAATAGTGTTCTAAGACAAAGGAGTCACTAGCAGTAGTACGTTGATTGAGTGCCCAGGGGTGGCCAGTTGTAGCAAGTCCTTGTGCAATTGAGCCTACGGTTGGGTGGAGAGTTATCCCCAAAACCTTGCTGCAGTTAGCAGACTTCAACCGAAATCACAGGTACAGGTAAGTGTTATACTCATAGTTTTGAACTTGATATTAATTAATGGATAATTGCATGTTGAATATAAATTACTTGATTAATTACATGTTTATTTTGGGCTGTTACACTATGTGACAACATCTACCTCATACTTGGCTATAGAAGGCCTATTGGCACAAGAGAGAGATTAAATCTCTCAAAATGAAAACCTTTTTTGAATGCAAAACTTGTATAAGTTTTTGCATGTATAAATATTTGATTCCTCTTAGGTCTTGGTAGATTCAAAGCTAAGATAAATTTACATGGATTTTAAATAACTTAATAATAATTCGTTATGTGTGTGTTACATTGAAATGTTTTTTTTTTATTTTTTATGTTTCACATTATACAAATTAAAACTTGAATAGATGCTCGATCATATTTGGAAGTAGAAAATGTATATCAATAGGACTCTCTCTATATATATGTTATAAATATTTTTTATTACAGGTAAACCCCATATCAAAAAATTGAAAGAATTACAAATCTCCCAAAAAAAAATTATACATATATGTTTTTTAATTAACAATATGTTGTTTTATTTTGTTTTATATAGCATATTTATAGTTGATATTGAAATAAATAAACAAATATATATAGTTTTTGTTATTAGTATTTAAAATATTAGGTGTCAATTATACTTTAAAAAATCTCAAAAAAATCTATTAATAAAATACAAATTCTCTATAAAAAAAACCCATATTAAACATAATGTGATATGTACCTTCTTATTTTGTTTTATATAATATATAAATAGTTGACATCAAAATATTTTATTTATGATTCACAATGTATATATTAAAATGTTAATATGTGTCTTAATAATAATTGTTAGCTAAATGAAGCATAAACATATTAATCATAGCCTTGGCATGTGAGCACCAAGCATGTTGATTTGAAGTTGTTCACAGAACCAAAACCCATGTCAGTGACATATTCGGAAAAAACAAAAAGACATAAGCATTCATACCTCAATTAAATTTTAGTTGTCGATATAAAATTAAAATATATTCTATGGTCCAGTCTTGAGCCTT
The DNA here is from genome assembly GCA_031772625.1 of Pinus tabuliformis. NCBI lineage: Eukaryota > Viridiplantae > Streptophyta > Pinopsida > Pinales > Pinaceae > Pinus > Pinus tabuliformis. The sequence goes on along the minus strand of CM062810.1, from coordinate 994,982,432 downwards.
AGCTTTGATACCATTCTATAGCAGCTCTAACCCCCTTCTTCTATCTCGAGCTATTGGAGTGTTACTTTTCTAACTTGTTATCCAAGGTTTGTTATCAAGCTGGGGTTTAAACAAACTACTTTTCTCAAGGTCTATGAATCTTAGAACTAATGCCACCATTACGTAACACTCATTCAGATCTTTCTGATGATATAAATTTGACCTCAATCTGAGGAGAAAATAGAAAATTATACTACTCAGAAGTTTAACCCATTAAAATAGGCTATTTCATAAATAGAACTCCACATGGCACCCACACAACCCCTTCTCCTAGCCTATGTGGTGTCATTGTACCACTTTGTGGGGTTCGCAAGGTACTCGCACCATGGAAAATGAAGTTTCTTATAATGATAACATGCTTTTTATGAGAAATGGCCTAATATTGATAGTTTTAGACGAAAATTGGGACCCACATATAGACATCATGTTGGACATGGGATCTCAAATTAGCTCATATGAAATTAACCAATGGCGCAAAGGCCTGAGAGATTAGTTGGGTCCATGGGGCTTACATCATGTCAAATCAAACCTTCCCCCTCAAATGTCCACTTACATTCTTCTAATAGTTTGATGGCCTAAAAACTCAATGGCTTAATGGGTCAACCCTAGCACATGTCATCTCAACTTTGGGGAATATGGGCCTCCCCACACCCCTATATGTATAACTCTCCCAATGGTATGATGGGAAAATGGCCCAATGGGATACAAAAGACCCCCCTGGCACATGTTATCTCAACTTTCAGGTCTATCGACGTCCCCACATCCCTATTTGTCTAAACTCTCCCAATGGTACGATGGGAAAATGGCCCAATGGGATCCACAAGACATAATTATGCTTAGTTGGGTTCTTCCATTTGAAACATCTCACCTACCTCACTGCACACAATTGTTTTATGAATGATGGTTGATGGCCAATACTAGCTAATTTACATCGGGACTTTCAACAGAAAGATTCATGCAACTGCTCACGGACCTGATAGCCTAATGGGGACCACTTGTCATAGCTCCAATGGGACGAGCTTCCACCATCAATCCTTCAATGTTGGAATTTTCCCTTGCTTATGTGCATTGAGTTATTTCTCCCTGTCAGTCCTGACAACCACTATAACAACATTTGGCATTCTACAAAACAAATGGGAAACTACCTTGAACACCAATTTTTTTGTGTGTTATGGCAAAGGAACCTGAGGTGTTGAAAACCCCAACTTTATAAGTTCTACCAGTAATATGGGTAGGTTCTACTAATGCCAACAAGCACTAGTTTTTGAAACCAAAAGTGGGCAAGGCCCAAATCATAGTTTTATAGAGTTTTCCAATGTTGCAAAAGGGGAAATGTGCTAATTCATACATCTATTTTGATGTCATATTGACTAGTTAAACTTACCTCAATATATGTGATTTTTCAATTAACTAAACATGAATACACAAATTTGCATGAATGAACTTGAAGAGTTACAATCCATTTATTAACCATCACAAATCCTCTAAGCATAAATACACAAATTCACATCTACAATGAACATAATATTAGATAGCACAATCCAAGAATCCATTAAAATGATAGACATACGAGATACAATTCTAATCATAAATGTTTTATTGAACATCATAGTTCATAATTAAAACATACATATGTAATACAGTTAAAAGTGTCTTTTAAGATGGTTGGCAAGAAAGGACGTACTTCCACTCTCCACCCAACATAGGCCAGCTACAATGCAACTTCCGTGTAGTTCACCACCCTGATTTGTATCCAATTGTCTGAGGGGGCGGCTTCTAAGGGAAATTCACACCAAAGGCTTAGTTAAACACTAAGAGTGTGGAGTCCACTATGCAGGTTTCTTATCAATTACCTTCTAGCAGTATGTTCCATAGTGACTTACCTTTTCCATTGAGTTCATTCACAAGGATTCACCCAAAGTCTAGATGGGTTATTTCTTAGTCTAAGAGTTAGAATCCACTATATAGGAGAATTATCAATTATCTCTTCATAGCAAGCACCACAGGTTATTTCATCTATTATGCGGGTAGTTTATTCACTATTTTGTAAGCTCCTTAGTGACTTAGAATGCCCTATTCAGGTGGTTTATCAACTATACAAAAAACACCATAGGGATTAAGTCATCCACTGAGCCTCCTATTTAACGCAAACCTTAGAAAACACAGTCTAGTGGCCATAAACATAGTTCACAAGGGCTATCACCCAAAATCATAGGGGTCTAATTCATGCATGGGGCTATGCAAACTACCTCCAATATCATTCTATCTTTTACTATGATTGCTCCAACATCTCGATGTGATCTGTGATCATCATTGAGCTTTCTCCATTCTCAACATGAGAGAGAACCAACTCCAACAACTGGAAAATAGTGACAACCCTTTTCAGTTGTGTGTTCATTTCTTCTATTGTGTGTTTTTATTTTTCTTTTATAATGTCTCAGTGTTCCCCTCTTTGCAACCTCTCACTATGTTTCTGATGGAGCATTGGGCCTATCTCCCTTATTTGCAAAGGGGGATGCGCACTATCCCATGCCCCCATTGCCCAAATCACTTCTCATCAATTCTTGTTAGGAGGTGGCTCGATTGACACACAACTAGTGGTTCAACATTAAGTCTGGGTATACATTTTTCAAGGAAAGAAAGAATTTTTTCTTAGTCATTAGATCTATACAGTTGTCCCCTCCTTCAGTCGACCATCAAAAAAGTTAAGTTTCTTTGTTTTAAAAATAGTTTCTTAGATAATTGTATCTCCCACACTTGCATTACAAAGCCATATTTATAAAACTGGAGGTAATATGAAAGGGTTGATACATGAAGATAGTCTCTCCTATTTTAAAAATTTCAACTCGATATCTCTCAATGTCCTCAACCTTTCTAATTGTGAGCCACTTACCACAAACTCTATGTATTCTAGAGAAAAATATTACATGCCCTATAGGAACACTTGAAATGATGTTCACGGCATCGAGGGACTCATAAGGAATTTTAATATAGAAATGTTCGTTCTTCAAGGGAATCATAGTTTCAAAAATTAGAATCTTCCTTTGAAATTCCTAGTGCCTGATTTAGATAAATTTAATAATTTCCTTTAGTTTCTATTTATATAGTATATTTCCTTCCTGTAAATAAGGTATTTGTGCATATTTAATGTATCATGCCTTAAATATTCATTAGAAGCCTCTTAGAAGAATTTCCAGTATTAAGAAGACCAAGATGTAAGAGTTTTTCTTGTTCTCTTATTAAAGAATCACAAAAGGCATCAAAATAAGGGAACTTGTAGTCTTGTCCTTGAGAAATAAAGGTTTCTCTAGTAGAATGGAAGGTGGAAACAAACATAGAGTAGGTTGGTCCTAACTTAGTAAGAATGGAATAGCTAAGGCTACCATCTCCTTTCTTAACCTTGACACCTTCCAAGAGATGTCTAAGGGTCTTGAACTTGGACAAAAAATCTTCAATGGAAGAAAAATTATTGGGGTCCAATGTAAGAAACTCATTTTCAAGTTAATGGGCTCTAATTTCATTTTTAATTCCAAAAACTTTATCCCTATTTAAATCCTTTAAAAAATGTCAAATTTAATTTTATCAAAAAGTAGGTTCCTTGTTCTCAACATTCTCTTACATCATGTTACGGTGCATGGAAAAGTTTAGATTTAAGGTTAAAGGTGTAGAAAATCCTGTAGATTCACAAGCTCATGTAATGTACTAAAGCACAAGACAAGAATTTACTTCTACTATCAACTGGTGAAAGCCAATAGATCGATGAAAACAATATGAACAAAAAGCAGATAAATCAATGTCACATAAAATAAGATGTATCTAGGGAAAGCCACTGCTCAAAACCTCGCTATCTGTATTGCATATATCATAAATATGAGTGAAGATACAAATCTTGTTCTCACTAGACCAATTCCGCACAAGTATCCTCAATTCTCTCAGCTCACAAGCTAGATCTTAGCCAACACTTAGCCAAGTTTGCAGCTCTCCAAGCCCCAACTCTCTTGTGTTATTCCTAGGATTAATAGCCCGTATTTAAAGGGAATTAATGGTTTGAAAATTGTGCAATCGAAACATAGGATCAATCTCTGATGCATGCATGATATTTAAACTCTGGTAAATAATACCACTGATAGTACACTGTCCTAGTACTTTAGTCTGAACTGGGTCATTCTCAAAATCGACCTGCATGAGTTTCTGATGAGAAAATATTTAGTTAACTAGAGTGACACTTGTGGATGCACTAGTGCACCAACTTACTATTAAATCTCTATTAGATCCACAAACAGTTTGGAACTAATTTAACTTAACTTAACTCAGTAAACTAAGTGATCTAATTTCCAATTCAATTTAAACTCATACTAGACACCTAAAACATAGGGAGAACATATACATGACTATAGAAAAACTTCCAACTTGAAATTTCTAAGCTAATTAAGTTAATTAAACATAATTAACTATTTACAAGTTTTTATGAGAATAGAATTTGATTTTAATTCTCAGTTTAGTTCAAGGACAAATTAAACTAGAATTTCTTGTTGCCATTTCTCAACACTCCCTCTCAACAAGAAAGGGATTATCACCTACCTCGATCCTATCTCTGTGAAACTTGAATTTACATCTTGAAAATTCCTTTGTCAAAATGTCAGCATCTTTCTCCTCCATTGTAACGTAATCCAATAACATAATCCACCATAATACACAACCTTTGAGATGATGATATCAGATATAAATATGTTTGGACCAATCATGAAAAACTAGATTTTCAAAGAGTTTGATACAACTATGATTATCACACTAAATTACAGTTGGTTCCATTTGCTGACCAAATAAACCAACCACGATCTTCCTCATCTAGATGACCTCACATGATGCGTGAGTCATAGCCATGTACTCTTCCTCTGCCGAATTAAGTGCAACTGATCTCTCTTTCTTGTTGTACCAAGAAAATGTCGTTGACCCAATACTGAAGATCCCTCCCAATGTGCTCTTCTCGTTGAACGGACTCCTTGCCCAATCCGCATCGGTCAAGCCTTGAAGCTTCATTCCCTCTGTCTATTTGTACCATAATCAATACTGATAAGTTCCCCTGAGGTATCTGAACACATGATTTGCCGCCTTCCAATACAACTTGTGTAGTATACCTAGGGGGGATAGTATCGGGCACAGAGGGAGGTACCCAAGGGAATAATCTAATAATGGGATGAGCAATAGTAATAAATAAAGTGGTTAACCCATATCATGTAAGGGACCATAATTAGTTGGCAATAATGTAATAAGCCCATTGTATTAAATAGATGGTATTGAGGGAACCATGGGAATGATCCATGGTATTATATTTATGAGGCCTATATAGAGGCTAGAGATTCCCCATTGAGAGATTTCAAGGAATATTGTATGAAGAGGCATATGGCTTGTTCACTCCTTAAGGAGTGAACAAGCCATATTCCTGTTCATACAATATTCATTGACATCTCTCAATGGGGAGTCTCTAGCCTCTATATAGGCCTCATACATACAATACCATGGGTTATTGCCATGGTTCCCTCAATACCATCTATCTAATAAAATGGGCTTATTACATTATTTCCAACTACTTGTGGTCCCTTACATGATACAGGTTAACCATTTTGTTTGTTACTATGGTCCATCCCATTATTACATTATTCCCTTGGTTACCTCACTCTATACCCCATACTATCCCCCCTAGGTATACTATAGCTTGGTATGCCTAACCATCGCTTGACTAAGTTGGTTAACTTCATAGCACATATCTGGTCATGTGTTCACCAAGTACATGAGTGAACCCACAATATGCCTATAAACAGTAGCTTCGACTACTTCCCCTAAAGTATCATCCTCATTCCTCTAGTTACCTGCTAGAGGAGTCTCAATGGGTTTGTTGATCTCCATTCAAAATCTCATGAGTATCTCATTGGCATACTTTCCTTGAGACATAAACAACTCCCCATTACCCTGCCATACCTCCAAGACAAGAAAGTAATGCATGATCCCCATGTCCTTCATCTCAAACACTCTTGCAAGGTCCTCCTTGTGATACTTGATCAACTCATCATCACCTTTCAATATGAGATCAACAACATAAAGTCGAATGATCAACAGTTTACCTTCCACCACTATGTGGTACAGGTTCGCATCTGCTTCACTCTTTGTGAATCCCAACCTAGTGAATTATCTATCTATCCTTGTGTACCAAGCACGAGGTGCTTGCCTCAACCAATACAATGCTCTCTTAAGCTAGCACACATGCGACTCATGGTCAAAGGTCTCAAAACCTTCAAGTTTCTCTATGTACACCTCTTCCTGAATCATGCCATTAAGGAAGGTTGTCTTATCATCCATCTGATGTATCTTCCAACCCATCTATGATGATAGTGCCAATATAGATATGATTGACAAGTACCTTGCAACAGGAGCAAATGTCTCACCATAGTTAATCCCCTCTACCTGTGAAAATCCACAGGCCACAAATCTAGCCTTATACTTCTCCACACTAGGATATGCAACTTGTTTTACCTTGTAGAGCCAACAAGAGATCACCACTGACTTGTCCTCTTGCCTCAGGACCACATCCTAAACACTATTGCGAACTACAGAGTCATACTCCTCTACCATGGTATCAACCCATATCAGTTGTTGCATTTCTTCCTTAAAGGAAGATGGCTATGTTACAACACATTTTCCCATAAGATCCATGTATCTAGTGTACCTCTCAGGTGACCTCCTCTGCCTATGCTAAGAAGTGCGTGCTCCCAAATTCTCCCATGCATCATCCAACAATATATTAGCCTCTCTTCTGTGATTTCTTTCTTGTATGGAAGATTATTCATGAGTGGATGTCTCCACAACCAGATCCTCTACATGTGTTTACTCCACATCAATCTAAGGCTCCTCAACCTTAGGAGGTAAAATCTCCTCATCCCCATGTATCTCAAGATCCCTCTTAAGGGAAACTCACATGGCCTTCCCCTCATTGAATCTGAAATACACCTAATAGTTGTGAGGTGTATCAGTGTACCCCACAAATATCCCCAACTCTACTGTCGACTCAAGCATCTTCCTGCATCTCTGGTCACATGGAAATATATTGATGACCCAAAAATCCTGAAGTGACCAAGATTTAGCCTCTTACCATAATAACCCTCCTCTGGTGTCTTCATCTCAAGTATCCGATGTGGGATATGGTTCTGAACATAAACCATTGTGTTGCATGCCTTAGCTCATAAATGTAGTGGTAGGTCTTGATCATGCAACATTGCCCTCATTGTCCCTACTATGCTTCTTTTCTTCCTCTTGGCCACCGCATTTTGCTGAGGGTTATGTGGTGTCGTCAACTCCTGTTTAATCCCTTCCATTGCACATAAGTTCTTAAATTCATTTGGGACATACTCACCATGGTTATTACTCCATAGTGTTTTAACTTTCTTGCCTAACTCTTTCTCCACCAATTCTTTAAACTCACAAAACTTTGTGAAAGTTTGATCCTTTCTCTGCATGAAAAATATCCAACATTTTTTAGAAAAGTCATCAACAAATATAACATAATACCTATTTTAGGTCGAAGATGCTGTCGAGAATGGTCCACACACATCTAAATGGACTCATTCTAGAATAACCTCTGCTCGATTATCTCTGTCGTCAAAGGATGACTTGCTATATTTTCCCAAAGTACATCCCTTACATGTATCAACTTGCTGAATGGTACCTTTGGGAAGACCAGTAGAGATCTATTGCAATATCTTCAAATCCCCATCATGCAAGTGTCCAAATTACCTGTGTCACAGCTCACCAATGTCCTAGCTCTGCACCTTTCTTCTTTTGTGCTGAAAGAAACACACTCCTCTACCTTTAGTTTATAGAGATTCTTCACCCAAATTCATATCTTCATTACTTGACCTGTGGCTATGTGTCGAAGGAATGCCTTTCCTTTCAAGAAGATCACATCATAGCCTCTATCCTCAAGCATGGCAATGGATACCATGTTCTTTTTTAGCCCAGGCACATACCTAACATTATTTAAGGTGAGTGGAGCCCCATGCTTCCTCTAAAAACTAATCATGCCCAATCCAATAACACTATACTTCCCACTGTCACCCATATTGATATGTATATGGAGATTTTTCTCCTCGAGGTCACTGAATAACTCTTTGTCGCCAGTCATGTGGAATGAAGCTCCACTGTCCAAGTACCATACACTTCCTATCATTGATGACACCATGCATGCAATGAGGGAAAAGTCCAATTCAACTTTAGAGGTAAAATCCTCGCATTCCATTCCTCCTAATGATTTCTTCTTGGGCTTCTTGAGTGGATAGTTTGCAAAAAAATGGCCTAGGTCATGACATTAAAAGCACTTGAATTTCATCACGTCTTTCTTCTTACCTCCATGATAATAATCCGATTTGGAATGGAAATCCTTCCCTTTCCCTTCTTCACCTTAATTTCTATGACATAGTTCTCTTCATCATCAATCCTTGAAGAAGAGTCATCCCTAGTGTTCCTCCTGATCTCCTCCCACATCAAATATGACCACAGACATTCCCAATCTGGCAGCTTCTCCTGACCACTAAAATAGTCTTGATATCTATGCCAACTCTTTGGGAGTTCTATAAGAGAAAGACTCACCATATCATCCTTAGTAATCATGATTCCAACACTTCTATGTTCATCATGACTTTGAGTGAACTTGTTCAAGTACTTTGGAATAGTACTACCTTTCTCCATTTTGATTTTTCGATGTTTGTCTTTCGGTGCCAATTTCGTTTGGTCATTGTTGTTTTGATACAAGTCTGTCAATTTTTTCCACATAGAATATGAAGTTTTCTTGCCATGGACATTTGAGACAATGTGGTCTCATACTCCCTCAAGGGTTATCTGCCTCTCCTTCGCCACACACTTCTCCCATTCAGAAACATTATGTGCATATGATGTTTTTGGCTTAGGAATTTCTTGATCAACAAATTCCTTCAAGCCATTATACTATAAAAAATCTCCATTCTATCCCTCCAGGCTATAAAGTTTGATCTACCTTCCAAGGCATACTCGAGGAGTAAACCATAGAACGTACTCACGTCATCTATCGATCTTGAAGTATGTATAGAAAATTTGAATTGCACCTATAACCCAAAACTCAAAAATTTGAAATCGGCTCTAGTATATTGTTCTTAGCTCTCATACCATGTAGAAAGTCATCTAGATTCACAAGTTCATACAATGTACTTAAGCAACGGACAATAATCTAGTTCTACTTTCAACCAATGGAATCCAATAGATCGATGAAAATAATATGAAGAAGAAGAAGATAAATCAATTGCACATAACAAAAGATGTATCTGTGGAAATCCACTACTCGAAACCCCACAATCTGCATATCATATATCATAAATATGAGTGAAGATACAAATCTTGTTCTCACTAGAAAAATTCCGCACAAGTATACTCAACTCTCTCAGATCACAAGCTAGCCCTTGCCAAAACTTATACAATTCTATAACTCTCCAATTACCTAATCTCTTGCATTATTCCTAGGATGAATAACATGTATTTAAAGGGAATTCATGCTTCCAAAACTGCACAATCCAAACATAGGATCAATCTCTGATGCATGTATGATAGTTAGACTCCAGTAAATAATAAAACTGGTAGTACAGTGTCCCTGCACTCTAGTCTCAACTGGGTCTTTCTCACAATCGACATGCATGAGTTTCTGATGTGGGAATCTTCAGTTAACTAGAGTGACAGTTGTGGATGCACTAGTGCACCAACTGAGTGTTAACTCTCTATTAGTTCCACAAACTAATTTAGCTTACCTCAATAAACTGAGCGATCTAATTTGCAACTCAATTTAAACTCATACTAGACCACTAAAACTTAGGGAGACATATACATGACTATAGAAAGACTTCCAACTGAAAATTCCTAAGCTAATTAAGTTAATTAAACTTAATTAACTATTTACAAGTTGCTATAAGAATAGAATTCAATTTTAATTCTTATTTTAATTCAAGCACAAATTAAACTAGAATTTCTTGTTTCCATTTCTCAACAAAAGGTATAAGATTACAGTCACGTTCATGATCATTTAAAAGGTAAAAAATTATTATTTGGTTGGAAATAGAGATATTAGACATCACCTAACTCACAATACTACTATCTATAAAATTTTCTACTTAAATTTTATCGAGTTAATTATACCATTGAAAGTTATTAGTTATCGAGAACTGTAACTAATCGAGTTTAGGCTTCTGTGATCCATATCAAGTTAGAGAAAGATTTCGGCGAAAATCACATGGAATCTCATTTGTCGACGCGTTTCGAACCAACTAGTGTGGTTCATCATCAGGACAAGATGAAGAAACAGATCTAGCTTCTCATGCTAAATAGTCTGAGCAGAGCCTCCAACAGCTAGCATATCTAACGGCTAGTTTGACTTAAGGACAAGGGTCAAAAATATTATAATATTTTAATTCGTAAAAAATAAATAAATTAAGGTAAATGGTACGAGACCTAATAATTAAAAACTATAAGTTAATTAATAATTAGTTACAAAAATATAAATAATTATAATTTACCAGTATTAAGAATAAAAGTTAATAATTAAAAATTATAATTTAATTAAAAAGACAAATTAGTTAATTAAGTGACCTAAAAAATTATATGAGACCTAATAAATTTTTTTTTTATAAGTTATAAGTTAATTAAAATAGAAGAAGGTAATTAATAATTTAAAAGGAAAATAAGTAAATTAAAGGATATATAAAATAATTTTATATAAAAGTATTATTAAAAAGTATGTAATTAAGGCAAATGGTACGAGACCTAATAAATCAAAACTATAAGTTAAATAATAAAAATGACCTTGAAAGGCCTAAAAAGTATAAATAATTTTATTTAAAAGTAATTAAGAATAAAAGGTACTAAAGAAAATCAAAGTTAATTATAATGATTAAAAGGAAAATTAGTTAATCAAATGACCTAATGGATGAATAAAAATTATGATCGGCGTGAGACCTAATAAATAAAATTTTATTAATAATTTAACAAGGAAATTGGTTAAAGGAAGAAAATATAATCTCATCTAAAAGTATTATTAAAATTGTAAGTTAATTAAAAATTTTAATTAGTAAAATTAAATGTTATTGTAATAAAGGATGGAGTAATATATAAATTAATAAAGTATTAATAAAATGAATGTTAAATAATAAAATGTAATTAGAAAAGGATCAAAAGACCTTATAATAAAGGAAAGGTTAAAAGAATAGAGTAAGGAATAAATTAATTTTATTTAAAAATATTAGAAAAACAAAGGATGATAAGCAGTAAAGAAATAGAAAGGAAAATTAGTTTAAATAAATTAATCATCAAAAAAAAATAAAAATAAAAATAAAAATAAAAAAAATAATAAATAAAAAATAAAAAATAAAAATAAAAAATAAAATAATAATAATAATAATAAATAGATAAATAAGTGAAAAATAAAGATAAAAGACACTAAAAACCAAAGAGGACGAAAAAATGACTAGGAAGAGAGGGCTGGGACCCAACACCTACTGACTTTCCAACCATCATCTCTATTGAGATTGCTTGGTCTCTTTTCGATCTCAAGCGCTTCCCTGAATTTTCGATGATGGAAATGCGAAACCTTAGCAATAACACTGGCTTCTTCAATACAAGCATGATGATTGGTTTTCTCAGCATGTTCAGCCAAAGTGGAAGACTTAGATCTCCTATGCTTCAGATCTGTTGCGTGCTCGCTAATCCTCTGATTAATGGAACGACCAGTTTCCCCAATATAGGGGGTCCCACAGGAACAAGGGATCATATAAACACCCTTCATATCTTTAGGGTCGAGGGGATCCTTCGCTGATCTGAGGGACGAACGAATGGTGTTCAGGGGCCTGAAGGACACAGGGATACTATGTCTCCTGAGAATCCTACCAATTCTATCAGTGGTCCCTTGAACATAAGGAAGATGGACACCAGGAACACGATACCAGATAACTGTAACTCTTCACGAGCTAGATACCAGATAAATTCAAAGTAAAATTTTCAAAGTTTATTTTGTATCTACCAGGTAGAAAAATTTCCTCATATAACCATAGAGGAATATGGTCTAAATCATTACTTAGAAGAATAACTTGGTTAGTTCTATTTTTGGCAATAAATTCTCCTAATAAGAGGATATTACCACCAATCCTCAATCCATGAATATCTTGTTCTAGGGTATTATAGGGGTAATTTTTATCTACATTTCTTTCCCTATAAAAATGTAGAATTAATGGGCACGAAATAACAAATTTAAATATAAATTATCTTAACATTAATGTCAAATATTTATATCCAAATGTATTGATTGAGAGAGTCTATCTTATGAAGTCAAATGTGAGCGGAAATATTATTTATTAATGTTGGACACCTAATTTGTTAGGGTAGAATGTAGAGAGTTATAATAAGTCCAAGAAAAATTGGAAGTTGAATTCAATAATCAAAATTTTCTATTTATATGTGTATCATAATTAATGAAATACAAATTTTCCCATTCTCTCATTCTAGTTGCACATTCCATAGTGATATCAAAATTGAGTGATCCTGTTCCAAAACATAACTTTTCCCCTTCCTCCTCAATTCGAGTATTTATAGTGAGATATATTTTTCGAATCAATTTGGATGATTTGGTTTTATAGAGGTGATGTGTTATGATGAGAGATATCAACTTGCAATCCACCTGGTGAGAAATATGAAATGAAATTGGTGGAAAATCATCGTTAAGGAAGGCCCATTAAATATTGTGTAGACATAGAAAGAAGCAGAATATCCAGAATCCTTTGTTGCCATTAGTATTGATGATCTCTGTAAGAACTTATAATGTAATTCGTGAATATCCAACATGCATAGGAAGTTCACAAAACATATCGTAATCCTTCTTGTAGTTTGTAATGGGATTGGCTATGATATTTTTCATTTGAGTGTAATGCTTTGTAATGATGGTGTGATTCTCCCAGTTAACCAAGTGTGATGTGTTGCTCTGTGACTAAACTTGTGGTGATGCTACCAATTGACTCGATCTGATGTGTTGTTTTTGGTATTAATCGCGTCTCCTAAATAAGCATCTCAAATTTGATTTTGAACCCCCTGTGCTCAATTGTTAAGCTTGATTTAGTATCTATCTCTCGAGTTTGATTTTGAATCTACTCTTCATGAAGCCCAACCCGGTGAAGTAGATATCTATCCTAGTGTACCAAGCATGAGTAGCTTGCTTCAACCCATACAACGTTCTCTTGAGCTAGCACACATGCGACTCACGGTCAAACGTCTCAAATCCTTTAGGTTATTCTATGTACACCTCTTCCTCAATCATGCTATTAAGGAAGGTTGTCTTCACATACATCTGATGTATCCCCCAACTGATTTGTGCTGATAGTGCCAATATAGATCTGATTGATGAGTACCTTGCAAAAGGAGCAAAGGTCTCATCATAATCAATCCCCTCTACCTGTGAATAGCTATAGGCCACAAATCTAGCCTTATACTTCTCCATACTACCATCTGTAGCTTTTTTAAAATTGTAAAGCCAATGGGATCTCACCACTGAATTTTCCTCTCATCTTGAGACTACATCGCAAACATTGTTATGAACTATAGAGTCATACTCCTCCGTCGTGGCATCAACCCAAATTGGCTTTTGCACTGCTTCCTTAAAGGAACATGGCTCTGTCACAACACATTCAACAATAAGAGCCATGTATCCAGTGTACCTCTCAGGTGACCTCATCTGCCTGCGCCAAGAAGTGGGTGCTCCCACATTCTCCTGTGCATCATCCAACAATCTATCAGCCTCTCTGGTGCGTTTTCTTCCCTCTCTGGAAGATTCAATATGAGTCGTTGTCTTCACTCCCGTATCCTCTACATGTGGCTGCTCCACATCAATCTGAGGCTACTCAACCTTAAGAGCTAAAATCTCCCCATCCACATGTATCTCAAGAAGGGAAACTCACATGGCCTTCTCCTCATCGAATTTGACATCCCTGCGAACCACTGTCATCCCGCTAGTCAGAAAGTACACCCGATAGTTGTGAGGTGTATCATTGTACCCCATAAATATCCCTAACTCTGTTGTTGGCTCAAGCTTATTCCATTCATCTTTGGTCACATGGAAACATACTAATGACCTGAAAAGCCCGAAGTGACCAACGTGTGGCCTCTTACCAGAATAAGCCTCCTCTTTTGTCTTCATTTCAAGTATTCTATGTGGGCTATGGTTCTGAACATAAATTATTGTGTTGCATGCCTTAGACCACAAGTGTAGTGGTAGGCCCTGATCATGCAACATCACCCTCGCTACCCCTAATATGCTTATGTTTTTCCTCTCGGCCGCCCCATTTTGCTGAGGGTTACGCGGTGTTGTCAACTCCTGTTTAATCACTTTCGCTACACAGAAGTTCTTAAAATCATTTGAGACATACTCACCACCATTATCACTCCATAGAGATTTAATCTTCTTGCCTAAATCTTTCTCCACCAATGCTTTAAACTCACAAAACTTTGTGAATGTTTGATCCTTTTTCTACATGAAAAATATCTATCATTTTCGACAAAAGATATCAATAAATATAACATAATACTTGTGTTTGGTCGTCGATGCTATCGAGAATGGTCCACACACATCTGAATGGACTCTCTCTAGAATAGCCTATGCTCAACTATCTCGGTCGTGAAAGGAAGACTTAGTGTATTTTCCCAAAGTGCATCCCTTGCATGTATCAACTTGCTCAATGGTACCTTTTGGAAGACTGGTATAGATCTGTTGCAATATCTTCAAAGCCCTATGATGCAAGTGGCCCAATCACCTATGCCAAAACTCGCCAATGCCTCGGCTCTGCACCCTTTCTACTTTTGTACTCAAAGCAACACACTCCTCTACCTCCAGCTTAGATATATTCTTCATCTAAATCCCTATCCTTTTTACTTCACTTGTGGCTATGTGTCAAAGGAACGCCTTTTCTTTCATGAAGATCACATCATAGCCTCTATCGTCAAGCATGGAAACAAATACCAAGTTCTTCTTCAACCTGAGCACATACATAACATTCTTCAAGGTGAGTGGAGCCCCATGCTCCCTGTGAAAAGTAATCGTGCTCAATTTAGTAACATTATACTTTCCATTGTCACCCATCTCGATATGCATCTGGATATCTTTCTCCTCCAGGTCATTGAATAACTCTTTGTCATCAGTCATGAGGAATGAAGCTCACTGTCTAAGTACCATACACTTTCCATCATTGATGACACCATGCATGCAACGAGGGAAAAATCTAATTTTAATTGAGAGGTAAAAGCCTCACTTGCAACTCCTCCTAACTTCTTCTCGGACTTCTTGGGTGGACAATTTGTAGAAAAATGGTCCAACTCATGAAAATGAAAGCACTTAAATTTCGGCATGTATTTCTTCTTACCTCCATGATAAGAATCGGATTTGGAATCGAAAGCCTTCCCTTCCCCTTATTCGCCTTAAGCGCTAAGGCACAATTCTCTTCATCATCAATCTTTGATGAAGATCCATCCCTAGTGTTCCTCCTGCATCAAATCTTACCACAATCATTCCCAATCTGGAAGCTTCTCCTGAACACTGATAGAGTCCTCATAATTATGCCAACTTTTTTGGAGTCCTAGAAGAGAAATACTCACCATATTATCCTCGTAAACCATAATTCCTACACTTCCAATTTCATCACGACATTTAGTGAACTTGGTCATGTATGTTGGAATAATCTAGCCTTTCTCCATTTTGATTTTTCCAAGTTTTTCCTTCAGTGTCAATTTTCTTTGGTCACTCTTGTTTTGATACAGGTCCATCAATGTTTTCCACATATCATATGGGGTTTCCTTGCCATGGAGACTAGAGAAAATTTGGTTTCAAACTCCCTCAAGGGTTATCTTACTCGCCTTCGCCACACACATCTTCTACTCAACCAAATTCCGTGCATCCGATGCTGCTGGCTTAACAATTTCCTAATTAACAAATTCCTTCAAGCCATTATCCTCTAGCACAACCTCCATTTTTTCCCTCCGAGATAGAAACTTCGAGCTTCCTTCCAAGGCATACTCGATCCACAAACGATAGAACACCATTTGCTAATCCTAAAGTATGTATTGCAAATTCGAATTTCACCCGTAACCCAAAACATAAAACTTTTAAATATCCTCTAGCATACCATTCTCAACTTCAATACCATGTATAAAATCCTATAGATGCATAAGCTCATACAATGTACTAAAGTACATGACAAGAATCTAGTTCTACTTTCAACTAGCGGAAGCGAATAGATCGATTAAAATAATATGAAGAAGAAGATAAATCAATGGCACATAACACAATATATGTTTAGGGAAAGACACTGCTCAAAACCCCACTATCTGTATTTCATATATCATAAATATGAGTGAAGATACAAATCTTTTTCTCACTAGAACAATTACGCACAAGTATGCTCAACTCTCTTATATCATAAGCTATCTCTTGTCCAATGCTTAGCCAATTCTACAGCTCTCCAAGACCCTGACCTATTGTGTTATGCCTAGGATGAATAGCTCATATTTAAAAGGAATTCATGCTTCCAAATATACACAATCCAAACATGGGATCAATCTTTGATGCATGTATGATATTTACACTCCCGTAAATAATACAACTAATACTACATTGTCCCTGCACTCTAGTCTCAACTAGGTCTTTCTCAAAATCGACATGCATGAGTTTTTGATGAGGGAATATTCAGTTAACTAGGGTGAAGCTTATGGATGCACTAGTGCACCAACTGACTATTAACTCTCTATTAGTTCCATAAACAATTTGGAACTAATTTAACTTAACTTAACTCAGTACACTGAGTGATCTAATTTCCAACTCAATTTAAACTCATACTGGGCCCCTAAAACTTAGGGAGAACATATACATGACTACAAAAAGGCTTCCAACTCAAAATTATTAAGATAATTAAGTTAGTTAAACTTAATTAACTATTTACAAGTTCTTATGAGAATACAATTCAATTTTAATTCTTAGTTTAATTCATGGACAAATTCAATTGGAATCTCTTGCTTCCATTTCTCAATAAAAGGTATAATATTAGAGTGAGGTTCATGATCATTTAAAAGGTAAAAATTATTATTTGGTTGGAAATGGAGATATTAGATATCACCTAATTCACAAAACTTATATCTATACAATTGTCTACTTAAATTTTAACGAGTTAATTATGCCATTGAAAATTATTAGGTATCGAGAGCTACAAAGTTTTACTAGCTCGATACCAAATTAATTCAAAGTAAAAAATTCAAAGTTTCTTTTGTATCTTCTAGCTAGACAAATATCCTCATATAATCATAGAGGAATATGGTATAAATCATTCCTTAGAAGAAGAACTTTGTTAGTTCTACTTTTGGCATTAAATTCTCCTAATAAGAGTATATTACCTTCAATCCTCAAACCGTGAATATCTTTTTCTAGGGTATTATAGGGGTAATTTTTATCTAGATTTCTTTCGCTATAAAAATGTAGAATTAATAGGCATGAAATAAAAAATTTAAATACAAATTCTCTTAACATTAATGTAAAATATTTATATCCAAATTTATTGATTGAGAGAGTCTATGTTATGAAGTCAAATGTGAGGAGAAACGTTATTTATTAATGTTGGACACCTAATTTGTTAGGGTTGTGGTGTAGAATGTAGAGATTTACTAGAAGTCCAAGAAACCCTTGAATTTGAATTCAATAATCAAAATATTGTATTTATATGTGTATCATAATTAACGAAATACAACTCTCTTCATTCTCTTATTCTAGTTGCACATTCCAATAGTGATATCAAAATTGAGTGCTCCTCTTCCCAAACTTGCCTTTTCCCTTTCCTCCTTAATTTGAGTATTTAAAGTGAGATATATTTTTAGAATCTATTTGGATGATTTGGTTTTCTAGAGGTGATGTGTTATGATCAGAGATATCAATTTCCAATCCACCCGGTGAGAAATATGAAACGACATTGGTGAAAAATACTTGTTAAGGAAGGTCCATTAAATATGATGTTGACCCAAAAAGAAACAGAATAGCCATTATCCTTTGCTTCTATTAGAATTGATTATCACTATAAGAACTTATAATGTAATTAGTGAATATCCAACATGCATAGGAAGTTCACAAAATAGATTGTAATCCTTTTTGTAGTTTGTAAAGGGATTGACTAGGATATTTTTCATTTGAGTGTAATGCTTTGCAATGATGGTGTGGTGTTCCCAATTAACCAACTGTGATGTGTTGCTATGTAACTCAACTTACCGTGATGCTCTTAGTGTGGTGATTCTATCAATTGACTCAGTCTTATGTGTTGTTGTAGGTATTAATTGTGACTATTAAATAAGCATCTCGAGTTTTATTTTGAACCCCCTATGCTCAATTGTTAAGCTTGATTTAGTCTCTATCTCTCGAGTTTGATTTCAAATCTACTGTGCTCAATTGCTATGCTTTGTAGGAATTTACAGGGTAAGTTCCTCATATAGAACACCAAAGGACATCTCTCACAAACAGATCAAAGATCAATACACCAGTATTCTTGATGTGGTTAAAACCCTTAAAGACGGAAACAGTCCATGAATTGAGCCAATGTGACCAATTTAAGAAATTTATTAGTGTAAAATAAAGAAAATTTACATAAGCTTCTCTTATGAACGGTCATCAAACAAATGAATCTCAATGCTCTTTAAATAGAGATCATGGACCAATCGTGTGTTAAGCCACAGATCAAGTGTCGGTAATACTGAGGAGAGAATGAACCGTCAGACCACTTCATGTCTACAACATATCCCGATTGTTGGATTGTAAGTTACAAAAAGTACATACTAAAAAACCACACTTTACCTAATTATACACTAGACCAAGTTATACTTAATTATTTCTTATGTTTCGGAATATACTAACATCCCCCCTCAAGAACAACTTGGGAGAGGATTGAGGGATGTATAAATATAACAAAATAGGAGAAGGAAGGAGGCATTAGAGCCTACCCCCCAAGTGAAAACTTCCTGAACTCCAACCATAAATTGAAGTTTAGTAAACTTTGCCTCTATGAGAGCCTTTGTAATGATGTCTACAACTTTATCATTGGTTGAACAAAATTGCACTTCAAAAACATGGTCATGAATCAGCTTTCTAATGAATTGCATGTGTATTTCAATGTGTTTGATGCACTGATGTTGGATTGGATCTTTGCATAGTTGAATGGAACTTTGATTCTCACACTAAAGCATAGTTAGATGTTGTTGTTGGAAACCAAACTTTGACAGGATTTGACAAAGCCACAGGGCTTCCTTACTAGCTTCAATGACGCCATGATACCCTGTTTCTACTGAAGAAAGAGAAATGACACTTTATTTCTTGCAATCCCCTTGTAATAGGTCTAGAACCAAGAGTGAATACATAACCTGCAGTAGAGTTTCGATCATCAGGGTCACCAGCCCAATCAGAATCAGTGAAACCAACCAATAGAGGAGATGATTCTGCATTGTAATGAAGCTCAAGGTGAATTATACCTCGAACATAATGAAGTATTCTTTCATCTGATTTCCAATGACTTTCATGCGATTTTCGCATAAACTGAGGAACAACGCCAACAAAAAAGTAAGGTCAGGACAAGTATGGGTCAGGTACAAAATTTTTCCAACAAGCTGATGATATAAGGTAGCATTAACTTTAGGGGAAGTACAAGTGACTGAAATTTTGGCTCCAGAGAGAAAGGGAGAAGGGGTTGTCTTACAGTCTTCCATGTGAAAGCGACGTACAATATTAGAGGCATACTTGGATTAGGAAATGGAAATACCTTATTTGGATTGCAAGACTTGAAGACCAAGAAAATAATGCAAGTGTCCTAAGTCTGTCATTTCAAACTATTGTTTAAGGCTAGACTTCACATGGTTTATAAGGTTTGGATCACTACCAATAAGGATAAGATCATCAACATAAAGAAAAATAATTATAAGAGACATACTTACTTTCTTGGTGTAAACGTTATTGTCAGAATGACACCTAGAAAAGAAATTATCTAAAAGAAAGTTATCCATTTTGGCATACCAAGCCCGAGGGGCTTTCTTGAGACCATAAAGGGATTTCTTAAGCTGTCATACAAGGCTCGAGTCTATTTGTATAAATCCACGAGGTTGTTCCATATAGATTTCTCCATGCAATTCCCCATGCAAGAAGGTGGATTTGACATCCATCTGATGGACTTCCCATTGGAAAGAGGCAGCAAGGGAAAGAACAAGGCGAATAGAGCTCATTTTGGCAACAAGGGAGAAGGCTTCAATATAGTCAATGACTTCAACTTGTGAAAAACCCTTAGTAACAAGACAAGATTTATGTTTATAAACTTTTCCATCTTGTCCAAACTTGGTTCTATAAACCCATTTGAATCTATCAAGTTTTTGTCCCTTTGTAATAGGAACAAGATCCCATGTATAATTTTGCAATAATGAACGATATTATTCATTCATAGATGCATCCCAATCTGGATGGCCTGAAGCTTCTGTAAAGGTGTTAAGATCATAATTCCCTGATGCTTGAGCCAGTAAAGAAGAGGCTCTATCCAACTAAGAACGTGTACGACACTGATATGTAGGATCATCTGCAAGAGAACCTGTTGCATCACGAGTAGCGTGGACCCATTTTGGAAGTTGAGGAGCTGAAGGAGGATCTCGACAAGGTGGGGGAGGATTGTCATCCTCACTGTCATCATCTGAAGATGCAATATTTTCAGAAGTAGAAGGGATAGAGAGAGGTGGCACATCTGCCGAATTAGGCTCGTAGGCTGATATATTTCAGTAAACTTTACATCTCTTCTAATGATAACATTTTTGGATTTAGGTTGAAGACGTCTATATCCTTTGACATATTCAGAATATCTAACAAAATACATTTTTCACTCTTAGGTTCTAACGCTTTATGTTTCTCATCTGGAATATGGGCCCATGCTTCACTTCCAAAACCATGAAAGTGACTTACATCTAGTTCAATTGAGCTTCATCCTTCTTCTAGAGTGTTATTATTTAAAACCTTACTAGGAGTGTGATTTACTATATAATTTTCACAATTAATTGCGTCTGCCCAAAAGTTAAGACTAAGTCCTTTAGATTGAAGTATACAATTAGCCATTTCCTTTAAGGTGCAATTCTTCCTTTTGGCTACACCATTTTTTTGTGGACTATATGGAACAATATGTTGCAATTGAATTCCATGCTCAATGCAAAAATTGATGAATTTGTTGTTAACATACTCTACCATTATTAGATCTTAGCTTAAGAATTTGATGTCCAAATTTTTTCTCAACAAAGGCCTTAAGGGTCAAGAACACATTAAAGGATTCACTCTTGAGTTTTAAGAAGTATAACCAAGTGCATTTGTAGAAATCATCAATGAAAGTTAAGAAATACTTGTAGCCATAGAATGAAACAATTGGAAGTGGGTCACATAAATCACTATGGACAAGTTGTAAAGGGGCCGAGGCATGCCAAGAGGCACATTTTTCAAAATTATCCCAATGATATTTTTTGAGTACACATTTGGAACAAACACCATCTCTGCAAGATCCATAGGAAGACCTGTCATCATATTTTCTTTACATAGATTTTGAAGGGAGTGATAGCTTAAGTGACCAAATCGCTCATGCCAAAGTTTGCTCACTTCATCATTATGAGCAACAAATACCAAGGGAAGAGTTGACGACCCAAAGTTGTTAAACTTATACAACCTTGTAGAATCATCAACAATGCCAGTAGCTAAAATATGTCTAGGATCTATTAGGTCGTTAATTAGAACATCATGAGGTGAAAATTCAACCATTTTACCTTCACCTGAATGAGTTATCTGATATACAGATAGAAGGTTGCAGGATAAGGTAGGAACACATAATGCATCATTAAATTTACCATTGTCTAGATGAATATTTCCAGTCCCTACAACACTAAGAGATCTATCATCACCAACATAAATATTTTTGGTGTTATAATTATTTAAAGAATAAAACATGGCTTTGCTTTTTCCATGTGACCAGAATCAATGAGCCACTCATGAGAATGTGAATAAGAAGATACATTTAGTGCATAACTAGACCAAGATTCTTGACAACCACATGTAGAAAGTGTTATTCTTTAAAATGAAGTTGAAGTTGAAGAGTGCTCCAAATGGATGTTATGTTTCTTGATGGCTTCTTCCAAGGCTTCCATATTCTTAAAGCATTTGGATTCTAAGTGGCCATCATGATTACAAAAGTTGCAATGTCTATCAGTCTTCTTCCCTTTGCTTTTATTTACCTTATCATTTTGTTGAATTGATTTTTCATTTTGAGACTGAAATTACTTAGGACGCTTGTTTGGTTTAGGACTATTCTTTTTAGGATGTTACTTCTTAGGATTCTTTGAATTTGGTTGTTGCTGGGTAGCTAGGGTTTTCTTAGAAGAATTTCCAATATTAAGAAGACCAATATGTAAGATTTTTTTCTTGTCCCCTTATTAAAGAATCATAAAAGGCATCAAAAGAGGGGGACTTGTAGTCTTGTCCTTGAGAAATAAAGGCTTATCTAGTAGAATGGAATGTGGAAACAAAAAAAGAGTAGGCTGGTCCTAACTTAGTAAGAATGGAATAGATAAGGCTACAATCTTCTTTCTTAACCTTAACACCTTCCAAGAGAAGTCTAAGGGTCTTTAACTTGGACAAAAAATATTCAATGGATGAAAAATTATTGGGCTCCAATGTAAGAAACTCATTTTCATGTTAACGGGCTCTAATTTCATTTTTAATTCCAAAAATTTTATCCCTATTTAAATCCTTTAAAAAAATATCAAAATTAATTTTATCAAAAAGTAGGTGCCTTGATTCTCAACATTCTCTTACATGGTTTTATGGTGCATGGAAAGGTTTAGAGTTAAGGTTAAAGGTGTAGAAATTCCTGTAGATTCACAAGCTCATGCAATGTACTAAAGCATAGGACAAGAATATACTTCTAATTTCAACTGATGGAAGCCAATAGATCGATGAAAACAATATGAACAAGAAGTAGATAGATCAATGTCACATAACACAACATTTATCTGGGGAAAGCCACTACTCAAAACCCCACTATGTGTATTGCATATATCATAAACATGAGTGAAGATACAAATCTTCTTTTCACTAGAATAATTCCGAACAAGTATGCTCAACTCTCTCAGCTCACAAGCTAGCTCTTGGCCAACACTTAGCCAAGTTCGCAACTCTCCAAGACCCTAATCTCTTATGTTATTCCTAGGATGAATGGCCTGTATTTAAAGGGAATTCATGCTTCCAAAACTAAGCAATCCAAACATAGGATCAATCTCTTATGCATGCATCATATTTACACTCCAGTAAATAATACAACTGATGGTAGACTTTCCTAACACTCTAGTCTCAATTAGGTCTTTCTCAAAATCGTCATGCATGAGTTTATGATGAGAGAATATTTAGCTAACTGGGGTGACACTTGTGGATGCACTAGTGCACCAACTTATTGTTAACTCTTCATTAGTTCCACAAATAGTTTGGAACTAATTTAACTTAACTTAACTCAGTAAACTGAGTGATCTGATTTCCAACTCAATTTAAACTCATACTGTATCCCTAAAACTTAGGGAGAACATATACATGACTACAGAAAGACTTCCAACTCAAAATTACTAATCTAATTAACTTAATTAAACTTAATTAGCTATTTACAAGTTTTTATGACAATAGAATTTGATTTTAATGCCTAGTTTAATTCAAGGATAAATTAAACTAGAATTTCTTATTTCCATTTCTCAACACTCCCTCTCAATAAGAAAGGGATTATCAGCTACCCCAATCCTATCTCTGTGAAACTCGAATTTACATCTTGACAATGCCTCTGTCAAAATGTCAACATCTTGCTCCTCCGTTGAAATGTAATCTAACAACATAATCCACCTTAATACACAATATTTGAGATGATGACATTGAATATAAATATGCTTGGACCGATCATGAAAAATCGGATTTTCAGAGAATTTGATACAACTCTGATTATCACAGTAAATCCCACTTGGATCCACTTTCTCACCAAATAAACCAACCAGGATCTTCCTCATCCAGATGGCCTCACATGATGCCTGAATCATAACCATGTACTATTCCTCTGCCGAACTGAGTGCAATCGATCTTTGTTTCCTGCTACACCAAGAAACTTTCGTTGACCCAATACTGAAGATCCCTCCTAATATGGTCTTTCTTTTAGATGGACTCCCTGAAAAATCTACATCGGTGAGACCTTGAAGCTTCATTCCCTTTGTCCATTTATACCGTAATCCATACTTAGAAGTGCCCCTGAGGTATCTCAACACATGCTTTAACTCCTTCCAATATAGCTTGGTAGGCCTAAACATCGATTGACTAAGTTGTTTAACTGCATAACACATATTCGGCCGTGTGTTCACCAAGTACAAGAGTGTACCCACAATCTTCATGTACACAATAGCTTCCACTACTTCCCATGAAGTAGCATCCTCCTTCCTCCAGTTACCTGCTAGAGGAGTCTCCATGGGTTTGTTTCTCTCCATAGAAAAATATCTTGAGTATCTCGTTGGCATACATTCCCTCAGACACAAACAACTCCCCATCACCCTGCCATACCTCCAAGCCAAGAAAGTAATACATGAGCCCTGTTTCCTTCATCTAAAACTCTCTTGTAAGGTCCTCCTTGCAATATTTATGAACTAATCATCACCTGTCAGTATGAGATTATCAAAAGTAAGATGATCAACATTTTACCTTCCACCACTATGTGGTACACGTTCACATCTGCTTCACTCTTCATGAAGCCCAACCTGGTGAAGTAGTTACCTATCACGGTGTACCAATCATGAGGTGCTTTCTTCAACCCATACAACTCTCACTTGAGCCAACACACATGCAACTCACAATCAAAGGTTACAAAACCTTCAGGATGCTCTTTGTACACCTCTTCTTCAATCGTGCCATTAAGGAAGGTTGTCTTCAAATTCATCTGGTGTATCTTTCAACCCATATATGTTGATAATATGTAATATCCCTTTTCAGGGATATCCCTCAAACACAAGCAAGCTCCAACCAGAGATGGACTGAGAAGCTCAAAGAGATAAAAATAACAGTAGTGCAACATACAATAATGTATACATGGAATATAAGTAGATACTCAAGAAATGCAAAGAGAAATGCTAAGCCATTTTATTATATTGAGTAATGGATCGAGTACAAGAGGTGATCAGAAAGATAGCACGTCGACTTGCAAAAGGAAAGTGAAGAAATACACTCAGAATGGTAAGGAAATGGCATCTCTCTGAACTGTGTCCAAGCTACTGGAGAACTGTTGTGCTGCTACTACTGCTAGAATCAAGTGAGGATTTGGGGCTGTTCCCCTCCACAAAAAATGTTGAAACTCTAGAATCAGTCTCTGCTCAATAAACCCAGAAAAGCCCAGAAAGCTTTTCTAAAATAGCTGACCCCCGAAAATCACCCCCTTGAGGATCTACGCTATCCCTCAAGGCTCTGCGGTACCACTAAAGAGAACCCTCCAAAACTCTGCTCGAGACTCTGCTAAAATCCTCTAATATGCAAGGGCTAATCCCTTACTCAATCTCCAAGCTTAAATCCTCCACAAAAACCCAATCCGAAGCTCCTACCAAAAGAGACTGCGTCTTCCTCCCTCAAGACTGCGCAGTCATAAAATGCTCAGTTCCTCCTCAACTCCAAAGATCGATCCTCCTGCAAAAAGACTGATGAAACTACCTTGCCTAAGCAGGCACTCGAATTCCCCCAGGGCTAAGGGTGAGATCTCCGAGCAGAGACACTTGATGCACTAAACAATGCTGCAGATAGGCTAAATAGCCAGCGTGCTCTAAGTCGAAGTGACTAGCTCAAATGCAACATAATCAAATACCAAAATGAGGAGGCTCCTCTCTCCTTTATAGCATTGGCCCCTCTCAAAACCCTAAGGTCCCCTTGGCTCCCTTTTAAGTTACAATGTTGTGCTACTAGGGAGTGACTTTCTTCAAAAGTGAGTTATGTCCCCCTTTTCTCACCCTTTTATTTATAAATAACTATAGAAGGAAAAATTGAGCAAAATCGAATATTCTAATTAACCATGGATAATTAGGAATATTACAGTCCCCCCCAGCAAAATGTTGCTTGTCCTCAAACAACTAAAGTGATGGATGCTGCAGAATTTTCTCACTCTCCCAAGTGGCATCCTCATCTGGTAAATTCTTCCACCTGACCAAGAATTCCCAGACCGTCTTACTTTGCAGTTGCCTCTCCCTGGTATCAATAATAGCCTCTAGTTGCAACACCAAATTCCCCTCATCATCCATGGGTGGTAGCTCATCTGTCACTGTCACCTACTGCCCCAATGCCTTCTTCAGGCATGATACATGAAAAACGTTATGAATCTTGCTACCTTGGGGTAGCTCCAACTCATACGCAACCTGTCCAATCCTACATATCACCCTATATGGCCCATAAAAGCGGGGCTTGAGCTTCTCACCCCCCTTTTGCTTCAGTGATGACTGTCGGTATGGCTGTAATCGTAGGTAGACCAAGTCCACTACCTCAAACTGTCTCTCCACCCGACCCCTGTCAGCATACAGCTTCTGCTGGTTCTATGTTGTAGCCATATTATCCTTGAGAGCTCAGAGAATATCCTGACTCTCTTGGATCCAAATATTGGCTCTTAGAGCCTTGCTAGCACCAAGCATCATGTCAGCAAAAGATAAAGGATGATATCCATACAAAGCATAGAATGGTAACATACCAATGGACATGTGATGTGTAGTGTTGTAGCAGTACTCCCCCAAATGCAGCCACTTCAACCATGCTCGCTGCTTCCCACTAACATAGTTATGCAAGTAGCCCTCTAGCCACTTGTTAACTAACTCTGTCTACCCGTCCGTCTGTGGGTGATAACTGGTACTCGATGTCAACTCCGTCCCCACCAACCGGAAAAGCTCCTGCCAAATCCTGCCCATGAAACGGTTGTCCCTGTCACTGGTGATTGTCTTAGGAGGACCATGTAGCCTGAAGACCTCTCTGAAGAATAGCTCAGCCACCTGCGTTGCTATGTAGTGTGCAGGTATGGAGAAAAGATGTGCGTACTTTGTCAGTCGATCAACGATGACAAAGATACAATCCTTGCCCTGTACCATGGGCAGCCCCGTGATGAAGTCCATCGAAATACACTCCCATTTCCCCTCTGGAATGGGAAGAGGCTGCAATAATACTGCGGGATGGCTCATCTCCCCCTTGTTCCTCTGGAAAAAATCGCACTCCCGGATATGCTGGAGTACGTCCTCCTTGAGGCCCTTCCATGAGAACCTCTCTCTAATGGCCCTGTAGGTTTTGGTAAACCCCTGATGGCTAGCCAATGGTGAATCATGTGATGCCTAAAGTATCTTCTTCTTGAGCTGAGATCCCTCAGTCAAGAAGATCCAGTCCCTGTAGTAGATGATCTCATTGACCACCCTGTACCTGTCATCGGCCACCTACCCATCCAGAACCTCACACGCAAATCTGTCCTTGGAGTACTCTACTAAGAGTCGAGCCCTCCAGTCTATATCCAAGCTCATAAGAGACAACGTGGCTGGTCTACATGAAAGGGCATCTGCTACCACGTTGTTCTTACCCTTTACATACTCATTGTCAAAGTCATACACTTGGATCTTACTGATCCACTTCTGCTGCCTCTCCTGTAGTTGTTTCTGCTCCAAAAAGAACCTGAGGCTGTTGTGATCAGTCCTCACCCTGAACCTGTTACCCACTAAATACTGTCGGAACTTGGCTAATGCATGCATGATGGCCAGCATCTCCTTGTCATATATATAATACAACCTCTCGTGCGGAAGGAGCTTCTAGTTCTCAAAGGCTATAAGGTGACCTCCCTGCATCAACACTGCACCAATTCCCTCTCCTGATGCATCACACTCCGAAACAAATGTCTGGGAAAAATCCGGCAATGCAAGCACTGGGCAGCTACTCATAACCTCCTTGAGCCTGTCAAAGGCTCGCTATGCTGTATCCGACCAAATGAATGCCCCCTTCCTCATCAGATCCGTCAGGGGTGCAGCAAGCTGTGAGAAACTCTTGATGAACTTCTGGTAGTAAGTACAAATGCCAATGAATCCTTGAAGTTCTATCACGTTCCTTGGCTCCAGCCAATCTCTAATGGCCCTGATCTTCTCCTCGTGGACCCTCATTCTGTCCACCCCTATGATGTGTCCCAGGTACAACATCTCCGTCAACCCAAACTCGCACTTGGAGAGCTTGGCATAGAACTGTTGCTCCTCCAAGATGCGCAACACTGTCTCAATTTACTGGAGATGCTCCTCCCAAGTCCTGCTGTAAGTGAGGATATCATCAAAGAACACCAACACGAACTTCCTTAAGTGACTGCAAAAGATGTGATTCATGCAGGACTGGAATATAGTTGGGGCATTAGTTAGCCGGAAGGGCATCACCAAAAACTCAAACTACCCATAGTGACACCAAAAGGTGATCTTGGGAATGTCCTGCTCCCTCACGCGAATCTGATGGTACCCAAATCTGAAATCAATCTTTGAGAAGAACCGTGCTCCTCTCAACTCATCCATCAACTCATCGATCCTGGGTATGGGGTATCTATTCTTCAGTGTCTTCTTATTTAGGGCCCTCTAGTCAATGCACATCCTCAATGTTCCGTCCTTCTTCTTCACCAACACCACGGAAGAAGCAAAAGGACTCATGCTCGGCCAAATGCGCCCAAGAGCCAACAACTCCTAAATGGCTCACTCAATCTCATCTCGATAGGCCTTGGGATGCTTATAGAGGGTAGTAATCACTGCCTGTATGCCCTGCTCAAGCTCAATGGTGTGCTCAAACCCCCGGTGCGGTGGCTGTCCTGGCGGAATCTCCCCAAACACTGTGGCATACTAGTCAAGGATGGACTGTATCTCTGGGTGCACCGTCTACCCTGTGGTCCCTGCCTCTGATGCATGTAGCTCCACTGCCCACTCTACGTCTCCCTTCCGAAAGACTGCCTCCATCCGATGAGCCGAAACAGTTTGAGGCAGATATGTGTGTTGTCCCCATATCTTCTCATGCCTCCCTGTCTTCTCATCATCCCACTCCATCTTTAGGGCCTTCCAATCTGTCGTGAGCTTCCCTAGAGTGATAAGCCATTGAACACCCAGTTTCATGTTGGTGTCCAGAATATTGACCACGAAAAAGTGGTAAGTTATTGTGTAGATGCCCATCGTCACTGATAACTCTGGGACATAATGAGCACACATCATGGTCTAATCTCCTCGGACCAAAACTGAAAATCCATCGAAGCTCTCTGTTTGTATACCTCTCTTCTCAACCATCTGTGCATCGATGAATTTTTGGGTTCCCCCACTGTTGACTAAAACTGATACTCGCTGGCCACGTACTATCCCCTGTATGCGTAGTGTCAAATACTTAGGAACTCCTTGCAATGCTGCAAGGGCCCCTCCGGTAGGTGCAAAAGCTGCACCACCTGCTGCTGGTGGTGGAGGTGGAAAAGGATCCTACGTGGCATGACTATCTCTTGCCTCCACATCATCCTCCTCATCCTCTTCCCTGCTGCTCTCGAATAAGACCTCAATAAAATGTGCTTTGCCAGCAGCACATCTATGTCCCGGTGCCCATGGCTCCTGACAGGTAAAGCACAACCACTTCTTCTTCAGCTCCCTCTTGGCATCATCATCAATCTGTGCTCATCCTGGATTCCCCTTTGGAGGTGGAATCCTCACATCCTTCCCCTTAGGCTGGAAAGCTTGTCTCTGGGGGTAAGGTGTCCAGGTCTTAGGTAAGGCATCCTGTAAGCCCAGGGTCCTGTTAATAGCATCCTGGAGTGTGGCTGGTCTAGTGGATCTAACTAGACCCCGAAGTCGCTCTGCTAACCCCTCAAAAAACATGTAGAACCTCTGTGCCACGGATAGATCTGGCACCAGCACTGAAACCCTCAAGAAGTCTACAATGTAGGTCTCTGGGCTCCTGGTCTGTTTGAGCCTCGTCAGCTCAATAAAGTTTTGTTTCAGATCCCTCTAGTCAAACCTCTCTATCAGTCTCCTAGTGAACTCGGCATATGTTGTCACTGTGGAGTGTTCGAGTGTAACCAATCCATGGAACCACCAGTCCTAGGCCTCACCATCCAAATGTAATGTCGCCACCTTGAAGGCCTCTGTCTCCGACATCTGGTTAAGGTTGAAGTAGATGTACAGCTTCTCCACCCAAGACTTTGTTGAACTGTTTGATGAACCAGCAAACATAGGCAAGTGGAATCTACTAGTTGTGCAGTGAGTGTCTCCATCATGATAATGCCGATATCCTCTGTGATGATCATGGGGTCTACTATCCCGCTGGAGTTGAACAAAGTCTCTGAATGAGAGAGCATCCCTGAACTCCTACCCATAGGCCTGGTACTCTACAAAATAATTTCCCATATGACCGGGCTCTGCCTCCAGTTGGGCTCCGGCCCTGGGCATGGTAGAGCGTGTAGGGGCATGTGAGGCCATCTGCTAAGTAGTATCATGCTGAGTGGCACCCTTCTCTGGGAAATGGTGGGATGTACCCGATCCCTCACCAACCTGGAAAACCCATGGGTTCTCACGCTGTCTAGCCTCCATCGCCGTGAATCTCTGCCCAATCACCTCGATCTACCTCGACAGATCCTGCACCGATTTGAGGAGCATGTCTACAAATCTCTTCCCATCCTCATCTGCCATCGAATCCTCCTGCTCTGTGTCCACCACAGGCTCCTCCTGTTCCATGTCCACCACCCGAACACAGTCTCCCTCTCCGTAGGTGTTCTCCAACCTACGCTCAATATCTTTGTATTTCATACCTCTGTAATAGATTTAGGGCTTCTCCCTCGGTGTCATAGACTGCTCGCTCCACAGGATGAGCCAGATCTATGCTCTGATACCACTGTAATATCCCTTTTCAGGGATATCCCTCAAACACAAGAAAAATCCAACCAGAGATGGACTGAGAAGCTCAAAGAGATAAAAATAACATTAGGGCAACATATAATAATGTATACATGGAATATAAGCAGATACTCAAGAAATGAAGAGAGAAATGCTAAGCCATTTTATTATACTGAGTAATGGATTGAGTATAAGAGGTGATCAGAAATATAGCACCTCAACTTGCACAAGGCAAGTGAAGAAATACACTCAGAATGGTAAGGAAATGGTCTCTCTCTAAACTGCATCCAAGCTACAGGAGAACTACTATGCTACTATTGCTGCTGGAATCAAGTGAGGATTTGGGGCTATTCCCCTCCACAAAAAATGCTGAAACTCTGGAATCAGCCTCTGATCAATAAACCCAGAAAATCCTAGAAAGCTTTTCTAAAATAGCTGACCCGCAAAAATCAACCCCTTGAGAATCTACACTATCCCTCAAGGCTCTGCACTACCACTGAAGATAACCCTCAAAAACTATGCCCGAGACTCTGCTAAAATCCTGAAATATGCAAGGGTTGATCCCTTGCTCAATCTCCAAGCTCAAATCCTCCACAAAAACCC
Source organism: Pinus tabuliformis (assembly GCA_031772625.1). NCBI lineage: Eukaryota > Viridiplantae > Streptophyta > Pinopsida > Pinales > Pinaceae > Pinus > Pinus tabuliformis. The sequence goes on along the minus strand of CM062810.1, from coordinate 994,950,743 downwards.
AATCTGGAGCTCCTACCAAAAGAGACTGCGTCTTCCTCTCTCAAGACTGCGCAGTCATAAAATGCTCAGTTCCTCCTCAACTCCAGAGATCGATCCTCCTACAAAAACACTGATGAAACTACCTTGCCCGAGCAGGCACTCGAAGTCCCCCAGGGCTAAGGGTGAGATCTCTGAATGGAAACACTCGATGCACTAAACAGTGTTGCAGACAGGCTAAGCAGCCAGCATGCTCTAAGTCGAAGTGACTAGCTCAAATGCAACATAATCGAATACCAAAATGAGGAGGCTCCTCTCTCCTTTATAGCATTGGTCCCTCTCAAAACCCTAAGGCCCCCTTGGCTCCCTTTTAAGTTACAACGTTGTGCTACTAGGCAGTGACTTTATACACAAGTGAGTTATGTCCCCCTTTTCTCACCCTTTTATTTATAAATAACTATAGAAGGAAAAATTGAGCAAAATCGAATATTCCAATTAGCCATGGCTAATTAGGAATATTACCTAATATAGATCTGATTGACTAGTACCTTGCAAGAGAAGAAAATTTCTCATCATAGTCAATCCCCTCTACCTGTGAAAATCCACGGGCCACAAATCTAGCCTTATACTTCTCCAAACTATGCTATGCAACTTTCTTTACCTTGTAAGGCTAGAAAGAGTTCACCAATGACTTTTCCTCTTGTCTCGGGACCACATCCCAAACATTATTACGAACTATGGAGTCATACTCCTCGACTATGGCATCAACCCAAACTGGATGCTACACTACTTCCTTAAAGGAAGATGGCTTTGTTACAACACATTCGCCTATAAGAGCCATGTATCCAATGTACCTCTCAGGTGACCTCCTCTGCCTGCACTGAGAAGTGGGTGCTCCCACATTCTCCCATGCATCATCCAACAATTTGTCAGCCTCTCTGGTGCACTTCCTTCCCTCTCTGGAAGATTATGCCTAAGTGGATGTCTCCACTCCTGGATCCTCTACATGTGGCTACTCCACATCAATCTAAGGCTCCTCAACCTTAGGAGCTAAAATCTCCTCATCTGCATGTATCTCAATATCCCTCTCCAGGGAAACTCACATGGCCTTCTCCTCATCGAATATGACATCCCCGCGAACCACTGTAATCTTGTTGGTTGGAATGTACACCTGATAGTTGTGAGGTGTATCAGTGTACCCCACAAATATCCCCAACTCTGCTTTCGGCTCAAGATTCTTCCATTCATCTTTGGTCACATGGAAATATATCGATGACCCAAAAATCTTGAAGTGACCAACACATGGCCTCTTACCAGAATAAGCCTCCTCTGGTGTCTTCATTTCAAGTATGTGATCTGTGGGTTATGGTTTTGAACATAAACCATTGTGTTGCATGCCTCAACCCACAAGTGTAGTGGTAGGCCCTGATCATGCAACACCACCCTCATTGCCCCTTCTAGGCTTTTGTTCTTCCTCTCGGCCACCCCTTTCTACTGATGGTTGTGGGGCATCATAAACTCCAGTTTAATCCCTTCCATTGCACATATGTTCTTAAACTTGTTTGAGACATACTCACCATTGTTATCACTCAATAGAGATTTCACCTTCTTGCCTAACTATTTATCCACCAATGCTTTAAACTCACAAAAATTTGTCAAAGTTTGATCCTTTTTCTGCATGAAAAATATCCAACATTTTCAAGAAAAGTCATTAACAAATATAACATAATACGTGGGTTGTGCCATCGATGTTGCTAATAATGGTCCACACATATATGAATGGACTTGCTCTAGAATAGCCTCTGCTCGAGTATCTCTGTCATGAAAGGAAGGCTTGGTGTATTTTCCCAAAGTACATCCCTTGCATGTAACAACTTGCTCAATGGTACCTTTGGGAAGACTAGTAGAGATCTGATGCAATATCTTCGAAGCCCCATGATGCAAGTGACCAAATTTCTTGTGCCACAAATTGCCAATGTCTCAACTCTGTCGCCTTTCTTCTTTTGTACTGAAAGCAACACACTCCTCTACCTTCAGCTTATTGAGATTCTTCACCTGAATCCCTATCTTCATTACTTGACCCGTAGCTACATTTCGAAGGAACACCTTCCCTTCCAAGAAGATCACATCATAGCCTCTATTCTCAAGCATGGCAATGGATACCAAGTTCTTCTTTAGCCCATGAACATACATAACATTCTTCAAGGTGAGTGGAGCCCCATGATCCATATGAAAATTAATTGTACCCAATCCAGTAACACTATACTTCTCATCATCACCCATCTTGATATGCATATGGAGATCTTTCTCCTCTAGGTCATTGAATAACTCTTTGTTTCCGGTCATGTGGAATGAAGCTCCACTATCTAGGTACCATACACTTCCCATCATTGATGACATCATGCATGAAACGAGGTAAAAGTCCAATTCGAATTGATAGGTAAAATCCTAACCTGCCACTCCTCCTGAACTTCTTCCTGGATGTCTTGAGTGGACAATTTGTAGAAAAATGGCCCAGCTCATGACAATGAAAGCACTAAAATTTTGCTATGTCCTTTTTCTTAACTCCATGATAAGAATATGATTTTGAATTTGATTCCTTCCCTTTCCCCTTCTTTGCCTTAATTGCAAAGGCATAGTTCTCTTCATTATCAATATTTGATGAAGAGTCATCCCTAGTGTTCCTCCTAATCTCCTCCTGCATCAAATCCGACCACAGTCATTCCTAATTTGGCAGCTTCTCCCAACCATTGACAGAGTCCTGGTAACTATGCCAATGCTTTGGGGGTCCTAGAAGAGCAAGAATCACTATATCATCCTTAGAAACCATGATTCCAACACTTCTAAGTTCATCATGACACTGAGTGAACTTGGTCAAGCATTTTGGAGTAGTCTCACATTTCTCCATTTTGATTTTTTGAAGTTTGTCCTCGAGTGCCAATTTCCATTGGTCAATTATGTTTTGATACAAGTCCGTCAATTTTTTCCATATCATATGGAGTTTCCTTACCATGGGGATTCGAGAAATGTGGTCACCAACTCCCTCAAGGGTTATCCTCATCGTCGTCACCACACATTTCTTCCATTCAACCAAATTTTCTGCATTCGATGTTGCTGGGTTAGGAATTTCTTGATCAACGAATTCCTTCAAACCATTATCCTATAGCACAATCTCCATTCTATCCCTCGAGGCTATAAAATTCCAGCTTCCTTCCAAGTCATAGTCGAGCTGCAAAACATAGAATGCCATCTGCTGATCCTAAAGCATGTATTGCACATTTTAATTTCATCTATAGCCCAAAACTCAAAACTTCAAAATATCCTCTAGTATATTGTTCTAAGCTCCGATACCATGTAGAGAGTCCTGTAGATTCACAAGCTCATGCAATGTACTTAATCACAGGACAAGAATCTACTTCTACTTTCAACTAGTGAAAGCCAATAGATCGATGAAAACAATATGAAGAAGAAGAAAATAAATCAATTGCTCATAACACAAGACGTATCTGTGGAAAGCCACTGCTCAAAACTCCACTATCTGTATTGCATATATCATAAATATGAGTGAAGATACAAAGCTTTTTCTCAGAAGAACAATTTTGCAGAAGTATGCTCAACTCTCTCAGCCCACAAGCTAGCTCTTGGCCAACACTTGGACAATTCTGCAGCTCTCCAATTGCCTAATCTATTGCATTATTCCTAGGATGAATAACCCATATTTAAAGGGAATTCATGCTTCCAAAATTGCGCAATCCAAAAATAGGATCAATGTCTGATGCGTGTATCATATTTACACTCCAGTAAATAATACAACTGATAGAACACTGTCCCTGTGCTTTAGTTTCAACTGGGTCTTTTTCAGAATCAACATGCATGAGTTTCTGATGAGGGAATATTCAATTAACTAGAGTGACAATTATGGATGCACTAGTGCACCAACTGAGTGTTAACTCTCTATTAGTTCCACAAACAGTTTGGAACTAATTTAACTTAAATTAACTCAGTAAACTAAGTGATCTAATTTCCAACTCAATATAAGCTCATATTGGACCCCTAAAACATAGGGAGAACATATACATGACTACAAAAAGACTTTTAACTCAAAATTCCTAAGCTAATTAAGTTAATTAAACTTAATTAACTATTTAAAAGTTGTTATGAGAATAAAATTCAATTTTATTTCTCAGTTTAATTCAAAGACAAATTAAATTGGAATTTCTTGCTGTTATTTCTCAACAAAAGTTATAAGATTAGAGTTAGGTTCATGATCATTTAAAAGCTAAAAATTTATTATTTGGTTCGAAATAGAGATATCAGATATCATCTAATTCACAAAACTACTATCTATATAATTGTCTACTTAAAGTTTACTGAGTTAATTATGCCATTGAAAATTATTAGGTATCGAGAACTACAAAGCTTCACTAGCTCGATACAAAATAAATTCAAAGTTTCTTTTGTATCTACTACCTAGAAAAATTTCCTCATATAACCATAGAGGAATATGGTATAAATCATTACTTAGAAGAATAACTTGGTTAGTTCTATTTTTGGCATTAAATTCTCGTAATAAGAGGATATTACCTTGAGTCCTCAAACCGTGAATATCTTCTTCTAGGGTATTATAGGGGTAATTTTTATCTACATTTCTTTCCCTATAAAAATGTAGAATTAATAGGCATGAAATTACAAATTTAAATATAAATTCTCTTAACATTAATATTAATATTTATATCCAAATGTATTGATTGAGAGAGTCTATCTTATGAAGTCAAATGTGAGGGGAAATATTATTTATTAATCTTAGACACCTAATTTGTTAGGATAGAATGTAGAGAGTTACTAGAAGTCCAGGAAACCTTGGAAGTTGAATTCAATAATCAAACTTTTCTATTTACATGTGTATCATAATTAACAAAATACAACTCTACCTATTCTCTCCTTCTAGTTGCACATTCCAATAGTGATATCAAAATTGAGTGCTCCTCTTCCCAAACCTACCTTTTCCCCTTCCTCCTCAATTTGAGTATTTACAGTGAGATATATTTTTGGAATCGATTTGGATGATTTGGTTTTCTAGAGGTGATGTGCTATGATCAGAGATATAAATTTACAATCCACCCGGTGAGAAATACGAAACGATGTTGGTGAAAAATCCTCGTTAAGGTCCATTAAATATTGTGTAGACCCAGAAAGAAGCAGAATAGTCGGAATCCTTTATTGCCATTACTATTTATGATCACTGTAAGAACGTATAATATAATTGGTGAATATCCAACGTGCATAGGAAGTTCAAAAAACATATCGTAATCCTTCCTGTAGTTTGTAATGTGATTGACTCGGATATTTTTCATTTGAGTGTAATGCTTTGCAATGATGGTGTGATTCTCCCAGTTAACCAAGTGTGATGTGTTTCTATGTGACAAAACTTGTGGTGATTCTCACAGTGCGGTGATGCTATCAATTGAATCGGTCTGATGTTTTGTCGTAGGTATTAATCGTGAATATTAAATAAGCGTCTCGAGTTTGATTTTGAACCCTCTGTGCTGCTAAATTGTTAAGCTTGATTTAGTCTCTATCTCTCGAGTTTCATTTCGAATCTACTGTGCTCAATTGTTATGCTTGATTCAGTCTCTCTCGCTCTTCTTTGTCTAATTATCTCGGGCCCAGATTTGTCCTCAGACATCAAAGATTATAACTTTGATGTAGCTTATGTTGTTATCAGGGTTATTAGGCTTAGATGGCAATGAATGGCATTGTGAGGGACGAATATGTACATACCTCAGTCCATTTCACTCTTCATTTTTTATTTCTCCCCTCTATCCAACTAATGCTGCCTAGGCATCTATCAACTCTTCTCTTTGTTATGCACACGATATTATAGTGAAGCTAAGAATTTAGTGTTTTGATTGGTGTCCCACTACGTTCAAGTGAGCTTCCCAAGGTCTAGAGGACGACCTGTATGATTTTCAACTCCACGAGTGTAGCAAAGGTCTTCTCTAACATTGATCATAAATTCGATCTTATGTACGCTAAGCATGACAGAAGCGAACCACCATGTAGTATTTTACTAATTTTCGATTGTAAAATTGTATTGAATGGTTTCAAACTTTTGGACTATTGCAACTTTTTCCTCCACAAGGCAATTGGTAAAGCATCCCTCTATAATGTTGGTGCATAAAATTTGACCAAGTCAGAGTAGGTGGATTTCCTTGTCTGTGTGGATTGTGGGTGCTTCGAGAAACTATGTTGCCTATCCTTACAAAGCTTTTAAAAGCCCTCTATGTTCCTTGTGTATTTTATCATGGCATGTTTCATGTTTCGTAGGGAAATGTTTAGGGGATAATATTCATAAATGCTTTAATTTTCTATGCTTTTTCAATATTTATAGTGTAATTAATTTTTTATGCTTTTTCAATATTTATAGTGTAATTAATTTTTTTATGTTAAAAATTGTCAAAATTTTACATAGAATATATAAAATAATTAGAAATTTAAATATTTTTACAAAAATATCGCTAAATTTTTTATATTTTGCATGTTATTAACTAGTAAGATTCACCCTAATTTCTAAACTTTACGATAAATTTCCATCCTTAAATTTTCCCTGCTTTTTGGTTATTCACTTTTTGGTTATCCACTAAATTATGACCTCTAGTACCCAAATCAATGGCAGCTTTGGCTGCCCTGTTCAGAGCTCCAGAAACCATCTTGGCTCCTGAAGAAAAATAATTGTTGTTTACAGGTGCAGTTCCTGCAATGTATGTTGCTCGCCCGGCAACAGTTCCTGCACTTCATGTTTTTTGCCCAACGAACTTGCCAAAAGATGTCAAATTGGTTGCAGTAGTGTTTATGACTTGAAACTTCTGGTCTAACTCAATGGTTTTGTTTACTGTGTCCTTTCCTAAGGTATAACCTTTAGAAAGCATTGTGGTAACCACATTTACTCCTTGGCTAGGAGATGGAAGATAGTTGATAATCTGCAAATAAATTTCCATGTTAGACACTTCTCAAGGAATTGAAACTACTTAGCAGTAACACTAATGTGAATAACTTTATACTCATGAAAATTATTTTTGGCTAATAACTTGAGATAATGACATTTCATACCAAGGAACGACTTTCTAAATTTTGTATATTTAGTATAATTTTTACCTTCTTATCCTCTAATCAGTAGTAGGGAAGGTGGCCTTTTGAATCTACTTGAATCAGTTGAATACCAAGGGTAGGGTTTTCCCTCTATGCAAATGGCTATTTAGAAACCGAGTTTTATGCCGCAAAAAAAATTAAATCGTGTTTTTCTACAAAACAGTGAAAACAAATTGAGGTAACTATAATATGGAATATGTTTTACATATTTTTCCCTATGTATTATTGTAGGTTTTCATGTGAAAGCCAAATATTGGCATGGTACCATCCTTTAGTGCTCAGTAAAATGGCCTTTGAAGCCATTAAAAGATCCAATCTTGATTTTTAAACTATTCAATGATACTACAATTAATGTCCTTAATGCTCTTTGCCCATTAATGGCACTCATATATAGAAACCCTCACAAACAAAATTAAAGGATCATAGACATGTAAGAACATATAGAAATCTAAAAAGGGTGATAAAATTTATTTTATCTGAAATTGACTATGGCAGGGTAGGCAGGTCCCAATGCAATAATCAAGGGATTTTACACGAATAGATCTCACTGTATACTGCCTTCTTGAGTTTAGTTGTACATTTTCCTTATGCCTGCTCCCTCTTTCGAATCTTAGGAAGCGGCTCTCATGAAGAAAATGAAAAAAGAACTCTTAGAGCACACACAAAGAATACTCAATCCACAACATATTACACGACAATCAATTCTCTATCAAGTGTGATCACACACGGATCCACATAGAGCCACCATTCCATGAACAGGTCAAACGCATATGACCTATTTCTACTCAAAAATATACAACCATACCTCTAACATAAGCCCAGATCACCACTCTGATGCCAACTCAAAACTCAAATTATGGAAGAAAAACCCATAAATGAATGAAACTCTGCAGACCTCAGGTGAGAGCCCCTAAGGTTGCTAAACAACGTTGTTCCACACTAATAATAAAACAAACAATATATAATTTGTAAGAGTAGATTTAGTTAGGAAGATCAAACAGATTCTCAAATAATCAGAACTAAATCCAAAATAAAAACTTAAATAAAACAATACAACAACTTTCTCTATTATTTCTCAGTTTTTCCCAACATAAATCCAGATAAATGAGAAAACAGAGGAAACTGCAATCTAAACAAGCAATTTAATTAACATAACATTTGAAGTGGCCATTGATGTGCATCTTCTTAGTTCTTAAGTATAAATCTAGCTCAGGTACTATCTTTTACTCAAGACTTGCAAAAAGTTTGAATAAGTGACCTCAGGTTGGCTACCTTGGGAAAGTGATCTTCTAGCTAGTGGGCATTGCCTATCTTGGGAAACTCACATTCTAGCTAGTGGATATTTTCATCATATTGTGACCTTTGTGGGCAACTTATCTTACAATAGGTTTTTTTTTTTTTTCGTAAGTAACACTTTTGGCGGGCTCATTGAAAGGGCCACACACCACTTGAATCAATTGTAGGATACATATCCTAAAAGACCCATGGAGAATTGAATCCATGCCTCATGATAGAGGACTAATGATTTCGCGGGTCTCCAACAAACTAAGCTATCCATCAAAACTCTTACAATAAGGGATTGGACTAAAGATCAAGACAATAAATGGTTGGCCTAAAGATTAAGACAATTGGCTATGCTTATGGAACTTATGGCTATGGAAAGCTTTATCATCTTTTCATAAAATCAATCATTAATGTTGATCTATTAGAATCTATTCTAGCAAGATAATGTAGCCATTACAGGCATTAAGCCCTGTTATATCTTTGTTAAAAAATTTATATTTCTTCTACATGTATATGCAATTAAGATTCTTATTTGATCAAGTTAATATAAATCTTGCATTTCAAATGGATAAATGATCATGACACAAGGTAATTTTTCAATGGTCAATTAGATAATCAGTGCCCCATGTAAGATTCATGTTAACATATCTCTAAAGGAGAGCCAACTAAGGTAAATGCATTTACTTGGCTTTTTAGAACATTTAAATATGTAATCTGAGATCCATGATAGTATCCATTTGGCCATATCTTTAAACATGTAAAAATAAGAATGTATAACCCAAAATGACAAGAAAATATAGATTTCAATACATAATTCCTTTAAAGCCCCTGAGTTGGGAATACTTGAAATAGCAAGTATCAAATATGGACTAGTTTATTACTTCATCATATTGAATACACCATATGCAAATAGTACCCAATAAATTATATCTCTAAGCTAAGATCAACTACTGACGTAAGTCTCTCCTTTTACTGATGTTTCTATATTACCTCTAGTACCCAAATTAGTAGCAACTGTGGTTGCATGGTCAGAGATCCATAAACCATCATGGCTCTTGAAGAAAAATAACTGATGTTTGATCAAGTTAATATAAATCTTGCATTTCAAATGGATAAACGATCATGACACAAGGTAATTTTGCAATGGTCAATTAGATAATCAGTGCCCCATGTAAGATTCATGTTAACATATCTCTAAAGGAGAGCCAACTAAGGTAAATGCATTTACTTGGCTTTTTAGAACATTTAAATATGTAATCTGAGATCCATGATAGTATCCATTTGGCCATATCTCTAAACATGTAAAAATAAGAATGTATAACCCAAAATGACAAGAAAATATAGATTTCAATACATAATTCCTTTAAAGCCCCTGAGTTGGGAATACTTGAAATAGCAAGTATCAAATATGGACTAGTTTATTACTTCATCATATTGAATACACCATATGCAAATAGTACCCAATAAATTATATCTCTAAGCTAAGATCGACTACTGACGTAAGTCTCTCCTTTTACTGATGTTTCTATATTACCTCTAGTACCCAAATTAGTAGCAACTGTGGTTGCATGGTCAGAGATCCATAAACCATCATGGCTCTTGAAGAAAAATAACTGATGTTGACAACTGCAGTTCTTGCACTGTATGCTACTTGTCCTGCAGTAGTTCCTGCACTTCATGTTGTTTGCCCAACGAACTTGCCAAAAGATGTCAAATTGGTTGCAGTAGTGTTTACGACTTGATACTTCTGGTCTAACTCAATGGCTTTGTTTACTGTGTCCTTTCCTAAGGTATAACCTTTAGAAAGCATTGTGGTAACCATATTTACTACCTAGCCAGGAGATGGAAGATAACTACTAATGTGCAAATAAATTACAACGTTAGACACTTCTCAAGGACCTAAAACTATGCAGCAGTAACACTGTTGTGAATAACTTTATTCTCATGAACATTATTTTTGACTAATAGCTTGAGATAATGACATTTCATACTAAGGACCGAATTTCTAAATGCTTTGATTTAGTATAATTTTTACCTTCTTATCCTCTCATCGGTAGTAGGGAAGGTGGCCTTTTGAATCTACTTGAATCAGTTGAATACCGAGGTTAGGGTTTTCCCTCTATGCAAATGGCTATTTAGAAACTGAGTTTTCTGCAGCAAGAAAAATTAAATCATGTTTTTCTACAAAATAATGAAAACAAATTGAGGTAACTATGATATGGAATCTATTTTACATATTTTTCCCTATGTCTTATTGTAGGTTTTCATGTGAGAATCAAATATTGGCATGGTACCATCACTCGACTCTCAATAAAATGCCCTTTGAAATCATTAAAAGGTCCAATCTTGATCCTTGAAGTATTCAATAATACTACAATTAATGCCCTTAATGCACTCTTCCCATCAATGGAACTCATCTACAGAAACCCTCAAAAACAAAATTAAAGGATCATAGACATGTAAACACATATAGAAATCTAAAAAGGGTGATAAAATTTGTTTTATCTGAAATTGAGCATGGCTGGGCAAGCAGGTCTCAATGGAATATTCAAGGAATTTTACATGAATAGATCTCACTGTACACTGCCTTCTCGAGTTTAGCTATACATTGTGCTGATGCCTACTGCTTAGGATTGTGGCTCACTATTCAAAAGTCCAAAAACAATAAAGCCCCTTCCTTACCATTATACTATATGTACTCTCTCATCTATGATTGTGGCTCCCTATTCAAAAGTCCAAATACACCAAAGCCCCTTCCTTCCCAGTATACTATACGTACTCTCCCCTTCCTTCCCAGTATACTATATGTACTCTCTGATCTATGATTGTGGCTCCCTATTCAAAAGTCCAAAAACACCAAAGCCCCTTTCTTCCCAGTATACTATACATACTCTCTGATCTATGATTGTGGCTCCCTATTCAAAAATCCAAAAACACCAAAACCCCTTTAATCATTTTGTATAAAAGCTTATCTCAAAGAAAACAAAACTAAAATCAGAACAACATTTTCTATCTACATGTGATCCTCCATAACCTTCTGTCTTGAATTTCACCTCTTTATCACAAACAATAATATTATGCAACATCCCAATCCACATGTAGAAAAAAAAACACACAAGAATGTATCATTTGAATCTATTTATTGCCAAACAATGAAAGATTAAAAGAAACAAACATATTTACATTTAGAAGGAAAATAGTTTTTGAAGCATAGGGCACTTTGAAACCACTTCAGATTGGCATGAGTTTGAGTGATGAAGCTACTTTCTGTCAAACAGTAAACAACTAAGAATTGTCAAAAATTAAACTCAAACGAAGCTTACCATCTATAAGGTTCACGTACAAGCACCCCATGATAGTGGTCTAATACATAATCATCTCATCTCGCCTCTAGATAATCCAAGCATTCTTCAACTAGCAACGAATCCATATTAAATTCAAGAGCTTGGCACAACCTAACCGAACGGTTAATAAATAAGGGAAAACTGCTCTTTGTATGGAGACTGATGCCCTTCCAAACGAACCTACATTGTGTATAGAGATATGGAGTTAATAATTAGGAATATGTTAATAAAACTCAATTTATTTCCCAAAGTGATAAGAAAATAAGGGTAAACTCACTTCAGAAATTCTTAATGCTAGCGTTCCATCTTCACTCAGATTGTGGTGGAAATAGGAAGCTTTCACGGAGGATTGTGGGAAGAAAATGAAATGACATTAAGAAATACAGTTGAATTTGGAGGAGATGAATGTGATGGCTGGCTGGTTATAGATTTGCCTAATGCGTAATGTTAAACCAAAGCCCAACAACCTTCACTTCACTCCATGGCCGTCTACAACACAAGCCATGGCAGTCTATCTTCACGGTTTGTTGGTTCTTGGAAAATATACGCAAGACATGGCCGTCTACCTTCACTCTAAAACACAAGCCATGGGCGTCTACCTTCGATCTTAAAAAAATGAAGTTTAGACTATTGTTCTTTCAGTTATAAATAAATTATTGATTAACGTTACCAAACATTTTAATCGTCTAACATCAAATCAAACAGACCATAGTTTGACACGTCAGATCAGTGGATTTCAGAGGGGAACGCTTTACGGCATAAATATAATCACCCTTTTAGCATAGAAAATTATGAGTTAAACATAAGGTGGTTGGTCAACATCATGCATGAGAATAAGGTGGGTGATTGATTGACATTATTACCAACATCAAGAAATGTATTACTATAAACTTGTATTTATAAAACAAACTATTTTTTATTAAAATTGTCCAATTATAATTATAATTTTGAAAAACTAATCTTAATCAAACATTAATAAAATATTAAAAAACTAATCTTATTGGAAATTATGTTGCAAACTATTTTGATTAACTAATTAATTAATTTATACCATTTAAAATTATATATATATATATATATTGTATTCTAGCTTCATACTTCTATATGTTATAGCGATAAGTGGTAGGTTTTGTCAAAATAAAGTTATGTTAGAATAAAATATAGTTTTAAGCAATTGTATATATTCCAGCCAAAAGCACCTAAGGCTGAAACGAGGTTGGTATAAAGACACCAAGGCGTGGTTAAACCATGGGGAGATCGACCAGAATGTTACGTTGCAAAACATTAATAACATTAAAAATATTGTTGCTTCTCAGTTCAAAAAAAAAAGTGGTGTGAGAAAGATTTACCAGCAAAAAGAAAATTAAGATATTATAAGGAGGTCATCAACCCCACCCTAGAAAATCAAAAGTATCTCTCTGTTTCAACTAGTTCAAAGAAGAAAATTAATATAACCAATATTAGAATGAACTCTCACGAGCTCCATAGTGAAACGGGTCCTGGGCAGTTCCTAAAACACCATGGATGGAAAGGATCTGCCATCTTTGTGGGAATATGAACATCAAGGATGAAAATCACTTCCTCTTAGAATGCCCCGCATACAACCACATTAGAACATTGAGGATGAAAATCGATGTCAAAATTATAGTAAACTCGCGTGGTTTCTCTCCAAGCTTTTTAAGCATAAGAATAAAATCTTAAATGAAACTAAATTAAAATTAGCATAAGAATAAAATCTTAAATGAAACTAAATTAAAATTATATATATTATATTCCACTATTATATGCATCATATTTCTATATGTTACAGCGATAAAAAGTAGTTTATGTAAAAAATAAGTTAGAATAAAATAAAGCATAGTTCCTGGAGGCTTTGATTCATGGACAAGATATATGCATTCCCTTAACTAAATGAAATAAAGTAAACCTAATCAATGAGTAATTATGTTTCCCAATATATGTTCTTATATGCTAATCTTGTAAGAATTAGGCATACGAAAGACGGTCGAAATTGATTGTAACATAAGGAAAACAGACCTAAGATTAAAGGGCTGGAGGCTGTCCCTTTGTTTGGTTACACGCCAGGATTAGAATACTTGATTTTTTTGTCATCATTCCTTCTGTAACTTAAGAAAAGAAAAAATCATTGAACTGGTTGACCTCGTTTCTTGAGATTTTAAGCAGACATTTACTATGAGTCTCATACATCATAAACTGTAACGCAATAAATTGAAGCGCATAAAATATTGCAAGCTTCCATTTCAAACCATGCCGGGCCTGTTCACTCACTGCGGCAGTTGGCGGAAATCGTAGTTGGAATTTGCCCGTTCAATATTGATGTAAAATGATCGATAAACGAATCCAGTTCATTCCACGACGAGCCTCCCTCTGCAACGGCAATTCTAGCGGCGTCTCTGAGTTCCTTGGCTCTCTTCCTCATTTCCATTGCCTCTTCATCGTCCGCCATCACTCGTCTGATCGCTTTCTCAACCTCTTCTGCTGTGACTAACTCATTCTCGTCTGCCTTTGTCCACTTCCTCACTTCCACGCCCACCTTCAACTCCTTCGCCACCAATATCGAGTTGGCAAATTGGTCCGAATGTTGCGGCCAACCCATCATTGGAACACCCGCGCTGATACTCTCCAACGTAGAGTTCTACCCGCAATGCGTTACGAATCCTCCGGTGGACTCGTGCGATAAAACATCAAGCTGGGGCGCCCAGTTTCTAACTAGGAAGCCGCGTCCTGCGACTCGGTGCTCGTATCCTTCTGGAAGCAGCTCACTAACCCAGTCAACCTGCGCTTCATCCAATCCTGTGAAACGAGTGGTATCTGCAAACCTGACTACCCAAAGGAAGGGCCGTTGGCTGGCCTCCAGCCCTCGAGCCAATTCCTGGATTTGTTGCCGCGATAGAGAACACGTTGTACCAAAAGAAACATAAACGACTGAAGCCGGAGCTTGGCCGTCCTGCCATCTCAAGCAACTGCCAACATCTGAATTACCCTTCTTACCCGTCCAAATTGACTGAGGAAGAAGAGGACCGACGGCCCACAGAGGCTTCTCACCATAACGCTCTCGTCGTTTTCCCTGTAAGTCTTCCATGAATTGAGATTCCAGACCGCGAAAACTGTTCACGAAATGTTCTGTCCCGAGTGCTACATTTTCTGGGCCGCGGCGAGACATGGAAGTAATAAAGCTGTAAGGGAAGCACCGTTTGAATGATACAACGCATTCCGGAATTCCAGTCCCCTTCGTCCATATCGCCGAGAAATAGGCGTTGACGCAATTGAAACGGTAGGCAGGGACTTGATGTTTTGCCGCCACAGTCTGAACTCACGCCAGCGTCGAGTCATGCACAATCACAACCCTATTGGAATTGGACAAGTAGAGGCTCTGTATCAGACGATCGAAAGGCTCTTGGAGATCTTCCCAAGCCTCGGAAAGAGAAATAACGTCCTGGGGATATGCATGGTTCTAATTTTGAAGATTGGGCTGCACATCTGGTAAGGAGGGCATGGGCAATTCGTAGAAACGAATAGCAAAGTGATCAGGATTCCATCCGTGAACCCGATGCCGAGCTTGTTGAATGTCATGTCTCCATCATAATTTTTTTTTTCAAATGGTATTACTAATGTATGAATGGTCCCTATGACAACGCAACTTCGTAATTTAATTCAGTGCTTACTGTTCCGGCCCTCCATAACATTTTTCTGGCAATCAATTCATTATTATTCCGGTGATAGTAAAGGTTTGGTCCTATTTGTTCTGGTTTCATTAACTAATTATCACCTTGGGAAAACTCCCAACTCCTCGCGATCTGCAAGTGGATGATACGGATGGACATCTGGCAATTTATATTAATTACACATTTGATTATCTGTACGCTTGGTATATTCTTTGGGATCTGCGTTGTTTCTTATTGCTCTGCCCTGTGCATGGCACGAGCAGGCTCGTTTCTCGCAGCCACCATTCTCGGGCTTGCCACCCGATCAACGGTGGTCATGAAGTTTTGTAGATCTACGGTTCAGATTTCTTTCCAGGTTAAGTCCACCCTAACTAGTTTGGTTACGTTGTTTCATCGCTTTGGCGCTAGCTCCATTCTTCTGTTGTTTTGTTCTCCGCGACCTACTCTGCTATGGTTCCAGGGCATTGAATGGGTTAGAAGCTCTCAAAATCCAGGTTATGGCGTCTTCGCCTATGTTACCAGAAACGGGAAATAGAATGAGAAACGAAAATGATACGTGAAACAGAGTTGGCTGGTTTCGTGTATAAGAAACGAGGAGAGAGAAAAAACAAGATTAAAGGTTAACAATATAAAACACTGGAGTCTCCCACCAAGGATTTGAAGCTCTGGTGAATTTGGGAATGAGGCGGATGATTTTGCCATATAATTTGGTTTGGTTTTCTCAAGGACAAATCTCAATGTATAAAGTATGATGTGTGCATTTTAATAGTGAAAGCATAATAATGACTACTTGATCTACAAAAAAAATAGTAATTTAATTGTAATGTTATTATCAAGATAGACACCAGATTAGTGTATGACACTTTCTTACTTGTGGGATTGGGGAGCTTCCTTTATATAGCTATTCAATTTGTAAAATTTATAAGTATGATGTATGCATTTTAATGGTGAAAGCAAAATAATGACTACTTGATATAAGGAAAAAAAGAAAATAGTAATTTAATTTTAACGTCATTGTCAAATTAGACACCAAAATGGGTGTATGAGGTTTTCTTACTTGTCAGATTAAGAAGATGCATTGACATAACTATTCAATTACTCAAATTTATATTAATATATTAATATTTCAAAAGATAAATTTATTATTAAAAAAAAAAAAAAACAAACAATATTGACACTATTACATTAAAATAAAAGCTTTATAATTTAAAATGAAAACTTTAGTGAAAACAAAACATTCAAACTTGATCGAAAAGATTATAAAGTGAAAACAAAACATTCAAACTTGATCGAAAAACTTTATCAAAATTATTCAGGATAAAACTCTTAATTTGTTTAAATTAAATCTATTTTATAAAACAAATTAAATCTATATTATATTTTTATAAAGAATAATAACAAGTATCCAAAGAAAATAAAGACAATACTTTAAATTAAAATGAGATATATAAAGGCTGAAAAAATTACTATCTGAGAAAGGAAAAGAAAAGAAAGAATAAAAATATTATCGAAGAATACCGAAAACTTACAATAATAAATCTTATAGCTATACTGCTAGAGCTTCATGGAGATAGTGGCTACATACTCTTTTAATCAACATTATAAAACCCGAAGAACAACTAACTTAATGGCTGGTTGCTTTAAATTTTCGAAAACTTATATTAAATATAATATGCCATGTTTCATCCATAATTCAATATCATGCATTTTCAAACCTGCACAATAACAACGCTTAAGAGTATCCATTTTGGCCCTGGATTTTCCTTGCTTAAGGTTGAAGTAGCTTTTTGATGATCTCAAAGAAGACCTATATTTTCAAACTTTCAAAACAGCGAAGTTAAGTGTGTCCTTTCTCGCCCTTTATTTTCGTTATGATAACGTAAGGTTTAAGTAGCATTTTGTGGTTGAAGTCTGTTTTTTGTTTTTTAAATGGGATTTAACACCAATTGAGGAAAAACGAGACGGAGCCAAAATGTTGCAGCGAAAACGGATAAAACCAGTTTCCTATCAATAAAAATGAGAATGCCCGTATAAAACATGGTTTCCCGTCCTGTATGGTTTCTAGAGCTGTTTTCCGCAGGAACGTTGCCCATCGTTATGTTTCTGGTAACATAGGTCTTCGCTATTTGGTGAAGCCCGGGTGAGTGTTTTGTTTTCAATACTTAGAATTTTCCTGTCATTGAACTCTCCTTGTCATGTGCTTTCCCTCACACCGTTAGCTAATGGTTGCTATGGTTTTCTGTTTGTAGGGACCTTCTCCAGGTTTCCGGAGCTATTCACTGCTGCCGCGGGGTAAGCGCTTTACCAGACTTGCCGCCGAAATCCCGGGTAAGGGGTTTATCTCCGGATTGAGGGCTTTCAGCTGAGCTTGTCTCGTTGCATAACTGGACAGGGTTTTTTTGATTTCCACTGTTTTACTAAATTGGTTTTCCCAGCTAGCTTACAGTCCCACAGTGTTTAGAAATATTATGTGTGTGATTGGTTGTATGCTGTAGAAGTTTTAAAACCCTATGCGACCTTCGTGTAGAGGGTTTGACTCCAGCATGAGGCTCGGACAGTGGCTATTTAAATGTAATTTTTGAATTATCCCTTGCTAGGGTTTCATCCCATGGCATATCTATTATTTAATGGACATCAGTGTTTTGGAATTATTCCTCCAGGATTAACCTGAGAGATGCCAGTCAAATTGTAGTTTACTGCTTCCTTCATGAATTAATCTTGCATGCCTATATATGATTCAAGGGTTTGGATGTTATCGTTCAAGCTACATTTGTTACACATTATCATGTGATTTTCCTTAAATTCTTGTTTCTTGTTCAAATGGTAAAGGTACACGGCTGTAACAACCTCTGTCAAGGTTCCTCGCTTCATTTTTCTTATGGGTGGTCAAGAGTTTCAGGGAACCCACTCTGTCTGACAATTATTTTCATTTGCCCTTACTGTTATTAGAGGATTTTCGAGAGGTCAATGACTCTATCTATAAATGTTTCCTTGTTTTCCTTGTTTTAACAGTTATTAAAGAACTAGATATATCATAGCACTGTGCATCAATTGTTCCTTGTCTTTTACTGTTAGCAGAATTGTTTAAAGAATTTCACCACTGTTTCATTGGTTCCCGTTGTTATTATTATGAGAATGTTCTAAGCATATCGCTAGCAGAATTCATTTATTCCTTGAATATCTCATGGTTCTTGGTTCTTAAAAGAGGTGTCTTAATAAAATTGACATCACCGCATTTGTTCTGTCCTGTTCTTTAGAAAATCATACTACAGTAGGTTCCTACCATGCTTATTCACAAGACTCAGGGTATTGCCAATTTGGCATGCCAGAACCCTCTTCTGCCGGTACCTTAAGACAAAGAGATGTCCTAGGGTTTCATACACCATTGCCACCTGTATAATTTCTATGAAATGTTTATAAGTCCTTATACATTTTTCCTTGGCATCAGACTTACAATTTTTTTTTTCCAGTTTCAATCCCTACACGCCCAGAGTTTAACAATGGAGGAAAACGTCTCTTGCCAAATAATTTATCTTACCCCTACCCTCAGAGATTTCTCTGTCCTCAAATAGGGGCTTCACGTGGCTCAATTTTTCTTTATAACCCTACGGGTTTTTCCTATAGTGACACCCTGCTATCAATTTTCCAAACCTACGAGGGTCCTAAGTGTACATCCCTCTCCCGTTTCCTTAAAATGCAGATAACATTATTCAATCTGTTAATGTTATTATTAAATTGTTGTTCTTTTTTTTAAAAGAGTTATAGCTGCACAGAAGTTACTGTTACAATTCTCGAGTTCTATAAATGACTCAGACTTAATTAGGCACAGCAGTTGTAATTTTTCGTACCTGTCTGTTCGATGTTCCAATATTACTGCAACAGAACTACTCACCTCTGCTCCCTGTATTGTGGTGATCCGCGTAGTCCTACAAAAGTGAAACTTTCTCTTGTCTTCCGCTTCCAATTTTCCACCCAACCTCGAGATTCGTCTTTCGGGACCAGAATCTCTCCCCCGTGCTCTCTTGCAGGACCACTGTCCTTGGCAAGATTTCTGCACCTAGTGCTTGGCTATCTGGTCCTCACCAGACTTAGCCATCTTTATTTTTCCTCTCTTGTTTTCGCCTGTCCCCACAGCACAGACCAAATCTTTCCCCCCTCTTTTCCTCTGGAAACCTTTCCAGCCAGGGTGGTAGTTAGGGTTGAAATCATTGCAACCGTTTTTCCAACTTCCCCCTCAGAAGTTGCCAACATTTTTTATGAAAAACCTTTCTCATCTTATTAAAGAAATAATAAAAATATTATTGAATTCCAAAATAGTTAATAATGTCATATTCAGTTTTTTTTTAACCACAGTAAAATTAAATATTTGATTTAGGTGTCCTTGAGCTGAAAATGGCACCATTAACACATGTATGGCCAGTGCTGTTGCGTCTAACAGAGATCGTGAATCAGTGGACTCCATAAAATATGGCAGACACCCAAATTCTTGTCACCTGCAAGAAGCTACGCTTCTTTTATTAACCTAAAGCTCGTACTTCCAAACACTATTATAACGCTGCGATGCACAAGGACCACTCAAAATTATATATAGTTTTTCTAAACCCACAACACAACACAAGCCCACCTGGGTTTGATGTATTTTGGTTAAGATTCCGTACTCCATTAGGAATTCCGAATCCGACTGTAAAAAAAAGTCTCTCACACGCATATTTTTCAATCGCTATTGTTACTTCCTCAGGTTTAGTAATTGAGTTTTTATTATTATCTTTTTTTTTTGCTGAAGTAAGAGACGAACCTTCTATTTCAATGAAATAGGCATTTTACAATATGTACAAACATTCACCGTACTCTGTGGACTGAGGCAAAATAGAAAGTTTCCCCACTGTAACAAAACCCAGCATCCCTAAAAATGTATCCTCCAAACCCTTTAGAGTACTTACAAATATTATGCAACGGGAAAAGCAAGGCACGTGGGCCATCCCCATAAATACCCGCAAAAAAAATCCTTTAACCTACCTCGATCACTGCCCTCCATATACCTTTCTTAATCTAATGTCGGATAACCATATCGCTCCTGGAAGATGCATGAAGTTTAACCCCCTGCCCCCACTAAACCACACGATAATTCTTGATCGTTGATTTGCCTTGTGAGAATGGATGGCGAAGTTGAATAACGCATGGCCTGATGTCATCGAACTTTAATGTGTGATGAGGGTGGTTTTTGGTCCCGACCCTCATCCACGTGTCATGAGTTATATGGCATCGCTGCCAAATCTCCAAAACCACTTTTTGCTTGAAAGTGGTGTGATCGTCTAAAAACCACTCGGGCAGCAGTTTTATCTCCCGCCTATGGAAACTTGGAAAATATTGCCGCCCTGTTAGTTGCTGCCATTTTTTCTTAAAACCTTTCACTGGATTGAGAAAAACTTTTTGCAAACATCAGGGATTTTTGGGGTTGAGAATACCTTGTTTTCCATTGTCAATCAAGGCCAACCTCCCCCATGTTTGATCGAAATGAGAGAAACCAGTGGAGAATTGATCATTGAGACCTTTCCTTTGTAGTTTTATTCTGAAACACTTTTTTGTCTTTTTCTGCTAGGTTATGACTGAGAGTTTTCAGAATGCTTTGTGGCATGGCTTGCCACCCTGTCGAAACTCTGCTTTCCTTGCAGCTGACACCTTGGTTGGCCAAGAAATCGGCTAGTTTATTAGCCTTTTTGCGAACATGATTGAACCTGACTGAGTTAAGCCCCTGAAGGTGACCCTGAATTCTCTGGAAAACTCGAATTAACTTCCAGTGCTGGGAGACTTTCTCTAGCTTTGATCTGCAATTGATTCTTTTTACTGAGTTAATAACTAACTCAGAGTCAGCTTCAATGATCACATTGTGGTAGTTCTCCTGCTTCAAAAAATCTAAGCATTTCTCCATCGCCATTAATTCTGCCATGTTATTGGTGGCTCTTCCTAAATGACAGTGGAAGAGGGAGAGGATGTTACCTGCTTCATCCCTCAGAACCCCCCCAAAGCCAGCTATTCCGGGGTTGCCTTTTGAGGCTCCATCTATGTTGTATTTCAAAAAACCTCTTGGAGGAGGTTGCCAATACTCCTTTTCAGATTCCTTTTTGTTTGTTGTTCTGTTCTGGCCTAATGGGATGATCCCCTGCATACCTAACAGCCTGAGAGTTCGTAAGTCTGCTCCTGAGGGAGGATTTTTGGGAAGATTCCTGACTGTTGAACTGACTGTCTCCTTAATCTGTTTTAAGATCTGATCAAACAAGCAAAGAACGAGATTCTTTTCATTTTTGAAGATTCTCTTATTCCTTTCTTTCCAAATATTCCAAATGATAAAACTTGGCATGAGAACCCAAGCTAGGTTGAGAACTTCATTATCCGAAAAGTTTCTCCTCCATCTGTGTAGGGTGCTAGTAATACTCTCTTTGTCCTTGTCCGATTGTTGAAAAATGTTGGCAAAAGCATCCCATAGCCTGGAAGTGAACTTACAGTTGTTGAGAAGATGTTCCATAGTTTCCTCTTGGGCTTCACAGAGCTGGCAGATGGAAGGTCCAAGCATGCCCCTCTTTGTAATGTTGTCCCAAGTCAAGATTTTCCTATGACCAACCAACCACATGAAGAGTTTTATCTTCATCCAACCTTGATGTCTCCAAAGTTTCTGCCAAGTTCTGTTCAGAGCTTGGGATACCAGCTCAAGGAGAATGTTTTTTGATTCCTTAATATTGAAGATGCCTTCGTTGTTGTTTCCCCATCTGAGTTGGTCCTGCCCTCCAGAAACCAAGATCATCCTTTGTTCCAACATTTTTCCAAGAGCCTCTGCTTTTGTTTTTAGAATTCTATCATTCCTGCAATCTATATTCTTCCATATCCTCCATTTTCCAGTATTGTGGGTATAATCCCAAAAATATTTCACTCTTGTCAAACCTTGGGTGTCAGTTTCATGCTTAAGGTTCAAAAAATCCTCTTTTAACAATGTTGGTTCTTGTTGCCATTTGTCCTCCCAGAAAAGAGCAAGGTCTCCTTCTCTGATTTCCCAAAAGTTATTTCTTTGTACTAAACCTCTATTCTCCCAGGCTTTGTTCCAGATAGCAGAGCCCTTTATATTTCCAGACATCCTTATGAGATCAGTGTGATGCCAAGAGCTAGCATATTTTTCTTTCCATATGCTTGCCCATTGTGCCTTGGGATTTTTAACCCAACGCCACCAGAGTTTGGCCCCTAGAACATTACTTAGGATCTCCTGGTCATCTAAGCCTAGGCCCCCATGATTCTTGGGTTTATAGATCTTTTCCCAAGAGAACAAGGCCCATTTCTTCCTAGCCTCCTCCCTGCCCCAAAGAAAGTCTCTTTGGATGTTTCTGAATTGCTGCAAAACACATTTAGGGGCAGGTAGTGCTGATAGCATGAAAATTGGAATTGATTGGAGCACCGCCTTTGTCAGCACGAGTCTTCCTACCAGATTTAAAGATCTACTCGTCCATTTTCTGACTTTATCCTGCATTTTGTTGATCAACGGTTCCCAAATGCTCTTGTGCAAGGGTTTCGTAGTTAGAGGAACTCCTAAATACTTTGAAGGGAGGGAATCCCTCTGAAAGCCTAGAATTTTGGAGATATTTATCTAAATAGAAATATTGGTATTAAAGAAAAATATTTTGGATTTGGAGAGGTTAACTTCCATACCTGAGGCCATGGAAAAGTCATTCAGTATTTGTTTGTATGCCCGAGCCTCTTTGACTGTGGGGATTCCTTGTAACATGGTGTCATCTACAAATTGTTGATGTGTCAAAGCCTGACCATTCTCCTTCAGTGTAAGACCTTGAATTTTTCCCATTACTCTGGCATGCTTGATAGACCGGCCAAGACCTTCCATCATGAGTATGAAGAGAAAGGGAGAAAGTAGATCCCCCTGCCTCAGCCCTCTGGAAGGAAGAAAAATCTCAGAAGGAGAGCCATTAACCAATATTGAAAAGCTGGAAGAGTTAACCAAGGCCATGACCCATCCTACCCAGATGTGATCAAAACCAAATGCCTTTAGCACTCTCCTGATATAGGACCAGTTCACTTTGTCATACGCTTTTGCTATGTCTAGTTGCAAGATCATACCAGCTCTCCTTGTGCTGGTTAATGAGTGAACCACTTCATGTGCTTGAATAATGTTATCGAGAATTTTTCTGCCTTCAACATAACCTGACTGTTCCCCCGAAATCAGAGAAGGAAGTAGAGGCTTGAGTCTGTTGGCCACAACCTTGGATATTATCTTGTAAACCACATTGAAAAGTGCTATGGGTCTATACCTATCTGGTGTTTGTGCATTTTCCTATTTAGAGATCAGGGAGATGAAGGAGGTGTTGAGCGCTATCAAGATGGTTCCATTCATCCTGGAGTCTTCCACAATAATCAAAATATCATCTTTTACAATATTCCAGCAAGCTTTAAAGAAATCAACGTTGAAGCCATCTGGGCCTGGTGCTTTGCCATTCTGCATGTCTTTGAGAACCTCACTGACTTCTTCTTCTGTCACTGGTCTGTTGAGATTGTAATTGTCCTCTGTAGACACCAGCTTAGGTATATGCTTAGTTAAGTCCCTGATGTAATGTTCTCTTTTTTGATTATTTTCCTGGGCTATTTCTCTGAAGTTTTGAACTAACACTGCCTTTATATCTTTATGGGATTGAAGATGCTATCCGTTCTCCTTTTTTATTGAATAGATTCTATTGTGTGCTCTATTCGCCATGGTGGATCTATGAAAAAATCTAGTATTACGCTCCCCTTCTTTTAGCCATTGGACTCTAGATTTTTGTCTCCAAAATATTTCCTCTAGTTTACACCATTTCTCCCAATCTTGATGATGTTTCTCCACTAGATCATTTGTTAAAACCTTCCAAGATCATAGCTTGGTTGAGTTCCTACATGTTATTTTTGACCACTTTCTTTTTTGCGAAAATATTGCCAAAATTCTTCTTATTCCATTCTTTGAGCCTCATTTTTATGTGCTTTAATCTTTTATGAAGCAGGAACATTCTAGTTCCCTGAATCTGTAGATCTTCTGCCCACCATTTTTCAATATTACTGATGAAATCTGGGTGTGAAAGCCAAATATTCTCAAATCTGAAAGGTCTATTCTAGGGGGTACCTATACCCTGGATTTCCATTTGTATTGGCTAGTGATCTGAGCCTCCAATGGGAAGAACACTTGCTGTTATTTCCTTATCTAAAAGCATGAGATCCTTAGAGATAATGAATCTATCCAACTTGGATGCTACCTGAGACTCTCCTCCTCTCTTGTTGTTCCAAGTGAAGAGGCCATTATTTGTTTCAACATCCACTAGTTTCATATTATCTGTAAAGATTTGAAAAGCTAAAGAGTCTTTACTTAGTGCTCTGGTTCCACCTTTTTTTTCAGAAAGTGATTTTATCATATTGAAATCCCCTCCCATGATCCAGGGTATTCTGTCATGTGTCTCCTTGAGATTTGCTAGGGATTCTGTAAGCTTGAGTTTCTCCTCTATCCTTTGAGGGCCATACACATTTGTGACTAGATAGGTACTCCTATTCCCTACAGGCTGAATCACTACGGATAAATAATTCCTCGCAACCTCAACATCAATAATATCAATTCTTTGGGGGTTCCAAAGAGTGAGAATACCTCCTGTAGTATTCTCTTCTTTAACTTCCAGATATTCAAACCTACTAAGCCACTTTCTATGAAGTTGTCTTAACTTTTGAAAGGAACATTTCATTTCCTGGATAAAAATTATATCCGTAACATCCTGTTTCATTCTATTGCTAAGCAATCTCTGTTTTCTTTTATTGCCTAGACCTCTAATATTCCAAGAAATATACTTCATAATTAAATATTTTTGAAGTAGTAGCTAGTAAAATTTTTCATCTTACCTGAATCTATCATGAGCTTTCCACATTCCATTAATAGCTCATTCTGCTTTTTTCTGCCTCTTTTTTCCTGGGTTTCTGGGTGCTAATCCCAGAGTAGATTTTATCATTTTCACTCCTTCGCTACTTAGCCTGTTCCTGATTTTTCCCCCTCTGAACCCTTTTCTTGAGTTTTCCATAAATACAATTGCTATATTCTATTGATCTCTTCTTGAGGTAATGATTCTACCCCACCAGATGTTCCCTAAATTAAGAACCCTTCCAAATCTAGGTGTTCTCTTTCTAGAATCTCCTGTAGCTCAGTTTCCTCCAGTTCCATTTCACTTTGGGTCATTTCTTGGTCCATCTCTGGTTCTGTATCACTCATCATTATCCCTTTCTGCTTATCATTTTCCTGTGTTTGTTCACGGTTTCCTTCTTTCTCCTTCTCTCCCGTACTCCCTTCATTTGCTTGATTTTCTGTTGTTCTTTCTTCATCCTCTTCCAGAACTTGGAACTGGTTCTGCCTAACTTGTTGTCCCTCCTTTTGTTGTAGCTTTTGCCCTCTTTTACCGCCTTTTCCTTTATGGACCACCTTGTGAAAGCTGTCTGGGTCTTTCATTGTATTAGTTTTGCTTTTATTCTCTATTTTACCAAGAGGGCAGTCTCTGAGAAGATGCCTATGTTCATGACATCTATGACATCTGAATGGAATATGCTCATAGTCCACCGTTTGAACCCACTCTTCATCAAAAACTTCCATTATCACCTCATCCGGAAGAGCTCCTGATAGATCCATCTCAACACATATCCTAGCAAAGGAAGTATATTTTCCTCTTCTAGTAGCTTCTGAAGCTTTGACAAACCTACCTAATTTATTGCCTATGGCAGCTAATGATTTAGGTTGTCGATAATCAAGAGGTAGAGAATAGAGTCTTACCCAGACCAGGACCAAAGTGAAAGTTTCTCGTTCTGGGACAAATTTCATCTTCCATGGCCTCATATAGAGACCTGCTGCTGCGTAGAAGTAGGGCCCTCCTTCAAACACTCTGTCTTTATCCTCAATACTTGTGAACACCATAGTAAAGAAACGCTTTGACCCAAGGTGTAGATCAATGCTCCCTTTGGCTTTCTAGTGGTACTTGATCCATGTTTGTAAAGCTTTTTCTATGGGCCATAGTCCCATGAATTTGCAAATGATTGCGTAGGTTTGCATGTGATCCCTGTGCGCTTGCAGCGCAGGATCATTTAAAACTACTCTGGGTGTTATTTCAGCTTTGGGTTTACAAGGTCCCTTTTGTTTTTTCTCTTTTGTTTCCTGTTTTTTGTCATCTTCCTCCTTGTCTTTAGTGCTGTTGTTCTCCTTTATTTTGGCCGCCTCTTCTTCCTCTTCCATGTTACTCCTTCCTTCTTCCACAAAACTTCTGACTTTTTCTAGGGGCTTCTTGCCCTTGTTGGCCACGGCCTCCTTGTAGGAGGGAGAAGAGCTCCCTCCTCTGCATCCTTCCATGGATGAATATTCCTGCAGCAAATCGAAACCCTGGTTGAATGTTTTTTCTTCTGTGCACTCCCTCGTCACCATTCTGATCATGTGGTTTACTACATGCCTTCATGCGACTGTTTGGAGTTTTTATTATTATCATTACCTTTGTATTAATTATTTAATTTTGAAAAATAAATATTTATTTCTTTTTAATTATTGAAAAAAATCTAATTTTTTATTGGAATATAATTTGAAGGTCTTATTGCAATTTTTACATAATAAAATGTAATGTGGATCACTGAAAACTACTTAAAATTAAAAATCTTTGAAAATAACTCAGAATCACATAAAAACAGTGATTTTCCACCATAATTTAAGCAAGTATCTACATAAAAAATGGATAGGAACAAATGAAAATAAAAGTGCAATCTAACTTATAAATAGACATTTTCATGAGAATCTGACAAAACAATTTTAAGAAAGAATGTGAATTTTTGCTGTTTAGAATGCATTTTTGAGTGCACAAATAGATTTAGCACTATGAAAACCCTTGGGGTATTCAAAATTTTGCAAATCAAATAACGCAAACTCAAGTTTTTAAAAATATCTACGGGATTTCATCTATAAATTAGACTACTACGGTAAATAAATATATTTATCAAGAGTTTCTACCCAATATTATTTGTTTTCTTAGGAATACAAATGTAAATGTGGGTAAGTGGTGGTTACTACACACCAAACTTTATGCAAGTCCTTGCCCCATATTGCAATTAAATTTTCCACTTCATATATCAATTTGTAATTTTTATTGAAAGTATATTTTCCATTCAATAACAATTTATTTTATATATAATAATCATTTTAATTTTAGTTTTTATTGGTGTTGTTTTTAATAAAATGTTATATTAATATAATAGTCATAATATTGTTTTTATCACAGTTTTGTTTCAAATTTCTCTCAAAATTTTCCGAGCGATCACTTGGTTTTATTTTGCTAAGAAAATGGTCTCTCCCAAGATTATTACAGGAGGAGAAGATAATTATTTTTGTAAATAATTCTTCATCCTATCAACTTCTCAAATTCATCCATGTATGTACTTTAGATAAAATTCTGGTAATATAAAGATTTTTTAAATTGATATTTCCGTTATAAAAAAGTGTGATATTATTTTAATATAATGTATATATTTTTATCTAACTTATTTATAAATAGAAAGTTTTTTTTAACATTTTCAAAATATAATAATTATTTAAATATTATATTTTAAGATTTATTTAATTGTTATTTATTATTTTTTTGTAAGTGTGGTAAGACTATATCTTCATTATGTCCAATCACATCAAGTAGTGTCCTAACTAATTGCTAATTATTATTATTGTAATATACATATTATTATTTTAATGTGATTATATATTTTTATTAAATTTGACTTTTGTAATAATATTTTTTCATTTAGATAATGTAACAATGGTTTTCCTAACTTATTAAGTTACATAGGTATCCAAATATTATATAAATTTATCAATTGTTATGGTTAATATAAATTTATCTTCATTTTAAAAGTAAAAATAAAATATTTAAAATATTTTTATTTTGGATATTGCAAATTAATTATTAAATTTAATTAATTTATTTAAAATCTTTTTAAATAGTTTGAGTGGGCCTATTTGTTAAGAGTATTTTTCTTACCCTAAAAGGTAATAGGTTAAAAAATAAGTGAGGTGGAATATTTATGCTCAATCATAATAAAGTTCAATTGCTCGAATACTAAAAAATGTAGTGGAACTAAGATTAGAAGATTCAAGAGGGATCAAAGCTCTCAAAATGAAAACCTTTTTTTGAATGAAAAACTTGGAAAAATTTTGCACATCTAAATATTTGACATTAAAATGCTTTATATATATTTGACATTGAAATATTTTATTTATCATTCATATTCTAGACATTAAAATTTTAATACATACCCCAATTCTATTTGGAAGTAGAGAAGATCTCTCTATATATTTTTGTTATAAATATTTTTTAAAAGGTTATATATATATATATATATATATATATATATATATATCAGCATCTCTCAATATCAAAGGTGCTTTAAGAAAGAGGACTTCATCAATTGAGCTAATTGAGCTAAGCCAAAATTAAAATGTTAATACATGTCCTAATCATATTTAAAAATAGAAAAGATATATCCATAGGACACTCTATCTATATAATTATTTTTATTATACATATTTTTTTAAACGTTATATATACATGCCAACTCTATATTTTATTGACTATTTATTGATTATAGTATTAATATATGCTTCAGTGATATTTCTAAATAGAAAATATATATTTATAAGACACTCTCTCTTTATATATATATAGAAATACCTTTGTTATAAATATTTTTTAAAATATTATATGTTAACTCCATATTAAAAAAAATTGAACGAATTACAAATCTCTCTAAAAAGTTTATTAATGGAATAAGATCTCTCTATATATAATCCATATTAAATATTTTTAATTTTGTTTATGGAGAACAGTAAAATATTTTTTTGTTATTAATATATTTTTATTTTAACTATTCCATGCTAATTAAACACAAAATGAATCACATATCATAGAATTACTTTATTACTATGTAAAGTGGATGTAAAATTAAGCTGGAAATTGAAGTATTTTGTTTATGACTAACATTGATTTTATTTTTTTTTATTACAATTTTTTAATTTGCCACTGTAAGTATCATTTTATTATTTTAAAATGTAACCTATGTGATAGCGTCCACCTCATACTTGGCTTTATTAATGGAATAAGATCTCTCTATATATAATCCATATTAAATATTTTTAATTTTGTTTATGGAGAACAGTAAAATATTTTTTTGTTATTAATATATTTTTATTTTAACTATTCCATGCTAATTAAACACAAAATGAATCACATTTCATAGAATTACTTTATTACTATGTAAAGTGGATGTAAAATTAAGCTGGAAATTGAAGTATTTTGTTTATGACTAACATTGATTTTATTTTTTTTTATTACAATTTTTTAATTTGCCACTGTAAGTATCATTTTATTATTTTAAAATGTAACCTATGTGATAGCGTCCACCTCATACTTGGCTATAGAAGGCCTCTTGGCATAAGAGAGGGATCAAATATCTCAAAATGAAAACCTTTTTCTGAATGCAAAACTTGTATAAGTTTTTGCATGTATAAATATTTGATTCCTCTAAGCTCTTGGTAGATTCAAAGCTAAGATAAATTATGTTGATTTTAAACAACTTACTAATAAATCATTATGTTTGTGTTACATTGAAATTTTTATTTATGTTTCACATTATACAAATTAAAATTTTAATACATGCTCCGATCATATTTGGAAGTAGAAAATATATAACAATAGAACCTTCTCTATATATGTGTTATAAATATTTTTTATTACATGTAAACTCCATATCAAAAAATTGAAAGAATTACAAATCCCCCAAAAAAATTATACATATATGTTTTTAAATTAACAATATATTGTTTTATATAGTATATTTATAGTTCATATTGAAATAAATAAACAAATATATATAGTTTTTGTTATTAGTATTTAAAATGTTACATGTCAATTTTATATTAAAAAATCTCAAAAGAACCTATTAATAAAATAAAAATTCTTTATGAAATCCATAATAAACATAATGTGATATATACCTTCTTATTTTGTTTTATATAATATATAAATAGTTGAAATTAAAATATTTTAGTTATGATTTACAATGTATATATTAAAATGTTAATAGATGTCTTCATCATAAGTGTTAGCTAAATTAAGCATAAACATATTAATCATAGCCTTGGCATGTGAGCATCAAGCACGTTGATTTGAAGTTGTTCACAGAACCAAAACCCATGTGAGTGACATACTCCAAAAAAATAAAAGGACATATAAGTATTCATACCTCAATTAAATTTTGGTTTCCAATATAAAATTAAATTATATTCTATGTGTGTGAGCCCCTTTAGGTCGAGTATTGAACCTTAGCTCTGATACCATTCTATAACAACTCTAACACCCTTCTTCTATCTTGAGCTATTGGAGTGTTACTTTTCTAACTCGATATCCAAGGTTTGTTATAAACATGGGGTTAAAACAAACTATTTTTTCTCAAAGTATTTGAATCTTAGAACTAATGCCACCATTACATACAACTCATTGAGATCTTTCTGACGATATAAATGTTACCTCAATCTGGGGATCAAATAGAAAATTATACTACTAAGAATTTTATCCCATTAAAATAGGTTATTTCATAAATAGAACTCCACATGACACCCATACAACCCCTTATCCTATCCTAGGTGGTGTCATTCCATCACTCTGTGGACTTTGCAGGGTACCCGCTCCATGGAAAATCAAGTTTCTTATAATGTTAACGTGCCTTTTATGAAAAATGGCCTAAGGGTGGTAGTTTTAAACCAAAGTGGGGACCCACATATAGACATCATGTTGGACATGGCCTCTCCAATTAACTCATATGAGAGTAACCAATGGCTCGAACGTCTGAGAGCCTAGTTGTGTCCATGAGGCTTACATCATGTTGAATCAAGCCTTCCCCCTCAAATTTCCACTTACAATCTTCCAATAGTTTGATGGCATAACAACTCAATAGCCTAATGGGTCAACCCCTAGCACATGTCATCTCAACTTTGGGGTCTATCGACCTCCCCACACCCTATTTGTTTAAACTCTCCCAGTGGTCCGATGGTAAAATGGCCCAATGGGATCCACAAGAACCCCTGGGACACGTTATCTCAACTTTGGGGTCTATCAGCCTCCCCACACCCCTATTTGTCTAAACTCTCCCAATGGTTCGATGAGGAAAAGGCCCAATAGGATCCACAAGACATAATTCTTCTTAGTTGGGTTCTCCCATTAAAATGGCTCACTTACGTCACTGGACACATATGTTTTATGGACGGTGGTTGACGAGCAATACCAGCTAATGTACATCGGTCCTTTCAAGACAAAGGTTCATGCTACTGCTCGGGGATCTGATAACCCAATGGGGCCCACTTGTCATAGTTCCAATGGGATGAGCTTTCGCCATCAATCCTTCAATGTTGATATTTTTCCTTGCTAATGTGCATTGAGTTATTTCTCCCTGTCGGTCCCGACGGCCACTCGAACAACATTTGGGGTTCTACAAAATAAATCGGAAACTACCTTGAACACATTTTTCTTTTTTTCTGGTTATGGAAAATGAACTTGAGGTGTTGAAAACCCCAAATTTCTAAGTATTGACCAGTAATATCGAAAGTTTCACCTAATTCCAACAAGCACTAGCTTTTGAAACAAAAAGTGGGCAAGGCCCCAATCATAGTTTTACATAGTTTTCCAATGTTGCAAAAGGGGAAATGTTCCAATTAATACAACTATGTTGATGTCTTACTGACTAGTAAAACTTATCTTAATATATGAGAGTTATCAATTAACTAAACACGAATACACAATTTTGCATGAATTAACATAAATAGTTACAATCCATTTATCAACCACCACAAATACTCTAAGCATAAATACACAATTTCACATTATAATGAACATAATATTGGACAACACAATCTAGGAATACATTAAAATCATAGACATACGAGATATAATTCAAGTCATAAATGTTTCATTGAACATCATAGTTGATAATTCAAACATACAAATGTAATAAACTTAAAAGTGTCTTTTAAGATGGTTGGCAACTAAAGGAGGGACTTCCACTCTCCACCCAACATAGGCCAACTACAATTCAACTTTCATGTAGTTGACCACCTCGATTTGTATCCAATTTCGGAGGGGATGGTTTCTAAGGGAACTTCACACCAAAGGCTTGGTTAAACACTAAGAGTGTGGAGTCCACTATGCAGGTGGCTTATCAATTACCTTCTAGCAATAAGTGCCATAGTGCGGGTAGTTTATTCACAATTTTGTAAGCACCTTAATGACCTAGAATGCCCTATTCAGGTGGTTTATCAACTGTGCAACAAACACAATAGGGATTAAATCATCCACTGAGCCTCCTATTGAAGACAAAGCTTAGAAAACATAGTCGAGTGGCCTCAAAATAGTTCACAAGGGATATCACCCAAAATAATAGGGGTATCATTCATGCACGGGGCTATGCAAACTAGCTCCAATATCGTTATATCTTTCACCATCATTTCTCCAACATCTTGATGTGTTTCGCTTCACCCTTCGTGAAGCCCAACCCAGTGAAGTAGCTATCTATCTTGGTGTACCAAGCATGAGGTTCTTGTTTCAACCCATACAACACTCTCTTGAGATGACACACATGTGACTGATAGTCAAAGCTCTCAAAACCTTTAGGTTTCTCTATATACACCTCTCCTCAATCATGCCATTAAGGAAGGTTATCTTCACATCCATTTGATGTGTCTTCTAGCCCATCTATGATGATAATGCCAATATATATCTGATTGACGAGTACCTTTCAATAGGATCAAAGGTCTCATCATAGTCAATCCCATCTATTTGTGAAAATCCATGGGCCACAAATCTAGCCTTATGCTTCTCTACACTATGATATGCAATTTTCTTTAGCTTGTAAACCCAACGAGATCTCACCGTTGACTTGTCCTCTTGTCTTGGGACCACATCCCAAACACTGTTACGAACTATGGAGTCATACTACTCCACCATGGCATCAACCCTAACTAGTTGCTGCACTGCTTCCTTAAAGGAAGATTTCTCTGTTACAATACATCCGCCCATAAGAGTCATGTATCTAGTGTACCTCTCATGTGACCTCCTCTACCTGTGTTGAGATGTGGGTGCTCCCACATTCTCCCATGCATCATCCAACAATCTATTAGCCTCTCTGGTGCACTTTATTCCCTCTCTAGAATATTATACTTGAGTGGATGTCTCCAATCCTGGATCCTCTACATGTGGCTACTCCACATCAATATGACGCTCCTCAACCTTAGGAGTTAAAATCTCCTCATCCACATGTATCTCAATATCCCTCTCAAGGGAGACTCACATGGCCTTCTCCTCATCAATCTTACATCCCTGTGAACCATTTTCATCTTGTTGGTCGGAAAGTACACCTGATAGTTGTGATGTGTATCACTGTACCCCACAAATATCCCAACCTTTGTTGTCGACTCAAGCTTCTTCCATTCATCTTTTGTCAAATGGAAATATACCGATGACCCAAAAATCCTCAAGTGACCAACATTTGGCCTCTTATCCGAATAAGCCTTATCTAGTGTCTTCATCTCAAGTATCTGATGTGGGCTATGGTTTTGAACATAAACTGTTGTGTTGCATGCCTTAGCTATAAGTGTAGTGGTAGGCCTTTATCATGCATCATAGCCCTCAGTGGCCCTACTATGCTTTTGTTCTTCCTCTCAGCCACCCCATTCTGTTGAGGATTATGGGGTGCCATGAACTCCCGTTGAATCCCTTCCATTGCACAAAAGTTCTTAAACTCGTTTGGGACATACTCACCACCATTCTCACTCCATAGTGCTTTAACCTTATTTCCTAAAAATTTCTCCACCAAATCTTTAAACTCACAAAAATTTGTGAAAGTTTGATCCTTTTTCTACATGAAAAATATCCAACATTTTCGAGAAAATTCATTAACAAATATAAAATAATACCTGTGTTAGGTCATCGATGCTATCGAGAATGGTCCATAGACATCTAAATGGACTCATTCTAGAATAGCCTCTTCTCGAGTATTTTTGTCGTGAAAGGAAGACTTGTTGTATTTTCCAAAAATACATCCCTTGCATGCATCAACTTGTTCAATGGTACCTTTGGGAAGACCAGTAGAGATTTGTTACAATATCTTCAAAGCCCCATGATGCAAGAGCCCAAATCACCTATGCCACAACTCATCAATGTCTCAGCTCTACACCCTTTCTGCTTTTGTGTTGAAAGAAACGCACTCCTCTATCATTAGCTTATAGAGATTCTTCACCTGAATCCCTATCTTCATTACTTTACCTATGGCTATGTGTCGAAGAAACACCATTCCTTTCGAGAAGATCACATCATAGCCTCTATCCTCAAGCATGGTAATGAATACCGAGTTCTTCTTTAGCCTAGGCACATACATAACATTCTTCAAGCTGAGTGGAGCCCCATGTTCCCTCTGAAAAGTAATCGTGCCTAATCCAGTAACACTATACTTCTTGTCGTCATCCATCTTGATATGCATATGGAAATCTTTCTCCTCCTAGTCACTGAATAACTCTTTGTCGCTAATCATGTGGAATGAAGCCCCACTGTCTAAGTACCATAAAATTGCCATCATTGATGACATCATGCATGCAATGAGGGAAACATCCAATTCGAATTGAGAGGTAAAAGCCTCGCCTACTGCTCCTCCTGAGGAATTCTTCTTGGACATCTTGAGAGAAAAATTTGTACCAAAATGGCCCAGCTCATGACAATGAAAGCACTTAACTTTCATCATGTCTTTATTCTTACCTCCATGATAATAATCTGATTTTGAATGGGAATTCTTCCCTTTCCCCTTGTTTTCCTTAATCGCTAAGGCATAGTTATCTTCATCATCAATATTTGATGAAGAGCCATCCCTAGTGTTCATCTTGATCTCCTCTTGCATCAAATATGACCATAGTCGTTCCCAATCTGGTAGCTTCTCCAGGCCATTGACAAAGTCTTGATAACTATTCCAACTCTTTGTGAGTCCTAGAAGAGGAAGACTCACCATATCATCCTTGGAAACCATGATTCCAACACTTCCAAGTTCATCACAACATTGAGTGGACTTGGTTAAGTAATTTGGAATAGTCTTGCCTTTCTCCATTTTGATTTTTTGAAGTTTGTCCTTCAGTGCTAATTTCCTTTGGTCACTGTTGTTTTGATACAAGTCTGTCAATGTTTTTCACATAGAATACAGAGTTTCCTTGCCATGGATATTCAAGACAATGTGGTCTTGAACTCCCTCAAGGGTTATCTTCCTCGCCTTTGCCACATACTCCCTCCATTCGGCCAAATTTTGTGCATGCAATGTTGTTGGATTTGGAATTTCTTGATCAATGAATTCCTTCAAGCCATTATCCTATAGCTCAACCTCCATCATGTCCCTCCAAGCTATTAAATTTGAGCTTCCTTCCAAGGAATACTCGAGCCACAAACTGTAGAGCGTCATCTGCTGATCCTGAAGTATGTATTGCAAATTCAAATTTCACCTATAACCCAAAACTAAAAAATTCAAAATCTCCTCTAGTATATTGTTCTCAGCTCCAATACCATGTAGAATGTCATGTAGATTCACAAGCTCATGCAATGTACTTAAGCACATGACAATAATCTACTTCTACTTTCAACTAGCATAAGCCAATAGATCGATGAAAACAATATGAAGAAGAAGAGAATCAATCAATTGCACATAACACAATATGTATCTCTGGAAAGCCACTTCTCAAAACCTTGCAATTTGTATTTCATATATCATAAATATGAGTGAAGATACAAATCTTGTTCTCACTAGAACAATTCTGCAAAAGTATGCTCAACTCTCTCACCTCACAAGCTATCTCTCGCAGAACACTTAACCAATTGTGTAGCTCTCCAATTCCATCATCTCTTGCGTTATTATTAGGATAAATAGGCCGTATTTAAAGGGAATTCATGCTTCCAAAACTACGCAGTCCAACAATAGGATCAATATTTGATTCATGTATGATATTTACACTCTAGTAGATAATATAATTGATAGTACACTATCCCTGCACTCTAGTCTCAACTGGGTCTTTCTCAAAATTAGCATGCATGAGTTTCTTATGACGAAATCTTCAATTGACTAGAGTGACACTTGTGGATGCGCTAGTGCATTGACTGAGTGTTAACTCTCTATTAGTTTGACAAATAGTTTGGTACTAATTTAACTTAACTTAACTGAGTAAACTAAGTGATCTAATTTCCAACTCAATTTAAACTCATAATGGACCACTAAAAATTAGGGAGAACATATACATGATTATAGAAAGACTTCCAACTCAAAATTCGTAAGTTAATTAAGTTAATTAAACTTAATTAACTATTTACAAGTTGCTATGAGAATAGAATTCGATTTTAATTATCAGTTTAATTCAAGGACATATTAAACTCGAAATTATTATTTCCATTTCTCCACAAAAGGTATAAGATTAGAGTCATGTTCATGATCATTTAAAAGGTAAAAATTTATTATTTGGTTGGAAATAGAGATATTAGATATCACCTAATTCACAAAACTACTATCTATACAATCATCTACTTAAAGTTTAGCGAGTTAATTATGCCTTTGAAAATTATAAGGTATCGAGAACTACAAAGCTTCACTAGCTTGATACGAAATAAATTCAAAGTAAAATATTCAAAGTTTCTTTTATATCTACTAGCTAGAAAAATTTCCCCATATAACCATATAGGAATATGGTCTAAATCATTACTTAGAAGAATAACTTGGTTAGTTCTATTTTTGGCATTAAATTCTCCTAATAAGAGGATATTACCTTCAGTCCTCAAACCATGAATATCTTGTTCTAGTGTATTATAAGGGTAATTTTTATCTATATTTATTGCTTATTCCAATAATCATATCAAACTTGAGTGCTCTTCTTCCGAAACCTACCTTTTCCCCTCCTCCTCAATTCGAGTATTTGGAGTGAGATATATTTTTGGAATCAATTTACATGATTTAGTTTTCTAGAGGTGATGTGTATTGATCAAAGATATAAATTTGCAATCCACCTGGTGAAAAATATGAAATGATGTTGGTGAAAAATCCTCGTTAAGGAAGGTCCATTAAATATTGTGTAGACCGAGAAAGAAGCAGAATAGCTGGAATCCTTTGCTGTGATTAGTATTGATGATCATTTAAAGAATGTATAATGTATGAATATCCAACGTGCATAAGAAGTTCAAAAAACATATCGTAATCCTTCTTGTAGTTTGTAATGGAATTGACTTGGATTTTTTCATTTGAGTGTAATGCTTCGCAATGATGGTGTGACGCTCCCAGATAACCAAGTGCGATGTGTTTCTATGTGACTAAACTTGGGGTGATGCTCTCAGTGCGGTGATATTATCAATTGACTAGGTCTGATGTGTTGTTGTAGGTATTAATCGTGACTATTAGATAAGCGTCTCGAGTTTGATTTGAACCCCCTGTGCTCAATTGTTAAGCTTGATTTAGTCTCTATATCTCAAGTTTGATTTCAAATCTACTGTGCTCAATTGTCATGCTTTATTCATTCTCTCTCACCCTTATCTCAATTGTTATGCTTTATTCATTCTCTCTCACCCTTATTTGTCTAATTATCTTTGGCCCAAATTTGTCCTCAAACATAAAATATTATAACTTTGATGTAGCTTACATTGTTATCAGGATTATTAGGCCTAGAGGGCAATGAATTCCATTTTCAGGGATGAATATGTAGATAACTCCATTCATTTTTTATTTCTCTTGTCTATCCAACTATTGGTTCCTAGGTATTTATCAACTCTGATGTTTCTTCTGCACATGAGATTATAGTGAAGCTAAAATTTTAATTTGTGGATTGGTGTCCCACTAGGTCCAAGTCACCTTCCCAAGGTCTAGAGGACCACCTGTATGATTTCCAACTCCACGAGTGTAGCAGACGTCTTCTCTAACATTGATCATAAGTTTGATCTTATGTACGCTAAGCATGCCAGAAGCAAACCACCATGTAGTATTTTACTAATTTACGATTGTAAAATTGTGTTGAATTGTTTCAAACTTTTGCAGTATTCAAACTTTTTCCTCCATAAGGCAGTTGGCAAAGCATCCCTCTATAATCTTGGTGCATAAAATTTGACCAAGTCAGAGTAGATGGATTTTCTTGTTTGTGTGCATTGTGGATACTTTGAGAACTTGTGGTGCCTATGTTAGAAATCTGCAATTTCTAAACCTTAATGTGACCCGGTTAAAAGCATTAAAGCATTAAAGCGTTAAAAGCATTAAAGCATTAAAGCACTAAAGCTGTTTCTAATCTAAAGCATTAGATCTTAAGCGTTGAATTGGTATATGATGGACGTACCAGATTAAAGTTAAATATTATATAAAGGATTGGGTCCTCTCTCTCCCACACACAAGAGTTGCATTCTATTCCATCAAGAAGCACATAAAGGAAGTGAGGGCAAGAGGAGAGAAACCGAATTCTGAAGAAGAGGAGCAGAAGACAGAAGACAGAAGATGGCAGCCATTACTTCTTCCGCTGTTAATCAAGGTATGTCATCTTAAACAAAGATCATATTAAGTTTGTCAGTGAAATATTTGGTATTGATGATCTTTGGGCTGCTAAAAGAAAAATTTACATTTGGTATCAGAGCCAATCAATAACTGAATATTTCCTATGATTGCAATTGAGCTTTACTCATGACGTTAATCAAATCCGTAAGCGCCCTTACTCGCTCAGCATCGTTTCGATTTTCAAGCTCAATTCTTGCCTTCAAAATCCGAGCCATGTAATTGCGCCTATAATGGGATCCTTCAATCCGTCTTTGGCAAACTCGAACTTGTTTCTCCCATTATGCAAGTGATGTCATATTTATGGCATTTTTCCTAACGATCTCCAACAAATGAACAAATTATGTGACTGACATGAACAGATTTATTATTTTAAGCGAATACATGATGTGCTAAAATAGATGGTGGTGATGTTTTTTTCCATGAGCTTCTTTTGCTTGCTTCTTCGACTCCTCCCTCTTGTGATGTTCATGGACGGCATATCCCCCTGCTCCAACTGCAACTGTGGCCGCAATCTTTTCTTGCATCTTATGTCTCTCTGCGTGTTCGGGATCCTTCTTTATGGGATAGATATGTTATTTTTTATGAAAACATGTTAGCTACGCTATCCAATGAAAGCGTGAAGAATGCGATGTGTTATAGTAGCTGTGAATATCCAGCAAGGTTAATATCGTGGGGATTAACTTTTAATGGGGTTGCTTTGATTTACCTCGAACGTAATTGAGAGCGTTTTGGAAATCGTTGATCTTCTTTTGGATTTTTGATTTGAATGGTGCTCTGTTTTCAGTCTAATGGTATTTATCACGCACTGTCATCGTTGGGTCGGTAAATCTAGAAAAACTGTGTCAGATTAATGCTCTCTGCAGTCTCATAGCATGACTGAGATTTACCCATATGTTTGGGTGGAAGTATGGTCACACCATATCATTGTGTATGTTGGAATGAATAGTATTGCATGCCTTGCAATTTAAAGTTAGATATCGCCGTTGTTTTGAATAATATTGCATGCCCTCAAGTTTAAAGTTAGATATAGAGGACGGTATGTGCAGTCCATCTATCGCTGCAGTCCATCTATTGCGGATTTTGAATTACTGATGAACCAAGTGAACTGTTTTGGTTTGACGCCTGCTCTTTGCATTTTATAAAACAACTGCAAAGCCTCTTCGGCATAACCATCCCTAGCATAAGCTGCAATCCGCGTAGTCCATGACACTACATTTCGTTGCGGAATTTTGTCCAACACATTGCGTGCATCGTCTATGCTTCCACATTTGCAAAACATGTTTAAAAGGATGTTGTTGAGACATGAGATCAACGCATAAGTGTTTGATGGGAAGATTAAGATTTTAGTGTAAATCTTTGTTAAACGAAATAGATTTATATTTTAATGTGTAAATAAAGCCATTAATAAAGTTTCAATGTACCACATAAATAACGTAACACAGCATGTAAAGAAACCCGTGATGTAGCTTTATCACATATACTCTGTGTATATATATTTTAAGAGGGAAAATATATATTTTGATATTTTATAGAAAATCAATTTACACATTAAGAAGGGTGTGTATATATTTTGATCAATAATCAGAGTTTTAAGGTCTTTTCGTGCATCATTTACTGTTTCAGCTTTGCACGATTAAAGTTTACTGGTACAAAATAATTGTTTGAAATTTGGGCATAAAAGTAATTGCTCTATGAATGATTGTTTTGCATAAGGTATGTGTTATAAATTATTTATGCACACATGATTTTGTTAATCACCAAAGTGGTCAAAATCAGAATGTTGTTATAAATTATTTATGCACACATGATTTTGTTAATCACCAAAGTGGTCAAAATCAGAATGTTGTTTTATTTATGCACACATGATTTTGTTAATCACCAAAGTGGTCAAAATCAGAATGTTGTTTTGCATAAGGTATATGTTATAAATTATTTATGCACATGAGATTTATGATTTTGTTAATCACCAAAGTGGTCAAAATCAGAATAATCATTTAGTGCATAAGTGACATAATGATTATTGATAGAAATTGCTAGTTAAAATAATACCAATTAAGAACTGGCGTCACTAATGATAGAACCTGAGAACTTACCCAAAGGAAAGTCTTGTTCTATAACTAGTTGACATGATGAGGTTTGATAGATATTTTGATTAAATAAATATTGATCATCCAAAGATGTCAGTTCTATTTAATTGAATATATTTATTACCTACTTATGTTTTGGTATTTAATTATGTTAAGTATAAGATAGTATCTACCCAAAGGAGTGTTATATTATACTGTTATGTCTGCATCTGAATCGCGTTAGTTATGAGCTTATGCGAATTCCTTGTTGAATGTAGTAAATAATGTTGGATATAAACGTAGCAGGTTGAATGAAAATTCTGCTTTCTTGTGGCATAAACGACTAGGTCATATATCCAAAGAAAGAATGATGAGATTAGTAAGTAATGAAATTTTGTCAAATTTGGACTTTAGTAATCTAGAATTATGTGTGGATTGTATTGAAGGTAAACAAACCAAACATAATAAGAAAGGAGCCACTAGAAGCAGCCAGCTTCTTGAAATAATACACACTAATATTTGCGGACCTATGGACACTTCAGCCTTTAATGGAGAAAAGTATTTCATCACTTTTATTGACGATTTTTCCCGTTATGGTTATGTCTATTTGCTTCATGAAAAATCTCAATATGAGAATGTCCTTGAGACGTTTGTAAAGGAAGTTGAGAGGCAATTAGATAAAAAGGTGAAAATCATAAGGTCTGATAGAGGTGGTGAATATTATGGAAAATATAATGAGTCAGGCCAGTGTCAAGGTCCATTTGCAAAATTACTCGAAAGTCATGGCATATGTGCGCAATACACAATGCCAAGTACACCACAGCAAAATGGTGTAGCAGAAAGGCGCAATAGGACGTTAATGGATATGATTAGGAGTATGATGTCAGATTCTACACTACCTAAGAATTTGTGGTCGTATGCTCTCAAAACCGCTAATTATTTGTTGAATAGGGTTCCTAGTAAAGCTGTTCAAAAGACTCCTTTTGAGTTATGGACTAACAGGAAACCTAGCTTAAGACACCTGCATGTTTGGGGTTGTCCAGCGGAAGCGAGAATTTATAATCCACATGAAAAGAAATTAGATTCTCGAACGATCAGTGGGTATTTTTAGGATACCCTGAGAAATCTAAAGGGTACGTGTTTTACTGTCCTAATCATAGTCCAAGAATTGTAGAAACTGGTAATGCAAGATTCATTGAGAATGGTGAAGTCAGTGGGAGTACTAGAAGAGAAATAGTAGAAATAAAGAAACAAGGGTAAATGTTACATTACCTAGAATAGTTCCTCCATCTACTATTACTCCAAATGTTGTTCCAGCTGTTGTATAACAGCATGATGATAATGAACAACATATAAATGAAGAAGTACTTCCTGAAGGAAATGACTTACATAATACTGATATGCATGAACCACAACAAGTAGCATTAAGAAGACCTCAAAGAAATCGAAGGTCAGCTATTTCTGATGATTATGTGGTTTATATGCAAGAATCAGATTATGATATTGAAATCAATAAGGATCCAGTTTCGTTTTCACATGCTGTAGAAAGTAAAGAGTCAAAGGAATGGATTAATGCCATGAAAGAAGAAATGAAATCCATGCAACATAATGAAGTTTGGGATCTCGTTTAGCTACCACATGGTTGTAAAAGAGTCGGATGCAAATGGGTTTTTAAAAACCAAACACGACTCTAGTGGTAATATCGAACGGTATAAAGCTAGACTTGTTGCTAAGGGTTACACTCAGAAAGATGGTGTTGATTACAAGGAGACATTTTCTCCTGTTTTGAAAAAGGACTCACTAGGAATAATAATGGCATAAGTAGCTCATTATGATTTGGAGTTACATCAAATGGATGTGAAAACAGCCTTTCTGAATGGAGATCTTGATGAGGATGTTTATATGGATCAACCTGAGGGTTTTTCTGTAGAAGGTAAAGAACAATTGGTGTGTAAACTTAAGAAGTCAATATATGGGCTTAAACAAGCATCCCGGCAATGGTATATTAAGTTCAATACCATTATTACATCTTTTGGTTTTAAGGAAAATACGGTTGTTCACTGTATATACCTAAAGATCAGTGGGAGCAAGTTTATTTTTCTGGTCCTTTATGTTGATGACGTCTTGCTTGCTGCAAATAATTTAAGTATATTGCATGAGACTAAGGAATTTCTCTCAACGAAAGATTACATGCTCATCCAATGAATCGGAAGTGATTGGATATAGCGATTCAGATTTTGCTGGATGCATCGATACTAGAAAATCGACTTTTGGTTACCTGTTTATGTTTGCTCAAGGTGCCATATCATGGAAAAGTGCGAAACATACTATTGTTGCTTCATCCACTATGGAGGCAGAATTTGTGGCATGTTTTGAAGCCACAATTCATGCATTATGGTTGCGGAACTTTATTTCAGGACTTGCGGTTGTTGACACCATTAGCAAGCCGCTGAAAATTTATTGTGATAACTCTGCAACAGTATTTCCTCAAAAAACGACAAGTACTCTAAAGGTGCCAAACACATAGATCTGAAGTATCTTGTTGTGAAAGATGAGGTTCAGAAACAAAGAGTGTCAATCATGCA
The DNA here is from genome assembly GCA_031772625.1 of Pinus tabuliformis. NCBI lineage: Eukaryota > Viridiplantae > Streptophyta > Pinopsida > Pinales > Pinaceae > Pinus > Pinus tabuliformis. Next base: position 994,906,986 of record CM062810.1, on the reverse strand, counting down.
CATCAGGACAGAACTTATGATTCCCTTTGACGAAAGGGTCACAACCAAGACAATTTAAGGAACATGTTCAAAGAATGGGTCTTGGTTGTATTAATGATAATTGATGTGTGACATTCTGAGCTCTTTTATGTGTTTCTGATATACAATTATGTGTCTCTTGTTTTAATGAAGTAGTACGTATTTTATGTAATTTTAAACAAGAGAGAGTCTTATAAAGATATTATGTTTAATCATTATGATATAAGACATTATGTGGACCATTATGCTGTTTTATATAAATTATGAGTATGAATTGATGGATTGCTGGTATTGTAGTATATGGAAGGGAATGCATTGAATTAATAGTGCACAACCGCCATAACTCTCAGCAATTTATCATAGTATGATGTTCAACGCTTAATATTATGAATAATCGGGTCAAGTGGGAGAATGTTAGAAATCTGCAGTTTCTAAACCTTAATGTGACCCGGTTAAAAGCATTAAAGCATTAAAGCGTTAAAAGCATTAAAGCATTAAAGCACTAAAGCTGTTTCTAATCTAAAGCATTAGATCTTAAGCGTTGAATTGGTATATGATGGACGTACCAGATTAAAGTTAAATATTATATAAAGGATTGGGTCCTCTCTCTACCACACACAATAGTTGCATTCTATTCCATCAAGAAGCACATAAAGGAAGTGAGGGCAAGAGCAGAGAAACCGAATTCTGAAGAAGAGGAGCAGAAGACAGAAGACAGAAGATGGCAGCCATTACTTCTTCCGCTGTTAATCAAGGTATGTCATCTTAAACAAAGCTCATATTAAGTTTGTCAGTGAAATATTTGGTATTGATGATCTTTGGGCTGCTAAAAGAAAAAATTTTACAGCCTATTCTTACCAAGCTTTTAAGAACCCTTTATGTTTCTTGTGTATTTTCTCATGGCATGTTTCCTTTTTTCGTAGGGGGAATTTTAGGGGACAATATTCGTAAATGCCCTAATTTTCAATGCTTTTCCAATATTTTTAGTGTAATTTTTTTTATGTTAAAAAATTGCCAAAGTTTTATATAGACTATATAAAATAATTAGAAATTTAAATATTTTATAAAAATATCACTAAACATTTTACAATTTACATGCTAGTAACTAGTAAGATTCACCCAAATTTCTAAACTTTACTATAAATTTCCATAAATTTTCCCTGATTTTTTGTTTTTCACTTATCATCAACTCTATATTGCACTGATTTGCGTAGTTGGGATATAAAAAAAATACAATTTCTCTATAAAAAAAATCAATATTAAACATAATGTGGTATATACCTTTTATATTGTTTTATATAGTATATAAGTAGTTGACATTAAAATATTTTATTAATGATTCACAATGTATATATTAAAATGTTAATAGATGTCTTAGTAATAATTGCTAGCTAAATGAAGCATAAACATATTAATTATAGCATTGGCATGTGAGCACCAAGCATGTTGATTTGAGGTTGTTCACAGAACCAAAACCCATGTCAGTGACATATTCCAAAAAAACAAAATGACGTATAAGCATTCATACCTCAATTGAATTTTAGTTGTCGATAGAAAATTAAATTATATTCTATGTGTGTGAGCCCCTTTAGGTCCGATGTTGAACCTTAGCCCTAATACCATTCTATAGCAACTATAACCCCCTTCTTCCATCTCGAGCTATTGCAGTGTTACTTTTATAACTTGATATCCAAGGTTTGTTATCAAGATCGGGTTAAAAAAAAACTATTTTTCTCAAAGCCTTTGAATCTTAGAACTAATGCCACCATTACGTACACCTCAACGTACACCTCATTGAGATCTTTCTGATAATATAAATTTTACCTCAATGTGAGGACCAAATAGAAAATTATACTACTCAAAATTTTATCTCATTAAAATGGTCCATCATAAATAGAACTCCACATGGTACCTACACAATCCCTTCTCCTAGCCTATGTGGTGTCATTCCACCACTCTGTGGGGTTTGCAGGGTACCTACGCAATGGAAAATCATGTTTCTTATAATGTTGACATGCTTTTTATGAGAAATGGCCTAAGATTGATAGTTTTAGACCAAATTTGGGACCACATATAGAGATCATGTTGGAAAAGGCATCTCCAGTTGACTCATATGAAAGTAACCAATAGCTCGAAGGCCTAAGAGCCTAGTTGGGTCCATGAGGCTTACATCATCTCGAATCAAGCCGTCCCCCTCAACTATCCACTTACGCCTAACAACTCAATAGCCTAATGGGTCAACCCCTAGCACATTTCATCTCAAATTTGTGGTCTATCGCCCTCCCCACACCCCTATTTGTTTAAACTCTCCCAATGGTGCGATGGGAAAATGGCCCAATCGGATACACAGGACCCCCTGGCACACATTATCTCAACTTTGGGGTCTATAGGCCTCCCCACACCCCTATTTGTTTAAATTATCCCAATGGTCTGATACACTGATGGGGAAATGGCACAATGGGGTCCACAAGACATAATTCTGCTTAGTTAGGTTCTTCCATTGAAATGGCTCACAAACCTCACTCGACACACATGTTTTATGCACGATGGTTGATGGCAAATACCAACTAATTTACATTGATCCTTTCAACATAAATTTCCATGCAACTGCTCAAGGATTTGATAGCCCAATAGGGCCCACTTGTCATAGTTCCCATGGGGCAAGCTTCCACCCTTAATCCTTCAATGTTGGGATTTTCCCTTGCTTATGTGCATTGAGTTATTTCTCCGTGTCAGTCCCAAAGACCACTAGAAAAACATTTGGTGTTCTACAAAATAAATGGGAAACTACCCTGAACACCAATTTTTCTGTGTGTTATGGCAAAGGAACCTGAGGCGTTGAAAACCCCAACTTTCTAAGTATTGACCAGTGATATGGGTAGGTTCCCTCAATAGCAACAAGAACTAGAGTTTGAAACCAAAAGTGGGCAAGGACCCAATCATAATTTTACATAGTTTTCTAATGTTGCAAAAGGGGAAATGTGCCAATTAATACAACTATGTTGACTTGTTATCGACTAGTTAAACTTACCTCAATATATGTGATTTATCAATTAAATAAACATGAATACACAAATTTTCATGAATGAACATGAATAGTTACAATCCATTTATCAACCATCACAAATCCTCTAAGCATAAATCACATTTTCACATCAACAATGAACATAATATTGGACAACGCAATGCAAGAATCCATTAAAATCATAGACATACGAGATATAATTCTAGTCATAAATGTTTTATTGAACATCATAGCTTATAATTAAAACATACAAATGTAATACACCTAAAAGTGTATTTTAAGATGGTTGCGAACTAAAGGAGGGAATTCCACTCTCCACCCAACATAGGCCAACTACAATGCAACTTTCGTGTAGTTGACCACTCCTATTTGTATCCAATTTCTGAGGGGATGGCTTCTCAGGGAAATTCACACCAAAGGCTTGGTTAAACACTAAGAGTGTTGAGTCCACTATGTAGCTTCCCTATCAATTACCTTCTAGTAATAAGTTCCATAGTGACCTACCTTCTCCATTGAGTTCATTCACAAGGATTCACCCAAGGTCTAGATGCGGTATTTCTTAGTCTAAGAGCTAGAATCTACTATATAGGAGGATTATCAATTATCTCTTCATAGCAAGCACCACAGGTTTTTTCATCTGTTATGTACGTAGTTTATTCACTATTTTGTAAGCACCTTAGTGACGTAGAATTCCCCATTCAGGTGGTTTATCAACTATACAACAAACACCATAGGGCTTAAGTTATTTACTGAGCTTCCTATTGAACACAAAACTTAAAAAACACAGTCGAGTGGCCTCTATTATGAAACTAGCTCACAGAAAAATAGAAAAGATAGATCAACGCCTTAGAATTCAGCCTCTTCGAGGGGGCAACCTCCTTTACATTACATAAATGAGTAATTCTAAGATGATACAAATGAAAAGACCTCCTTTCTATATATAGGAGTCTAAGGGGTTATAATATAATCAGAGCCGACATAACAATAATAATGTAAGGGCACAATAATAACAATAGTGGGCTTCTATGGGGCACAATAGTGTTAATAAGGGATACAATTATAATATTAATGGGGGCATCACTAGTATTATAGGGACCTAACATTCCCTTCCCCTTCAAAAAAGTGTTGTCCTCAACGCTTGAGTAGTTCTGGATGCTTCTGTATAAAATTCTCATCCTCCCATGTGGAATCTTTAGAAGATAAGTTCTTCCACTTTATGAGATGCTCTGAAATGGATCGATTTCATAGTTGTCGAGTTCTTATTTCTATGACTGCTTCCAGTTCCAATATAATTTTTCCTTCCTCATCAAGTTCTAGCAATATTGTTTGAACTAGGATCTTGTCGCCTATAAACTTCTTTAAACATGAAACGTGGAAAATTGAGTTGACTCGATAAGCTGTAGGAAGCTCCAATTTGTATGCCATAGTACCAATATTTTGCAACACCTTGTACGGACCATAATACTTTGGTGACAATTTATTTTCCTTCTTAGTTTGCTTGAGGGACATTTGTTTATATGGTTGTAGCCATAGGAATACCAAATGTTATGAAACCATATCACAAAAAGATAGAAAAGATAGTTGAACGCCTTAGAATTCATCCTCTTTGAGGGGGCAACCTCATTTACATTATACAAATGAACAATTCTTCCTCTTCAATTTCTGGCAATATTGTTTGAATTGGGATCTTTTGCAACATTTGAATAAGTGGCCATACTTCTTCATCCTTCTTCCAATCATCGCTTGTTTTGTTTATCCGATCTTGTTAGATAATAGAAATAGCACAAAACAATGCTTCCACATCCTCATCCTTTCTTGACAGTGCATCTGCAACAAAATTTTGCTTCCATTTTCTATATATGATGTCAAAGTCATAACCCAACATATTTGTGACCCATTTTTTCTGTTCTTCTAAATATAATAGTTATTCTAAAAATTATTTAAGACTATCATGATACATTTTTACCTTGAAGTGTCTTCCCATTCGGTAAGGTCACCATTTTTGAAGTGCATGTAGTATTGCCAACATTTCCTTCTCATAAATAGCTTGCTTGAGATGTAGCAGTAAAAATACCCAATCACCTACATCAAAATATTTTTCACTACAATGTTGATCTACCTATTGTTTAATTTGATTTTGCACCAAAGTGGCATTATCCTTTAAAACTTTCACTGCTTGAGCCTTTTTCTTCTTGATATGTCCTTCTATCTTTAGAGTTTGAGGAGTGGTGATTTCTTCCAATCCTTTACAAGATATGGTCGGATTCATTTCTTGATGCTCGGTGTGATCTTTCACTTCTTGAACATTTTTCTTCTTGATATGTCCTTCTATCTTGATAGTTTGAGGAGTGGTAATTCTAACCAATGAATTACAAGATATAGTTGGATTCATTTCTTCTTTCTCGATGTGATCTTTCACTTCTTGCACCTTTTTCTTCTTGATATGTCCTTTTATCTTGAGAGTTTGAGGAGTGGTAATTCTTGCCAATGCTTTACAAGATATGGTTTGATTCATTTCTTCTTTCTCTGGGGTTGGGTCTTGGCGTATATCCTCTTCTTTTGATGTTTCTTGATGCTTTTATTCATTCTTTTCATTCTCTATGTAAAATAATTTCTTCTCAGCACACTTATGACCTTTAGTGCAATTGCTATCACAATTGTAACAAATCCCTTGTTCTCTTTTTTCTTCCAATTTTTGTAGTGTAACCCTTGTAGGTTGTGGAAGGCTAGGAGAAACAACACTCCCATCTCTATAGTTGTGAGTGGTATGCTTCCTGGTTGCCGTAATTTTGCTTTCCATTTTTCTTGCTAACCTGAATGCCTTCTCTAATGAATCAGGTTCCCAAAGGCGAACATCATGTTGGATATTATCCTTTAAAGTCCCTATGAACACATCAATCCTATGCTCCTCTAGAATATTTTTACCCTTTTGTTCAATTTTTGGAACTCCTCAATGTGCTCCATTATTGAAATCTTTTGTTTGAGAGTTATCAATTGGCTAAAAAAAGTGTTGCTTTTTGTATCCTCATAATGTGCTATCATTTCTTCCATAAAAATTGCTCAAGTGATAATTTGTTTACGAGAGCAAAGCCATTGATACCATACAAACTGATTTGGTTCCAAATATATAGTTGCAATACGTACCTTTTGTGTGTTTTGCATATTATTGAGATTGAAAAATTGCTACATCTGTAGTATCCATGTTGTGGTATCCTTGCCATCAAACTTCCTCATATCGATTTTTGGAATATGGTGGGTCTTCGATACAACATTAGAGTCTATGAAATCATGATTAACATTTCTTTTGTTCTCATCATGAGTTTCCTTTACTACCCCTTCACCATTAGTAGGCATTTCTTGTAGAAACTTTGTCAAATTTGCCTTCAAATCTATCTTCAAATCGTCCATCTTAGCTTCCACGTCATTCATCTTAGCTTCTACGCCTTTCTTTAAACAATCCATCTTAGCTTCTATGCCTTTCTTTAAACCATCCATCTTAGCTTCTACATCTTTATTTAAACCATCCATCTTAGATTCTGTTACTTTTTGTGCAAGTGTCACTTGTTGCACTTGGTCTCGTAACTTTGATATATTATGTTGCATTTCTTCCTCTTCTTCATGAGTCGTGCTAGAGCTTTTAGGTTGCTTACTAGGTGTTTTCATTTTCTTTCCTCTGGGCATCAATTAACAATAATAATGCTTTACCATGCCCTTTGAATTCCTTCAAACTAATTTTTCAAACCAAGCTTATGCAAAAATTAAAAAAAAAAACTACACACCTTTTTTCACTTTGTAGGAGCTTGATATTGAATCTGATGTATCTCTGTAATTTCAGATCATCCAGTTCTGAAATTGTGATCTGCAGTAGCCCTTTGTGTCCTCTTTCCAATTCCACCAGTCTGACCCAAATTGGATTCTCCAAGGAAGAGTTATGCCAAATCTCCCACAGTGACCTGATTATAGACTAGTTTAGTAGAGCGAACTTGTATGACATGCGACATGTCATTGTTTCAACCTTTGGCTCTGAAAAATATATACAAGAAACTAAATTCCGTCCTCTTTCTGTACCTTCTTACGAAATTTCAATCCAGGGCTCAGAGAGAAAGTTATGATGATTTTACCCAGGTCACCTATTTGGAATGTAATTTAGGAGTCTCTAAAAAGACCAACTTCCTCAAATCATATCTCCACAAATATAGTGTCAAAAGCTCTGAAATTTAGAACCGAGGTTCAATAAGATTTGACCTCAAATGGGTTTTTTTTTTTTCGCTTCTGAAACTTGGGATAAAAAAAGTTATAGCGAAAATGCCACGATGAGCTATTTGGAGCAGCAAAACCCTAGAATCCAAAGCTCTGATACCAAATGTTATGAAACCAGCTCACAAAAAGATAGAAAAGATACATCAACGCCTTAGAATTCAGCCTTTTCGAGGGGGAAACCTCCTTTACATTAAACAAATGAACAATTCTTTGATGATACAAATGAAAAGACCTCCTTTCTATATATAGGAGTCTAAGGGGTCATAATATAATCAGAGCTGACATAACAATAATAATGTAAGGGCACAATAATAACAATAGTGGGCTTTTATGGGGCACAGTAGTATTAATAAGGGATACAACTACAATATTAATGGGGGCATCACTAGTATTATGGGGACCTAACAGCCTCAAACATAGTTCACAAGGGATATCACCCAAAATCACAGGGGTCTAATTCATGCACGGGGCTATGCAAACTAGCTCCAATATCGTTCTATATTTTACTATCATTGCTCCAACATCTCAATATGATCTGTGATCATCATTGAGCTCTCTCCACTCTGAACATGAGAGAGAACCAACTCCAACAACTGGGAAATAGTAACAACATTTTTCAATTGTGTGTTGATTTGTTCTATTTTTATTTTTCTTTTTTAACGTCCCAATGTTCCCCTCTTAGCAACCTCTCACTATGTTTCTGAGGGGGCATTGGGATTATCTCCCTAATTTGAAAAGGGGGATGGGCACTATCCCATGCCGCCATCGCCCCAATCACTTCTCATCAATTCCTGTCAAGAGGTGGCTCGATTGACCCACAACTAGTGGTTCAATATTATGTTTAGGTATACATTTTTCAAGCAAAGAAATAATTTTTTCTCGATCATTGGATCTGTACGGTCGTCCCCTCCTTCAGTCAACCATCACAAAAGTTAATTTTATTTGTTTAAAACATATTTTATTAGCTAACTGTGGCTCCCACACTCACATTACAAAGTAATATTTATAGAAATAGAGGTAATATGAAAGGGTTGTCACATGAAGATAGTCTCTCTTATTTTAAACATTTCAACACGATATCTCTCAATGTCCTCAACTTTCCCAATTGTGAGCCACTTACCCCAAACTCTATGTATTCTAGAGAAAAATATTACATGATCTATAGGAACATTGAAATGGTGTTCATGGCATGGAGGTAATCATAAGGAATTTTAAGATAGAAATTTAGTTCTTTAAGGGAATCATAGATTTACAAATTAGAATTTTCCTTTGAAATTCGTAGTGCCTCATTTAGATATACTTAATAATTTCCCTTAGTTTCTATTTATATAGGATATTTCCTTTTTTAAATAAGGGATTTGTACATATTTAACTTATCATGCTTTAAATATTCATTAGAAGCCTCTCTAAGTGCTTTTCTATCAATTTTACAGTTGTTATCATACCAAAGGATGGCGTTATGTTACCCTTTTTACATATCACCTTGATAGAGAACTTATTAACGAAATACATGGATTGTAGTAAAATTATGTTAGAAGTACTTGATGTTTTCCTTATAAGTTAAGAGGCTTAAATCCCTATTTAAATCCTTTAAAAAATATCAAATTTAATTTTATCAAAAAGTAGGTGCCTTGATTCTCAACATTCTCTTACATGGTTTTATGATGAATGGAAAATTTTAGAGTTAGAGTTAAATGTGTAGAAAATTCTGTATATTCACAAGCTCATGCAATGTACTATAGCATAGGACAAGAATCTACTACTACTTTCAACCGACGAAAGACAATAGATCGATGAAAGCAATATGAACAAGAAGAAGATAAATCAATGTCACATAACACAAGATGTGTCTCGGGAAAGACACTGCTCAAAACCCCGCTATCTATATTGAATATATCATAAATATGAGTGAATATACTAAGCTTGTCACTAGAATAGCTCCGAAAAAGTATGCTCAACTCTCTCAGCTCACAAGCTAGTTCTTGGCTCACAAGCCCCTAATCTCTTACATTATTCCTAGGATGAATAGACTGTATTTAAAGGGAATTCATGCCTCCAAAACTGCAAAATCCAAGCATAGGATCAATCTCTAATGCATGCATGATATTTACACTCAAGTAAATAATACAACTGATAGTACATTGTCCCAACACTCTAGTCTCAAATAGGTCTTTCTCAAAATCGACATGGATGAGTTTATGATGAGAGAATATTTGGTTAACTAGAGTGAAACTTGTGGATGCACTAGTTCACCAACTTACTGTTAACTCTCTATTAGTTCGACAAATAGTTTGGAGCTAATTTAACTTAACTTAACTCAGTAAATTGAGTGATCTGATTTCCAAATCAATTTAAACTCATACTAGACCCCTAAAACTTATGGAGAACATATACATGACTATAGAAAGACATCCAACTCGAAATTTCTAAGCTAATTAAGTTAATTAAACTTAATTAACTATTTACAAGTTTTTATGATAATAGAATTCGATTTCAATTCTCAGTTTAATTCAAGGAAAAATTAAACTAGATTTCTTGTTGTCATTTCTCAACACTCACTCACACCAAGAAAGGGATTATCAGCTACCCTGATTCTATCACTATGAAACTCGAATTTACATCTTGACAATGCCTTTGTCAAAATGTCAGCATCTTGCTCCTCTGTCGAAATGTAATCTAACAACATAATCCACCTCAATACACAATCTTTGAGATGATGAGATCAGAAATAAATATGATTGGACTTATCATGAAAAACTAGATTTTCAGAGAGTTTTATACAACTCTAATTATCACAGTAAATCACAGTTGGATCTATTTGTTCACCAAACAAACCAACCAGGATCTTCCCCATCCAGATGGCCTCACATGATGCTTGAATCACAACCATGTACTATGCCTTTGTCGAAGTGAGTGCAACCGATCTCTGTTTCCTTCTATACCAAGAAAATGTCATTGACCCAATATTGAAGATCCCTCCTAATGTGATCTTCTTTCAGATGGACTCCCTGCACAATCCACATCAGTGATACCTTGAAGATTCATTCCCTTTGTTTGTTTATACCATAATCCATAATGATAAGTGCCCCAGAGGTATCTCAACACATGATTTAACGCCTTCTAATACAACTTGGTAGGCCTAACCATCGCTTGAGTAAGCTAGTTAACTGCATAGCACATATTTGGTTGTGTGTTCACCAAGTACATGAGTGAACCGACAATCTAGCTATAAACAATAGCTTCCACTACTTCCCTTGAAGTAGTATCCTCCTTCCTCCAGTTACCTATTACAGGAGCCTTCATGGGCTTGTTTCTCTCCATTGAAAATATCTTGAGTATCTCGTTGGCATACTTTCCCTCAAACACAAACAACTCCCCATCACCATGCCATACCTCCATGCCAAGAAATTAATGTATGAGCCCTATTTCTTTCATCTAAAACTCTCTTGCAAGGTCCTCTTTGCAATACTTTATCAGCTGATAATCACCTGTCAGTATGAGATCATCAACATAAAGTACAATGATCAATATTTTACCTTTCACCACTATGTGGTACACGTTCACATCTGATTCACTCTTTATGAAGCCCAACCTAGTGAAGTAGCTATCTATTGCAGTGTACCAAGCATAAGGGGCTTTCTTCAACCCATACAACTCTCGCTTGAGCCAACACACATGCGACTCATGATCAAAGGTCTTAAAACCTTCAGGCTGCTCTATGTACACCTCTTCCTCAATCATTCCATTAAGGAAGGTTTTCTTCACATCCATCTAATGTATCTTCCAACCCATCTGTGTTGATAATGACAATATAGATCTGATTGATGAGTGCCTTGCAACAGGATAAAAGGTCTCATCATAGTCAATTCACTCTACTTGTGAAAATCCACGGGCCAGAAATCTAGCCTTATACTTCTCCACACTACAATATGCAGCTTACTTTACCTTGTAAGGCTAACATGAGCTCACCATTGACTTTTCCTCTTGTCTGATGACAACATCCCAAACATTGTTACGAACTATGGAGTCATACTCATCCACTATGACATCAACCCAAACCGACTGCTCCACGACTTCCTTAAAGGAAGATGGTTTGGTTACAACACATTCACCTATAAGAGCCATGTATCCAGTGTACCTCTCAGATGACCTCCTCTTCCTGCACTGAGAAGTGGGTGCTCCCACATTCTCCCATGCATCATCTAACAATCTATCAGCCCCTCTGCTGCACTTTCTTCCCTCTTTGGAAGATTATGTCTGAGTCGATGTCTCCACTCTCAGATCCTCTACATGTGGCTACTCCACATCAATTTGAGGCTCCTCAACCTTAGGAGCTAAAAGCTCCTCATCCACATGCATCTCAATATCCCTCTCAAGTGAAACTCACATGGCCTTCTCCTCATCGAATCTAACATCCCTACGAAGCATTGTCATCCTGTTGGTCAGCAAGTACACCTGATAGTTGTGAGGTGTATCACTGTACCCCACAAATATCCCCAACTCTACTGTCGGCTCAAGATTCTTCCATTCATCTTTGGTAACAAGGAAATATATCGATGACCCAAAAATCTTGAAGTGACCAACATCTAGCCTCTTACCGGAATAAGCCTCCTATGGTGTCTTCATCTCAAGTATCCAATGCGGGCTATGGTTTTGAACATAAACTAAACATGAATACACACATTTCATGAAAAAATGGATTTTCAGAGAGTTTGATACAACTCTGATTATCACATTAAATCACAGTTGTATCTATTTTCTCACCAAACAAACCAACTAAGATCTTCCTCATCAAGATGGCCTCACATGATGCCCGAATCACAACCATGTACTCTGCCTCTGCCGAGCTGAGTGCAACTGATTTTTGTTTCCTGATGTACCAAGAAACTATCGCTAACCCAATACTAAAGATCCCTACTAATGTGCTCTTCCTGTCGGATGGACTCCTTGCATAATCTGCATCCATGAGACCTTGAAGCTTCATTCCCTCTATCCGTTTGTAACATAATCCATACTGAGAAGTGCCCCCAAGGTATCTCAACACATGCTTTACTGCCTTCCAATACATCTTGGTAGGCCTAACCATCACTTGACTAAGCTAGTTAACTACATAGCACATATTCGGTTGTGTGTTCACCAAGTACATGAGTGTACTCACAATCTGATTATAAACAATAGCTTCCACTACTTCCCATGAAGTAGTATCCTCCTTCCTCCAGTTACTTGCTAGAGGAGACTCCATGGATTATTTTCTCTCCATGGAAAATATCTTGAGTATCTCGTTGGCATAATTTCCCTCAGACACAAACAACTACCCATCATTAAGATCTTAGAATATCTATTTATGCATTCTCCCTTGATGATGGAATCACTTGGTAGTCCGAAACGTTGGGTTCACAAAACTCTACAACAGGTCATTCCTCCTCTATCTAAAACTACCCATCACTCCGCCATACCTCCATGCCAAGAAAGTAATGCATCAACCCTATTTCTTCCATCTAAAACTCTCTTGAGAGGTCCTCCTTTCAATACTTTATCAGTTGATCATCACCTGTCAGTATGAGATCATCAACATAAAGTACAATAAGCAATAGTTTACCTTCCACCACTATGTGGTAGACATTCACATCCGCTTCACTCATCATGAAGCCCAACCCGATGAAGTAGTTATCTATCCCAGTGTACCAAGCATGAGGTGCTTACTTCAACCAATACAACTTTTGCTTGAGTTGACACAAATGTGACCCACGATCAAAGGTCTTAAAACCTTTAGCCTGCTCTACGTACACCTCTTCCTCAATCACGCCATTAAGGAAGGTTGTCTTCACATCCATCTAATGTATCTTCCCACCCATCTGTGTTGATAATGCCAATATAGATCTAATTAATGAGTACATTACAACATGAGAAAAGGTCTCATCATAGTCAATCCCTTCTACCTATGAAAATCCATGGGCTCGAAATCTAGACTTATACCTCTCTACACTAAGATGTGCAACTTTCTTTACCTTGTAAGGCCAATAGGAGCTCACCACTGACTTTTCCTCTTGTCTCAGGACCACATCCCAAACATTGTTACGAACTATGGAGTCATACTCCTCCACTATGGTATCAACCCAAACCAGCTGCTACACTACATCCTTAAAGGAATATAGCTTTGTTACAACACATTCACCTATAAGACCCACGTATCCAGTGTACCTCTCAGGTGACCTCCTCTACCTACACTGAGAAGTGGGTGCTCCCACATTCTCCCATGCATCATCCAACAATATGTCAGCCTCTCTGGTGCACTTTCTTCACTCTTTGGAAGATTATGCCTGAGTGGATGTCTCCACTCCTGGATCCTCTACATGTGGCTACTCCACATCAATCCGGGGCTCCTCAAACTTAGGAGCTAAAATCTCGTCATCCACATGTATCTCAATATCCCTCTCAAGGGAAACTCACATGGACTTCTCCTCATCGAATCTCACATCCCTACGAACCAATGTCATCCCGTTGGTCAGAAAGTACACCCGATAGTTGTGAGGTGTATCAGCGTACCCCACAAATATCCCCAACTCTGCTATTGGTTCAAGATTCTTCCATTCATATTTGGTCACATCAAAATATACCGATGACCCAAAAATCCTGAAGTGACCAACATCTGGCCTCTTACTAGAATAAGCCTCCTTTGGTGTCTTCATATCAAGTATCCGATGTGGGCTATGTGGGCTATGGTTATCAATTAACTAAAGATGAATACATTAATTTGCATGAATGAAAATGAAGAGTTACAGTCCAATTATCAACCATCACAAATCCTCTAAGCATCAGTCACATTTTCACATCTACAATGAACATAATGTTGGACAACACAATGCAAGAATCCATTACAATCATAGACATAGGAGATATAATTCCAGTCATAAATGTTTCATTGAACATCATAGTTCATAATTCAAATATACAAATGTAATACACCTAAAAGTGTCTTTTAAGATGGTTGGCAACTAAAGGAGGGACTTCCACTCTCCACCCAAAACAGGCCAGCTACAATGCAACTTTCGTGTAATTGACCACCCTAATTTGTATCCAGTTTCTGAGGGGATGGCTTCTCAGGGAAATTCACACCGAAGGCTTGGTTAAATAGTGGGAGTGTGGAGTCCACTATGCAGGTTTCTTATCAATTACCTTCTAGCAGTAAGTGTTGTAGTGACCTACCCTTTCCATTGAGTTCATTCATGGGGATTCACCCAAGGTCTAGATGGGTTATTTCTTAGTCTAAGAGTTAGAATCCACTATATAGGAGGATTATCAATTATCTCTTCATAGCAAGAACCACAAGTTTTTTCATCTATTATGCAGGTAGTTTATTCACTATTTCTTAAGCACCTTAGTGACTTAGAATGCCATATTAAGGTGATTTATCAACTATACAACAAACACCATAGGGATTAAGTTATCCAGTGAGCCTCTTATTGAACACAAATCTTAGAAAACAGAGTCGAGTGGCCTCAAACAGAGTTCCCAAGGGATATCACCCAAAATCACAGGGGTCTAATTCATGAATAGGGACGTCTAAACTAGCTTCAATATCATTCTATCTTTTACTATCATTGCTTCAACATCTCGATGTGATCTATGATCTTCATCGAGCTCTCTCTATTCTCAACTTCAGAGAGAATCAACTCCAATAATTGGGAAATATTGACAACCTTTTTCAGTTGTGTGTTCATTTGTTCTATTGTGCGTTTTTATTTTTCTTTTATAATGTCCCAATGTTCCCGTCTTTGCAACCTCTCACTATGCTTCTGAGGGAGCATTGGGCCTATCTCCCTAATTTGAAAAAGGGGATGGGCAATATCCCATGCCCCGATCGACCCGATCACTTCTCATCAGTTCTTGTTAAGAGGTGGCGCAATTGACCCACAACTAGTGGTTCAATATTAAGTTTAGGTATACATTTTTCAAGGAAAGAAATAAATTTTTCTCTGTCATTGGATCTGTATAGTCATCCACTCCTTCAATCAACCATCACAAAAGTTAATTGTATTTGCTTAAAACATATTTTATTAGCTAACTGTGGCTCCCACACTCACATTACAAAGTCATATTTACAAAAATGGAGGTAACATGAAATGGTTGTAACATGAAGATAGTCTCTCCTATTTTAAGAATTTCAACTCGATATATCTCAATGTCCTCAACCTTCCCAATTGTGAGCCACTTACCCCAAACTCTATGTATTCTAGAGTAAACTATTACATGCTCTATAGGAACATTTGAAATGGTGTTCATGGCATCGAGGGAATCATAAGGAATTTTGAGATACAAAATGTTAGTTCTTCAAGGGAATCACAGATTTTCAAATTAGAATTTTCCTCTGAAATTCCTAGTACCTGATTTAGATAAATATAATAATTTCCCTTAGTTTCTATTTATATAGTATATTTCCTTCCTTTAAATAAGGGATTTGTACATATTTAACTTATCATGCTTTAAATATTCATCAGAAGCCTCTCTAAGTGCTTTTCTATCAATTTTACAATTGTTATCATGCCAAAGGATGGTCTTATGTTACTCTTTTTACATAGCACCTTGATAGAGAACTTATTAACGAAAGACATGGATTATAGTAAAATTATGTTAGACATACTTGATGTTTTCCTTATAATTTTTTTAGAGGTTTAAATCCCTATTTAAATCCTTAAAAAAAATATCAAATTTAATTTTATCAAAAATTAGGTGCCTTGATTCTCAACATTCTCTTACAGGGTTTTATGGTGTATGGAAAGGTTTAGAGTTAAGGTTGAAGGTGTAGAAAATCCTATAGATTCACAATCTCATGCAATGTACTAAAGCACAGGACAAGAATCTACTTCTACTTTCAACCGGTGGAAGCTAATAGATTGATGAAAACAATATGAACAAGAAGAAGATAAATCAATGTCACATAATAGAAGATGTATATGGGGAATCCACTACTCAAAACCCTGCTATCTATATTGCATATATCATAAATATGAGTGAAGATACAAAGCATGTTGTCACTAGAACAATTCCGAACAAGTATGCTCAACTCTCTCAGCTCACAAGCTAGCTCTTGGAAAACACTTAGCCAAGCTCGAAGCTCTCCAATCCCCTAATCTCTTACGTTATTCCTAGGATGAATAGCCCATATTTAAAGGGAATTCATGCTTCCAAAACTATGCAATCCAAACATAGGATCAATCTCTAATGCATGCATGATATTTACACTCTAATATATAATACAACTGATACTACATTGTCCCAACGCTCTAGTCTCAATTGGGTCTTTCTCGAAATCGACATGCATGAGTTTATGATGAGAGAATCTTTAGTTAACTAGAGTGACACTTGTGGATGAAGTAGTGCACCAACTTAATCTTAACTCTCTATTAGTTCATCAAATGATTTGGAACTAATTTAACTTAACTTAACTTAGTAAACCGAGTGATTTGATTTCCAACTCAATTTAAACCCATACTAGACCCCTAAAACTTAGGGAGAACACATACATGATTACAGAAAGACACCCAAATCGAAATTCCTAAGCTAATTAAGTTAATTAAAAATAATTAACTATTTACAAGTTTTTATGAGAATAGAATTCAATTTTAATTCTCAGTTTAATTTAAGGAAAAATTAAACTAGAATTTCTTATTGCCATTTCTCTACACTCACTCACAACAACAAAGGTATTATCAGCTACCCCGATCCTATCTCTGTGAAAATCAAATTTACATCTTAACAATGCCTTTGCCAAAATGTCACCATCTTGCTACTCCATTCAAATGTAATCTAACAACATAATCCACCTCAATACATTGTCTTTGAGATGATGATATCATATACAAATATGGTTGGACCGATCATGAAAAACTAGATTTTCAAAGAGTTTGATACAACTCTAATTATCACAGTAAATCACATTTGGATCTATTTTCTCACCAAACAAACCAACCAGGATCTTCCTCATCCAAATGGCCTCACATAATGCCTAAACCACAACCATGTACTCTTCTTCTACTAGACTGAGTGGAACCGATCTTTGTTTCCTGTTGTACTAAGAAACTGTTGCTAACCCAATACTGAATATCCCTCCGAATGTGCTCTTCCTGTCAGATGGACTCCTTGCACAATCTACATCTGTGAGACCTTGAAGCTTCATTCCCTCTGTCCACTTGTACCATAATCCATACTGAGAAGTGCCCCCGCAGTATCTCAACACATGCTTTACCACCTTCCTATACATCTTGGTAGGCCTTACCATAACTTGACTAAGCTGGTTAACTGCATAGCACATATTCGGTCATGTGTTCACCAAGTACATGAGTGAACCCACAATCTGCCTATAAACAATAGCTTCCACTACTTCCCTAAAAGTAGTATCCTCCTTCCTGCAGTTACCTGCTAGACGAGTCTCCATGGGTTTGTTACTCTCCATGGAAAATATATTGAGTATCTCATTCGCATACTTTCCCTCAAACACAAACAACTACCCATTACCTGCCATACCTCCATGCTAAGAAAGTAATGCATGAGCCTTGTTTCTTTCATCTAAAACTCTCTTGCAAGGTCCTCCTTGCAATACTTTATCAGCTAATCATCACCTGTCAGTATGAGATCATCAACATAAAGTACAATGATCAATATTTTACCTTCCACCACTATGTGGTACATGTTCGAATTTGCTTCACTCTTCATGAAGCCCAACCTGGTGAAGTAGCTATCTATCCTGTTGTACTAAGCATGAGGTGCTTGCTTCAACCCATACAACTCCTTCTTGAGTCGACACACATGTGACTCATGATCAAAGGTATTAAAACCTTCAAGTTGCTCTACGTACACCTATTCCTTAATCATTCCATTAAGGAAGGTTGTCTTCACATCCATCTGATGTATCTTCCAACCCATCTGTGTTGATAATGCCAATATAGATCTATTGATGAGTACCTTGCAAAAGGAGAAAAGGTCTCATCATAGTCAGTCCCCTCTACCTGTGAAAATCCATGGGCCACAAATCTAGCCTTATACTTCTCCACACTAGGGTATGCAACATGCTTTACCTTGTAAGGTCAACAAGAGCTCACCACTGACTTTTCCTCTTGTCTCGGGACCACATCCCAAACATTGTTACGAACTATGGAGTCATACACCTCCACTATGGCATAAACCCAAACCGGCTGTTGCACTACTTCCTTAAAGGAAGATGGGTTTGTTACAACACATTCACATATAAAAGCCATGTATCCAGTGTACCTGTCAAGTGACCTCCTCTACCTGAACTGATAATTGGGTGCTCCCACGTTCTCGCATGCATCATCCAACAATCTGTGAGCCTCTCTAGTGCTATTTATTCCTTCTCTGGAAGATTATGACTGAGTGGATGTCTCCACTCCCAGATCCTCTACATGTGGCTACTCCACATCAATCCCATGATCTTCAACCTTAGGTGCTAAAATCTCCTCATCCGCACGTATCTCAATATCCCTCTCAAGGGAAATTCACATGGCCTTCTCCTCATTGAATCTGACATCCCTACGAACCACTGTCTTCCTGTTCATCGACAAGTACACCCGATAGTTGCGAGGTGTGTTAGTGTACCCCAAGATTCTTTCGTACATCTTTGGTCACATAGAAATATACCGATGACCAAAAATCCTAAAGTGACCAACATCTGGCCTCTTACCGGAATAAGCCTCCTCTGGTGTCTTCATCTCAAGTATCCAATGTGGGCTATGGTTCGAAACATAAACCATTGTGTTGCATGCCTCAACCCACAAGTGTAGGTGTAGGCCCTGATCATGCAACATCACTCTCACTGCCCCTACTAGGCTTCTGTTCTTCCTCTCGACCATGCCATTCTCATGAGGGTTATGCTGTGTCTTCAACTCCTGTTTAATCCCTTCCATTGCACAAAAGTTCTTAAACTTGTTTTGACATACTCACCACCATTATCACTCCATAGAGATTTAACCTTCTTGATTGACTCTTTCTACACCAATTCTTTAAACTCACAAAAATTTGTGAAATTTTGATCCCTTTTTTGCATGAAAAATATCCAACATTTTCAAGAAAAGTCATTTACTAATATAACATAATACATCTGTTAGGTCGTCGATGCTATCGAGAATGGTCCACACACATTTGAATGGACTCGCTCTATAATAGCCTCTGCTCGAGTATCTTTGTCATGAAAGGAAGGCTTGGTGTATTTTCCCAAATTACATCTCCTGCACGTATCAAATTTCTCAATGGTACCTTTTAGAAGACCGGTAGAGATATTCTACAATATATTCAAAGCCCCATGATGCAAGTGGCCAACTCACGTGTGCCACAACTCTCCAATGTCTCAACTCTACAACCTTTCTTCTTTTTGCTCAAAGCAACACACTCCTCTACCTTTAGCTTATAGAGATTCTTCACCCAAATCTCTATCTTCATTACATGACCCGAAGCTATGTTTCAAAGAAACACCTTTCCTTCCAAGAAGATCACATCATAGCCTCTATTCTCAAGCATGGGAACAGATACCAAGTTCTTCTTTAGCCCAGGAACATACATAAAATTCTTCAAGGTGAGTGGAGACCCATTCTCCCTCTAAAAACTAATCCTGCCCAATCCAGTAACACTATACTTCCCATCATCACCCATCTTGATATGCATATGGATATCTTTCTCCTCCAGGTCGTTGAATAACTCTTTGTCGCCAGTAATTTGGAATGAAGCTCCACTGTCTAAGTACCATACACTTCCCATCATTAATGACACCATGCATGAAATGAGGTAAAAGTCTAATTGGAATTGACAGGTGAAACCTGCCGCTCCTTTTGAGGACTTCTTCTTGGATGTCTTAAGTGGACAATTTGTAGCAAAATGGCCCAGCTCATGACAATGAAAGCACTTAAATTTCATCATGTCTTTCTTCTTACCTCCATGATAAGAATCTGATTTGGAATGGGAATCCTTCCCTTTTCCATTCTTCGCCTTAATCACCAAGGCATAGTTCTCTTCATCGTCAATATTTGATGAAGAGACATCCCTAGTGTTCCTCCTAATCTCCTCTTACATCAAATCCGACCACAGTCGTTCCCAATTTGGCAGCTTCTCCTGACCATTGACAGAGTCGTCATAAATATGTAAACTCTTTGGGATTCCTAGAAGAGGAAGACTCACCATATCATCCTCAAAAACCATGATTCAAACACTTCCAAGTTCATCACAACATTGAGTGAACTTGGTTAAGTATTTTGAAATAGTCTCACGTTTCTGCATTATGATTTTTTGAAGTTTTTCCTCCAGTGCCAATTTCCTTTGGTCACTCTTGTTTTGATATAAGTCCATCAATGTTTTCCATAGCATACAGAGTTTCCTTACCATGGAGATTCAAGACAATGTGGTCTCGAACTCCCTCAAGGGTTATCTGCCTCGTCGTCGCCACACACTTTTTCCAATTGACCAAATTCTCTCCATCCGATGTTGCTGGCTTAGGAAGTTCTTGATCAACGAATTCCTTCAAACCATTATCCTATAGCACAACCTCCATTCTATCCCTTGAGGATATAAAATTTCAACTGAATTCTAAGGCACAGTCGAGCAGAAAACCATAGAATGCCATCTGTTGATCCAGAATTATGTATTTCAAAATTTAATTTTATCTCTAACCCAAAACTCAAAACTTTGAAATATCCTCTAGTATACTATTCTCAGCTCTGATACCATGTAGAAAGTCATGTAGATTCACAATATCATGCAATGTACTTAATCACAGGACAAGAATTTACTTCTACTTTCAACCATTGGAAGCCAATAGATCGATGGAAACAATATGAAGAAGAAGATAAATCAATTACACATAACACAAGATGTATTTGTGGAAAGCCACTGCTCAAAACTCCATTATCTGTATTGCATATATCATAAATATGAGTGAATATACAAAGCTTTTTCTCACTAGAACAATTCCGCACAAGTATGCTCAACTCTCTCAACTCACAAGCCAGCTCTTGGCTAACACTTAGGTAATTCTGCAGCTCTCCAATTCCCTAATCTATTGTGTTATTCCTAGGATGAATAATCTGTATTTAAAGGGAATTCATGCTTCCAAAACTGCAAAATCCAAACATAGGATCAATCTCTGATACATGTATGATATTTACACTCTAGTAAATAATACAACTGATAGTACACTGTCTCTACACTCTAGTCTCAACTGGTTCTTTCTCAAAATCAACATGCATGAGTTTCTGATGAGGGAATCTTCAGTTAACTAGAGTGACACTTGTGGTTGCACCAATGCACCAACCAAGTGTTGATTCCCTATTAGTTCCAAAAACAATTTGGAACTAATTTAACTTAAATTAACTCAGTAAACTAAGTGATCTAATTTCCAACTCAATTTAAACTCATATTGGACCCCTAAAACTTATGGAGAACATATACATGAATACAGAAAGACTTCCAACTCAAAATTCCTAATTTAATTAAGTTAATTAAACTTAATTAACTATTTCCAAGTTTCTATGAGAATAGAATTCGATTTTAATTCTCAGTTTAATTCAAAGACAAATTAAACTATAATTTCTTATTGCCATTTCTCAGCAAAAGGTATAAGATTAGAGTCAGGTTCATGATCATTTAAAAGGTAAAAATTTATTATTTGGTTGGAAACAAAGATATCATATATAATCTAACTCACAAAACTACTATTTATACAATCTTCTACCTAAAGTTTAGTGAGTTAATTATGCCATTGAAAATTATTAGGTATCGAGAACTACAACGCTTCACTAGCTCGATACAAAATAAATTCAAAGTAAAATATGCAAAGTTTCTTTTGTATCTGCTAGCTAAAGAAAATTCCTCATATAACCATAGAGGAATATGGTCTAGATCATTGCTTAGAAGAATAACTTGTTAGTTCTATTTTTGGCATTAAATTCTCCTAATAAGAGGATATTACCTTCAGTTCTCAAACTATGAATATCTTGTTCTACAGTATTATAGGGGCAATTTTTATCAAGATATCTTTCCCTATAAAAATGTAGAATTAATAGGCATGAAATAACAAATTTAAATATAAATGATCTTAACATTAATGTCAATATTTATATCCAAATGTATTGATTGAGAGAGTCTATCTTATGAAGTCAAATGTGAGGAGAAATATTGTTTATTAATGTTGGACACCTAATTTGTTAGGGTAGAATGTAGAGAGTTACTAGAAGTCCAAGAAATCTTGGAAGTTGAATTCAATAATAAAAATTTTCTATTTATATGTTTACAATTAACAAAATACGACTTTTTTATTCTCTCATTCTAGTTTCACATTCCAATAGTGATATCAAAATTGAGTGCTCCTCTTCCCAAACCTACCTTTCCCCTTCCTCCTCAATTTTAGTATTTAGAGTGAGATATATTTTTGGAATCAATTTTGATGATTTGGTTTTCTAGTTGTGATGTGTTATGATCAGAGATGTAAATTTATAATCCATCTGGTGAGAAATATGAAACAACGTGGGTGAAAAATTCTCGTTAACGAAGGTCCATTAAATATTGTGTAAACCCAGAAAGAAGCAGAATAGTCGGAATCCTTTGCTACCATTAGTATTTATGATCACTGTAAGAACGTATAATGTAATTGGTGAATATCCAATGAGCATAGGAAGTTCAAAAAACATATTGTAATCCTTCTTGTAGTTTGTAATGTGATTGACTAGGATATTTTTCATTTAAGTGTAATTCTTTGTAATGATGGTGTGATGCTCTTAGTTAACCAACTGTAATGTGTTGCGATGTGACTAAAATTGCATTGTTTCTCTTAGTATGGTGATGCTATCAATTGAATTGGTCTGATGTGTTGTTGTAGGTATTAATCATGACTATTATATAAGAGTCTCGAGTTTGATTTTGGAACCCCTATGCTCAATTGTTAAGATTGATTTAGTCTCTATCTCTCGAGTTTGATTTTGAATCCACTGTGCTCATTTGTCATGCTTGATTCAGTCTCTCTTGCTCTTCCTTGTCTAATTATCTTGGGCCCAAATTTGTCATTGGACATAAAATATTATAACTTTGATGTAGTTTATGTTGTTATCAGTGTTATTAGTCTTAGAGGGTAATGAATGACATTATGAGGGGCGAATATGTAGATACCTCATTCCATTTCACTATTCATTTTTTATTTCTCCTCTCTATCCAACTATTGGTGCCTAGGAATTTATCAACTCTTTTGTTTCTTCTGCACATGAGATTATAATGAAGCTAAAAATTTAGTTTGTGGATTGGTGTCCCACTAGGTTCAAGTGACCTTCCCAAGGTCTAGAGGACCATCTCTATGATTTCCAACTCCATGAGTGTAGCAAAGCTCTTCTCTAACATTGATCATAAGTTCGATCTTATGTACACTAAGCATGCCAGAAGAGAACCGCCATGTAGTATTCTACTAATTTTCGATTGTAAAATTGTGTTGAATGGTTTCAAACTTTTGGACTATTGCAATGTTTTCCTCCACAAGGCAATTGGTAAAGCATCCTCTATAATGTTGGTGCATAAAATTTGACCAAGTTAGAGTAGATGGATTTTATTTTTTGTGTGGATTCTGGGTGCTTCGAGAAATTATGGTGCCTATCCTTACAAAGCTTTTAGAAACCCTCTATGTTCCTTGTTTATTTTCTCATGACATGTTTCCCTTTTTCATAAGGAAAATTTTAGAGGATAATATTCGTAAATGCCCTAATTTTCCATTCTTTTCCAATATTTATAGTGTAATTATTTTCTTATGTTAAAAATTCCCAAAATTTTACATAGACTATATAAAATAATTAGACATTTAAATATTTTTATAAAAATATCGCTAAACATTTTATAGTTTGCATGATAGTAACTAGTAAGATTCACCCAAAATTCTAAACTTTATGATAAATTTCCATCCTTAAATTTTCCTTGCTTTTTGGTTATTCAGTTATCATCAACTTTATAGTGTACCATTTTGCATAGTTGGAATGCCTTACCTTGGGTTTGTTATGGTATCATAATAAAATATTCCACGACTAGTTTATGAATCTCTATAATGCTATTCGAGATCATCACTATCATATTTTTTAATTTTTAAATTCAAGTTGTACAATTTCGTTAGTCGAGGGATAATTTTCAGTTTATTTAAGGAATATAACTTATAATGATTTCCTTTCTACTAAAAGAAAGATTTTCCGTCCAAAAGGCTTTTTGTATTTAGTTCCTGTGTGTTTTCCCTAAGAAATTGGGCAGTTTTAAGGAAGAAAAGTTATCAAAAAAGTTTGGTGAAAACCTTTGCGAAGGGATAAGAAGTGGTTTATGGGGAAGCAAGTAGTGTAGCTATATTTGTGTATTCAATGTCATTAAACACCAATGCATATATAAGTGTTCATTCTCATGTTGAAGGCTTTCCCTTTGTCTCTTCGTTTTCTCCTTCAACATTTTAAATATTGCATCAACTACTATCTATTTTTTACTTGTTGAATTTGCATTGTAAGTGGGTGCATTTTCGGTTGAAGTCGACACCCTTATTTTTCTAAGATTTAGTTTTTATAAAATTACTTGAATTACTAATGTATTAGACTTATTGAACATTGTCATACTCTTTATTATTAATAACATAGTGAAAATCAACAAGGACACTCTCTCTGACATTCGACCGAGTTTTTGCAACTCAAATCTCAGCCACAACTAAATGAGATACAATAGAAGCATTATCAATATGAACTAGATATTTTTCAAAAAAATGTCTTTTTGAGTATAAAGTTGACTTGCATCAGTAGTTAGAAATTTATCAAAATAAGAGGCCATTGCAAAAGTAGATTTGCATAAAGATGCAAAGGTTTAGCCTACACTTCCCAAGCCCATCATCATACCTTGGGAAGAAGTTCTTAAGAACAAGATCAAAACTACTCTTGGATATGACAAGGATGTGTCCTTTGATAGTTCAAACTATTCCAATCCCATCTAGTTTCATAGTGCTAGGTTTCTTCAAGATGATTCATCTTCACATGCTCTTGTTCCATGACCATAACAAATTTGCAGATGCCATCATTGTAATCAAATTAGCCATGTAAGAGATTAGTGTTTTGATCTTCACCCTTGTGAGAATTGTGGTAAACACACTCATCATTCAAACAAATTTTCTAGAAACAAAACTCTGGCAAGGAAAAAGATTCACCTCGGATGGATCACTTCTTGGTAATGGTATTCAAAAACTAAGAAGATATCTTGGTCATACCATAAATTAATTTCTCGAGTATTGACAAGTTGCAGTAGATATTTCTGCATCTTCCCGCTTTGTATATGATAGGGGGGAATTGATGATCAACTGCGTGCTTCGAAGATTTATCAAGCAAGTATGAGTCATAGCCTAAACCAGAGCCAACTACCAGAGCTTAGATCTAGAATCAGCCAAAGCAAGTTTTAGAGTTATGTTCAAAGACAAATTTATGCTCCATGAGTATGTTTTTTGTTGTTCTCATCTTCAAATCATTAGCAGGGAGCACGTCCACTAGAAGAAGACTTGAAGTGCAACTCATGCCCATTCTTCCATTTCGGTTGCACTTTCCAACACTTATACCATCAACTATTCTTCCAATCCCTTTGTGATAGGATTTCTTATTCCATGTTAACCATAAGTAATAATTATATTTATAATAACTAAATTTCTGAAACATATTTTTACACCAAATTTTGATAGTCTTTCTAAGAGATTATGATCTCCTAGGTGACCACTTTATGCTAAAGGATCATCACTGACATGCATTTTATGTTTCAAGATGTTACTATTGTCTTCTATTTAAAAGTAGTTTCAATTGATTTATTAAAACAAATCATAAACTTGCTTTCACTAACTCTTTATTATAAGGTTACCTAATAACATTTTCAAGTTCCACTTGTACAAATAATATGACTAGAGTTCAAGTTAGTCTTTTGGGTAAAGTGCCCATCCGTTTGAGCTCCACACCGTGGGATAATCATAAATTTAATTCATTTTATGTATAAAGATGTTGACGGTGACTTGTGATGTTGAACTACTTTCACTTGATTTTAAAAAAAAATCATAAGCATATTGTCACCAACCCTTTACTGCCAAACACTATGTATGGGAAAATCATTAAAGTCACTTTTATGTCTTTTGATCCGAAAGTAGTTTCAATTGATTAAAAAATAATCATAAATGTACTTTCTCAAATTCTTTTTAAAAACACTACATTTGGAAATTCCACTTGGAAAGATCATATAATTAAGCCCAATGTTTCAATACTTGTAATCTAGAGATGTTTGTAATAGAATGGTTGATAATGATAAATTTATAGAGTACATATAAGAACATTAATTTAATTTCGCATTAAATGAGTGGAATGAACCTTTTCTCTGATTTTTCCATTCCTTTTCTCTAGAATATGTTGCATAGAAACTTTTTACTCATTGGAAATTCCAGTACATGAACACATATGGAAATAGATCATCAAATGTAAATCTCCCATTTAGAATGTTTATAATATTTATTTATTTATGTACATTAATAATTTTTGGGTAAGTTAGATTGACTTTATTCACTTTGTAAGGTGTCTTGCTACGGGCTTTTATAAGCTAAATAGAATAACTTTGACTTTCCATGGCTAAAGGTGACAACGAGGTAGTGATTAGACTCTCATCCATCCTAATGAGTGCATAGTAAAGTGACATTGAAGGCACAAAGTAGAAAGAGGATTAGGGAGTACCATTGCCTAGGGAGGCACTAATAGCCACCGACATTGTGCTTTACACATGCACAACCCGAACAATATAATGCACAACCTGAACAATATAATAACGTTTCAATATTGTGCTTTACACATGCACAACCCAAACAATTATCTCTCTTTCTTTACAAAATAATATAATAATGTTTCAATATATCACTCTTTTTTTACAAAAATACCTATTCTTTTAAAAAAATGGTTATCCAGGTCTCCAAGATAACAAAAGAAAGGCCAGCACATACACATAATATCCTCCTTTAATACCTTGTCTACCATAATATTGAGAATAATCACTTTTTTGGCATAAAAAATTATGATTTGAGCATCAGTTGGTTGATCGACATCATGCATGAGAATAAGGCGGTGATTGATTGACATTATTACCAGTATCAAAAAATGTATGACTACAATCTTGTCTTTACAAAATAAACGGTTTCTCTATTAAAATTATCCAATTATAATTATAATTTTGAAAAACTAATCTTAACCAAACATTAATAAAATATTAAAAAAAAACTTTTTTTTTTCTCTTAAAATTATCGAATTATAATTATAATTTCGAAAAATTAATCTTAACCCAACATAATAAAATATTAAAAAACTGGAAATTATATTGCAAACTATTTTATCTATTAACTAATTAATTAAGGTATACCATTTAAAATTATATATATTACAAGTATATCTATTGTATTCCAGCACTATATTTCTATATGTTATAGCGATAAGTGGTAGGTTTTGTCAAAATAAGTTATGTGAGAATAAAATAGTTTTAAGAAATTATATATATTAAAATTATATGTATTGTATTCCACTATTATATGCATCATAGTTCTATATTTCTATACGTTATAGCGATAAGGAGTAGGCTTTGTCAAAAGTAAGTTAGACGAGAATAAAACATAATTCCTAGAGGCTTTGATTCATGGACCAGATGTATGCATTCCCTTAACTAAATGAAAAAAGTAAATCTAATCAACGAGTAATTATGTTCGCAATATATGTAGTTATATGCTAAGCTTATAAGAATTAGGGATACGGAAGACGGTGGAAATGGATTGTAACATAAGGAAAACAGACTTGAGATCAAAGGGCTGGTGGCTGTCCCTTTCTCTGGTTACACTTTGTTTACACCGCAGGATTATAATACTTGCTTTTTTGGTCATCATTCCTTCTGTAAGTTTGGAAAATAAAAATTCATTTAACATGTTGACCTCATTTCTGGAGACTTTTAGCTGACATTTGCTATAAGTCTCATACATCATAAACTCTCCCAGTGGTCCGATGGGTAAAATGGCCCAATGGGATCCACAAGATATAATTATGCTTAGTTGGGTTCTTCCATTGAAATGGCTCACATACATCACTCCACACGTATGTTTTATGCACGATGGTTGATGGCCCATACCAGCTAATTTACATTGAGCCTTTCAACACAAAGGTTCATGCAACTGCTCGGGGATTTCATAGCCCAATGGGGCACACTTGTCATAGTTCCAATGGGACGAGCTTCCACCCTCAATCCTTCAATGTTGGGATTTTCCCTTGCTTATGTGCATTGAGTTATTTCTCCGTGTCCGTCCCAAAGACCACTAGAACAACATTTGGGGTTCTAAAAAATAAATTGGAAACAACCCTAAACACCAATTTCTTTTTTGTGTTTTATGGCAAAGGAACCTGAGGTGTTGAAAACCCCAACTTTATAAGTATTGACAAGTAATATGGGTAGGTTCCCCTAATGCCAACCAGCACTAGCTTTTGAAACCTAAAGTGGGCAAGGCCCCAATCATAATTTTAGATAGTTTTCCAATGTTGCAAAAGCGGAAATGTGCCAATTAATAGAACTGTGTTGATGTCTTACCGACTAGTTAAACTTACCTCAATAAATGTGATTTATCAACTAACTAAATATGAATACACAAATTTGCATCAATGAACATGAAGAGTTACAATCCATTTATCAACCATCGCAAATCCTCTAAGCATAAATCACATTTTCACATCTACAATGAACATAATATTGGTCAACACAATGCAATAATCCTTTAAAATAATAGACATACGAGATATAATTCCATACATAAATGTTTCATTGAACATCATAATTCATAATTCAAACATACAAATGTAATACACCTAAAAGTGTCTTTTAAGATGGTTGGAAACTAAAGGAGGGACTTCCACTCTCCACCCAACATAGGCTAGCTACAATGCAACTTTCATGTAGTTGACCACCCTTATTTGTATCCAATTTCGAGGGGATGGCTTCTCAGGGAAATTCACACCAAAGGATTGGTTAAACATTGAGAGTGTGCAGTCCACTATGTAGGTTTCTTATCAATTATCTTCTAGCAGTAAGTGCCATAGTGACCTACCTTTTCCATTGAGTTCATTCACAGGGATTCACCCAAGGTCTAGATGGGGTATTTCTTAGTCTAAGAGTTAGAATCCAAAATATAGGAGGATTATCAATTATCTCTTCATAGCAAGCACCACATGTTTTCATCTGTCATGCATCTAGTTTATTCACGATTTTGTAAGCACCTTAGTGACTTAGAATGCCCTATTCAGGTCGTTTATCAACTATACAACAAACACAATAGGGATTAAGTTATCGACTGAGCCTCCTAATGAACACAATGCTTAGAAAACACAGTTGAGTGGCCTCAAACATAGTTCACAAGGGATATCACCCAAAATCACAGGGGTCTAATCCATGGACGGGGCTATGCAAACTAGCTCTAATATTGTTCTATCTTTTACTATCATTACTCCAATATCTTGATGTGATCTATGATCATCATTGGGCTCTCCCTATTCTCAATGTGAGAGAGAACCAACTCCAACAACTGGGAAATAGTGACAACCTTTTTTAGTTGTGTGTTCATTTGTTCTATTGTGTGTTTTTATTTTTCTTTTATAATGTCCCAATGTTCCCCTCTTCGCATCCTCTTACTATGTTTCTGAGGGGGCATTGGGCCTATCTCCCTGATTTGAAAAAGGGGATGGGCACTATCCCATGCCCCCATCGCCCCAATCACTTCTCATCAATTCCTATCAAGAGGTGGATCAATTGACCCGCAACTAGTGGTTCACTATTAAGTTTAGGTATACAAAAGAAAGGAATTTTTCGCCGGTAATTGGATCTGTACAGTCATCCCCTCCTTCAGTCAACCATCACAAAAGTTAATTTTATTTGTTTAAAACATAATTTATTAACTAACTGTGGCTCCCACACTCACATTACAAAGTCATCTTTACAAAAATGGAGGATATATGAAAGGGTTGTCACATGAAGATAGTCTCTCCTATTTTAAAATTTTCAACTTGATATCTCTCAATGTCCTCAACCTTCCCAATTGTGAGCCACTTACCCCAAAATCTATGTATTCTAGAGAAAAATATTACATGCTCTATAGGAACATTGGAAATGGTGTTCATGGCATCAAGGGAATTATAAGGAATTTTAAGATAGAAATGTTAGTTCTTCAAGGGAATCATAGACTTACAAATTAGAATTTCCCTAAAATTCCTACTGTCTGATTTAGATAAATTTAATAATTTCCCTTGGTTTTTATTTATATAGTATATTTCCTTCCTTTAAATAAGGGATTTGTACATATTTAACCTATCATGCTTTAAATATTTATTAGAAGCCTTTGTAAGTACTTTTCTATCAATTTTACAGTTGCTATTATACCAAAGAATGGTCTTATGTTACTCTTTTTACATAGCACCTTGATAGAGAACTTATTAATGAAAGACATGGATTGTAGTAAAATTATGTTAGACATACTCCATGTTTTCCTTATAAGTTAAGAGGTTTAAATCCCGATTTAAATCCTTTAAAAAAATATCAAATTTAGTTTTACCAAAAAGTAGGTGCCTTGATTCACAACATTCTCTTACATGGTTTTATGGTGCATGGAAAGGTTTAGAGTTAAGGTTAAAGGTGTAGAAAATCTTGTAGATTCACAAGCTCATGAAATGTACTAAAGCATAGGACAAGAATCTACTCCTACTTTCAATCGGCGGAAGCCAATAGATCGATGAAAATAATATGACCAAGAAGAAGATAAATCAATGTCACATAGCACAAGATGTATCTAGGGAAAGCCACTGCTCAAAACCCCACTATCAGTATTGCATATATCATAAATATGAGTGAATATACAAAGCTTCTTGTCACAAGAAAAATTCCGAACAAGTATGCTCAACTCTCTCATCTCACAAGCTAGCTCTTGGCCAACACTTAGCCAAGTTTGAATCTCTCCAACCCCCTAATCTGTTATGTTATCACTAGGATGAATAGCTCGTATTTAAAGGGAATTCATGCTTCCAAAAACTGCACAATCCAAAGATAGGATAAATATCTGATGCATGCATGATATTTACACTCCATTAAATAATGCAAATGATAGTACGCTGTCCCAAAACTCTAGTCTCAACTGGGTCTTTCTCAAAATCGACATGCATGAGTTTCCGATGAGAGAATATTTAATTAACTAGAGTGAAACTTGTGGATTCACTAGTGCACCAACTTATTGTTAACTCTCTATTAGTTCCACAAACATTTTGGAACTAATTTAACTTAACTTAACTCATTAAACTGAGTGATCAGATTTCAAACTCAATTTAAAATCATACTAGACCCCTAAAACTTAGGGAGAAAATATACATGACTACAGAAAGACTTCCAACTCGAAATTCCTAAGATAATTAAGTTAATCAAACTTAATTAACTATTTACAAGTTTTTATGAGAATAGAATTCGATTTTAATTCTCAGTTTAATTCAAGGACAAATTAAACTAGAATTTCTTGTTGTCGTTTCTCAACACTCCCTCTCACCAAGAAAGGGATTATTAGCTACCCCGATCCTATCTCTATGAAACTCGAATTTACATCTTGACAATGCCTTTGTCAAAATTTCACCATCTTGCTCCTTCATGGAAATCTAATATAATAACATAATCCACCTCAATACACAATCTTTGAGATGATGATATCGGATATAAATATGCTTGGACCGATCATGAAAAACTGGATTTTCAGAGAGTTTGATACAACTCTGATTATCATAGTAAATCATAGTTGAATATATTTGCTGACCAAACAAACCAATCGGGATCTTCCTCATCCAAATGGCCGCACATGATGCCTAAATCGCAACCATGTACTCTACCTCTGCCGAACTGAGTGCAACCAATCTCTGTTTCCTATTGTACCAAGAAAATGTCGTTGGCCCAATATTGAAGATCCCTTCTAATGTGCTCTTCCTATCGGATGGACTCCCTTCCCAAGCTACATCAGTGATACCTTGAAGCTTCATTCCCTCTATCTGTTTGTACCATAATACTTACTAAGAAGTGCCCCCGAGCTATCTAAACACATGCTTTACCACCGTCCAATACAGCTTGTTAGGCCCAACCCTCACTCGACTAAGCTAGTTATCTACATAGAACATATTCGGTCATAGTTCACCAAGTACATGAGTGAATCCACAATATTGCTGTAAAGAGTACCTTCCACTACTTCCCCTGAAGTAGTATCCTCCTTCCTCCAGTTAGCTGCTAGAGGAGTCTCCATGGGTTTGTTTCTCTCCATGGAAAATATCTTGAGTATCTCATTGGCATACTTTCCCTGAGACACAAACAACTCCCCATCACCCTGTCATACCTCCAAGCCAAGAAAGTAATGCATGAGTCATGTTTCATTCATCTAAAACTCTCTTGCAAGTTCCTCCTCGCAATAATTTATCGGTTGATCATCACCTGTCAATATGAGATCATTAACATGAAGTACAATGATCAACAATGTACCTTCCACCACTATGTGATACATGTTTGCATCCGCTTCACTCTTCATGAATCCCAACTCGGTGAAGTAGCTATCTATCCTCGTGTACCAAGAATGAGGTGCTTTCCTCAACCCATACAACTCTCTCTTAAGACGACACACATGTGACTCGCAATCAAAGGCCTCGAAATCTTCAAGCTGCTCTATGTACACCTCTTCTTCAATCATGACATTAAGAAAGGTTGTCTTCACATCCATCTGATGTATCTTCCAACCCATCTTTGTTGATAATGCCAATATAGATACGATTAATGAGTACCTTGTCGTAGGAGAAAAGGTCTCATCATAGTCGATCCCCTCTACCTCTGAAAATCCATGGGCCACAAATCTAGCCTTACACTTCTCCACACTATGATATGTAAATTGCTTTACCTTGTAAAGCCAACAAGAGCTCACCACCAACTTTTCGTCTTGTCTCGAGTCCGCATCCCAAACATTGTTATGAACTATGGAATTATACTCCTCCACTATGGCATCAACACAACTCCGCTATTTCATTACTTCCCGGTACAACACATTCGCTTATAAGAGCCATGTATCCAGTGTACCTCTCAGATGACCTTCTCTGCCTACACTGAGAAGTGGGTGCTCCCACATTCTCCCATGCATCATCCAACAATCTGTCAACCTCTCTGGTGTACTTTCTTCCCTCTCTAGAAGATTATGCCTAAGTGGATGTCTCCACTCTTGGATCCTCTACATGTGACTACTCCACATCAAATTGAGGCTCCTCAACCTTAGGAGTTAAAATATCCTCGTCTGCATGTATCTCAATATACCTCTC
Source organism: Pinus tabuliformis (assembly GCA_031772625.1). Classification (NCBI taxonomy): domain Eukaryota; kingdom Viridiplantae; phylum Streptophyta; class Pinopsida; order Pinales; family Pinaceae; genus Pinus; species Pinus tabuliformis. Next base: position 994,873,266 of record CM062810.1, on the reverse strand, counting down.
AAGGGAAGCTCACATGGCCTTCTCTTCATCTGATCTAACATTCCTGTGAACCACAGTCATCCTGTTGGTCGGCAAGTACACCCGATAGTTGTGAGGTGTATAAGTGTACTGCACAAATATCCCCAATTCTACTGTCAACTCAAGCTTCATCCATTCATGTTTGGTGACATGGAAATATACCGATGACCCCAAAATCTTGAAGTGACCAACATCTGGCATCTTACTGGAGTAAGCCTCCTCTCGTGTCTTCATCTCAAGTATCCGATGTGGGCTATGGTTATGAACATAAACTGTTGTGTTGCATGAATCAACACACAAGTGTAGTGGTAGGCCCTGATTATGAAACATCACCCTCACTGCCCCTACTAGGCTTCTATTCTTCATCTCAGCCACCCCATTCTACTGAAGGTTATGGGGTGTCATCAACTCGCATTTAATCCCTTCCATTGCACAAAAATTCTGAAACTTGTTTGAGACATACTCACAACCGTTATCACTCCATAGAGCTTTAAATTTTGTTAGATGACATTTTATCACTGTCCTTGTACTCCCCATTCCACGATCCTGAAAGACCTCTACAGTGAACCCTAATTTCTTTCCCATCATGAATAAACTCCCATTATGTCCCTCTTCATGAGCAGAACAATTCCCTTTTGCATCATTTCCCAGGAATCTTCCTTTTACCCCAATTTACAAGACCAACGCTAATGACATGTTTCCTGGTTGCACCAATTTGAAGAGACTAAAACTAGGACTAGAGTCGTATGGAGCAACTGAGCCTTTTCTCAGTCATGCCAATCCTCTTTTGGCATGTTTTTAAATATGGAGTCGAAGATTCCAAGTTTAGAAGCTTTGTAACGGAAGTCTAGTAAATGGTTGGGCTAGATGGAGCCGACGAAGTCATTTTGGGCTCTTTTCCCCTATTAAGATGGAACAAACCCAAGAGATAAGCCCTCTCCCATGATAATATGAACCATCTCCCCTCCATCCAAGCTATATAAAACCCTCTTTTTCCAAGCTAAACTAGTTTTAGTCTTAGTATTTTTGGAGTTTGAATAACCAGCAAGATATCATAGCTTGTAGCCTTCTAGTTTATGTTTGTGGAGGGAGAATAGTGTGTTTGGTTTGGTTTGGAACTAAAGGGAAGAAGCCTTAAAACTTCCATTTTTGGGGTTATCCATGAGATGCGAGCGGATATGTGGGAACCCAGATTAGTCGAAGGAGACCAACAATGTCAAGGCATTGGTTGTAATCTCTTTCTGAACTTATATGAATACAACTATTGATTGATTTCCTACATTGAGTGTTATCTTACATTTTATGGCTTAATATTTCTTGACCTTTTAAGTAGGCTGAATACAATTTCTATGCTATCACATTTGTTTTTGATGTTTGTTTGCTTGTTTCAAGTATTCGAAGGAAGGAAGCAAAATATAGTTGGAGTAAGGAAGCAGGATCATTACCAAGTGGAATAGTGTTCTAAGAGGTAGGCCCTCTTATTTGATTTTAGCTTAAGGAATTTTTCCATAGATTTTTTGTTTGTGGCTAGAACTGCTCTCTTGGGCTAGAGGAATTGTCTTTGTCCACATCACGAATTTACCTGCACCACAAATTCGCAACTCCACTGGGGATCCAATCCTCTTGTTTGATTGATTTTCATTTCATGGTTTTGTGCGAAATTTTATAGTATCACCTTTTCCCTTTAGTTTTCTCTAATTTTCCCGGTTTACTACTCTAAGTATGAAATTTATAGTGGCAAGTCTAGTTTTAGCCTTTGAATTTTTTTTTTTTCCTTGAAATCCTTGGTCAACGCATTTATTTTTCTGATAGTCGTGTTGATCAACGCGAGTTTCTCTAAAACAATCGCGCCAACCCCCTTCTGGCACTTGTTGTCAGTTAGGCAATCACGTTGATTCTTGTAGGTGAAGATCAGGGTTTCCCCTAGATCATAACTAGTGTGTCTTCCCTCTTCATTTTTGCCCCTTAGCTTGTTTTTCCTCTGTTCTCCCTAACTGGAAAGCTTCATTTGCTTGGTTTGTGTGCATTTTTGGTTTGCTTTCTCTTTACTTGATTTTTTGAGTCTTTGGGTGGTTCAAGGCCCTAGGTCATCTAGGTCATCCCCCATTAAGCTGTTTGTGTGCTCAATAAGTCAATTTGTTGGTTAAGTTCTCCTTGCATTTCTTTTTTTAGTCCTTTTATTGCTTTGATTTCAATTAGACAAGTTTGAAACGTTACGTTTGTTGATTAAGTGTCTCTTTTTGAGAATAGATTACATTGATCATCTTGTTCTTGATTGAATTGTTGTATCATTAGTTTGGAAGGAATTCTGTTTTGTGCTTTGCATTTGATTGAGCTCGATTCTTTTGAAGATTTTTCATTGAAGTGTTTGTGAAAGATTCATTTTATCATTTCCTTGAAAAATACATAATTCTACTTTGATGGATCAATATGTTACATTAGCTAGCATCATTGAAGACTAGAGTTGCATCATCATTTGCATTTGAAAAGAAATGAATTCTCTTTAATGTTGAAAGGACTACTTGAAGTGCATTTGATAGAAAAGATAGGAATTGGAAAGGGTTTTTCATTATTTTGTTTTCAAAATGCGAAGTAGTGAAAAGGTAATTTTACTTTCAATTGCTTGTTTGTTACACTGATTGTGTTCTCTACTCTCATTAGTGTAAATATTCATGGAATTGAAAGGGTTTTGTCTCATATTAGTTGCATATAGGAGTTTTTTCACATCTATAAGGTCTGAAAACTCGGACATAATTTCAAGAAAACTTTAAAATGTATTCAATTAACATAAGGTGCAATTGAAACCTAACGATCACATTTAAAATGTCTAGGCTAGAGACGTGTTCTGACATCTTTAAACCTAGCAGTTGTCGTTTGCTTTGGCACTAGACAATGCTAGTATGGACTTGTGCTCCCTGTACCGTTGTGTATATAAAGGGAGACCTCACAGGGTTGCAATCCTTTATCCATTGGAAGCCGAGTCTATCTCCTTGTAAACATGATACACCTAACACAACATTCGGGGAGAATGCATTCCCACACTTCTTGGTTCGCCAAGAGGTATTCTGCAGTTCACTGTTACCTGGTAATCCTTTTTGCCTAGATTATCCTGACTAGTCATTTGATCTTTTTGACTCTTTAAACTCAAAAGATCACTCGAGAATTTTTCCTTTAGAGCTCGTTCCAAATAGAAAGTGATAGAGTCATCTTTGCCTTTTTCTTGACTTTGAAAACATGAAAGGGCACCAATCAGTGCCTTAAAAAATTATTTCCCACGATCACATAACATTCCTGTTAGTCTTTTTCTAGACCAAATCATCTGTATCCCTTTAAATATATTTTAAGAACCTTGGAATTAATCTCTCTCTTCTTGTTAATTGAGACAAAGTCGACGTGGTTGAACCATCAGGTTCACCTAGTTCCTCTTGCCCTCTTCTATCTGAAAGATCGTCTGAGGATCCCTTTCCTAAATTTCCGCAGTCACTTGAGGACCAAGGTGTTGAACTTGGAATTGTTCTGAGTATTCAACCTTTGTCATCTCATCCTCCTCCTCCCTTAGATACTGGGTTAATTTCTGACATTGGCTCAAAATCTACAATAATCCCATCCAGACTCCGAGAGTTTGCTGACTCCTCAAGGTTAGCTAGGATTGGTTGTTTACCCTCTAAATCCTTTGGATCCTGTTGTGATATCACTGTAGCGTCTGTACAATCCATATGATCAGCTGGGTATTCCTTTGGAATTATCACCTCGAACATCTTCAATTCTCCATCGTCGTTTATTTCCACCCATGGAATCCAAAGACAAGATCCCAATCTCCTCTTCGAGTCACTTGGAGGTTTCTACTACACACACTCCACACACTGTCGATGAGTAGGAATATCATTTTCCTCCTGAAGGTTTCTCTTACATGGGGAGCATTCTGACTAGTGTTCATCTTGAGTTACTACATAATTACGTGACTTTAGCTCAGCTGGTTTCCGGTATGCCTAGTGGCTCATCATAATATCACAACCCTATCTGGTCATCTCGCTCTATGCCTACCTCAGTTTCATTCATTTAGAACTTGACCTCTTAGAAGATTGTGCACTCCTATTAATCGAACCCTGTTCATCCATCTGGGTCTAGTAACGTCCAATACCAGCAGCCTTATGTGGCTCAGGTTCAATACCAACCTCCTTATGTTCCATATGGTTCACAATCAATGGTGAATCCACCTTACGTCCCTTAATCTGGACCTCATGTTTAGCCTGGTCCGTCTGCCGCACCTAGTGGATATGGCCAGATCTAGTTTGGGAACTTTCAAGGTGTCACTATGGGAACTATCCAGGTACCCTTGCAGTAAGAGGGATAACTTTTGTAGCAACAAGGGAAACCTTCGCAATAACAATGGTCATCCATGCAGTAGCAAGAACAACTACAACAACTGCAAGGTCAACCCTTGCAACAGTCACAATAAACCTTGCAACCGCAGATGCAGTATGTTCGGCAACCCTCCCAGCCTATGCACTCATAAGGTCAACCTTTGCAGCCGCAGGGACAACCTTTATAGCCGCAAGGTCAGCCATTGTAGCAACAAGGTCAACCCGAGCAGCAGCAACCCTTACACTCATATCAACAAGGTCAAGCTTTGCAAGGGCAAGGTCAGGGTCAAGTCCTACAACAACAGCTCAAAATCCTTATGTCCAAGGGCAACAAGTTCAAAATCCTTATGTCCAAGGGCAACAGGTCCAAAATACTTTTGTCCAAGGGCATCTGGTTCAACACACTTACTCCCAGGGGCAGCAAGAGAAAAATCCATATGTCCAAGGTCAATAGGCTTAACAGCCTTTTAACCCATATGTTGCTTATCAACAACCTATGTCTAGACAGTTTCAAGGCTTTCAAGGCCAGAATCTTCCTTATGGGCAAGGTAACCTACAGTGTGGAAAAAATAAAATGCCATATGGACAAAACCCTCCACTATGGGGACAAGATCCTTACTAGCACGGATGGATTCCGCAGGCCGGACCTGCTTGTAGGCCTCAAATGCCTTTCAATACCCAATTTCTATTCATGGTCACATTGAAATTGCCAGATGTGTCTAGACTCATGAATGATCCAATTATTCATTCACCATAATGGCCTCCAGTTCCGTCCAAGATCCCGAGTGATTGTTCAATGTTTGAAGGAAAAGCGAAAGAGGATCCACAAGTCCACATGATGACATATCACCTCTGGTGCTCCTTGAATTCCTATGTTGATGATTCCATTCGTCTTCGGCTTTTCCAATGAACTCTCACAGGTGTTGCAGCCAAGTGGTACATCGAACTCCCTTGAAGTACCTATCATGACTTTAACACTCTCTCCATGGCCTTTCTCACACATTTCCAGCTGTCGGTTCACTATGAAACTGGAACCCATCTCCTTACGTCGCTCAAGCAAGACACTATGACCCACATCTCTGATCACATCCATGAATGGAGACATCGGCGTCACTTGATCAAGTTTGATATTATTGATCAGTTGTTGACCGAATGGTTTACCAAATCATTCGTCATCAGAATTGCTGAGGACATTGCTATGGGTGGACGTGTCACTAAGGAATAAGTTATAGCATGTGCCTGGTATCTAGACCTCGTCTATTCACAATCTATCACGTTATATGATATGTTACCCGATATGCCCAGACCATCATCTGATCTGGAAAGATCTAAGTGTCTAGCTACACCTCCTGTTGATGGAGTAATTGCTTCACTGTCTCAGGCACCCGCAAAATCTTCTTCCAAGAACAAGTCGATCTCCAACACTGCTTCCAATGATTCCTCCCACAATTCACCTGGTCCTGGTAAAAACTCAGAGGTTCACACTATCTTGTCTACTGCAATGGACAAGTCCTCTAAAGGTAAGAAGAAAGGCAAAGGAAAGGGTAAAGCTGATGCCCCAAAATAGGGCCCTCCTAAGTCATCTCTAGGTGATGCTTCTCAATGGAAGCCTAAGTATCCATGCCTCATATTTGAGGAGGATCACTACACTAAGGATTGTCCTAGACGATACAAAGTTAGTCATTTTCTCAAAGGGACCCCAGCCATCCTAAAAGAGCCCTTTCCGTCCTATCAGACCCAAATGGTAAACCATCCCCAATCATCCGCTTCTTTAGGTTCCCAATTGTTCATGATGAATATGGCTATCAATGTGGCTACCAAATCAAAAGATTATCAAACACCTACCCTGACAACAGGGAAAGAGAAAGAAGGTATCCCTTCCTCTTCTATCCCGTCAAGTTCTAGTCTTCTCCATATAGAGTGACCTAGTCCTGATTCCGCCATTCGACCACCTTCTCGAGGTGTTTTGCGAAAGTCCTCGTATAATCCAAACACTCTAGTTGCTAAGAATTATAATATTGTTGAGGATTTGGTCCAAGCGCCATTAGCTATTTCTACCCTCGAGGTCCTTCAAAGTTGTCCTTCTCAGCGGAAATCATTACTGTCGACTATTGGAGGTATTGATCCAACTGAGTCTAATCTCATTTGTTTTGATCTGGAAAGCCACGTTCTATGTTTACCACATCAGATTGCCTTTCTCATTTAGGTAATCATAAATGAGAAAACCATTCATAGGATCCTCATCGATGAAGGTGCTTCTACTTGCATCATGTCTGTCGCTTGTTGGAAGGAAGCTAGTTCTCCTACATTGAACCAGTCCCCTAACACTTTGGAAGCTTTTGACAGACGTGATTTGCGACCATTCGGTGTTCTCCCTCACCTTGCCATTACTTTGGAGGGAAATATTGTTCACATCAAAGTAGAGATTGTTGACGCCAATCTAAACTATAATCTTCTACTCGGATGGAGTTAGATGCATGCCATGCAAGTTGTAGCCTCCTCTCTTTTCCACGTGATTCATTTTCCCCATCAAGGGAAGAGAGTCACAGTCGACCAACTATCCTTTGCCTCTTCCTCCTCGCATGGCAATGTTCCTTATGTCATGCACACTGGTGATCCTTTTGAGAGTGTGGGGGCAAGACTTTTTAAAGATCCCGCCTTGATGGGTATTTTTCTGCTCCCACCTCTGCATGTGCCTCTATCAACATGATTTCAGTCGAGTCTAATCCTTGGGTCATTCCCTCACTGGATCTTGCGGATGCATGGGGTGAGGTTATGTCACTAAGCCCTACTAAAATTAACTATGTGGAGATTGTTTTGGCTTCACCTTCAGTATCCTCTGATCATTCTATTTCGAGTGCATCTCTCGACATGTATTCTCAATCCCCATGGCATGGTTCTTCGGAATCTCTCGATCCCTTAGCTGAGACTTTTCTTTCTGAAAAGAGTATCATGGAAGTTATGTCTCTAGAGGAAGTATCTTGGAACAACACTCATCATCATTCCTCGTTCTTTCCTGGCCCGGTGGTCATATCTACTTGTCTTGAGAAGTTCTCTTCTCAGTTCCCAACCCTACCACTTTAGGCGTTGATCATGACTCATGAATTTTAATCGGAAGGGAACCTAGGTAACATTATCCAAATGATACCCATTGATATTTCTTTCAAATCTGGTGTCATTGAAAATGTCCATATCGGGGTAAATTGTTCTCCAAATGAGATTGAGCTTTATACTCATTTGTTTCAGGAATTTTGAGATGTTTTTGCGTGTCATATGAAGAAATTCTTGAAATTGACCCAAGTATAGTCGTGCACGAAATTCCGACTTACCCTCATGTGAAGCCCATTCGCCAATGACTTCATCCAATGCACCTTAGAAAAGTGGCCACCATCAAGGGTGAAGTCTAAAAAGATCTCAAATCTGGATTTATTTATCCAGTCCCTCTTATAGATCGGGTGTCTCATATCGTACCGATGACAAAGAAATAAGGCACTATTTGTGTTTGCGTTGATTACCCTGATCTCAATCGTGTCTGCCTAAAGGATAATTACCCCACTCCACTCATTGACTAGATCATTGATGAATGCACTAGGAGTGGAATATTTTCCTTTATGGATGGTTTTTCAGGTTACAAACAGATAAACGTTGCACCAACTGATCAAGATAAGATAGCCTTTATCTGTCCTTGGGGACTTTCGCATATAAAAATTTCCCTTTTGGCCTTAAGAATGTTGGGGCTAGATTTCAAACAGCGATGTATTATGCATTCCATGACATCCAAAACATTGTTCAACCTTATTTGGATGAGCTTCCCACTCATTCAAGTAAGCGCCATGATCATCTTGATCATCTTTGACAAATTTTTCTTCGCTGTAGGCACTACAACATTCGGTTGAATCTACATAAGTGTGTCTTCTGTGTCGAATCTGGATGACTCCTTGACTTTATTATTTTGAAAGAAGGAATTCGCCTTGATCCTCTTAAAGTCGAGGCTATTGTTAATTTACCCCCTTCATCTTTGTTTCATCAACTACAGAGTCTACAAGGGAAAGAAAATTTCGTCCATTGTTTTGTAGCGAGCTATGATGATCTAGCTTCAAAGCTCACCCAGTTGCTTAGGCAAGGAACGACATTAATTTGGGATGAGGCTTCCCAAAAATATTTCGATGACTTAAAATCCTTCCTCATTAATTCTCCTTTGTTGCACCCTCTAAACTATCACCACGATTACTTCCTTTATCTAGCTGCAGCCTCTAGTACCATCGCTATGGTGTTGGTACAAGATGATGATGAAGGTAAAGAACATGTTATTTACTAGATCAGTCACAATCTCCTCGACACCGAGACACGTTATGCTCATGTCGAGAAGTTGGCTTTGGCTATTGTTCAGGCTGTTCAGTGCTTTCAGCATTACATTCTCCTCCGCACTACAACTGTGATTTCCGAGTGCAACCCCATGACCTACATCCTGACTCGTCAGTTGCTGGGGGGCAAGTATTCTAAGTGGATTGTCATCCTCCAAGAATTTGATTTGGTGTTTACTACTGCCAAGTCTAAGAAATCACTTGTCTTCACTGAGTTGATTTGCTCTCTTCCCTCTGCCTCTCTTCTTGCTGGTGCTGATGAGTAGCTCCCAAATGAGACTCTTTTTCCGATTAGCACTCTCGACCCTTCATATGGTGATATCATTGTGTATCTCTAGACATCCACCTTCTGGTCAGCGTTGACCAAGGATGATCACCAACGCATTCGGCATCAATCCCAACCTTACCGTATCATTAGAGATACTTTATACCACGTCGGTGTCAATTCAATTCTTCACCAATGTCTAACTCTCGAGGAGGCTGAGAGAGTCTTGAATGAATGCCATTCTGGTGCATGTGGCGGTCATCTATCTAGATATGTTACTGCCCAAAAGATACTCCGCATTGGTTATTTTTGGCCCCCGATCTTCAAGGATTTCATCCTTGTTGCTCGCAAATTCCATGAGTGCCAAATTTATCAGCGTAAAATGTATGCCCCACCTGCTCACCTTCACCTTGTTATTACCATTGGTACTTTTTCCAAATGGGGCATTGACCATATGACATGTAACCCTTTTTCAGCTGGGGGCCATGTTTATATTATCATTTCCGTAGACTATTTCACCAAATGGGCCGAAGCGATGCATACATATTCTATTGATGGTAAAACAGAGGCTCAATTTCTATTCAATCACGTTATTTCAAGGTTTAGAGTGCCTAAGACCATCTTCACCGACCATGGCTCCCACATTCGAGATTACATGATGGCTAAGCTCACTTCTACGTTGGGCTTACTCCACGATGGCTCAACCTCATATTACCCTCATGTTAATGACCAAGTTGAAGTTGTGAACAAAGTCTTGGTTATGATGCTTCAACGCACCATTGGGATGCACAAGTCAAATTGGCATCTCATGCTCTTTTAAGCTCTACGGGCTTACCGAACCTTGACCAAAGACACAACTAGATTCACACCACTCCATCTAGTCTATGGTTTGGAAGAAGCTTTACCGATTGATTGTGAAATTCCATCACTCAAGCTAGTTGTTGAACTTCTTCCTGAGACTTCACCCTAAGAAGAGTTTCTCTTGTATTTAGAATAATTGGATGAGACTTTCCGTCTTGCTGCTCTAGTCATTGAAGCACATAAAAATGGGTTGAGTCCCATTTTGACTAGTCAGTCTCTCCTCGTTCTTTTTCTAAGGGTGATTTCATTTTGCTATATGATCAAGCTAATGATAAGCTGGGGGCAGGTAGTTTTGAACCCATGTGGCATGGGCCCTACATTGTTAAACATGTGTTACAGAAAGGGGCCTATGAGCTGATTGATTGTGAGGGCAATCCTTTAGACGAGCCCCGTAATGGGCTTTATCTCAAAAATTACTATGCCTTAGTCATCTTGCATGGCTACCTTTGTACAATAGTGTGTTATTCATTTTTGTGCAGTGTGGTTTGGTGTGTTGTTTTTCAAGCAGCTTTCCTACTTGTTATGTCTTCACCTACCATGCAGATGTCTATGACTCCTCACATCGGTTTCGCTGATGGTGCTTTTCCAGGTACCCGAATTCTATCATCTGTGGCATGGGCCATTTATGACCCCCATGGTGAGTTAATTGATTGTAAAGGTATTTGTTTAGGTCAAAAAACTAATAACATTTCTTATTAGCGCAGCTATCGAATTGTTGCCCAAAGCTATTGTTCTCGACATTTGGGAATTGGTTGTCAACCTTGATTCACAACTTGTTGTTCTTCAACTCAATGGGCAATATTCCATCAGAAATCCCAAGATAGTGAGAATGTATTTGTGTATTCTTCTATTGGAGAGAAAATTTGATTACATTACATATCATAATATTCCTAGACATATGAATACATTGACATATGCATTAGCTAATTATGTGTTGGATAGACATTTGTGAAATATGTGAAAAACAAAACATTTGTACCATAGTAAGCAAGGAAATATATCACATATATATATATATATGTCGATAATGTTTTTCATACATCAAGACCCCAAAAAATAATATATGTGTTCAATTACATTTGTGGCTCACAAGCATCAAAAATGTAAAATTCTATACCTATGAACTACTCAGCATGGTGCTCATGATAGCACGTAACTTCTCGTACTACATGAGTCATCAGTCGGCGGATCTAGTCTGATACAACCACTGTGTGTTGCTGATACTGGCGTGGGATGTCACCCACCTGGGCATAGTTTGGGATACCTTTGGTCAATCCCTTGAGGCTCCATGTGATTTCTTCCTCATTATCGACTCCTTCGTAATAAGGAGTGATATCAAACTGTCGAGCAATGTGCCTGACAATTGGGGACATCTCGATAGGTCAATCCAGTCCCACATTTGCATCCGAAAATAGAAATTTCATGAATGCATATATTTCAAAAACAATAAAAAAATGTCAAAAATCAAAATGGTTTTTTCTTACCTCCATCATCATAATCTTCTCCCTCTGGGAGCTGCATATCTGGATTTCCACGGAAATTGGTACTGCTATAAGCCCAATCCTCTACTACGATCAACTAACGTCTCAGCCATGAAAAGGAGGCAGGATTATATCAAATATGTTGGCCCCCAGTGATTCTAGGTATTATCTCACTCCAACGGACCATCCGTGGGTCTTGTGGAAATGGTGGATTCACCTCAGCAAGCTAGTAGTGAAATAGCGAGATCCGCTCCAAAAAGAAGGTCACTAGAATGTTACCATATCCGAACTGCTTTAGGTTTCCTACCTTCGCTTTGGATAGCTCATGCTTCATGTTTACCTTCATGGCTTCCACCCAGTTAAAGATAGTCAGTGCTGGATAGTCTATAACACACTGAAACTTGGACTTATTGGACTCATGCTTTGGTTGAGCCCCAGCCACTTTATTTATGGTCAAAAGAAGCACTTTTAGTGCAAGATCCTGAACATTCATGATCTCTATTTTAGCGCTCTTTGATTTCAGTGCTTCTGGGCAGTGTTCTACAAGAAACATGTTCACACTTGCCCCAATAGGTCTAGACCCATACATATTGACTGGTTCCCCTCATCGGGACAGTCCCGTGATGAAATAGAAGTTATATGTTTCCATTTCCAGTTCTTGGTCCCAGATTACAAAAACTTCCCCACTGACATCCCAAAGACTAATCAAACACTGCAGCAACTCGAGTTGAGCTCGAAGACCTGGTGTGAGGAATAATCTGAGGAGCCCACAGTTCCTCAGGGTATTTAAATAGTTCGAGTCTGCCAATGCATGTGTATCGATTGCCTCGTGCTCACGTTCCTTCTAATCAACCATTTTTCACTGCGTTTTCCTTGCAAAAACCATAAAATCAAGTCAACATTCATCCTTGGCTAAATAAATTTGGATCCAAGCAGAGAAATTTAGGAAAAAAATTGAAATTTTTGTGTTCATGGAACCAGCGCGACTGTTTTAAAAATATTAGTGCTGACATCGCACTTGATAGAGTTAATAACCCTCGTTCGATGTGATTCTGTGCCAGGAAATCACGCTGATTGAGGGTGAATTTTTTTTGCAAAGTTCCCCTCCATAAATCCAAAAAATTGGTTAAAAATAGCCAAAACAAGCATAAAAATGAAGGTAAGTGTCTTAGCTCTTACTTGTAACTGACAGATCGACGAATGGCCTCCTGGATCTGCCACAATGTGCTCTCGAAAATCTAGGGCACAAATGGGTGAAAATTTCTCCACACAAGGTAAAAAGGTAAAATGGTAAAAATTATTTACTTTTTCCCTCTTTTATTCATTTTTTTCATGAAATATTAGTGTTTTAAAGGCATTTCATCTAGTTTGCCTCAAAAATTGAATAATATGTTTACCTCTTATGCAGCGACACATGACAGATTGTTTATGATGGTACTAGACTTGCGTTTAAGCTCTTTTCTTGACTCGTAAAACTCAAATGAAAAGCTCGCGGAGTATTTTTCCCTTGTTGACTCATTGAAGAGAATAAAAATGGGGGGTCCACTTTCAAGCTCTTTTCTGACTCTTTAAACACGAAAAGATTACCGAGCTTTTGTCATTTTGAACTTGTCAAAGGTTGCGAAATGTCATTTACCTAGTATACATTTACCCCTTTTTCAGGCTGGGATAAACTATTTACGAAAAAGGTACTCCTTGACTGACATGGTCAAGCGGTTCTCTCAAGTATCATTTTCTACCTTTTTGGGCTCGAGAGACACAAATGTACGAAAAGGGACCATGTGGAGTTTTCTTTTCCGTGTCTTTTTCAAACTCTCTAAACATGAAAAAGATACCAAGTTAGACCTTTGTTAGACTCGTTAAAACATTAAATGACATCAGATTCATCGCCATGACGAACATGAGCTTCTCCTTCCTAGGGTTCATTAATATTACTAGGTCGGATTCATCCAAAGGATGGACTTATAGTGCAAGCATGTGCTATCCCTTTCAAGCTTGTGATTAAAAAATAATTGGGGTTCTTGCGAGAAATGGTGGAGGAAAATGGGAAATTCTATCAGTTATGTCGGCAGTTCACTCTTGAACATGACACTTTCTACTTCGTGTCAGGTTGGGATATCCTCACTTCATCATTAACCTTCCCGGGTTGGGCCGTTAATAATTTCCTTCCATTTTGATCTCTGCCAGGTCATCATGACCTCCGATCCTATGGATGCAAAAGCTACCAAACTCCGGACTCATGTCGCCAATATGTTCAAGTGTTGTCCTTTTGCAGTTACACTCATTTCTGATTCTATGTATCATCTGAAATAATTTCATCCCTTTAACTTGTGTCGATGATGTGGGATACATCATGGCCCTCCTTTGACATGGTCAATTCCTATCGACTTCAACTCATCATCCATGAAGTTGGCTGAGAGACTCCATTCCAATACCTTAAAGCTTGCATGCCCTAATGGAAATTTCTTCACACTTGACGACAAGTTCACATCATTAGCTTTTGATTGGGTGATTTCAAGGGTGTTCAAATTTAGTTCCTTTATTCACATTCTGTGGATTGTGGTGCTAGCACCTTGAGAGCCATTGTCATTATTGGTGGTTCCTCTCACGCTTGTTAACAATTTACATCATTGACCGGTAATCAAGTGACTTTCTAGCATGTTTGACTTCAATACATTTATTCACATGTTAGAATGTGTACCTCGATCAGTTCGTGTTGGAGCACAAGGCCCTGTGCTCATATTACAGAAGTCCAGGTTACAAGACGATGTGCCATGATCATGTTGATATACATGTCTCTTTCTGATGGATGGTTGCGACCATACCATGAGTTTCCATATGTGATCCTTATCGTTATTGGATGGTCGTGACCATACCTTGGTTTCCATATGATACTCCTTACTCGATGGCTGTGCCCATGCCTTGGATCCATTCACCTCATCATTCTCTAGATGGTTGCGTCCATACCATGATTCATGTATCATTTGTCAAAGTTTTCAGTGATGTATATGTACCTATTCTTGGTTGCAAGTTTTTCAATGACAGACTCTAGTTCCCCGCATCTACTTAGAAAGCATTTAACCCCTCACTCTATTTCAGCCTTCACACTTTAGGGGGCATCTGTTACACAACATTTTATCACTGTCCCTATACTCCCCGTTCCATGATCCTGGAGGACCTCTACAGTGAACCCTACATGCTTTCCCATCATGAAGAAACTCCCATTATGTCCCTCTTCATGAGCAGAATAATTCCCTTTTGCATCATTTCCCAAGAATCTTCCTTTTACCCTAGTTTACAAGACTGGCGCTAATGACCTGTTTCCTCCTCGCACCGATTTACAGAGATTAAAACCAAGACTGGTTCCGTACGTCGTAACTGAGCCTTTCCTCAGTCCTGTTGATCCTCTTTTGGCAAGTTTTTTAAATATGGAGTCGAATCTTCCAGGTCTAGAAGCTTCGTAACGAAAGTCTGGTAAATGGTTGGGCTAATTGGAGTCCAGGAAGTCAGTTTGGGATCTTTTCCCCTATTAATATGGAGAAAACCCAAGAGATAAGGCCTCTCCCATGATAAGAGGAACCATCTCCCCTTCATCCAAGCTATATAAACCCCTCTTTTTCCAAGCTAAATTAGTTTCAGTGTTAGTATTTTTGGAGCTTGAATAACCAATAATATATCATAGCTTGTAGCCTTCTAGTTTATGTTTGTGGAGGGGGAATAATGTGTTTAGTTTGGGTTAGAACTAAAGGGAAGAAGCCTTAAAATCTCCATTGTTGGGGCTATCGATGAGATGCTAACGGAGGTGTCAGAACCCGGATACAATGGAGGAGACCAGCAACATCAAGGAATTGGTTGTAATCTCTTTATGAACTTATATGAATACAACTATTGATTGATTTCCTACATTGAGTGTTATCTTACATTTTATGGATTAATATTCCATGACCTTTTAGTAGGCCGAGTACAATTTGTATGCTATCACATTTGTTGTTGATGTTTGTTTTCTTGTTTCAGGTATTCGAAGGAAGGAAACGAAAGATAGCTGGAGTAAGGAAGAAGGATCATCACCAAGTGGAATAGTGTTCTAAGAGGTAGGTCCTCTTATTTGATTATAGCTTAAGGAAGTTTTCCATAGATTGTTTGTTTTTTGCTAGACCCGCTCTCTTGAGCTAGAGGAATTGTCATTGTCCACATCGATAATTTACCTGCACCACACATTCTTGCCTAACTCTTTCTCCACCAATGCTTTAAATTGAAAAAACTTTGTGAAAGTTTGATCCTTTCTCTACATAAAAAATACCTAAGATTTTCAAGAAAATCCATTAACAAATATAACATAATACATGTGTTAGGTCGTCAATGCTGTTGAGAATGGTCCATACACATCTAAATGGACTCGCTCTAGACTAGCCTCTGCTCAAGTATCTCTGTCATGAAAGGAAGACTTGGTGTATTTTCCCAAAGTACATCCCTTGCATGTATCAACTTGCTCAATGGTACCTTTGCGAAGACCGATAGAGATCTGTTGCAATATCTTCAAAGCCCCATGATGCAAGTGGCCACATCACATGTGCCACAACTCGCAAATATCTCAACTCCGCAACCTTTCTTCCTTTGTGTTGAAAGTAGCACACTCCTCTACCTTGAGCTTATAGAGATTCTTCGCCTGAATCCCTATCATCATTACTTGAACGGTAGCTGTGTTTCAAAGGAATACCTTTCCTTTTGCTAAGCAGATGGTATCTCCCAATATTATTACAGGAGAAGATAATTATTTTTGTAAATAATTCTTCATCCTATCAACTTCTCAAATTATCCATGTTCTTACTTTAGGTAAAATTTTGGTAATATAAAGATTTTCTAACTTGATATTTTCGTTATAAAAAGCGTGTAATATTATCTTAATACAATGTATATATTTTTATCTAACTTACTTGTAAATTGAAGGTTTTTTTTAACATTTCCAAAATATAATAATTATTTAAATATTATATTTTAAGATTTTTTTAATTATTATTTATTATTTTTTGTAAGATTGGTAGGACTACATCTTCATCATGTCCAATATATGACCCCGATAGGGATGGGGAATTGAATGACATAAAGTAGTCTCCTAGATAATTGCTATTTATTATTATTGTAATATACATATTATTATTTTAATGTGATTATATATTTTTATTAAATTTGACTTTTGTAATAATATTTTTTCATTTGGATAATGTAACAATGGTTTTCCTAACTTATTAAGTTATACAAGTATCCAAATATTATATAAATTTATCAATTTTTATGGTTAATATAAATTTACCTTCATTTAAAAAAACAAATTATTTAAAATATTTTTTATTTTGGATATTGCACATTAATTATTAAATTTAATTTATCTATTTAAAATCTTTCTAAATAGTTTGAGTGGGCCTATTGGTTAAGAGTATTTTTCTTCCCCTAAAATGTAACAAGTTAAAAAATAAGAGAGGTGGAATATTTATGCTCAATCATAATAAGGTTCAATTGTTGGAATACTAAAAAAGGTAGTGGAACAAAGATGTAGAAGAGCCAAGAGGGATCAAAGCTCTCAAAATGCAAACCTTTTTTGAACGCAAAACTTAAAAAACTTTTGCACATCTAAATATTTGACATCAAAATGCTTTATATATACTTGACTTTGAAATATTTTATTTATGCTTTATATTCTACAAATTAAAATTTTATTACATAACCCAATTCTATTTGGAAGTAGAAAATATTTGTATAAATAGTTTTGTTATAAATATATTTTAAAATGATATATATATATATATATATATATATATATATATATATATATATATATATAAGCACTTATCAGCACTTCTCAATATCAAAAGTGTTTTAAGAAAGAGGACTCAATCAATTAAGCTAATTGAGGTATCCCTACACATTAAAATGTTAATACATGTTCTAATAATATTTAAAAATAGAAAACATATATCCATAGGACACTCTATCTATATAATCATTTTTATTATACATATTTTTTTAAATGTTATATATACATTCCAACTCCATATTGAAAAATAAATGAATTACAAATTTCTAAAAAACCCATCTTTTTGGAATACTATATATATATATATATATATATATATATATATATATATATATATATATATATATATATATAAAGTTTATATTGAAATATTTTATTTATTAATTATTGATTATAGTGTTAGTCTATGCTTCAGTGATATTTCTAAATAGAAAACATATATTTATAAAACAATCTCTCTTTATATATATATAGCAATATTTTTCTTATAATTTTTTTTTAAAATATTATATGTCAACTAACTCCATATTAGAGAAATGAATGAATTACAAGTCTCTCTAAGAAATTTATTAATTGAATAAGATCTCTCTATATATAATCCATATTAAATATTTTTAATTTTATTTATGGACAATAGCAAAATATTTCTTTGCTAGTAATATAATCTTATTTAAACTATCACATGCTAACTAAACACGGAGTGAATTACATATCATAGAACTACTTTATTACTATATAAAGTGGATGTAAAATTAAGGAGGAAATTGAAGTATTTTATTATGACTAACAATGATTTTATTTTTGTTATTACTAATTTTTTAATTTGCTACTGTAAGTATCATTTTATTATTTTTAAATGTAACCTATGTGACAACATCTACCTCATACTTGGCCATAGAAGGCCTCTTGGCACAAGAGAGGGATCAAATATCTCAAAATTAAAATGAAAAAGTTGTATAAGTTTTTGCATGTATAAATATTTGATTCCTCTAAGCTCTTGGTTGATTCAAATCTAAGATAAATTTATTTTGATGTTAAACAACTTACTAATAAATCGTTATGTGTGTGTTAAATTTAAATGTTTTATTTATGTTTCACATTATACAAATTAAAATTTTAATACATGCTCCAATCCAATTTGGAAGTAGAAAATATATATCGATAGAACTCTCTCTATATATGTGTTATAAATATTTTTTATTACATGTAAACTCCATATCAAAATATTGAAAGAGTTACAAATCTGCCAAAAAACAATTATACATATATGTCTTTTTATGTTGTTTTATTTTGTTTTATATAGAATATTTAGAGTTGACATTGAAATAAATAAACAAATATATATAGTTTTTTAATTAGTATTTAAAATTTTACATGTCAATTTTGTATTAAAAAATCTCAAAAAACTATTAATAAAATAAAAATTCTTTATATAAAATCCATATTAAACATAATGTGATATATACCTTCTTATTTTGTTTTATATAATATATAAATAGTTGAAATTAAAATATTTTAGTTCTGATTTACAATGTATATATTAAAATGTTAATAGATGTCTTCATCATAAGTTTTAGCTAAATGAAGCATAAACATATTAATTATAGCCTTGGAATGTGAGCACCAAGCACATTGATTTGAAGTTGTTCACAGAACCAAAACCCATGTCAGTGACATATTCCAAAAAAATGAAAGGACATATAAGTATTCATACCTCATCTAAATTTTAGTTTCCAATATAAAATTAAATTATATTATATGTATGTGAGCCCCTTTAGGTCGAGTGTTGAACCTTAGCTTTGATACGATTCTATAACAACTCTAACCCCCTTCCTCTATCTCGAGCTATTGGAGTGTTACTTTTCTAACTCGATATCCAAGGTTTGTTATAAACATGGGGTTAAAACAAACTATTTTTCTCAAAGTCTTTGAATCTTAGAACTAATGCCACCATTACATACAACTCCTTGAGATATTTTGGATGATATAAATGTTACAAAAATCTGAGGATCAAATAGAAAGTTATACTACTAAGAAGTTTATCCCATTAAAATAGGTCATTTCATAAATAGAACTCCACATGGCACCCACATAACCCCTTCTACTAGCCTATGTGGTGTCATTCCACCACTCTGTTGGGTTCGCAGGGTACCCACCCAATGGAAAATCAAGTTTCTTATAATTTTAACGTGCCTTTTATAACAAATGGCCTAAGGGTGATAGTTTTAGACCAAAATGGGGACCCACATATAAACATCATGTTGGACAGGGGATCTCAAATTAACTCATATGAAAGTAACCAATGGCTCGAAGGTATGAAAGCCTAGTTGTGTCCATGAGGCTTACATCATGTCGAATCAAGCCTTCCCCCTCAACTATCCACTTACAATAATCCAATAGTTTGATGGCATAACAACTCAATAGCCTAGTGGGTCAACCCCTAGAACATGGCATCTCAACTTTGGGTTGTATCGACCTCCCACACCCCTATTTATTTAAACTCTTCCAATGGTCCTATGGGAAAATTGCCCAATGGGATCCACAAGACCCCCTGGCACACATTATCTCAACTCTGGGGTCTATCGGCCTCCCCACACCCCTATTTGTATAAACTCTCCCAATGGTCCGATGGGAAAATGGCCCAATGGGATCCAGAAGACATAATTCTTCTTAGTTGGGTTCTCCCATTAAAATGGCTCACTTACCTCAATGTACACATATGTTTTATGGATGATGGTTGATGGGCAATACCAGCTAATTTAGATTGGGCCTTTCAATACAAATGTTCATCCTACTGCTTGGGGATCTGATGGCCCAATGGGGTCCACTTGTCATAATTCCAATGGGACGAAATTTTGCCATCAATCCTTCAATGTTGAGATTTTCCCTTGCTAATGTGCATTGATTTATTTCTCCCTGACAGTCTCAAAGGCCACTAGAAAAACATTTGGGGTTCTACAAAATAAATGGGAAACTACCCTGAACACCAATTTTTCTGTGTGTTATGGAAAGGAACTTGAGGTGTTGAAAAACCCAAATTTCTAAGTATTAACCTGTAATATGGGAAGGTGCCCCTAATTCCAAGAAGCACTGACTTTGGAAAAAAAAAGTGGGCAAGGCACCAATCATAGTTTTACATAGTTTTCCAATGTTGCAAAAGCGAAAATGTGCCAATTAATACAACTATGTTGATGTCTTACTGACTAGTTAAACTTACCTCAATATATGTGATTTATCAATTAACTAAACATGAATACACAAATTTGCATGAATTAACATGAAGAGTTACAATCAATTTATCAACCATCGCAAATACTCTAAGCATAAATACACAATTTCACATCTACAATGAACATAATATTGGACAACACAATCTAGGAATCCATTAAAATCATAGACATATGAGATATAATTCTAGTCATAAATGTTTCATTGAACATCATAGTTCATAATTCAAACATACAAATGTAATACACTTAAAAGTGTCTTTTAAGATGGTTGGCAACTAAAGGAGGGACTTCGACTCTCCACCCAACATAAGCCAACTACAATGAAACTTTCATGTAGTTGACCACCCTAATTTGTATCCAATTTCAGAGGGGATGGTTTCTCAGGGAAATTCACACTAAAGGCTTCGTTAAACACTAAGAGTGTGGATTCCACTATGCAGGTGGCTTATCAATTACCTTCTAGTAGTAAGTGCCATAGAGATCTACCTTTTCCATTGATTTCATTCACAAGGATTCACCCAAGGTCTAGATGCGGTATATCTTAGTATTACAGTTATAATCCACTATATAGGAGGATTACCAATTATCTCTTCATAGAAAGCACCACTGCTTTTTTAATCGGTTATGCAGGTAGTTTATTCACTATTTTGTAACCACCTTAGTGACTTATAATGCCCTATTAAAGTGCTTTGTCAACTATACAACAAACACCATAGGGATTAAGTCATCCACTGAGCCTCAATTTAAACACAAAGCTTAGAAAACATAATCGAGTGGCCTCAAACATAGTTGACAAGGGATATCACCCAAAATCACATGGGTATAATTCATGCATGGGGCTATGCAAACTAGCTCCAATATCATTCTATATTTTACTATCATTCTCCAATATATTGATGTGATCTGCTTCACTCTTCGTGAAGCCCGACTGGTGAAGTCGCTATCTATCCCAATGTACGAAGCATAAGGTGCTTTCTTCAACCCATACATTGATCTCTTGAGCCGACACATATTCGACTCACGATCAAAGGTCTAAAAACGTTCAGGCTACTCTATATACACCTCTTCCTCAATCATGCCATTAAGGAAGGTTGTCTTCACATCCATCTAATGTATCTTCTAACCCATCTATGATGCTAATGCCAATATATATCTAATTTGACAAGTACCTTTCAATAGGAGCAAAGGTCTCATCATAGTCAATCCCCTCGTATTGTGAAAATCCATGGGCCACAAATCTCGACTTATACTTCTCTACACTATGATATGGAGCTTGATTTAGCTTGTAAAGCCAACAGGATCTCACTACTGACTTGTCCTCTTGTCTCGGGACCACATCCCAAACACTATTACGAACTATGGATTCATACTCGTCGACCATGGCATCAACCCTAAATGGATGCTACACTACTTCCTTCAAGGAATATCGCTTTGTTACAACACATTCGCCCATAGGAGCCATGTATCCAGTGTACCTCTCATGTGACCTCCTCTGCCTGCGCTGATATGTTGGTGCTCCCACATTCTCCCATGCATCATCCAACAATTTTTTAGCCTCTCTGGTGCACTTTCTTCCCTCTCTAGAAGATTATGCCTTAGTGGATGTCTCCAATCCCAAATCCTCTGCATGTGGCTACTCCACATCAATCTGAGGCTCCTCAACCTTAGGAGATAAAAGCTCCTCATCCACTTGTATCTCAATATCCATGTCAAGGGAAAATCACATGTCCTTCTGCTAATCAAATATTACATCCCTATGAACCACTTTCATCCTGTTGGTCAGCAGGTACACTCGCTAGTTGTGAGGTGTATCAGTGTACCCCACAAATATATACCCAACTCTATTGTCAGCTCAATATTATTTCGTGCATCTTTGGTCAAATGGAAATATACCGATGACCCAAAAATCCTGAAGTGACCAACATTTGGCCTCTTACCGGAATAAGCCTCCTCTGGTGTCTTGATCTGAACTATCCGATGTGGGCTATGGTTTTGAACATAAACCATTATGTTTCATGCCTTAGCTACAAGTGTAGTGGTAGGCTCTCATCATGCAACATCGCCCTCACTGCCCCTACTATGCTTCTGCTCTTCCTCTCGGTCACCCCATTATGCTGAGGGTTATGGGGTGCCATCCACTCTCGTTTAATCCCTTCCATTACACAAACGTTCTTAAACTCATTTGAGACATACTCACCACCATTATCACTCCATAGAGCTTTAACCTTCTTGCTTGACTCTTTCTCCACAAAATCTTTAAACTCAAAAAACTTGGTGAAAGTTTGATCCTTTTTCTACATGAAAAATATCTAGCATTTTCGAGAAAATTCATTAACAAATATAACATAATACCCGTGTTAGGTCATTGAGATGGTCCACACACATTTGAATGGACTCATTCTAGAATAGCCTCTGCTCAAGTATCTTTTTTGTGAAAGGAAGACTTGGTGTATTTTCCCAAAGAACATCCCTTGCATGTATCAACTTGTTCAATGGTACCTTTGGGAAGACTGGTAGAGATCCGTTGCAATATATTGAAAGACCCATGATCCAAGAGGCCAAATCACCTGTGCCACAACTTTCCAATGTCTTGACTCTACACCTTTTCTAATTTTGTGCTGAAACAAATGCACTCCTCTACTATTAGCTTATAGAGATTCTTCACCCAAATCCCTATCTTCATTACTTGACCTGTGGCTATGTATCGAAGGAATGCCTTTCTTTTTGAGAAGATCACATCATAGCCTCTATCCTCAAGCATGGAAATTGATACGAAGTTCTTCTTTAGCCTAGGAACATACATAACATTCTTCAAGGTGAGTTGAACCCCATGCTCCCTCTTAAAAGTAATCGTGAATAATCTAGTAACACTATACTTCCGTCATCATCCATCTTGATATGCATATGGAGATCTTTCTCCTCCTGGTCACTAAATAACTCTTTGTCGCCAGTCATGTGGAATGAAGCTCCACTATCAAAGTACCATACACTTCCCATCATTGATGACATCATGCATGCAAAGAGGGAAAAGTCCAATCCGAATTGAGAGGTAACATCCTCACCTGCCGCTCCTCCTGAGGACTTCTTCTTGGACTTCTTGAGTGAAAATTTGTAGAAAAATGGTCCAGCTCATCACAATGAAAGAACTTAACTTTCGTCATGTCTTTCTTCTTACCTCCATGATAGTAATCTGATTTTGAATGGGAAGTATTCCCTTTCCCCCTATTCTCCTTAATCACCAAGGTATATTTCTCTTCATCATTAATATTTGATGAAGAGCCATCACTAGTGTTCCCCCTTATCTCCTCCTGCATCAAATTTGACCATAGTCGTTCCCAATCTGGCAGATTCTCCCGACCATTAACAAAGTCTTGAAACTCTGCCAACTCTTTAGGAGTCCTACAAGAAAAAGACTCACCATATCATCCTCGGAAACCGTGATTCCAACACTTCCAGTTTCATCATGACATTGAGTGAACTTGGTCAAGTATTTTGGAATAGTCTGCCCTTTCTCCATTTTGATTTTTCAAACTTTGTCCTTTAGTGCCAGTTTCCTTTGGTCAGTGTTGTTTTGATACAATTCCATCAATGTTTTCCACATAGAATACAAATTTTCCTTGCCATGGATATTCGAGACAATGTGGTCTTGAACTCCCTCAAGGGTTATCAGCCTCTCCTTTGGCGCACACTACTTCCGTTCGGCCAAATTTTGTGCATCCGATGCTGCTGGATTATGAATTTCTTGATCAAAGAATTCCTTCAAGCCATTATCCTCTAGCTCAACCTCCATTATGTCCCTCCAAGTTATAAAATTTGAGCTTCCTTCCAAAGGATACTTGAGCCACAAACCGTAGAGCACTATCTGCCGATCCTGAAGTATGTATTTCAAATTTAAATTTCACCTATAACCTAAAACTAAAAACTTTGAAATATCCTCTAGTATATTGTTCTCAACTCTGAGACCATGTAGAATGTCATGTAGATTCACAAGCTCATGCAATGTACTTAAGCACATGATAATAATCTACTTCTACTTTCAACTAGCAGAAGCTAATAGATCAATGAAAACAATATGAAGAAGAAGAAGATAAATCAATTGCACATAACAGAAGATGTATCTGTGGAAAGCCACTTCTCAAAACCCCACAATCTGTATTTCATATATCATAAATATGAGTGAAAATACAAAGCTTGTTCTCACTAGAACAATTCCGCACAAGTATGCTCAACTTTCTCAGCTCACAAGCTATCTCTTTGCCAACACGTAGACAATTTTGTAGCTCTCCAATTCCCTCATCTCTTATGTTATTCTTAGGATGAATAGCCCGTATTTAAAGGGCATTCATGCTTCCAAAACTGCACAATCCAAACATAGGATCAATCTCTGATGCATGTATGATATTTGCACTCTAGGAAATAATACAACTGGTAGTATGTTGTCCCTGCACTCTAGTCTCAACTAGGCCTTTCTCAGAATTGGCATGCATGAGTTTCTTATGAGGGAATCTTCAGTTAACTAGAGTGACACTTGTGGATGCACTAGTGCACCGACTGAGTGTTAACTCTCTATTAGTTTGACAAACAGTTTCGAACTAATTTAACTTAGCTTAACTGAATCAAATCAGTAATATAATTTCCAACTCAATTTAAACTCATAATGGACCACTAAAACTTAGGTAGAACATATACATGATTACAGAAAGACTTCCAACTCAAAATTCATAAGCTAATTGAGTTAATTAAACTTAATTAACTATTTACAAGTTTCTATGAGAATAAAATTCGATTTTAGTTCTCAGCTTAATTCAACGACAAATTAAACTGGAAATTCTTATTGCCATTTCTCCACAAAAGGTATAAGATTAGAGTCATGTTCATGATCATTTAAAATGTAAAAATTTATTATTTGGTTGGAAATAGAGATATTAGATATCATCTAATTCACGAAACTACTATCTATACAATCGTCTACTTAAAGTTTAGCGAGTTAATTATGCCATTGAAAATTATTAGGTATCGAGAACTACAAAGCTTCACTAGCGCGATACCAAATAAATTCAAAGTAAAATATTCAAAGTTTCTTTTGTATCTACTAGCTAGAAAAATTTCCTCATATCACCATAGAGGAATATGGTCTAAATGATTACTTAGAAGAATAACTTGGTTAGTTCTATTTTTGGCATTAAATTCTCCTAATAAGAGGATATTACCTTCAATCCTCAAACCGTGAATATCTTGTTCTAGGGTATTATAGGGGTAATTTTTATCTAGATTTATTGCACATTTCAATAGTGATATCAAAATTGAATGCTCTTCTTGTGAAGCCTATCTTTTCCCCTTCCTCAATTCGAGTATTTAGAGTGACATATATTTTAGGAACCAATTTGCATGATTTCGTTTTCTAGAGATGATGTGTTATGATCAGAGATATAAATTTGCAATGCACCCGGTGAAAAATATGAAATGATGCTGGTGAAAATTCCTCGTTAAGGAAGGTCCATTAAATATTGTATAGACCGAGAAAGAAGAAGAATAGCCGAAATCCTTTACTGCCATTAGTATTGATGATCCCTGAAAGAATGTATAATGTAATTGGTGAATATCCAACGTGCATAGGAAGTTCACAAAACATATCGTAATCCTTGTTGTAGTTTGTAATGGGATTGACTTGGATATTTTTTATTTCAGTGTAATGTTTTGCAATGATGGTGTGATGCTCCTAGTTAACCACGTGGGATGTGTTTCTATGTGAGTAAACTTGCGGTGATGCTCTCAGTGCGGTGATGTTATCAATTGACTCAGTCTGATGTTTTGTTGTAGGTATTAATTGTGAATCTTAAATAAGCGTCTTGAATTGATTTTGAACCCCTTGTGCTCAATTTTTAAGCTTGGTTTAATATTTATCTCTTGAGTTTTATTTCAAATTTACTGTGCTAAATTGTTATGCTTGATTCAGTTTCTCTTGCTCTTCTTTGCCTAATTATCTTGGGCCCAAATTTGTCCTCAGACATAAAATATTATAACTTTGATGTAGCTTATGTTGTTATCAGGGTTACTAAGCTCAGAGGGCAATGAATTCCATTGTGAGGGACAAATATGTAGATACCTACGTCCACTTCACTATTCATTTTTTATTTCTCCTCTCTATCCAACTATTGGTTCCTAGGTATTTATCAACGCTTATGTTTCTTCTGCACATGAGATCATAGTGAAGCTAAAAATTTAGTTTGTGGATTGTTGGCCCACTAGGTTCAAGTGACCTTCCCAAGGTGTAGAGGACCACCTATATGATTTCCAACTCCACGAATGCAACAGAGGCCTTCTCTAACATTGATCATATGCTTGATCTTATGTACGCAATGCATGCCAAAAGCAAACCACCATGTAGTATTTTACTAATTTGCGATTGTAAAATTGTGTTGAATGGTTTTAAACTTTTGTAGTATTCAAACTTTTTCCTCCATAAGGCAATTGGTAAAGCATCCCTCTATAATGTTGGTGCATAAAATTTGACCAAGTTAGAGTAGATGGATTTTCTTGTTTGTGTGGATTGTGGGTGCTTCGAGAAATTGTGGTGACCATCCTTACAAAGCTTTTAAAAACCCTTTATGTTTCTTGTGTATTTTCTTATGGCATGTTTTTTTTAGGAAAATTTTAGGGAATAATATTCGTAAATTCCCTATTTTTCCATGCTTTTCCAATATTTATAGTGTAATTTTTTATTTTTTATTTTTTATGTTTTAAATTGCCAAAATTTTACATAGACTATATAAAATAATTAGAAATTTTACTATTTTTACAAAAATATCACTAAACATTTTATAGTTTACATGCTAGTAACTATTAAGATTCACCCAAATTTCTAAACTTTACGAGAAATTTCCATCCTTAAATTTTCCCTGATTTTTGGTTATTCACTTATCATCAACTCTGTAGTGTACCAATTTGTATAGTTGGGATGCCTTACTTTGGTTTTGTTATGGTATCATATAAAAAGATTCCACCAATGGTTTATGAATCTATATAATGCTATTAAGGATGATCACTATAATATTTCTTTATTTTTAAATTCAAGTTGTACAATTTCGTTAGTGGAGGAACAATTGTTAGCTTGTTTAAGGAATAGAAGTTATAATGATTTCCTTGCTACTAAGAAAAAGAGTTTTGGTCCAATAGGCTTTGTGCATTTATTTCCTGCATGTTTTCCCTAAGCAATTTGGTAGTTTTAAGGGAGAAAAGTTATCAAAAAAATTTAGTGAAAGCCTTTGAGGAGGGATACAAAGTGGTTTATGGGGAGGAAAGTAGTGTAGCTATATTTGTGTTTTTAATGTAATTGAAAAACATTGAAAATATAAGTGCTCATTCTCATGTTGAAGGCTTTCCCTTTGTCTCTTCTTTTTCTCCTTCAACAATTTAAATATTACATCGACTACGATCTATTTTTTCTTAGGTGAGCATAAAGGTAAACACACTCATCATTCGAACAAATTTTCTAGAAACAAAACTATGGCAAGAAAAAGGATTCGCCATGGATGGATCACTTCTTGGTAATGGTATTCAACAAATAAGCAAATATCTCGGTCGTACCACATCATTTTTTCTTGAGTATTGACAAGTTGCATTAGATATTTCTTCATCTTCCCACTTTGAATATGATATGGGGGAATTGATGATCAACTACATGCTTCGAGTATTTATCAAGCGAGTATGAGCCATAGCCTAAACTAGAGCCAACTTTGAGAGCTTAGATCTAGAGTTAGGCATAGCCAGATTCAGAGTCATAATCAAAGACAAATTTATGCTCCATGAGCATGTTTTTGGTTGTGTTCATATTCAAGTCATTATTAGGCAGCACGTCGACTAGAAGAAGACTTGAAATTCTAGCCAAATTTAGAATTGTTCCAGGAACTTTTTTGAGCTTTAGTTCCAGGAGCTTTTTTGAGCTTTAGTTCCAGATTTGGTGGCCAACCTTAGTCCACCATAGGTTAAGACCTCATGTTCTTACACCTCATTTGTTTTATGGTATTCCTTAAACAACCATTTTATAGAGTGCATCTAGCCATATGCCATGAACTTTTGTAATTTAACTCTCTTCTTGGACTCATATGTGTGCCTTTGGTTTAAGGGGGGGATGTTAGACACCTAATCCATTAGGGTTAGGGTATGGAATGTGGCAATCTAATAGAATTCCAAGAAACCTTGGAGGTTGAATTCAATAGTCAAAATATTGTATTTAAATGTGTATTATCTTTAACGAAATGCAACTCATGCCCATTATTCCATTTCGATTTCACTTTCCAACACTTATACCATAGGTTATTCTTCAAATCCCTTTGTGTTAGGATTTCTTATTCCATGTTAACCATAATCATAAGTAATAATTATATTTATAATAATTAAATTTCTTAAACATATTTTTACACAAAATTTTGGTAATCTTTCTCAGAAATTCTGAGCTCCTAAAAGTATAGGTGACAACTTTATGCTAGAGGATCATCACTTACATGCATTTTATGTTTCAATATGTTACTATTGTATTTTATTAAAAATTGGTTTCAATTTATTTATGAAAAAAATCATAAACATCTTTTCACTAACTCTTTATTATCATATTATCTAATAAAATTTTCAAGTTCCCTGGTACAAATAATAGAACTAGAGTTCGAGTAAGTATTTGGGGTAGAGCGTCCATCTGTTTGAGATCCACACTTTGGGATAATCATCAACTTCATTCATTTTGTGTTTCAAGATGTTGATGGTGTCTTGTGATCTTGAACCACTTTCAATTGATTTCTTAAAAAAAAAAATCATAAACATATTTTCACCAACTCTTTACTACCAAACACTATGCATGGGAAAATAATTAAGGTCACTTTTATGTATTTTGATCCAAAATTGGTTTCAATTCATTAAAAACTAATCATAAACATGCCATCTCAAATTCTTGTTAAAAACACTACATTTTACTATTCCACTTGGAAATATCATATAATTAAGCCCAATGTTTCGGTAGTTGTAATATTGATATGTTTGTAATAGAATGTTTCATAATGATAAATATATAGAGTACATATAAGAACATCAATTTAATTTTTCATTAAATGAGTGTAAGGTACCTTTCCTCTGATTTTTCCATTCCTTTTCTCTAGAATATGTTGCATAGAAAACCTTTTTACTCATTGGAAATTCAAGTACATGAACACATATGGAAATAGATCATCAAATGTAAATCTCCAATTTAGAATGTTTGTAATATTTCTTTATTTATGTACATTAATAATTTTTGGGTAAGTTATATTAACTTTATTCACGTAGTAAGGTGTCCTCCTACTGGTTTTTATAAGCTAAATATAATAACTTTGACTTCCCATAGCTACAAGTGACAATAAGGTAGTGATTAAACTCTCATCCATCCTAATGAGTGCATAGTAAAGTGACATTGGAAGAACAAAGAAGAAAGAGGATCAAGGAGTACCATTTCCTAGAGAGCCACTAATAGCCACCAACATTGTCCCTTACACATGCACACCCAAAACAATATAATAATGTTTCAATTTATTTCTCTTCCTTTACAAAACAATATAATAATGTTTCAATATATATCTCTTTCTTTACCAAAAAAAAATACCTAGAATTTTTGTAAATATGGGTATCCATGTTTCCAATATGACAAAAGAAAGGCCACCACATACACATAATATCCTACTTTAATACCTTATCCATCCTAATATTGAAAATAATCACTTTCTTGGCATAAAAAATTATGAGTTAAGCATTACGTGGTTGATTGACATCATGCCTGGAATACTTGGAATATATAATTCAATAAAATTAAAAATTCGACAAGCATATACTAAAAAGGTTTGTACAAACTATCCAATTGAGATTAATGGAAACCATGGCTATAATTTAAAGCATTGGGATTTGAAGAAGATGGCACTGGGAAGTGCTACTACAACAATGAAATGGTTTGAATCTGTGTTAATACAGAAACGACCCCATCATCCCCTCACGAGGTTACAAAGAGAGATATAAATTAGGAAGTTAGAAGATAACCCTTTTAACAATTGAAAGAAATGAGTTTCTTTTCACTCTACCATTTAAAACTATGCAGTTGTGCGGAATCGATTACACACAAATTGCAAACACAATAAACAAAAGATTTACAGAAAAAAGGGTAGTATATTAAATGATTTTATAGTGAAAATAATTCTTTCGAAACAAGTAGATATGATCAAACATATCTAATATCTTCTCTCTTCAACATATCTAATATCTTCTCTCTTCAATCGTTGCTTGAAGGCAAGGAAAGAGTATGTGTTTCCTAAATTTAATTTTGTTAGGTGTGCATCACAAATTGATTAAGGTACTACTGTATTGAGATTATAAGATCTACCACACTTGTAGCACATAGTACCTATTACAATGTTGCATCAGATCATAAGAAACGTATTGTTGATTTCAGGCAAAATTTTGATCTTGTTGTAATTTGAAACGGAAGAGGGGAACCCGATTTAACGTATTGTGGTTCTAATAAAATGATAACAAAAGTAACAAAGTTCTCTAAGGTATAGATTTTCTATCAAAAGTCCAAACCCTACCTCTGACAATATTTTCCTCTACGATGTTGTGATGTTTGTTACTCATTCTGACGCTTTGTAATGGTTGCTTTCCATCTTTGTTCTTTGCTAAACTATCCATAAATAAGGTTAATGTTATTATCTTTGGCGTGATCAACAGAATGAGAAGATGGATTTCAAACTGAAAGGATGATCAAAGTATGATACACGTCTGTAACAAGCCTATTAGAAAAGTGAGACTTGAAACCATTAAACTATGATACAGGTGTGTATGAAGATAGATTATCAACCATTGAAAAATATAGAATGAAGCGTTATAGG
The DNA here is from genome assembly GCA_031772625.1 of Pinus tabuliformis. NCBI lineage: Eukaryota > Viridiplantae > Streptophyta > Pinopsida > Pinales > Pinaceae > Pinus > Pinus tabuliformis. Next base: position 994,841,970 of record CM062810.1, on the reverse strand, counting down.
AATATTTTGGTTCTTATCATACTCTTACGGGGACACGATGTGATTAGTTTTTATGAAATTAGGCTTTTATACGAACCACATGCCATTAGGCCAAGAAAAAGGTGAAAAATATTTTGGTAAAAAGTGTTGTAGTAAAAATTAAAAAGACTTTTATGATTTAACACATAAGGTTGTTGAACCTTTTCCATGGTTAATAACTTATTGAGTAGAGTGTAACATTTTTTACTATGTCGACTTTTATTGTGTTTAGGTTTCTTCCATGCACTCCACACTGAGTGGGATTGTTCCAACATGCGGCACTTCGATGCAACTCTCAAACACTTAAAGACAAGTTCAGTTTTAATTATTCAACCAATCAACAATTGTATTAAGAACAATTATGCTCTAGCTAATCAATAATTGAGTTAGTCACTATATCTTTTATTAAGTTATTTAATTAATTCACATCAATTAAAGTAAAATTCACTCGTCAGTCAAATACTTCAAAAATCAAAATTTTAATTATATTAAAATAATATTTATTACCAACATCAAGAAATCTATTACTATAATTTTGTTTTCATAAAATAAACTTTACTTTTTATTGAAATTATTCAATTATAATTATAATTTTGAAAAACTAATCTTAACTAAACATTAATAAAATATTAAAAAACTGAAAGTTATATTGCAAACTATTTCGTCTATTAACTAATTAATTAAACTATACCATTTAAAATTATATGTATTAAAATTATAGCTATTGTATTTCACTATTATTATATGCGTCATATTTCTATATGTTATAGCTATAAAATGTGGGTTTTGCCACAATTATGTGTATGGTATTCCACTGTTATATGCATCATATTTCTATATGTTACCACAATAAGAAGTAGGTTTCATCAAAATAAGTTAGCTAGAGGCTTTGCTTCATGGACAACATCTATGCATTCCCTTAACTATATGAAATAAAGTAAATCTAATCAACGAGTAATTATAATTATGTTTCGCAATATATGTAGTTATGTACTAATCTTATAAGAATTAGGCATACGAAAGACGGTGGAAATGGATTGTAACACAAGGAAAACAGAGTGAAGATCAAAGAGGTGGAGGGTGTCCCTTTTTTTGGTTACACTTTTCTTACACACCAGGATTAGAATACTTGATTAATGTAGAGTTCGAAACATGGAATTTGGACTATCCATGGGTGCTGTGCAGACACACAAATCCAGGTTGGAGCAATTTATTTCTGTAGTGTAGCACCGATAATAACAGTGGAAACCCTATTAGCATGTGAAAACATGATTTAAGTTTCTATCAAATGGGATTCTCAGTGTGAGCTATATGAAACTGTCCACTCGGGAAAAAAATAACCAAAAGACATTAAAATTTTATATATATATATATATATATATATTTTTGTCCAATGTATTAATAGTATGAAGAAAAGTCATGTAAATTAAAAAACAATTTTGACATATATAGGCAGTGAGTGGATTAAAGAAGTTTTAAGTTGGTGATTATAAAATGAATATGTAACCATTTTTAGGTTTTGCTTCGTGTATATAAATAAATAATTGATTTGATGTTTTTTATATGAATAGAAAATAAGATAATTAGTTGTTATTAAATATAGAAAAATGAATATCTATTTAATATTTGCGCTTTAAATTTTTTACTAATATATAATTAATTACTTTTTATATCAAAAATATTATTTTAGGTATTTATTTAGTTAAAATTAATATATTTTAAAAAATTATAATTTAAAAAATTTTACTTATAAAGAATATTTTGGACTTCAAATATTTTCGTCATAACTATTTTCGTCATAACTATGAGCATATTTTAAAAATTTGAAAAATTCTTTAAAAAATATATAAATACTATGTAATTAGTTTTATTTTTAATTTTTTCTTTAAGTTTTGGATCTAAAAATTAGTTAAATTTGTTGAAAATTAATGTTAACTATTATTAAATTAATAATAATAATCTAGAGATAAATTAAAAGTAGTATGAAATTTTAAAAATAATAGATTAATTATATAGTTTTTGAATTATAATATATAAAAGTAAAAATAAAATTTATGATATTATTATAATAATATTAAGGGTTGAAATGATAATTTGGATGTGTAATGATGATGAGTATGATGATTAATGTTCACCAAGGCTTATATGGTCTATTAGACTTTAAGAAGGTAATAGATTAAATAGGATTCTTTAGCATTTTATTTATATGCTGAAAAACAAGCGAGAGAAGGGTTCTGAAATCAACATAGTTTGATGAGTTAAAATGTTAAGAATATTGTTAGAGGACAATATCTCTAGTGGTAACTAGGGGGTTTAATTCACCCTCCACCTAGGTTCTATTCTTTGAAGACATGCTAGAATGTGTAGAAAAAAATTGAACAAGTTGAAATGTTTGAGTAGTAATTCCTATAAGCTTGAAGGAGATTGAATGTGATTATAAGGTGGAAAATCTAAGAAAAAGCATTTTAATGTGATTATAAGCTGGAAAATCTAAGATAAAGTAAAATTGAGTATAAGATGAACAATCTAAGAGAAGGTAGTTTAATATGAGTACAAGATGCAACCCTCCTATGTTTGGTGGAAAACTCTTTCATGTGAGTACAAGATAAACAAGTCTTTTTTATTTTCAACCCTCCTAGGATTTGTGACAAACTCTTTCATCTCAAGGTGTTTGGATAATTCACCAATGCCTATGCAAGTGACAAACTCTTTCATCTCATTGTATTTTGAGAATTCACCAATGCCTAGTTTCACTATGAAGCTCATGAGAATTAGTTCTAACATTGGAAATGTTCATTTCCATCTTCACACTAGTCAAGGGACAGAGATAATTTTGGTATTTCATATTGGCGTTGATCACCACCTTATAATATTGTACTTACCTTTTTCCCTCCAACTCTTTATTTTCTCACAATTTCTCTTTAAATTTGGAAGCAATATTATTTTTAATATTATCTGCAATATCATATCCTCTTTATTCCTCAATGGTCCACCCTCACCTCAGTTGAAGGTGGAGGTTTTGGCTAAAGTGAGAAGAAATTTTAGGAAACCTCTTTGCATCTATTTTGTATAAATTCTTATTATACATACTAGCCTAGATCCATCTTAACTCAGGATCTACCAAGCACCCAGAGGAATCAAATCTCTTTTCACTCTAAAAGATCTTTGCATATTAAGAGATATAAAATCTCTTTTGACTCTAGAAGAGCTTTTCATATTAATAGATTTGATCACTCTCAGCGCTTGATATATCCCAAGTTAAGATGGGTGTAGGCTAGTTTAATTTCCCCTTTAAATAGGCCATATTCTACATGAATACCATGTGTCAATACCATGGGCCATTTTTATTTTTATTATTTTATTTTAGTTTATTTTGAGTCAAAATGTTTACATTACATTAACCTTTCAATTTAGTTTAATTTAATGTTAATTTTTATGTGAATTAACTTAGCCAAAATGTTAAACATGACATTACCTCGAAACAATCTCTAGCATAGTGCACTGTGAGAGCATTTTTCCTTGAAATAAAATTAAAATTAAATATTTATAAAGTATTTTAATTTTGAAATGTGTTATGGTTTTTGGGCAAGTGGTATTGATAAGTTATGATATTGTAAAAAAGACTATTTACAGGTTAATAATATCCATGGCAAAATGGGGGTGAATATCCATAGTTAAGAATCTTGTTAAATTGTATATTTATTCTAAGTATTAAGTTATAATTTAAAATTTGTTAGAAAATTAAATTAAAAGTAAATATTTATAAAAATTTTGTTTCCTTTTTAATTGAGTTATGGTTTTGGGTATGTGGTATTGATAAGCCAGATGTGTTTGGAACCAACAAGTGGGGTTCATCATCAGCACCAGATTAATAAAAAGTTAAAAGTAATAAACAAAAGGTTAAAAGTAATAAATAAAAAATTTAAATTTAAAAGTAAACCAATAAATGTTAGGTCAATTAATAATAAAAATCTAAAGTAATAAAAATAATAAAATTTAATTTTTTATATTTTTATTTTGCTTGGTTACAATACCATGGGCCAACACCATGGCTTATTATAACCAGATTCCCAAAAAATATAACTTATTTCACAATCAAAATATTTTATAACAATATGACAAGATTTTTAACCATGGATATTCACCCCACTTTTCATTAATATTATGAACATGTGAATAGGCTTTGTTACAATATCATGGGCCAATACCATGACTTATCAATACTACATTCCCAAAAATCATAACGTATTTCACAATCAAAATATTTTATAACAATATGACAATATTATTTACCATGGATATTCACCCCACTTTACCATGGATATTATCAACCTGTAAATAGGCTTTTTAACAATACCATGGGTTAATACCATGGCTTATCCATACCACATGCCCAAAAACCCTAACTTATTTCATGATCAAAATATTTTATCAATATTTAATTTTAATTTTAATTTATAATTTTTTTTAATTAATTCTAAAAGGAAAAATGTTATAATTACTTTTGAGATATATCTAAATCATATATCCTCACAACTGCTAAAAATATTCCCATAGAAATTAAGTCAACATTCCAATAAAATAAAAAATGAGAATATTTTTATATAAAAAGATGCGAAATTTATATACTTTTTTCCCCGTAGAAAAAGTCGTAATTTCTATTATATTATAAGAAATTACATTTTGCAGATGCCTGCGCATATGTATAAGAAATTACATTTTGCAGATGCCTGCGCATATGTATAATGAGGCTGGCCGCCTTCCGGATAGTAGCAAGTAAAAATTTTGTCTACAACCATGTACAAGAAACATAGAAACCAGTAGTTGCCTCCACGCAGGGAGTTACCAGGTCTCAGGAAATTATGATTTTCTTCCTTTTTTCTTCTCAACCTTTCGCCACTCACCTTGAGTAGGAGAGGATTTATAAAGGGCTAGTGAGGAATCCTCGACAGTACGGGACGCGTCCTTTTCTGAGTCAGAGTGTTCTGGGGAGTGGTGTCTTTTGGCCCCGCTGTTGTCCTCAAGAACTGTGTTTTGCTTCGACAAGGAGGCCCACATTCCTTGGTCTGCCAAATTCTCTGATTCTGTCGTCATATGAACTTGATTAGGTGCTGAGGGGGTGGGAGCCGCGGCTTCACCCCCAATTGGATCCTCGTCATGTTCAGGTGGAAGGTTTTCTGTCTCCTCGTCTTCTGTTTCTTCTGCTAGGTTCTCTGTGTTTTGCCAGCCTCTTGGTTTTTTTGCTGGTTTTTTGTTCCTTCTGTTTTCCTTTTTGGCCTGAGGACAGTTATTACGGAGATGACCTGTCTGTTGACAGCCTCGGCATCTGAAGGCCGTGTTTTCATAGTCTAACGGTTGTTTCCATTGGGAGTTGTTATGGATTAGAATGATGTTGTCAGGTAGCCCTTGACTGAGGTCAACTTCGACACAGATTCTGGCAAATGTGTGAATGCATCTAGCAGTTCGTTCGTCATCATCCTTGATAAATTTGCCTATTACATTCCCCAATGCTTTAAAAACTTTGGGATGCCAAAAGTGAAGCGGGAGATTATGTAACCTGACCCAGACTGGCATTTTGGAGACCACCATAGTGGAGGGGTCAAAACCCGGAAACCAGGGGGTCATAAAGAGCCCTGCGTTGCCCCAGAACCATGGCCCCTCATGGAGAACATGGTCTTTTACCTCGACTGAGTCAAACTGTACAATAAAAAATCCTTTGGAGCATAATAAGATGTCACAGTTTGGAGTCCATGTGGAATAGATCCAATGCCGTAAAGCATCTGTTTTAGGCCAAAAGCCATTGAATCTACAGATGATTGCCAAAGAAGATAAATGTGTATGAAAATTGTTTACCTCAGGCATGTCGATTGTCAAAACTGGGTTCTGTTTACTTTGCTCCACTATATAAGGACCAGGCAGATCCTGTGGTGGTGCTGGCTTGTTGGTGGCTTCCCCTTTTCCTTTGACAGCATCCTTGAACGAGCCTATGCCCTTTGAGCTAGATCCAAAGCTTCCTCCTCTCAGCCTCATACTCAGATAAATTGTTGAATCTCTTACTATTTGTCAGGCGGAAAGAGTCGATAGTGCAGACACAACCAACCTCCCTAGGAGCCTAAGACTCTCTAGTGACAAACAAGACAAATAAGAGCAATCCTTCTCTAAACATGCATTTACTATATAGGAAATCAAGTGTTTAGATCATACCTGTAGTCCAACGCTGTTGTAGTAGTCTAGCATCGCTGATCCAGATGAGCTCCTCCTTCACTTCGAAACCTGCATTCACTAGCAATCAAACGATTAAATAACACTTGATAATCTCATAAAATAAAACATATTTAACACATAGACCAAGGAGTACATGAAACAACTCATAAATAACAAGTTATTGAGAAGAATGGACTCATTTGCATTAATAGGAAACAAAAGGAACAATTACAACCTGAGCCTTGGTGTTGTGCAAGTCCCTCCCAGGGTCCATCAAGAGTTCTCCTTTACTTTGACAAAGCTCACCCACTTCCAAATAGAACAAGCAAAGATGGCAATCTCTCCTCACAAGCTTCTAAATGGGAGTCCTAATTCCAACAGCATCTACCCTTAGAAATGTTTAGCTTCTAACCTCCCCTCCTTCTGGCCCAATGCCTGTATTTATAGTGGTCTAGAGGAAGTTATTCAGGTCCACCATCAATGGGATAATCCCCTCTTTAGATGGGATAGCTCCCTTATTGATGGGATAAGTTCCTCTTTGGTAGGGGTACATGAACCATCTGGAGGCGCTCAATACACGTCGAACAACCTTCTAGAATGCTCTAGAAATGACCACAAGTAACTTTTTAAAGATGAAACTTGCGCATTTTGACCTTTACAGGGGTACGCACCTGCCCCTTTACATACAGAGCGTACAAGTACGCAGCTTTTCTGAACATTAGGTGCGTATCCGCAGGTAAGGTTGAGAGAACCTGCGTACCCAGAGATAAATACATTTATAAAGACTTTCTCTCTTTTTGGAGTTTGACATGGAGAGCAGAGGCATAAGACTTGCCAAGGAGGATAGCATGACTGTTGATAGAGCCATACTAACTCTAAATAGTCATGGTGACATTTTTTAGTGTAACACTATTCCATAATGCTGCACTGAATATTTTTCCTGTAGAGTGTGTCCTGCATGTACCAAGCTCAGTAAACTTGCTGGTATGCCCAGTAATTCTTGGATTTCGTCCTTTAGGTTTTTTATCAGCATCCCTGTTCTTATTTGTTTGCAGATTGTGTTCCCTGACAGGGTTCTGATGAAAATTTGAATCATTTCATGACCTGATTCTTTTATTTCACCTTTTGTTTTTTGCCTGATTTCTTCTGCTGGTTGCTTCTCCCGTACAAGAAGGGGGGTAGGCTTGCCATGGAGAGGACCTGAAGGAGGCTGGGGGCCTTGTATCTCTCGACGAGAGGGAGTCTTGGAGATGGGAGTCTTGAGACTTAATTTTTTCGCTGTCAAAATGGCAGTCTCCCAAATCTGCGCCACCGAGGACAGAGGAGCCTCAAACCATTGGAATACCAGCTCCAGTTTCCCGCCCCACAATTGGTCTTCAACCAGGCCGTTTAAAGACAGCCATAGTGTGGTGGATCGGGCCCGCAGAATTCCAAGAAGGGGCAGAGGAATAGGCAATCGGCTCTGTTTCCCATTGACGCAGACAGGGCAACCTATCCAGGGTAAGTCACCCGCGAAGGAGGGCGTATCAACCTGAGACTGTGTGAGGGTCGGTAGATTTGAAACATAAAACCCCGGACAATGAAGAGGGGTGCCCAGAGTCGCCCTGAGGAAAACGAACCGTGCCAAGAAGGGGGGGAAAACCTCCAATACCTGTTTGTTTTGATTCGAATCCTGTTGCTCCTTTCCGTTAATGGATCCGGGCCAAGTCCTGAGGGTATCATCGAGCGCTGAGGATCCCGCAGCCAGGCTCCAATCCGTTCCAGCATCAAACAAAACTGTGGGGGCGGCGGCGGCAACATATGGACCTGCTGAAACCCTAAGCTCGCAAACACCTGCCATCGCTCCTCAATCCTTCCAAGAAGTGAAATTTATATACTATAAATAATATTATTCAAAATAAACATATATATCCATCTTAACTAAGGATCCAAACAATTAGAGCAAGCAACCTGACTAGTGATAATAAAGGAAATATAGTGCATGATTCTATTAATTTTTTCATTATTGTATTTTCTTTGACATGATTGATTGAAAATAAATGTTTAATATTTAATAACCAATTAAGTTTTCTTTTTCTTTTTCTTTTCTTTTTTAATTTAAATACTTTCTTAAACACAAAAAAATGGGATCAAATTTATGAGAGAGAGAAGGGAGTAGAGAGTGACAGAGATGGAGGGTGGGGAGAGAGAGAGAGAGAAATAGAAAGAGAAATTTATGGGGGGAGGGAGAGAGAGGGAGGTGAGAGAGGGAAATAGAGGAAGGGAGAGAGAGAAGAGAGAGGGAGAGGGAGAGAAAGGGAGAGAGAGACGAGGGGAGAGAAAAGGAGAGAGGGAGAGATATATATGAAGTTAGAGGGGGAGAGAATGGGAGGAAAGAACAAAGGAATAGAGAGAGAGAAGAGGAGAGGAGAGAGATAGGGAGAGAAGGAGAAGAGAGATAGAGGGAGACACATAGATGGAGGGGATTGAGAGAGGCGGATAGTTAAAAAGTTGGAGGCAAGAGAGAGGGAGAGAGTGATGGGGGGGAGATATAGAGGGAGGTGGGAGAAAAAGGGAGAGGGATATGAATCAATAGAGAGGAGAGAAAGAGAGAGATGGGGGGGGGGGAGTTGTAGGGGGAGAGAGAGGGAGGAAAGAAGAAAGACATAGAGGGAGAAAGGTGGAAAGAGAGAGGGAGTGGAAAGGGAGAGATGGAAAGAGAGTGAGGGAGAGAGGCGTTACACATCATTTTGTCACCATGACACTTGAACATTAAAATGGATCTCTCGCCATCTATAAACAGGTTTCATTACACTCCCTTAGAAGTCAATCAATAAGAAGCCCTTGAAGAAGATGTGAATTTTGGGTAAAATGGCTTTATGACTTGTTAAGTATGACCTGCACGCTTTTCCTAGTCATTTTCCACACATTTGTCATTTCTATCCTTGAAATCTACGTAGAACTACGCTCTATATTTCACTATAGACCACATAGATAAATCAAAGAAAAGTAAAAATAAAAAGTGAATTCCATAAGCATTGTTGGTCGAATTAATCCCAACTGAGAGCTTCTAGATCATGTATCTTCAATCCAGTCCCCACAGATCATGGATCTAATTCCCTTTCATCAAGGAACCCTAATCCCCCAATTAGAGGATCTCAACCTTCTCTTTTGGATCTGAAACTTCTTCCTCTTGGCCTATAAATTGACTAGAGGATAGAGGGATGAGGAGGTTCATAAAAGATACACTTATGTTGTTGGATTTAGATTGGAAGGCTTATTAGCTAAGGATATCTTTAGAGGCATTTGAGAGGAACCTCATGACATCAAGGCAGAGGTTGTAAGGCTCTTCTTTATCCTTGAATTAATACAAATGAATCATTTTTCCCATTGTATTGTCTTGTTGAAATGAGGAAGGGTTTATGATTCTTTTGATACTTGGTAAGATAATCTCAATTTCTAATCTCCTTGATCATTAGGTTAAGCTTATTTGAATTGTTATAATTGCATATTCCTTTGATCACTTTTATGTCTGCGACTGCAGGTCTTTTTTTCACATCAGGAAGCTTCATCGAGATAGAACATGGATCTTCATCAAGAATTTCAAAATAGGTAAAAGACTTATTCTCTTACTCTTGTATTTACAATTCAAACGAAATAAGTTTAGGGAAACAATTATTCAATTGTCCGTTTGTTTCTAGTTTCCTTTAGGATCTAGGGAGATCGCTCTTGTCAAAGGGAGGGATTTATCCGCCATAACAAGAGGAGAGTGGGAGGGAAGAGAGAGGAGACAAATAGAGGGAGAGAAGGGGATGAGAGAGAGGGAGAGGAAGGGGGAGTGAGAGAGAGAGATAGATATATATGGAGAAAGAGTGTGTGTATATTTGGGGGGAGAGATAGAGAAGGAATAAGAAAGAGACACATAGATACAAATACAAATATTATATAACTAACCTAGATCCATCTTAACCTTGGATCTATAAAGCACAGTGAGGGATCAAATATCTCGAGTTGCTAACATTTTCTCAAATTTTTCACTCAAAAAAGAGGTTTACACCTCCAAAGATTTGACCCATCTCTAAGCTTGATAGATAGGGATTAAGATGAATCTACGATGGTTTATCTAAAAAAAATTGTAATTTTATTAATAAAAATAGTACTTTTTTATTGATCTCTTGTGATACCTTTTCACTTGGTAATGTTCTTTTAATAATTTCCATATTATGATTTATATGTTTTCATGAAACATTTGGTAAGTTATAATTGGTAATTTTTTTGCGTTTTATTTTTATTTTCATTTAACTAATAATATTTTTGTATGAGATTTATTTTATTTCTATTTTTATTTAATTCGTGATGTCTTTATATGATATTTTTTAAAGATATAATTTAGTGCAATGGTTTAAAAACAACATTTTAAAGTTAGTGAAATGCACATTCCACAATTTGGAAGAATGATTAAAATGAATTCAAATGTTGTATAACAAGTTCTAAAAAGTAAGACACTTAAAAAGTTAATATGTAAGAAGTTAATGTTTTCATATGATTTTTTTGGGAAAATACTTTTACATTTATCTTTATTGTGATTTATATTTTTATATAAATAGTAATTTTACTATTGTGGACTAAGTTATGATGAGGATAATTTGGTTATTGATAAGTGTGTATAACCATTCAGAAAACAAAAGTAAATTAAAATTATATGACCTCATGAATATTAGTAACTTTATGTGAATATAAAGGTTTATTATTACATTTTAGATATAATGAGGTTTATATAGTTAATTAAGGGAGGATAGAGAAATTTGGAACCTTATTTAGTTCTACAAGGGCAAGGGAATATAGGTACAACCAATAAATAGTTGTAATGTGTGGGAAAATAGATTTTAGTAATTATTTTATGTATTAATTGTCTTTTATACTTGTCCACATAATATAATCTTTTTATACTATTAATGAAAGTAACAACCTAGTGATCATGGCATAGTTCGAAAATGCAATTCCAGTTGATATGAATGATTTGTTCAAATATAAAATTGATTCAAGATGATTGTTGAGCCTAACTCCTAATTAAAGGTTATTGGATTTAATTGCTTTGAGGATGTTGCATTTTGAATATGGGAAGAATGGTGATAAAATCCTAACCATGGACATTAGGAAAATAACATCAAAGATAAATATGTTAAATTGACTGAGGTAACATGTGGTAGTAAAGAAGATACTAGCTGTTCATGCAAGATATGGATATGATCAGTAAATTATCATATTGAAATTTTTATTGTGAATGTTAATCCTTTTAATATCTCTCACTCTTTATTTATTGTTTGTATGATTAAATATAAATTAGCTAAAATGCAAGAAATATAGACTGGAAATACATACACACACTAACCAAAATAGGCACACACACTAACCAAAATAGGCACATTTTTTTTTCCTTGGGAATCCCTTATGGGAGCAAGCTAGCTAGAAGGTGTAGTTGTTTTGATCTCTGTTCTCTAGTATGGAAAAATGTGTAGATACAAAGAAAGAGGTACTCTCTAAAGAGTTACCTAAGACCTATGGCTTGTAAAGTTGCTACAAAATCTTAAGCCCCATTTTTTTTCTCTCTAACATCCCACTCCCATTTGCTTTCCTCAAATATGGAAGAAAATATAATAACATGAAATGGAACCCCTACTCCTCCTAGTGGCCTAGTATTTAACATGACCCAATATCTAATTATATGAGAGGTTTGACTCCCTCAAATGTCAATCAGAGTTACAATTTTTGACCTTCTAGAGTCTTTTTTAAACTACACACATGGCTAGCCCAATATGCATGATTAGTATGGATTAACATGACATCAACTTGTACCATGGTGGTCAGTATGGAAGATCAACTTGCGAGAGGCATAAATTTTGCATACAAACTTCGATTACCAGATAGTTTTGCACGAGAGATACTTTTTTTAGCCCCAAAAAATCATTTAATGCCTCAAAAGAGCTTTGGAAGATTTGATATCCAAATTTTCCAAATTGGGACCCATTTATAAAAAAGGCCCTACAAGGTCATTCATGTAATTCTTCCACCCTAAAAGCATTGAGATAGATGACGAATAATAGAATAATTCAAACTGAATTAGGAGAAATTATAGATGAGAAATAGTATCACAATCCCATAAATTACATACGAATGAAGTCAAAATTGGAAGAAACTTACCCATCAAAGAATACAAAACCTATGAGAATATAGAAAAATAAGTTTAAAGTGGGGATTTTTAGAAATTAATGATGATAACCTATTGCAGGGCTCATAACCATGACCAATCTAGAATGATGAGATGGACATAAAAGAGTAATAAATTGATACATAAAGTTAAATATGTGAAATTTTCTGAAACAAGTGTAAGAAATCAATGAGAACATGATGGAGGTTTTTGTAATTACGGAATAATCATGATGAAATAACTCAACACTCTATTGGTATATTATAAATAAGCATGTGGAAAGTGGTTGTGGAATCACATATGTGTGACAATGACTTCATATGTGGAAAAAGGAATAAACTATGTAGACTAATGAGAAAACACCTAACATGAAGAAGGAATTTTGTGAGAAATTCTATAATGAGACCTTGAGAAGGATTATGCATAACTGAAAAAACTAGTGAGAATCAACTATGGGCACCTGCACAAGAATTATGACCCTATAAGTGGAAATGGGGCTATCATGAGGAGCACATTCACACAAGAATATGCGCTTGTTCTTAGGAATGCAGACATGTTCCTAGTTGTCTAGGCTCTGTGAGGCCCAAGCTAGGCTACCTACATAACATGGCTCAAAAGTGTATGTGCGTTATTAGGAAATATCATTATCCTATTTGTAAACCTTAGTTTTATGCACTATGAAAACCTTAGATTTGTGGAATTTGAAAACCCTATCAATGCGGAATGTGGAAACTCCAATATAGTGAGTTCAAATTTGAGTGCATAATTAGACAATGCAAATAAAACAAAGCATATTTACCTTGCATCACAAGTTGGTGATGTTTGTAAATTTATATTGAAATCAAATTTAAAGACCTTTGTTTTGTGCAATTTGAAAACCATACATTTATGGAATTTGAAAATCCTATTATTGTGGAATTTGATGGAATGGAATTGTATGGATGTAATTGTTGCTTATACCATTATGACTAATGTATTCCCAACACTCTATATCTCTCTATTTCCATTTACCCATTTTCTAGTCTCTCTCGCTCTGTCTCTCTCTCTATATATTTATATTTCCCCCCCTCTCTCATTTTCCAACAAGAACTTCATCCACTTTCATTGAAGAAATTTTATGAGCTTTCTTATCATGTGAATCTCTAACCAATAGAAAATATGACCCACAAGAAATATTACCATAGTAACTATAGAGAACCTTAACCCTTAGGGTATATCACACATAGTAACTATGACCTTAAGAACTTTGACCCTCATGAATTATGACCTTATAAATCATTCCTTTGTTTTTCATAGTTCCCTTGTCAATTAGGAATCTTTACTTTATTTTAAAAGAATCATGACCACAATAATTATGGTGTGGGAGCTTTGACTATGAAATTAAACTACGACCTTTTCTTTTAGTCATAGTTCTAGGGAATAATTCCTTTGTTAGTTAGTAACCTTGACTCACAAGAACTATAATCAATGTTTAGTAGTCATAGTTATAGGAATTTCTTGATGAGAGAACTATTATCACCAACGACCTATAATCATCTAATTAATTCATTGATCAAATTTCTTGTCATCAACAATAACTATGGTAATAGTTCTCATTGGTTATAGTTACTATGGGTTACAGTTCCTATTGGCTAGAGTTATTAAGGTCATAGCTTTTCTTCAACTGATTCCAAAGTGTATGTTTCAATGTATCCATTAATTAATGATGAGCAATGGGAGAATGATGAGAATTATCCACCAAGATGAAGAGTCCTTAAGACTATGTTATCAAGATGTATGCATGTATGGTATTGATAACCTTGGCACTTTTCCATCCTCCTCTTCCTCCCATATTTTAGTCATACATTTTTTGTCAACCCCTTATTCTAAAGTAATATTCGTTGGGATCACTGCTATAGTTTACAAATGGTTGAGTAAGTGATATGGTGAGTTGGAAAGGTATTTTAGATATCAAATTTGATGGGGAAGTTTGTTTGAGTTTCAAATTTAAATTAAAAATCTTAAAGTGGTAGTATACCACCTCTCATTTGTCTTGAAGACTATTTCAAAAACACTTTGTTTAGTTAGAATCAATGCAAGGAGATGGAAGAAATTAGAGCTGAGACATATGAAAGAGGCTATATAAAGGAAATTTCATTGTAGTATATGTTTTGTTTCTTTTTCTCACTATTGAAAGCAGTCTTGAAATAATATCTTGAAAATTCTGTGGTCCCTGCATTTTCAGTTCATGATCTTCTCTAACAACAATTTTACATGGGGTATTTCTGGAAATGAATCTTTCATTGGAAGTTTGGATTAATATTTGTGTGCTCTATACTTATCAATCTTAGATATCAAGTGACCTCAATTTTGGATAACTAATTATGGCATATGTTAGTGCCTAGATTTACCTCAGGCTAGAAAGGTAGGATCTAGGGCCAACATCAAACCACGCTCAGCCTAGTAGCTAGCCCTACTAGGTCAGGAGAGGGCTCTCTCCGGGTTAATCTCAGCAAATAATGATCGATGAGGGATTGAGATGACAGAAATATCTTTTGATTTTAGGCTAGGTATGAGTACAAAAGGGTTTGATTGAATAAAAAGATGATTTGTTGGCTCAGATGGAAAGATAGATTTTGGGTGCGGGGATTGAGGCTCAGTCCTGTAGAGATCTCAATGGAGCAAGGTAGGCAATCGTTTTGGCACTTAAATTTGAGTGAGATGGAAGGAATAGATAGGTTAGGTGTTGAAGAGGGAAAGAGAAATCATGGATCCTCCCCAAATAGCTAAAAACATCAAATAACGAAAGCAAACTTCAAGTAGAGCACTGCACTTTCAATGGATTCTACTTACACTCTCGTTTGTTTAGTTTAGAAGAAACAAGAAAGACAATGACATAAATAACATATAAGAAAATTCACAATTACAAAGATAAGCATTGTACCAAGACAAATTGCCACATGAATCCCAAAGAGTGCTACAAATCTTGGTCTCAATTCCTTAGCCAAAATGAAATTATGAGTGTACAATGAAGTTCCTTCCTTTCTCAAGAGTCCAACCATGCTAATGACTAAAAAGCAACATAATATAGACAAACATAGCTCATTCTTGACTCTAGGGGTCGAGCTCACATGTTTAGGAGCTGATCCAATAGATTATAAACTGAGAACTAGAAATTAAGCAACATAACGACATGCCTCTAGAAACAAGGGAACTGATTCATTTAGTTTCAAACAACCTTTAAACTGATGAATCCACCTCTACAAGTGAAAATCTAACATATTTACATCATTATCAATCAATATACATGAAAATACATCACAAATTTGTCATTAGGAAAGTAAAAAAGTCAAACTAGGCAAAGTTGGGCAAAAAACAGAGCAAAACTTGGTTAAACTGGCAATTTTTCCTCTATGCGCTACGCCTGATTCTCTATGCATTGCGCCTATTTGGACCCACTTTTGGAGGCCTTTGCAATGTCCAAATGGGCTCTAGGTGTGCTTTCAGGAAAGGTTTGCCTGTCTACTTTCCAACCCAAGTGGAATTTTTCAATTTGGCCTCCATTTGCCCCTCCAAAAGTCCATTCTCCCAACACTGCTTCCTGTATGTCAAAATAGGGGCAGTGAGGTCATTTTTTGAGTGTTTTTGACCTTTTGAGGGCTCAAAACCTGCTCAAATTTCTTGGCCATAGGTAAGCAAGCATAATTTTCCATGACAAATCCAAAAATGCTGAGTTTTTGTGATTTGGAGGCCCATAGGTAAAGCGAGCACCACGTGGCGTGGCGCATAGGGCAGAAAAACCTGTTTTTGTGCCAAAAAATTTCCAAAATGCAAAAATTGCTCCAATTTTTTTGAAATTTGGGCTAAGTCTTCTCTATCAAGAGCTATGCTGGGCCAAGGAAGCCTCAGCCAATATCTGAAGTCGATCATGCTCCTTTTGCCTCCTTGATGCTCTTTTCAACTTTGCTTTCAAACTCCTGATTCTCGCTTGGCACACTTTGTTCCTCGCCATGTAATGAACAGCCATGTGTCTCAACAAGTTTTTCTCCTTGTTGGCCTTTTCTAGCTTCCTCTCCAAGTGGATATTGACTCTTTAAAGCCAGGACTCCCTATCGGCATTTATCTCTTGCTCTAATGAAGTGAACTACACCCTCCTCCTTTGGGCAGCTTGGCGATTCTCCCGAATGTTTTGCAACTCCATAATCACCTGCTAGTCCTCGAGTTGCTTATTCCTTTGCTCCAGGTACTGTATAGTCCATTGGGCTCTATCCAAGTTGATAGACAAGGCATCAATGTCTGCCTGCTGTTCCTTAATGATTTCTCTAAGATTTGTGCTTTGCGGGCCCATATCGGTATCATCACCCTCAATGAGGATGAAATCAGTCTCCCGCTCACCTGATGGTCCTTCCTCCTATAGTGGCCTCTTGCCTCGGTCCTGAACCTACTGTGCTGATGATGGAAGCGAGGCCCCTTCCACCCCGGGTGGAGATAACACTCGCTTTGCTGCTGCAAACAACCGTCTAGTGCCCTTCTGATAGGTGATAAACACCGGCACACTAGCGGTCTCTGTCTCATGGCCCTCATGCTGATAAGAAGGTCCACCTGTCTCATGCCCAGCCTCTGAAGGTCCCTGTGAAGCTCTGAAAAACTCACGAGAGATGAAGTCATCCCAAGTGATGCCCTGTAAACCAAGTTGATGAACGACCACAATGTTGATGAGAGCAAAAGGATAAATACTATTGAACTGCTGCTGAGGAGTCTTGTGTTGCACAAGGGTGGTCATCTTCTCTATGTTTCGACATATGAAGTAAGGGATGTTCATCATCCGTACCCGGGTAAAATGCATCAGCAGCCTGATATGATAAGCATATAAGCAGGAGAACCGGCCCTCATAGCTGAAATACTTCATGATCAATTTCATGAAAGGAGCATATTCATCCTTGAGGTACTGAAAAGGAAACACTCTCTTGAGTTGTCTCAAAAATCTGGGCTTAATGTACAGTTCATAATGTTGTCAATCAATTTTCTGCCTCTTATTCCATGGCTCTCCAATATTAGGTATGTCGGTTGCTAATGAAATGGATTCTGGTGTTAATGTGAAAGTGACACCAGCTAGAGTGGCTTGATCACCATGTAAATGCAATACAAACAAATGAGCCAACTCATGATGAAACTGAATGCTAGCAACCTTCTCACAAAATTCATAACATGACTGATGCTGGAAACAAAAGATGGTGAGAGGGTAGGCCTGTAATTCAGCAGGAGTGGTTGGTTCTTCTCTAATATGTTTGCCACCTCTATGAGGCCTCCTGGGTGCATGTCCCTCTACAGGCGAGTCACTTTGGGTTTCCTCTTCATAATCATATGAAGGTTCAGATGCCATGGCTACTGGTGGAAAAACTGCCTTGGAGAAGCAAGTGTTGATATGTTAAATTGTCTTGAACTATTTTTGGTGATGTGTTTGACCTCTGCTACCAAGGGAAGATAGTGAAATGAGGGAGTGTGGAGGGGTAATTTAGGGAAATAGGGAATTAGGGACTGTTGAGGTAGGGTTAGTTAAGGGAACAGGGAATGAGACTGTAGTTTGGGGAGTTTTAAGTATGAGTCTAGGGTTTGGGAATTTACATTTGGGATTTTGGCAAAGGGAACTTGGGATAGGGGATTAGTGAATTTAGGGGGTATGGGAACTTAGGGAATAATGAAATCAATGAAAATATGGGTAAGGGAGTGATGGAGAGATTTTAAGGATTGACTTGGTAGCAAAACAGTCAATCAAAAACCTAGGCAGCAAGTTTCTTTGAGGAATTTCAAATGGTAGGGTTTGATTTCTTTAAAAAATCACCATTCATCAATCACCATGAAACAAGCACCAAACTTGGATAAAAAACAATGATGGAGGCTCTACCTACTTGTAACAAGACAAATCTATGCGTTCTGGGTGATTGGAGCAAGTTCTGGCAGTTTTTATGCTCTCTGGCTGTGTGCGCCGTGCATCCAACCCAATGTGCCGCGCCCAGCGTATGCGCCATGCCCGTGCCTTTTTACACTGTAAAATGTGGCCCAATGTGTCGTGCCTGGTGAGTGCGCCGTGCCTCCTGCCCAGTGTGCTACGCCAGTCAACTTGGAGCGATTTTCAACCAAACCTCTCACTTGCTCACCACAACCACTTTACTTTGTTTTCTCTTTGCTCTTGGAGTGAAAATGAGCTTCAAACATTTGGAGAAATGATTTATACATGGAGCTTTTCAATTTTAATTTTTCCAAACCCACTTTCATAATGTTTTGCAAATGACTTTATTTTCAAACTCTGTTTTTTGGACTTTTTCACTTCTTTTAAGTTTTGTGATGAACTAAATGACCTGAGCTTTGCTTGTTTTGCAGGTGTTGGAACTATTGGGGCTAAGGAAAGGAACCAGGATTACAGATGAAGGGATTTACAATGAGAAAAACAAAATTTCATGATTTTTGTACAATAAAAGCAAAATACTCTGTTTTTTCCTCAAAACAGAGTTTTGAGGAAAAACACATTTTCGAACACTTGGTGATAAAATTTTATTGATGCTGGAACCTCCTCATGGCCTGCTGGTAATTAGTAGACACTTTGAAATATTTTTTTACAAAACCCCAATGAAACCCTAGACCTTATTGACAATGAAACCCTAAAGACAACCTTTGCAATCTTTAAAATAAAAAGAAGATTGTATATGCTTTTTAATGAAGAGACGTGAGCCAGCAGGTAGATAACATGAGGGAAACTATAGGAATGCCACTACCATCAGATGATCCATGCGCCTAATGGAATGCAAATGACTGGGTGGGACACCTAATATGAAATGCAACAAGAGGATTTGATCTCTGATGGAGGGATGAAGATACCGACACTAACAACATCCAATTACCTATTTTTTCATTCTTTTCTAAGTTCCAACAAACAAGTGTATTCAAAGTTCTACATTACAAATAGTAGGTCGATTTTTTAGTTACTAGTTCCAGAAAGCATCTATTTGAAGTAAATTTAACCAACCTACAGAACTATAATGACGAAATATTCTAACAAAGAAAGCCAGATGTTTGCAATGCAATTGCACATGAAGTGAATGAAATCTTAGTGTACACAACTAGAATCTCCATTGTCGCCATGCCATTGGTGATACAGATAAATTCTTCGTCAATTCCCAAAAAGAAAATAACATATCCTTATTGAATACTATATTGATAAGTTATCTTTATTTTGTAAGATATTTATTAAATTATTTAAATTTATATGTTTTTTTTTTTTTACTTTCTTAATTATTTTACCTCTAACCCTATGTTTTCAACAAGAAAGTGTGTTCGTATCTAAGTTTTACACTAATTTGAATTACTATAAAGCTTTTTACAAAATTTAAACCCATCAATTAAAGAAATTATAATTCACAATTTATTTTTTAAACAATGTGACAAACATGATTTAAATACCTCATTATTTTAAGTACCAATCAAGGTGAAAAGTTTGTAATTACAAGACAAGAGTTTTGCATTTGATAACCACATAAAAATTTGCCATAAAACAATGTATTAACAATTTTTCTTATGTTTCCTTAAATTTATGGCTTCTTACTAACAAAAATAAATAATAAATTGAGTATTATAGAATGACTTGGCATATTACAATTAAAAATCCATAAATATTTTACCCTCCTTTAATAGTTGAATTATTTTTCCATTTATCTTATTTATTGAAAATATTTGTCTAATATATTCTTATGACCAAACAATGTTCAAATTTGAGCACATCACAAACCTTCCTAAACCCTCTAGCATGTCAAGAAGTGCTCAGCGGAATTTACTAGTCAAAAGAAATTTAAATTTTGATTTTTACAAGTTTAAAAAAAGAAAAAAATAATATTATAAAATGAAGTGTTGCATATCCGTAGGACATTTCAAAAAATTCTAGTTCTCTAATTGATGTAACACTCTAAAGTCTGCAGGAGGTTCTGGCAACACTCAAGAAAGTGCAATGGGACGTAATGGAGGTTTTTCATCTATTTCCGAGGCATCAACGATAATGGCAGCACTAATAGAGTTAGCAGTCATGATATGAGGTTTATGTTTTCATTCGTTGATAACAGAGGTTTATTTCTACATTCATTTATAGAAGAGGAGAAGTAGCTATGTATTGGTATCCACGAATAGGGCATATTTTGAAGGTATCATAGATTTAGAAGAAACAAAATGAAAAAAGACAGAATTATGATATGAGGTTTATGTTTTCATTCGTTGATAACAGAGGTTTATTTCTACATTCATTTATAGAAGAGGAGAAGTAGCTATGTATTGGTATCCATGAATAGGGCATATTTTGAAGGTATCAAAGATTTAGAAGAAACAAAATGACAAAAGACAGAATTAACAATGACTGAGGTAGATTATTCTGAGCCTGTGAAGCTTGTATGCATTGATTTTTCCAATCCTGACCTTACGATGAGTGCAGCACAAGTTCCCAAGGAATTTTTAACTCTCAGTTTTAATTTTCAACTTTCATTTCCGTGGCCTTTCATTCAGTTCATTGATTTGCGTAGAACCAATTAAAATTATTATGTATGGAATGGTTGATTGATCTTTATATAGTCATGTGTAGACTCTGGATTTTTTTTTATATGGTCCATAATGTCATCAATGAATATTTTTTGGACTAACTCTTTGAGCAAAGTCAACGACTTTTTCCCCTTCCTGAGGAGGAAACGATGAAATTGTTGCGGAATGAGAACCATAAAGGTTACACTCCGTATCAAGTAGAATCTCTTAATCTTTGCAATCAACTTGAAGGTTTGATGTAAAATTTTCTTCCTTTCTTGTCAACTAACCATTCAGACAAGATTGTTCAATTATGAAATTACCCATTAGATGGCGGTAACTACGCTTAGTGATTCTAACGTTTTTTATATTCTTGTAAATAAATACTACCATCTCTTTTTCTTTCCTAATTTGCAAAATTTTCTTTCTTTCTTGTCAACCAACCATTCAGACAAGATTGTTCAATTATGAAATTACCCATTAGATGGTGGTAACTACGCTTAGTGATTCTAAAGTTTTTTATATTCTTGTAAATAAATACTACCATCTCTTTTCTATTTTTAGATGATTCCATGATTGACAACCATAGTGCTTACAAAATCCTAGCATTGTTGTCATTTGAACTTATTGTAATCAAGCTTACTATTAAGCCTATCATTTGTAAAATCAAACTTTATTTAAAACCCCGTATTTCTTCTCTTACCTTAAAAATCCTTTTTCTTTATTAACTCTCTACTTTTTGAAAACATAAAAATTATGTAAAGTTTTGAACCAGGGAGAAGTGTTAAAATGAAACTCCAGGGCTCTACTAATAACCACACTTTGCCTACAGGGCTACAACTTAATTTTCTTTTTTCGGTTGGTCTTCCCAAAATATATAGAATGCCAATACAACTACTATTGTGTCTCTTGCTCCATTCTCTCCATTCGGCATATAGGAAATAACTTGTACATGTGGCCCTTAATTTTCTTTTTCTGGTTGGTCTTCCCAAAATATATAGAATGCCAATAGCTATCCATACAACTACTATTGTGTCTCCCGCTTCATTCTCTCCTTTCGGCATTTGGGAATTAAGTTGTGCATGTGGGTGTCCATGTAGCTATTGCTATGAAAGATTTTTAAGGAGATGTTGAAATCATAGAAAAATTAAACGACATTGTTAAAGAAAAGAAACCATATTATTAACAAAAAGGCATCAACGAAAAGAAACAACATTATTAGAAAAAGATATCAACCAAACTTGAATTTATTGTAAAGACCAAATTTGAAAAGCATTCTTAAACAAAACAAACGACCAACCAAGCCATACAATAACAACACTGCAGATGTGTATTACATATTACAATATTTCCCTATTAGATATGAAGATTTTTCCTTTTAATTACATAAATTTTTGAACCTATAAAGCTTGAATTTTTTAATGGAAATGAAATTCTATTGATAGTGTTCTTTGATTGAACAACGTTAAGAGAAAAGTTCAATTCTCTTAGTGGTTGAAGATATATATATATTTTGGTTTTCTTTAAATTGTTTCAAGCTTAACAAAACATAAAGTATAAATTAGAAACAAATGAAAACTTAAAAAATGATACAATCATATGTAAATGCATCAGAGTAGATCTCTTCCCACCAAGAGCGTTTGCTGGACTTGCCCATCATTAAAGCTTTATATTTGAAATTGAATCGCCTTAATTTGATACTCGGCTGGAATTAGTTAGATCTACCGTAAGAATATTTTCATTCGGTACATCGGTCTGACCAAAGAGATCTTTCCGAATATAGAAGCCCGTTAACGATCCGATATCCAAAACCTCTTTTAATAACCTGCAGCAGGCGTATCAAGTATCAACGACTTGTTTTGGTTATTCTCGAATTAATTCTCTACTTTCTGCCTTCAACGCTATTGAATTGTATCCTCGCCTAGGTAGGAACATCAATTAAAAGGGAACGGAATCAAGTAAAGTAGTTTTTTATTCCCCATTTAAACTTTGACTTCAAAAGTGTGGAGATTTATAATATGGTGTTAGAGGAGATTTTAGTGGCTTTGTGAAGGGAGCTTACATACCTGAATGCGTAGATTTGGATTTTGAAATCTTTTGGTGAGGAGGTAACATTGAATGCATTTAAGTTCATGTCTTATCTACTGTTTGCATTCGCTTGTTGTCAAGGTACTCGAAATCAAGGGAACTCTGGAGGTGTCGGAATATTGAAAGTATTAACCGAACAGTCAATTGAGGCGAATAAACCCCGCTGGCCACGTCAACAAATTTGAACAACCTGCAATTGAGATCGAGATAAGCTCAGCGTTCAACTCCTTGGCCACCAATATCGAGTTGGCAAATATTGGCTCCTCGTAAAACTTTTGGTCGTACTTACAAACGCTGTTATAACGCTGCGATCCAACACCACACCACAACACAAGCCCACCTTGGTCTGATGTATTTTGGTTAAGGTTCCGTACTCCATTAGGAATCCCTCAAAAAAAGTCTCTCGCACGCATTTGTCAATGAGGATAGAATTTTTATTTTGAATTTGCCTAAGGACGGTTTAAATTTGCTCAGAAATTAATAGAGTTTTTAGTAAAATTTTCATAAACCATAGAAATTTAGGAAAATCTAGATCCAACCTTAGTGGAAAACGCCGAATTAACTTCAATATCGCGCGGCAGTAAGGATTGAAGTAATGTAAGTGGCCACATCCAGTTTTGGAAATAAGACTAGTAAGGATTGGAGTAATGTAAGTCGCCACATCCAGTTTTGGAAATAAGACTAGTATATTCGTATATTTTTAAATCATGTCTAATGTTGCGTTCCTGCTCTTTGGTCGAGTCGAGTCAATCTCCTCACGTCCAAACCATGAAACCGGCCAGAACAGAACCCTGTAGCTAGGGGTGAATGTGAAGGTGGTAAAGTCGAACCTACTCGTCCCTTCCACCGTCGACACGACCAGGATAGATAGGTCCGTGAGGTGTCCAAACCCTTTTGATTATTGTTAAATGGGTAAAGAAACTGAAAGTGTAAATTATAATTATATTAAATAAAATGGAATGAAATTAATAGTACAATGAAACTACAAACGATGGGTTAAATTAAACTAAAGTATTATAAAAATCGAATAAAATTAAACTAAAAATTAAAAATAATTAAAACAATAATTATACCACATTTAAAACTAAACAAAACAATTATAATTTTAAATTATAATTATATTAATTAAAATGGAATGAAATTAATAATATAACCAAGTAAAATATATCAATAATTCAGATTAAACTATAAACTAAAAAATATAATATACATATATTCAATATTTTACTTTAAAGGTGCTTGTCGAAGGTAGTTCAATTTACTGTCCGCGAAAGTTTTATAGACATATGTTTAGTTGTTTATCCAAGACAACGTTTTTTTGTATAAGGAAACAATGTATGTGATAAGAAGATGCTTTTTAAAAAAAGAAACAAATCAACATGTCTGTAATTAAAAGCTATTTCCTTTTAAAGGAAGCAAATCTAAACAAATCTACCTATCTAGTTTAGGAATGAATTAATTTGGGATAAAAACATCAATTCCATTAATATGAACAACACAAGAGAGAATAGGAAGACTAAAAGCAAAGTGGATTCCAACACTATCTTTGATGTGCAAAAAGATTAAGAATTTCATGATGTATTGTTTTTGCAATGTAATACTTTAATATTGTGAATAACAGAGTTTACATTTTTATAATTTTATAATTCTATTGTTTCATAAATAGAATGAAAATTTTAAATTATTCGTTCAATATTTGTAAAGCTGTGATGATTTTCCATGAGATCTCATGTAATTTAAAGAGTTTACTATTAAATAGTTTGCCAATGTTATTGTTTTTCAACTAATTCTAATTGATGTTTAAATTCATATAAAATGATTTTTAACTTTATTGACTTCCTATTTGATTTAAATTGGGTTTGAGTAAATAGTTTGCAATTGTTATAGCCTTTAAAAAAAATTAATTGATATTTAGATTCTCTTCAAAATAGATTCTATGGATATACTTTTAGTTTTGTTGTTTATCAATGTTGCATATTAAATATAGTTTTTTTTCCAAAAAGATTATTAGGTTATGCATAAATAAATTTACCTTAATTTTTTTAAAGCATATTAATTTTTATGTATTATATAATTAAAAATTGCCATTTTGAGAAATTAAAGATTATATAATTAAAAATTACAATTTTGAGAGATTTTTGTCAAATTTTCTATAAATTTGATATGGAAAAATTACACACAAAAATAAAATAATTAAAAAGTTCAAGACACATTAAAATATATATAACTGAGGTATACTAGAATAAAATTTATAGTTCCAAACAATAAGGAAAAAGTAGCATTTTTATCGTTTGGCATCTTAGAACTACCATAATTTCAATCCCTAATCTTTGAATAATGAGACCGTGTAATTAAAAGTGATCCATGACTTGGCCTATCTATGTCAATACAAAAAATTAATGTTACAGTCGATGATACACAATTTGTTAGAACTAGTTTGCTTTTAAATTAGAGATAAAGTTACATATCATCTATTTCTTTTTTTGCTCAGGTAAGAGGAGGACCATCTATTAATCAATCCAAAAATACATAATATACATGAAGCTGCCCCTGCACTGTGAGAGTTCAACAGGTAACAGGGCAGGCAAAACCTGAACCACACACCCAATCCATGAGAAGCCCAAACAAGAAAGCCGGGGAGTTCCAGCCAAACACTTTGGACAACAAAGAATCAAAAGACCACGCGCTGAAAATGGGACAAAATCAAAACACACTTAAATCTCTCTTATGGACCCAAAGAAAACTTTAGTCCAACTCTCTAAACTTTTTCGGGTCCACGACACCAAACCAACTTGCCCAAACAAATCTATACCATTGATCACCCAACGTAGATCCAACGGTCTTCATAGATATTGGGTGGAAAAAAATCTCGAGGTATAACCATCCGATGAGAGCATTTTTCTCTTGCCTCTTGCTTTTATGTGTCGCACAGAGAGTGGAATCGGGAGCTTTCCTCAAAAAACCAGAAACCACTGGGACCTCGTCCAAAAAACCATAAGTGGTTTTGGAGATGATTGCCTTGCGGAAAATCTTGCTCGCTCTGTCGCCAAGCGATAGCCGGTAATCAAGTCCATCGGACGGTTCATGAGCCATCCTCCCAGACCCTCTGCCAAACCCCATCAAAGCAAAAAGAAAAATAACGACCAAACCTGTGGTGCTCCCTGAGTCGGTCCTTTTGCCACACCTCTGATGGAATGTTGAGCTTTGGATTGTGCCAGTGCCAAACTGGGCAGCCAGTTTAGGGTTCCCTGTCCTCCCGCCTGTCTCCTGCATCATTTAGATCCATCCTTTTGGTCCATAGCTCCATATCTTTGTTCGCTTGACAGAGACAATCCTCCAATAGTTTTCCTAGGGGTAACAAATCCTAGACATGCCGAGAATCCCTATCCATATTAGTGAAACCTTCATTCGCCAAACAATCCACTAACATGTTAGCTTTCCTTTTCACATGGACAAACCTGACAGTTCTTAAATTTTGCAGATGGGAGTGGATACAATAAAAGACCTCCAAAAACTTCCAATGCTTTGACACTTTATCAAGAGAAGTGCCATAGCATATTTTCTTCGCCGCTCTAATGGTCAATTCTGAATCTGCTTCAATGATAACATTCTGCGAATTTGAATCCACCAAGATTTCCAAGCATTGCTCTAGTGCCATGAGCTCCGCCATGTTATTAGTGGCCTTCCCCAAGTGGCTATGGAATATCTTCTTTATCTAACCCTGACATCTCTGATAGCACCCCTAAAGCCAGCTAATCCAGGGCTGCCCTTAGATGCTTTGTTAATATTAAACTTTAGGAAACCATATGGAGGAGGCTACCAAATGTTGATAGCTGTTCTTAATTGGCTCACTCCCTTAATTATGCCCTGTGTGCTTATGGACTGGAGACCCAAGTGAAGTAGAATACTCACCTCTTGGGGCAGAGGAGGATCCTTGGGAACTATTCTCAACAAGCTTCTTAAAGTATCTTTGATCTACCTTATAATTTAGTCAATTAAGATTTGGGCCTCGCGTGCTTTGTTTTTGAAGATCTGACTGTTGCGCTGTTTCCAAATATTCTAGATAACAAAGCCTGGAACCAGAAGCTAGGCTTTATTAATGATTTCATTCTTTGAGAAGTTTTTCCTCCAGTTCTTTAAAGTGATGGATATGCTGAGTCTATCCCTATCTGTTTGTCTGAAGATAAAGGCCACCCAGTCCCACATGATGGATGTGAAAGGACAAAAGTTGAGAAGATGTTCCATCATCTCCTCGTGTGAGCCACAAAGGTAACATTTGGAAGGACCAAAAAAGCCTTTTCTTAGGATATTGTCCCAAGTTAACATTTTCCTTTGATGCACCAACCAGATAAATAACTTTATTTTCATCCAGTGGGGGATCTGCCATAGTTTCTTCCAGACTTGATCGAGATTCATATAGTTGAATCATGTTATTTCATGTTTAGCTTCTTTGAGGTTAAAGTTACCTTCAGTATTTTTTCCCCATCTTAATTGATCAAAAAAGGAGGAAACCAGAATCCTTTTGTGCTCTATATCCTAGGTGAGAGCCTCTACCTGAGCTTTTAGAGGACTCTCATCACTATAGCATAGATCCTTCCACTTCCTCCATTTTCCATTATTCCTTTCTTGGTCCTAGAACTCCTTTACCATAAGTATACCCTTGTTGTCTGTGTCACCCTTGAGTGCTGCTAATTCCTCCTTATATAGATTGGGTTTGTGTTTCCAGTTGTCCTCCCAAAATCATGCTAGCTTCCCTGCTTGAATTTCCCAGAAACTATGTTGCTAAACAGTACTTTAATTTTCCCAGGCAAGGTTTCAAATATGGGAGCCCCTGATTTGCCCTGACATTCTAATATGACCCTTCTCCTGCCAATGCTTGGCATATTTTTGTTTCCAAAGCTTAGCCCAAGGATTTGTCGACTGATTGATCCACCTCCACCAAAGTTTGGCTCCCGAAACTCTACTGAGGTTTTCAGGGTCATGAAGCCCCAAGCCACCATGGCTTTTGGGCTTACTCATCCTGTCCCAGGCTACTAAGACCCACTTCTTCTTTTCTTCTCCTTTGCCCCATAGAAAATCCCTTTGTATACTCCTAATTTGTTACTTAATACCCTTAGGAGTAGGAAGAGCTGAGAACATGAAAATGTGAATTGCCTGCAAGACCGCCTGTGTGAACACCAGACACCCTACCAAATTTAGTGACCCACATGTTCATTTTCTGACCTTGTCCTGGAGTTTAATTATAATTGGCTCCCACATTTTCTTGCTTAGAGGTTTCTCAGTAAGGGGCATGCCTAAATATTTGGAAGGAAACTATTCCCTTTGAAACCCTAGAATTTTGGTAATGTTTATTTGAATAGCAATTTCAATGTTAAAGAAAAAAACTTTGGATTTGTTGAGGCTTACCTCTATGCTTGTTGCCATAGCAAAGTTATTTAAGATGTTTTTGATTGCTTTAGCTTCCTTGATTGTGTCATCCACAAATTGTTGGTGAGTATTACCTACTCCATCCAAGGTGAGTTTGATGCCTTGTATTCACCCTTCAGCATTTGCCATTTTGATCACTCTGCCTATCCCTTGCATCATGAGAACGAAGAGGAAAGGTGAAAGTGGATCTCCCTATTTGAGACCTCTGGAGGGAGTGAAGGTTCTTAAAGGAGCTCCATTAAGTAGTATGGAGAAACTAGTTGTGGTTAAAAGTGCAATGACCGATCTTATCCAATTTTGGCCGAAGCCATAGGCTCTCAGAATTTCTCTTATATAAGACCAACTTAGGATAATCATAAATTTCATTCATTTTTTGTTTCAAGATGTTTATCGTGTCTTGTGATCTTGAACTACTTTCAGTTGATTTCTTAAAAAAATACCATAAGCATATTTTCACCAACTCTTTACTCCCAAACACTATGTATGGGAAAATCATTAAGTTAAAGTTTAATTCTTTTGATCCAAAAGTAGTTTCACTTGATAAAAAAATAATCATAAATGTGCTTAAATTCTTGTTAAAAACACTACATTTGGAAATTCCACTTGGAAAGATCATATAATTAAGCCCAATGTTTCAATACTTGTAACCTTGAGATGTTTGTAATATAATGGTTGATAATGATAAATATATAGAGTACATGTAAGAAAATTAATTTAGTTTTTCATTAAATGAGTGTAAGGAACCTTTCATCTTACTTTTCCATTCCTTTTCTCTAGAATATGTTGTATAGCAAACTTTTTACTCATTGGAATCTCTAGTACATGAACACATATGGAAATAGATCATCAAATGTAAATCCCACATTTAGAATGTTTATAATAGATCATCAAATGCAAATCCACCAGCAGCAAATACATCCACTCATCATCGTCCAAGAGCCTGAACAATCGTGTTGCGGCCACACAGGTAAGTGTCTCGACCCTTTCTTCCGACGAATTGAATGAATTTTACTTTGAAAATGTTTGCAAGTGTGAAATGGATGGGTTGAGCGGTTGTATGGTCATTCGATTGGCCACGTCAACCAGTCAGCTGGTCGAGCCGGATGCGTGAATGGTGGCCGTGGAAAAAACGGGCAGTGGACACGTGAGAACCGTCCACTCGGGGAGAAATGAGTTCTAACGAGAATGACGGCGGCGGATCTGCGGAGAATGATGCGGCAGTAAGGGAACTTGCAGAAGAATGATGGTGTGACGTCGCCCAACGGTCCGGCAGGGACAGCTCCCCCCACGCCACGGATTCCGCCGATTCAAATCTAATCGGCTAGATTATCACCCCCATGCATTTATCATTCACCGTTTGAGACTCGAGTGATCATCCGGATCCCTCTGCAGTTCGATACTCCGAGTCTTTGGCCATCGGAACGCCTGTGAAGCAACACCGAGAGCGCAGACCCACTGCAGTCTCCCCCGGAAATCGCGCACTGCTCCTACAGGAAAGCTGTTTCTACAGGAAGTCGGGTTCCTCACGTCAAAAGGTGGCGAATTAAAAAGGTAAGCCTGAACTCTCCATGCAATTGGTTTTTGAAGGTGGCAGAATCGTCGTCTACAGTCTGGTCGTAGAAAGTTGTTGCAATTGTTGTCTGCCGTGCATGAACTGTCGTCCTACAGGATGTCAGTGTAGTTGGCTGTGTTAAAGGTTCTCAGGGGGTAAGCTTTGTGAATTATGTGCATGACAGAGGCGTAATCCTATGCTCTGTCCCAGTAGACCGAATTCCTTCCGCATTTGCCACCTCCAGCTAACGCAACAGTTTTTCACCATGCCGGGTGGGTTCATCAGAAGGGAGCCCACTGATTTAGCGAAGTTAAGAGAAAATCCTGAGGTGGTGGAGCTCTTCACACGAGCACAATGGATATCCTTTTGTGACAAATTGCAGGGCTATGACGACGAAGTGGCAGAAGAGTTTTTGCAAGCTCTGAGGCCGAAATCTAAAACGTTGGCCACAGTTACCTTCAGGGGTCTGAGCCTCAAACTCACCCCACAATTCATCAGCCGAGTTACGGAGCTCCCAATGGGATTACCATGGGATAAAGAAGAAAGGAAATTGAGCCAACAAGCTAAGAAAGAATTCTTTCCACCAGAGGAGGAATTCTCAGAAGACAAAAATGGGGTTCGTAGAACCAGTCTACTGCCACCCTGGAATGAAGTGAGCCTGCAAATTATGAAGTACATCACCTGCGAAGGCCGTTTTAGCATTGTATATGGGTATCATTTTCGGTTACTCACTGAATTAAGGCACCAGATGGAGCTACCTGTAGAAAACAATCTCAGTCTCCACTACTTTCTACTACAGTCTCTGATTGAGTGTGCAACCAAGTTGAAAGAAGGCATACCAGACCAGGTAGCCCACCATGGACTGATCAAACTCCTTGTGGAGGATGCGCTCCACACATACAAGGTTCCTCTCTCATGGGAAGCCTTCAGAAATTTGACAAAGGACGGGGACATAAAGATGCTAACCGAAGAGCTCGGTTCTTCTAGCAGTGAGGAGCAAGAGGCCGTGCCCGCAGTAAAGAAGGAAAAATGCCAAAAGACCACGACCACAGAGCAGAAGAAAAAGCAAGAAAAGAAACAAGAGAAAAAGGGTGACAAGGAGAAAGATGACACTCCCATCTTGACAGCAAGAGAGCAAAGGTTGCAAGGCAGAGTGGAAAAGGCTGAGAAGGTCCACATCAGCAAGAGTGCCTCGATAGCGACCGCAACCAAGTCAAAAAGCAAAACTCATACAGCAAAGCAAACCAAGGCGGCGACACCTGTTTCTACAGGAAAGCCGAAACCGGCTTCTACAGGAAGCCCAAAAATTGCTGAAAAAGGGTCTTCTACAGGAAGCCCAAAATTAACTAAAAAAGGGTCTTCTACAGGAAGCCCGAAAGTGACTAAAACAGGGTCTTCTACAGGAAGCCCCGAAAAAGTGAAACCCAAGGAGAAGAAAGCTGACATTCATGAAAGGGAGGCAGCAGCTGTGCTGGCCGCCCTCAACACACCTCCTAAGCCAAAGGAGAAGAGAAAGAGGGAGACCCCTCTTTGCTCTGAAGTTCGAAGAAGTGTGAGAGTAAAGACGGGCAAGCCACAGCCTCCATCCAGTAGCCAAATCACTACAGGGGATGCCCCTACTTCACCCAGTGAAAAGTCCCCCTCGAAGATATCGGTCACCTACGAGAGGGGGAGCCCAAAAACAACTACTTGGAAAGGAAGGTTAGACCAATCGGCTTCAAAATCCCGGCTCAAGGTCAAGGAAACAGAGAAGAGGGAAGGAGCGGCACCCTCATCACCACCAAGAGTAGGAAAGAAAGAGCGTATTCCGAAGCCTAGTTCTCGACCAAGGACAAGGAGCTGGAGCAAAATTGCTCAAGGATGAGCAAATATTTTAGCTGGGGGGTGATGATGAGCCCCAAATTTTGGTAACAATTTGGGCTCATTTGGCCTACTTACCTTGCTCAACCCTTCATTTTTTTCACTTATGCATCATTTCTTAGTATATTCGTGTTATTTGTACGAAGAAGGGCAGTCATTATGCCTATGTGGCTAATACATGATGATTTCAGGTTTTTTCGCATTAAATGGAGCAAAGACCACGCAGATGGAGACAAGGAGACAGCCAAGGTGGCATTGCGAGTTTATAGGGAGGTTGTCCACAGCCTTGAATGACCTCCCTCATGATCTCCACCCCAACTCCGAGCTCCAACAGCTATCACCACCGAGCTAGAAGGCAGCCAACGGATTCTACAGGAACAACAGTTTACTTTCAGTTGGACAGCCAAGCTCCACTAATTGAGGAGGCCAACTTGGCCCTCATCATGTATAAATATTGAGGCTGTAGCCTTCGATGAGACTCTTGAACTTTTGTTATAGATTTTGGATTACGAGCTGTAGCTCTGTTTTTGATCTTTGTAAGCCAATTTTGGCATGTTGTTAGACTCATGATTATGATCTTTTAATAAAAGGCAGGCAGATTTGGATTTGATTCTGAGTTCTTAGGGGAGCTATAGCTCTCAGGTTAGGGCCCAACCTGAGAGCAATAGACCTCCTTTTCTTTGTATTGTTACTTGTCTTTCTTTTATCATTGCATTTCTTTCCTTTACATGCACTTGAAAAATACAGTTTGCTGAGTTGACTGTTTCGGTTTGGTTATGTAGGTTAGTTTCATGAATGCAGTTGTTTCAGTAGTTCAGAATTAGCATAGGGAGATTGAAGTTACGTTGAGTTCAAAAAAAGGTTGAATGCATGCTCACTTTCACCTCTGTTTGGGGACCGGAAGTGTAGACCGTGCCAACTGCCAAAAACACTGTTTTAACATATGCATGCAAGTATTGTTGTAATGTTTTCGATTGAAGAATTGTCCATGCGATTTTATCTTGAGTAATGACTCTTTGGTTTAGCATCATGCACAAATTCCCTTCAACTTACATTGCTGTTCTTTGATTCCTAATAAAACAGTTAGAATAGGTTGGTGAACTTTCGTATCACATGCAAGATAAGGGTGATTTGTTTCATTTACACTGCGCAGCACCACTTCATCGTGTTCTTATCCTTCTGAACCGTGCCTAAGCCACCTACTCATCCTCTGTTCAGCTCATTTGCCTTCCAACCCTTCTACTGTCCACGTTGCTCAATCTTTTTGACCTTCCACTACTCTACCCTTCTATCGACCAACCAGCTCTATCCACTCTCTCTCCACCTCATCTCTCTGTCCATAGGCCATCTCAAGCTCCTCTTTCATCTTACCCATCCATCCATACAGCTCCCTCACTCCTCCATCACCCAAAACTCCGACTGTAGAACATCATGTAGAAGTTAGCAGACTTCCTGTAGAAATCCCGAGTTTCCTGTAGAATCCCCTGCAGACATCTTGTAGAAGCCTGCAAACACGGTTTCCAAGCACCTGAACGTTGTGGACTTCTGTGGAATGATGTGAGGGATCCCCTGGAACCTCTCAGAGTCCTCCTGACCTTTCCCAAGCCTTCCTCCCTTCGAACTACCCCTGCACAGTCAAGACCCAGTAAGAAGCACAATCATAATAACTCCACCCACTTGAGCGAAAATACAAAAACGTGTTCTCTTCAATGAAAGTAGTTTAAATTCATGCATCTCACCTCACTAGAAGTAATGGCATCATTTCTAGAAGTTGCATTCCCACCATTGCATCATAGAGATTAAGCTAGTCAGATTAGGGTTTACTAGGGTTTCCATGTTTGGTTGGCTTTCAGTTCATTCTTGCAAAGTAGGTTAATTTCCTTTGAGATAGCCTTCGTTCATCATTTAGAAAGCTTCTTCTGAGAACATATAGAAGTTGTCTTGAGCCCTAGCGGACTTGTGCCAGCTGACCAAGTGACAGCTGCGACAAGAGATAGTACTTGTGCATACAGCACCGTCGCTTCCAAGTTTGTTACGAACTACCGGGTTGATAAAATTAGAGAAGGAAGCTCCAGGAGTTGTAGCATTATTGCTACAATACTGGAGCCCACCATATTTTTGGCGCCGTTGCCGGGGAAGCGTCAGAGTATTAGTAATTGATGCTTTTCTTCTATTTTCTTACTCTTGCCTTCTGCCAAGTAGTTTATTTCATTTCCATTCTGCAAAAGTAGCATAGACATTTCCTGCTTTCATAGACTAGCATTTCAATTCCGCAATTTCAATTTTGCAAGCATAGATTAGCCTTTCAATTCTGCAAGCGTAGACTAGCATTTCCATTCCTGCAATTCCATTTGAGCAAAGTAGATTAGTCCTTTCCTGCTTTCATTTCAATTCTGCATTTTTTTCCAGCAAGATAGTTAGTTGTAGATCAATCTGTTTCAGTTTTGTAGGTACCAAAGAAAAAACAACAAAAGCAATCAAAAAGTCTTTCCATTTCATGCCTCGTAGGAACCGAGATGAAACAAGCAAATTCCTACCCAACACCCCCACCACATCACTGAGTCACCCTTCTCTCTTCTTCGGTGACAGTGATCCAGAAGAACCTATAGGTGAACCTCCTGAGATATACGAAGATCCTATAGCAGAAGAAGAATTAGAGACCATCCCATCTGAAGCCATGGCTAACAATAGAAGAGAAGATGAGAGAATAGAAGGTACCTTCCCCATCCGAGAAACCAATGGAGACATGAAAATGAAAAACATTAGTCCCTCCGCTCTACCTCACTTCCATGGACTGACTACTGAAGATCCTGATACCTTCCTGTTTGAGTTTGCTGTCCTTTGTAGAACCTATGACTATACTGAAGATGAGCAGAAGCTGAAACTCTTCCCTTCCACTCTTAAGGATGCAGCATTACGCTGGTTCATGGGCTTACCTGGGAATAGTATCACCACTTGGGCTCAGATGCAGCAAGCTTTCAATACCAAGTACCGGGACTACTGTAGGTCCAAGGAAACCAAGGGAGAAATCTTTCGGATGACCATGGGAAATGATGAGTCCTTAGAGGATTATGAGGAGAGGTTCCAACTTAGCTATAAGCGGACCAGGTGCACACTTGACCCTGAATCCCTCAAGTTGGTCCTGCTCCGAGGAGTCCCTGAAGACCTATTAGATACCCTTCACATGTTAGCTGGGGGAGATATTTACCAGCTGCCTTATGAGGACATCAAGACTGAACAATGTAAACTTTGAAACGGGAACTATAAACTCAAAATGGGAACTCTGGCCAAAAAACCCCAAAAAAACATCAAAAACAGTGCTAAAAACGAAAAGTGTGTATACTGGAACGATGTTTTTTTTTTTTAGGTGTCAATTTTGAACGTGTTTTAAAAATGGCAGTGACTACGAAATTTACTACGAAATTTTCGTGCAAAATATAGCTTCAAAACGAAAGTGTTGATACTGGAATAATGAATTTTTTTTTAGGGTCAATTTTCAAACTTTTTAAAAAATGCTAATAAAACCAATTTTTTATGTCTCAAACAAAGTTAAATTTTAAGGAAAAAACACATTAATGTTTCTGGTAGAATATCATTTTTCTTTCCTAAGTATAAATTTAACATGTTTTCAACCACAACACGCTAGATACAAAAGAAATTGAAATTTTTTCAACTATAAAACTAAAAAAACATGACATTATGAACAAATTATATCACTGAACGAATTCAAAGTATTTATTTGTATACTGAATAAAACATACATTATATCTCTAATTTGATATTGCATTGTAGATATTTAAACAATAAAATTTATCATACTTAAGACATAATCCAACAACATAAAAATGCTTCATAACTTCTCATTTAACAAAATATGGAAAACATTAATTTTATTTGAAGATACGATGCATACATCAATTATATAAACTGTCTTAAACAATTATTCAAACTCAATCACCCAATAATCGTGGGTAGGCCGTCGTCGTGCCCCCTTCCCCCAACCCATTACCGATCTTTCCCATTCACCCATTCCCTCTTCCCCCTTCTGCCCTACCCATGCGCCAGCCCTTGCTACCCCCAACTCACCCACCCATGCACCATTTCCCCAACTCTTCCTTCCCTACCCCACAACTCTCCTCCCCATAAGCCCACCCCCTAACTCCCATTCCCCTCCAATCTCAACTCCTCCCCCCCTTCCTTAACGCCGGCCCCATGGGCCTCGCGCCCTACCCCCCTCCACCCTAACCTTACCCCTACCCCCTACCTTCCGCCACCCCCCACCCTCCTAACCCCCCCCCCCCCCCCCCCAACCCCAACCCCCTACCCCCCCTGCACCCCCCTTACCCATGTTTGACATCATATTCTAGTGTAAAAATGTTGTTTCTACATTGATACATAGCTTAATCTCAAGTCTTTTACAAGTAGTTAAAGTGCCAAAAGGCACATGCAAGGGAGGTTGTGGGCTATTAGCTATAGAGCAATGAATACTACCATAGAGGGACACAACAATCACAAAAGGAGTCATTTGTGAGGAGATAATTGAGACTTAAATAAATATGGATAAGTAGGTGGCAATCTAAAACAACTTAACATATCTTCCTTATTGTGTAGAAATCAATTTTAGTAATGTGATTGCGTGCATAAAATGAGTAAATATTTCCTTCAAACTTAAATCATTTAAACATCAAGCTTTGCATAGATGGTTTGTTTATTGAGTTATCAACATGAATAGTGCATGGTTTATTACCTTTTGCAAAGATTGGCCTTTGAAGAAATTTTGTATGAAATTTTGGAGTTCCACCTAGGTTTCCATTGTGTCTTTTCTAAGCCATTTTTCCTTCAGTGTAAGCATGTGTACAAATTTATTTATTTATTTATTAGAAAAAGTCAGAACAACAATTAGAAGCCCCGCTTCACTCTAACAGTGATAATCGTAATAATTCAACCTTGATTGAGGAATCCCCATGTATGGTCCATGTATTAGATATAGAATATGGATATGCAAGCATTGAGAAACATTTCTTGGAATTTGAATTGCTCAACTTTTCATTCCTTTTGAGCATGACCTTTTTTTTTTTATATTTTTTCAAATGCACTCAGGAATGCTAAAGTAACAGTGTTTTCTCAAATTTTAAATATAAAATGTTATCCTTTGCTAGAAATTCATATGCATACATCAAATTCACATACTAACAAATAAATGCATTTTTTCCAACACATAAATGTAAAGACCTTATTTTTAAACATGTGTTTTATTTAATATTATCCTCACATTGATGAGTAGGGAGCCATGTAACATTAATTCCGATGTGATTATTCAACAAGAGTAAACACATCATTTGCTTTATAAATCATTATTAAAAGAAAAATGGCATAATGTCACTACTTTTGGGATTGTGTTAATCGATGAGACACAACTCTATAGTATTGTTTCAAGGTTTCAGATAGAGTATATAAATAATTGCTTCTCCAATCCATTATTTAAATACACACATCCATATTTTATTTTCTCCCTATTTCTTTGGATAAAGGTTAGGTTTTGCTCGATATGATCAGATCTTTGATCTTTGGATAAAGGTATGGTGTTGTCTCTCATAATTAAATTTGACATATGTTTTTGTGATATTTTTATATGGATCTATTTATTTTAAAAAATTGTAAATATTGAAGTGCTAATTTTTAATAGCAAATAAAGTTGGAATTTCATTTTATTTTATTACTCTCAGATTTGATTGTCCGTCATTGGATTATAACTATCATCACTGAATTTGATTTCGCATCATTATATCATAATCACTATTAACGGATATTTTTAATACCCATTAGTGTATCATAATAATTAATAAATGATATTGATCTCATTTATGTGTTAAATAATCATTAACAAACACTAATAATTATTAAATGATATTGATCTCATTTATGTGTGAAATAAGCATTAACAAATGTACTTAGTGTAGATAAAATAGCCAAAAAAAAAATTATTAGAGGATTATAGAAATAGGGGAAGAAAAAAAGCGTAGACGGCATTTTACAAAAAAAAGAGATAAAAATGTGTGATGGTTATGCATTGTTTACCCTTTTGACGTCACCTCGCGTTTTCGAATTCTGTCATATGTGGACATAGGCGCAGAAGAGTATGCATTTATGGAGTTGTGGGAGCAACATACAGATGTAAGTTACACAAACAAACGAGAGTATTGTATGTCCTTTTATGGAGTTGTGACAGTGACTCGTCGGTGATAAGTCACCAATCAGAATGAATGTGCGTGTCTATGGTGACTGTCAATTCTCCGGCCAAACTTTGGCTGTCTTTGCTTTTTTATTTACTAATTTATGTGTTTTTTTTAGGAAAATGGCATCAAGGAAAATTTCTGTGAATCTTTTTGGACCAAAGAGTCTTAAAGGTGTATCTTCAAAAAACATTGGTGAATGAACTCCACCTGAGCTCATGCCTACAAATATTTCAAGTGCTTTAAGTGATAAGAAGCTAATCTCAGATTGGAAAAGTTCAAAAGAGGTGAAATTTCCATCAAGAGTCTGGGTATGTGAAAGAAAGAGAGAGCACAACTGTGATTTTCGCATTGATTTTTAAGTTAATTATTATTTTTTGAAAAGAAAAGTTGTTATTATTATTTTTTTGACATGAAATTCATAAAAAAAACTATTATTTGACCATTTTTAGTTAATATTTTTGTATAAAAATTGTGATTTTGACATGTTAATTCTAGCAAAAAATTATCAAAACGTTTAGTTTTTTTGTTATATTTATGTTAAAAATGGTTATTTTTATGTCCATTGTTAAAAAATGTTGTTTTTAAGAAACAATTATTTCATGTGGATTGAAAAATTAATTAAGGATGTATAAATATGTAGATTATCTAAAATTCAAACTATCGACTTTCTAATTTAAAAACGCAAAACAATAAAAACCCCCCTAAAAAAAAAAAAAAAAATTAAGATAGAGAACAAGA
The DNA here is from genome assembly GCA_031772625.1 of Pinus tabuliformis. Lineage (NCBI taxonomy): Eukaryota > Viridiplantae > Streptophyta > Pinopsida > Pinales > Pinaceae > Pinus > Pinus tabuliformis. Next base: position 994,803,125 of record CM062810.1, on the reverse strand, counting down.
AAATATGAATAAAATGACGACTTCAAAAACTATCAAATTTAGAAAATAATTTTTTACATTTCACACACTAGAAAATTAAAAGTCAAAAAATAGGTATTTTAAAAAAAGGGTGTGATGCAGAATACTCACTTTTTAAAATCAGCATGAAAATCACTACCATTCTAAAACTTGATTTCATCCTTGAACATGAAAAAAAATTAAAGTTCCAAAAACCATGTTCTAAAAAAAACATGTGTATTCTGCATCACCACTTTTGAAAATCGGGTCATTTTTTTGCTATCTCTACGAAACGGGTAACAGTATCAGTTCCTGTTTCAAAGTTTACATTGTTACTGTGTTCAGAAACCACTCTAGGGCAGCCCGGAAACGAGGTAGAGGAAACCTTCTCTCAGCTAGTATTCCTTTCTCCAAGCATGAGTTTGCAAATCAATTAGAAGATCTTAAGAGTTAGGTGAGACAGACCATTGCCATGCAACTGGACACATTCAGGATCCAGCAGAAGAAGGAAGAAGCTGAGAGGGCCTTGGCTATCTTCTGCCCTAGATGTACAAGGAGACACCCTAAGAACGAATGCCCATTGCATTCGGTTGAAGTGTGCTTCGTTTGTGAGGAGGACCATCCCACAAATCAATGTCCAACCTTACCTGGGTTTAAAGCTATGTACCAAGGGACAGAAGCTCCCACTGAACCTCTCTATTTCCTCAACCAAAGGAGGCCACAAGGACCTAGACCTTACCAGCAGGGGATGCAAGGGGCACCTCAAGCTTATTACAGCCCCAACCAGTCGACTCCTATGTCGTCCTGGGGTCCCCCTGCTCATCCTTCCTGGTCTATGCCTCCTCCATGGTCTTATCCACCTCAGTACCCTACTCAACCCACTACTCATTCATATCATTCACATGCCCAACCACAAGCTCAGTGGAATGCACCTCAGTCGGGGTGGAGGCCCCAGTACAACACTCCTCCCGCAATTTTGCCTCCACCACCAGTTCAACCTCAACCATTACCTCCTGCTCCTCCAAGGCAACCTCAAATGCCTACTCAACCGAACCCGAACCCCAACAATAGACAGGCCCAGCAAGTATACACTGGGGAAACATCATGTCCTACCTATGCTATGGAGATCCAGGAGATCAATCTTCGATCTGGAAAGACTCTTCCGGATCGCCAACCTCCTCCCCCAGAGGACGAGGAGGACAAACAGGAAAGTGAACCAAAGGCTATTCCACCCTTTCCTAAGATACTAACAGCCACCACACAACCCAACCCAGAGGAGGATGAGCTTCTGGGAGAGCTCAAGCAGTTGTGTGTGAAAAGACCACTTCTCCAAGCCATCAAGGATGTGCCAATATACAACAAACTGGTTAAGGAAAAGTGTTTTAAACACCCAGGCAGGCGAAAGAGAGATGCTTCAACCATCAATGTCTTAGGACAACTGTCTGACCTTATGTTAGGACAAGTCATCTGCCCAAAGTACTTAGATCCTGGGAGTCCTGTAGTAGATGTCCACATCAATGGCACCATCATACCTCACAACTTGATTGATCTGGGGGCTACCATTAATGTGATGACCAGGGATACCATGCTCAAACTCAATCTTCAGGGTTCCTTGAGGAAGACCTCGACAGTACTGCAACTAGCAGATCGCTCCACTGTGACTCCCGAAGGGATTGTGGAGGATGTCTTGGTCTCTGTCGACTCTTGGGAATACCCTGCAGATTTCTTGGTTCTGCAACCCAAGGAAAAGCTTACTGGATATCCTCTTATTTTGGGAAGGCCTTGGTTAGCCACTGAAGATGCTTACATCAGTTGTCATGCAGGAAACATGACCATCAAAAACGGTCCTATGTCCAAGCAGCTCGTCCTATATCCTCCTGCCCAACCCTCCTTAGAGCATGACTTACCACTGTGGTTGGAGGAAGGAGAAGAGGATGAGGTGTACTCAGCACCTTTGTGCACCCTAGATACCACTAGAAGAGACCCCCCAACCGAGGATGACTTGATTGAAACTTTGATCCAGAATCCACCTTCCAGTGCACTATCCTTAGAGAAATTGGTGGAGGACGCCCAAGCCAGCACCTTAGTGGACCTTTGTGCCACCAACCCTCTCACTTCCAGAGTCAAGAATGTGGAGTTCGGCCCTGAGAGAATGTTAAAGATCAGCTCCTCCCTATCTCCTTCCCAGGAAAAGGAGCTGTGTAGCCTGTTTGCCAGTCACCTAGATGCTTTTGCTTCGAGCTATAAGGAGATGAAAGGAGTCCATCCCTCGGTCTGTACCCATCACATATACATCAAGGAGGGTTGTAAACTGGTTAGGCAACCTCAGAGGAGAATGAATCCAGCCCTTAAGGACATTGTCAAGGAAGAATTGCAAAAACTGTTGGATGCCGGATTCATTTACCCCATCTCAGATAGTGAATGGGTGTCCCCTCTAGTGTTGGTTCCCAAGAAAAATGGGAAATGGAGAATCTGTGTGGACTACCGAGAACTGAACAAAGCTACCAAGAAAGACCATTTCCCTCTACCTTTCATAGATCAAGTGTTGGATGGACTGGCAGGAAATAAGTTCTTCTCTTTCCTGGATGGGTTTAGCGGGTACAACCAAATCCAAATCATCCCAGAAGACCAAGATAAGACCACCTTCACTTGTCCTTGGGGTACCTTTACCTACCGAGTTCGTCCCTTCAGGCTATGCAATGCTCCTGCTACCTTCCAAAGAGCTGTCTTGAGCATCTTCTCGGAGCTGGTCCATGATGCGGTGGAAATCTATATGGATGACTTCACTCCTTATGGGTCCAACTTCCAAGAAGCATTGTCCAATCTAGGAAAGGTCCTAACCAAATGCATTGAGATGAACCTGTCCCTTAGTCCTGAAAAATGTGAATTCCTGATGACTAAAGGACCCGTGCTAGGCCATACCATCTCTTGCCAAGGGTTACAAGTGGATCCTAACAAAATTGCTCTCATCAAGAAGGTTCCACCTCCCCAAAAGGTAAGGGATGTCTGCAGTTTCTTAGGATTAGCAGGGTATTACCGGAGATTCATTAAAGACTTCAGCAAGCTAGCCTCGCCATTGTTTGGTCTTTTGGCAAAAGATGTGGAGTTTAAATGGACTGACGATTGTCAGAGGGCTTTGAATGAATTAAATGACAAGTTGGTGTCAGCCCCAATCTTGAGAGGCCCAAACTGGGCCCTACCTTTCCACATCCACACTAATGCCTCAAACAAAGCCATAGGGGCAGCTTTAGGACAAGTTGAACAAAAAATTCCATATGCCATTTACTTTGTTAGCAAAAACTTGTCCAAAGCCGAACTGAATTACACTGTAACCGAGAAAGAATTCTTGGCTGTGGTCCATGCATTGAACAAGTTCCGACATTATATTACTAGCTATCAAACCTTTGTACATACGGATCATGCTGCAATTAGATATTTAATGAATAAACCATATGTGAATGCCCATATTATTAGATGGTTACTTTTGTTGCAGCAGTTTGATTTGACCATTGTTGACAAACCAGGTAAAGAAAATGTTGTTGCTGACTTTTTATCTAGATTGGATTTGTCTGCAGATGAAGATGGAACAGTGGATGACCAGATGCCCGATGAACATCTGTTTGCTATCTCAGTACTCTCTCCATGGTTTGTTGATATAGCAAACTACCTTGTTTCAGCACAGTTCCCTCCGCACCTATCTTCAAGAGAGAAGAGCAGAATCATCAGAAAAAGTGCCTCATTTACTTGGATCGGGGGCAATCTGTTCAAGCTTGGCCTTGATCAGATCTTAAGGCATTGTGTAAGGGAGGAGGAAGTCTTTGATATCCTCCTCACCTGTCATGATGGGCCTTGTGGAGGACATTTTGCAGCAAAGAGGACTGCCTTCAAAATCCTGCAGGCAGGCTACTATTGGCCCACACTTCATGAAGATGTCAGAAGATATATCAGCGAATGTGACCGATGCCAAAGAATGGGGAAACCGACTCCAAGGGATGAGATGCCTCTCCAACCTCAAGTGACTCTTGAGCCATTTGAGAAGTGGGGTATGGATTTTGTGGGTCCAATCAACCCTCCTTCGAGGAAAAGGTCTTACATCATTGTGTGCACTGACTACCTGACAAAGTGGGAAGAGACTAAAGCAATCAAGGCAACAACAGAAGAGAAGGTGGCCGAGTTCTTAAGAGAAAACATCTTCTAGAAATTTGGCTACCCAAGAGAGCTGGTCACCAATCAAGGGAGCCAGTTCACATCCAACTTGATTGAAGACCTGCTAGCTCACCACAAAATCAATAATAGGACTTCCACCCCCTATCATCCACACGCAAATGGGCAAGTGGAAGTCACCAACAGAGCATTGGAAGGGATTCTGACTAAGGTGGTGAGCAGCAGTAGGAAAGATTGGGCAAATCGCCTGGTTGAGGCCACATGGGCTTACAACACCACCTGGAAGACCACCACCGGCTTCACACCTTACGAGCTGGTCTATGGGAAGAAAGCTTTGCTGTCCATTGAGTTTGAATACAACACTTTGAGGATGGCAGCTCAGCTAGATCTACATCTCAGCCATGCACAACAAGAAAGGTTATTGCAGCTGAATGGACTAGATGAGTACCGGATGCAGGCCCTCCTTCACTCAGAAGTGGTTCAACTTCAGAGAAAGGTGTGGCATGACCAACATCTCCATGACAAGCAATTCTAGCCAGAAGATTGGGCCTTGTTGTATGACTCCAGATATAAAGATTTCAAGGGGAAGCTGAGAACCAGATGGCTAGGACCATATGCAGTGGAAAAATGCCATGACAATGGATCTGTTCTTATTCGAACCATTGATGAGGAAGCCATCCCCATGCTTGTCAATGGGCATCGCTTGAAGATCTACAGGAAGCCTCTCTCAAGACAAGAGTTCATCAAAACTATGGAGAAATCAGTGTTGGTCATAGAGAAGGGTTCTACCTCTCCTTTGGGCATACCCTGAAAGATCTTAAAAAAAAAAAAAAAAAAAAAAAAAAAAAAAAAAAAACAATAAAGATCCTTGGGTGAAAACCTTTCTGAGGCTCCCAAGGCAGGTGGTAGGGGTGAAAACCTCGTTGAGGCGCCCCTATTGTCATTCAAAAAAAAAAAGAGATTTAAAAAAAAGAGATCCTTGAGTGAAAACCTCTCTGAGGTGCTTAAGGCAGATGGAAAGGGTGAAAACCTCATTGAGGCGCCCCTGTTATCTCTCAAAAAAAAAAAAAAAAAAAAAAAAAAAAAAAAAAGAGAAAAGAAGACAATAAGCAAAAAGATAGGGACAACAAGTTTATGCATGCAGGTTGCAGGTGTTCTATGAAGGAGAGGAGGACTCTTAATGCAAAGCCAAAGATCCTTATCATGCTGCCAAGAGACCTCACCAGCACCCCCGCCAAGAATACTCATTTTCTCCAAGGTATGTGCACAATTTCATCACGGCTTGAGTCTTCTACAGGAAGATGCAGACTTTCTACAGGAAGATGCAGACTTTCTACAGGAAGGTGCAGACTTTCTACAGGAAACGCAACCTCTCTATAGGAAGTTCTGCATTTCTACAAGAAACTTCCTGTAGAAGTTCGGGACGGCATAGAATTCATTTTATGAGGAGATCTAACGACCAAGGATCAGTTTGGACGCATGCAAGCTACTGTTGTCACCCTTATACATTGTTGTCACCTCTTTCTACCATCCCTGTCGACATGCAATGAAGTTACCTGCACCATCAAAGCAGATCATTGAGTTATCAAGAGAAAAGAAATTTTTGAAATAAAAAAAACGCTGAGATGTCATACCATATCCATCCCAGCCATCCATGAGCTCTGTGAGCATGATCGTGGGGCCATTGCCTTCGTCGTGCAGCATGCACCCGAGGAGGAAGAAACTGTTACAGGACATCCTGCAGGAGTCCCGTAATAGTTAAGCCCGCTAGAGTGCATACCATATAAAATGGAAACGCGGGCGCATGCAGATGAAGCCTCAAATCCATCGTCAGCGACCTGTGAATAAGAACCTCCGGGCCTGTGCAAATCCACCAGCAGTAAATACATCCACTCATCGTTGTCCAAGAGCCTGAACAATCGTGTTGCGGCCGCACAGGTAAGTGTCTCGACCCTTTCTTCCGACGAATTGCATGAATTTTACTTTGAAAATGTTTGCAAGTGTGAAATGGATGGGTTGAGCGGTTGTATGGTCAATCGATTGGCCACGTCGACCAGTCAGCTGGTCGAGCCGGATGTGTGAATGGTGGCCGTGGAAAAAACGGGCAGTGGACACGTGAGAACCGTCCACTCGGGGAGAAACGAGTTCTAACGAGAATGGCGGCGGCGGATCTACGGGGAATGATGCGGCAGTAAGGGAACTTGCAGAAGAATGATGGTGTGACGTCGCCCAACGGTCCGGCAGGGACAGCTCACCCCCGCGCCACGGATTCCACCGATTCAAATCTAATCGGCTAGATTATCACCCCCATGCATTTATCATTCACCGTTTGAGACTCGAGTGATCATCCGGATCCCTCTGCAGTTCAATACTCCGAGTCTTCGGCCATCAGAACGCCTGTGAAGCAACACCGAGAGCGCAGACCCACTGCAGTCTCCCCCGGAAATCGTGCACTGCTCCTACAGGAAAGTTGTTTCTACAGGAAGTCGAGTTCCTCACGTCAAAAGGTGGCAAATTAAAAAGGTAAGCCTGAACTCTCCATGCAATTGGTTTTTGAAGGTGGCAGAATCGTCGTCTACAGTCTGGTCGTAGAAATTTGTTGCAATTGTTGTCTGCCGTGCATGAACTGTCGTCCTATAGGATGTCAGTGTAGTTGGTTGTGTTAAAGGTTCTCAGGGGGTAAGCTTTGTGAATTATGTGCATGACAGAGGCGTAATCCTACGCTCTGTCCCAGTAGACCGAATTCCTTCCGCATTTGCCACCTCCAGCTAACGCAGCAGTTTTTCACCATGCCGGGTGGGTTCATCAGAAGGGAGCCCACTGATTCAGTGAAGTTAAGAGAAAATCCTGAGGTGGTGGAGCTCTTCACACGAGCACAATGGATATCCTTCTGTGAAAAATTGCAGGGCTATGACGACGAAGTGGCAGAAGAGTTTTTGCAAGCTTTGAGGCTGAAATCTAAAACGTTGGCCACCGTTACCTTCAGGGGTCTGAGCCTCAAACTCACCCCACAATTCATCAGCCGAGTTACAGAGCTCCCAATGGGATTACCATGGGATAAAGAAGAAAGGAAATTGAGCCAACAAGCTAAGAAAGAATTCTTTCCACCAGAGGAGGAATTCTCAGAAGATAAAAATGGGGTTCGTAGAACCAGTCTACTGCCACCCTGGAATGAAGTGAGCCTACAAATTATGAAGTACATCACCTGCGAAGGCCGTTTTAGCATTGTATACGGGTATCATTTTCGGTTACTCACTGAATTAAGGCACCAGATGGTGCTACCTATAGAAAACAAGCTCAGTCTCCCCTACCTTCTACTACAGTCTCTGATTGAGTGTGCAACCAAGTTGAAAGAAGGCATACCAGACCAGGTAGCCCACCATGGACTGATCAAACTCCTTGTGGAGGATGCGCTCCACACATACAAGGTTCCTCTCTCATGGAAAGCCTTCAGAAATTTGACAAAGGACGGGGACATAAAGATGCTAACCGAAGAGCTCGGTTCTTCTAGCAGTGAGGAGCAAGAGGCCATGCCCGCAGTAAAGAAGGAAAAAGGCCAAAAGACCCCGACCACAAAGCAGAAGAAAAAGCAAGAAAAGAAACAAGAGAAAAAGGGTGACAAGGAGAAAGATGACACTCCCATCTTGACAGCAAGAGAGCAAAGGTTGCAAGGCAGAGTGGAAAAGGCTTAGAAGGTCCACATCAGCAAGAGTGCCTCGACAGCGACCGCAACCAAGTCAAAAAGCAAAACTCATACAGCAAAGCAAACCAAGGCGGCGACACCTGTTTGTACCGGAAAACCGAAACCGGCTTCTACAGGAAAGCCAAAACCGGCTTCTACAAGAAGCCCGAAAATTGTTAAAAAAGGGTCTTCTACAGGAAGCCCGAAATTAACTGAAAAAGGGTCTTCTACAGGAAGCTCGAAAGTGACTAAAATAGGGTCTTCTACAGGAAGCCCCGAAAAAGTGAAACCCAAGGAGAAGAAAGCTGACATTCGTGAAAGGGAGGCAGTAGCTGTGCTAGCCACCCTCAGCACACCTCCTAAGCCAAAGGAGAAGAGAAAGAGGGAGACCCCTCTATACTTTGAAGCTTGAAGAAGTGTGAGAGTAAAGACGGGCAAGCCACAGCCTCCATCCAGCAGCCAAATCACTACATGGGATGCCCCTACTTCACCCAGTGAGAAGTCCCCCTCGAAGATATCGGTCACCTACGAGAGGGAGAGCCCAAAAACAACTACTTGGAAAGGAAGGTTAGACGAATCGGCTTCAAAAGCCCGGCTCAAGGTCAAGGAAACAGAGACGAGGGAAGGAGCGGCACCCTCATCACCACCAATAGTAGGAAAGAAAGAGCGTATTCCGGAGCCTAGTTCTCGACCAAGGACAAGGAGCTGGAGCAAAATTGCTCAAGGATGAGCAAATATTTTAGCTGGGGGGTGATGATGAGCCCCAAATTTTGGTAACAATTTGGGCTCATTTGGCCTACTTACCTTGCTCAACCCTTCATTTTTTTCACTTATGCATCATTTCTTAGTATATTCGTGTTATTTGTACGAAGAAGGGCAGTCATTATGCCTATGTGGCTAATACATGATGATTTCAAGTTTTTCGGCATTAAATGGAGCAAAGACCACGCAGATGGAGACAAGGAGACAACCAAGGTGGCATTGTGAGTTTATAGGGAGGTTGTCCATAGCCTTGAATGACCTCCCTCGTGATCTCCACCCCAACTCCGAGCTCCAACAGCTATCACCACCGAGCTAGAAGGTAGCCAACGGATTCTACAGGAACAACAATTTACTTTCAGTTGGACAACCAAGCTCCACTAATTGAGGAGGCCAGCTTGGCCCTCATCATGTATAAATATTGAGGTTGTAGCCTTCGATGAGACTCTTGAACTTTTGTTATAGATTTTGGATTACGAGCTGTAGCTCTGTTTTTGCTCTTTGTAAGCCAATTTTGGCATGTTGTTAGACTCATGATTATGATCTTTTAATAAAAGGCAGGCAGATTTGGATTTGATTCTGAGTTCTTAGGGGAGCTATAGCTCTTAGGTTAGGGCCCAACCTGAGAGCAATAGACCTCCTTTTCTTTGTATTGTTACTTGTCTTTCTTTTATCATTGCATTTCTTTCCTTTACATGCACTTGAAAAATACAGTTTGATGAGTTGACTGTTTCGGTTTGGTTATGTAGGTTAGTTTCATGAATGCAGTTGTTTCAGTAGTTCAGAATTAGTGTAGGGAGATTGAAGTTACGTTGAGTTCAAAAAAAGGTTGAATGCATGCTCACTTTCACCTCTGTTTGGGGACCGGAAGTGTAGACCGTGCCAACTGCCAAAAACACTGTTTTAACATATGCATGCAAGTATTGTTGTAATGTTTTCGATTGAAGAATTGTCCATGCGATTTTATCTTGAGTAATGACTCTTTGGTTCAGCATCATGCACGAATTCCCTTCAACTTACATTGTTGTTCTTTGATTCCTAATAAAACAGTTAGAATAGGTTGGTGAACTTTCGTATCACATGCAAGATAAGGGTGATTTGTTTCATTTACACTGTGCAGCACCACTTCATTGTGTTCTTATCCTTCTGAACCATGCCTAAGCCACCTACTCATCCTCTGCTCAGCTCATTTTCCTTCCAACCCTTCTACTGTCCACGTTTCTCAATCTTTTTGACCTTCCACTACTCTACCCTTCTATCGACCAACCAGCTCTATCCACTCGCTCTCCACCTCATCGCTCTGTCCATAGGCCATCTCAAGCTCCTCTTTCATCTTACCCATCCATCCATACAGCTCCTTCACTCCTCCATCACCCAAAACTCCGACTGTAGAACATCCTGTAGAAGTTAGCAGACTTCCTGTAGAAATCCCGAGTTTCCTGTAGAATCCCCTGCAGACATCTTGTAGAAGCCTGCAAACACGGTTGCCAAGCACCTGAACGTTGTGGACTTCTGTGGAATTATGTGAGGGATCCCCTGGAACCTCTCAGATTCCTCCTGACCTTTCCCAAGCCTTCCTCCCTTCGAACTACCCCTGCACAGTCAAGACCCAGTAAGAAGCACAATCATAATAACTCCACCCACTTGAGCAAAAATACAAAAACGTGTTCTCTTCAATGAAAGTTGTTTAAATTCATGCATCTCACCTCACTAGAAGTAATGGCATCATTTCTAGAAGTTTCATTCCCACCATTGCATCATAGAGATTAAGCTAGTCAGATTAGGGTTTACTAGGGTTTCCATGTTTGGTTGGCTTTCAGTTCATTCTTGCAAAGTAGGTTAATTTCCTTTGAGATAGCGTTCATTCATCATTTAGAAAGCTTCTTCTGAGAACATATAGAAGTTGGCTTGAGCCCTAGCGGACTTGTGCCAGCTGACCAAGTGACAGCTGCGACAAGAGCTAGTACTTGTGCATACAGCACCATCGCTTCCAAGTTTGTTACGAACTACCGAGTTGATAAAATTAGAGAAGGAAGCTCCAGGAGTTGTAGCATTATTGCTACAATACTGGAGCCCACCAGCAACCACTAGATATGATCAAACATATCTAATCTCTTTTCTCTTCAGTCGTTTCTTGAAGGAAATGAAATAGTGTGTTTCCTAAATTTAATTTTTTATGTTGCGCATCAAAAAATTGATTAAGTTGCTATTGTATTTACATTATAACATCTACCACACTTGTAACAAAAAGTACCTATTACAATGTTGCATCAGATCATAAGAAACATAGTGTTGATTTCAAGAAAAAGTTTGATCTTCTTGTAATTTGAAAATGGAATAGGGGAACCCAATTTAACGTATTGTGATTATAATAAAATGGTAACAAAAGTAGCAAAGTTCCCTAAGGTATAGATTTTCTAGCGAAGGTCCAAACCATACCTCTGACAATATTTTCCTCTAAGATGTTGTGAAGCTTGTTACTCATTCTGACATGTTGTAATGGTTTCTTTCCTTCTTTGTTCTTTTCTAAACTATCCATAGCTAAGGTTGACGTTATTAGCTTTGGTGTGAAGAATGAGAAGATGGCTTTTAAAATAAAAGGATGATCAAAGTGTGACACATGTCTGTAAAAATCATATTAAGAAAGTGAGACTTGAAACCATTAAATAATGATGCTGGTGTGTCTAAAGATGGATTATCAACCCATTGAAAAATATAGAATGAAGAATTATAGGAATATTTTGGTTCTTCGCATACTCTTTTTTCTTTTGTTAAGCTTGGTAGGACCCTTCATTTTCTATTTATAAATAAAAAAATTACACCACATAGGTTTACTAGGTGGCCTCAACTTGCCCATTGGGAAACCAAGTATGTTGGCCACCTATCCTTATTATATGCGATCCAAAAACAGTAAAGTTTCAATCTTTTTAACCAAGCTAGGTATGTCTATGTTTCATGACATGATGCTATATCTCTATCTATCCATAGGCATGCATAATGAAAAGTTAATGCTACCCACATATAGAAACAAAAAGAAATCAGATTAACTAACTACCCACGCTGCTCTTCCGATGCTGATTCAACCGGTAAATGATCCTTGATAGTTTCCCCAGGCATATTAGTAAATTCAATGATGCATGGGATGTTCCTTTTAATTTTTTCCAGGCGGATTTCCTGCTTGTGTATTTGAAATTGGATGCACTACATATTGTGTTTGTAGTTGGGCATATCTTGGAGGGAGAGGACCATCCCCACCGAGATTTGTTCAATTTCCATCCCCATTCTTCCAACAAATTACAGATCCCTTCGTCTCTTCCCTCCCAGTATGTCATAGTGGATTCACTTATGAGATGCTCAATTGACTTCCTTCCTCTTTGAGGTTCCGATGTGCTCGAGTCTTTGGCCTTTCTAGGCTCCCACCCTTGTCTTGCGTGGCCCCTTCCTCTTGTTGGCTGAGCCATCTCTGTATTGTTCGAAACCTATTCACATGAAAGAGGTGTTAACCTCTGTGTTTGATGCAGTTTGATGTCTTGCTTGGAGTTCATATTGCCGACTTTCTCACTATTTCTTATCTTAACCCAATTATGCTTAGAATAAGGGCCAGGTTGGGTGACTGCCCAGTCATAAGACAGGGTCAGTCTCCTTGTCCTTTCAGGCTTCTCTCCCCTCCTTCTTTGATACCTCAAATACCCTATATGGTTAGCATTCCCCTTCCCCAGCTGTGCATGTATCCTCGTGCCTGGTATTCCATCCGATTACCCTCTGCCCAGTAAGCCAACGCCGCTCCTTTCTGCTTGTCATACCCTTCCTCCCCCTAAGGGTCCTAGTAGGTTTCTCTGTGTGACTCCTACTCCCAATTTCCTAGGCCATATCGAGGTTGCGTATATTGCTCCACCCACCAGCCCAACAATTTTCTTGCTCTTGGCTACCCTTAACTTCTACTATCAAATTTCCATCTACCCATCCTCAATACCCAACCGCTCTATGTCTGCACCATGTCAAGGTCAGGGTCTCAATGCTACCCACACAAAGGGCCTCATGGTCACGGGATAGATTAATTCCCTACAGCCTCATAACTAAAACGTAGAGCCATACTACAACCGCACGATGCCTCTGCCACTTTCCCCAGTAGTTCCCCAAATTTCCCTTCCCAGGTTTCTCCTAATCCCCCCAACAAAAATCAAACAATTTCGACATTACAAGGGAGGCATAGGGCCATGATACATACTCGTCTTCGCTCGAAGGATGTTTTCATTGGTATTAGCGCCTTCCTACTCTACAGCTCCAGCTCCAAACTCCGAAAACCATAATACAATTCACCCTCACTTGTCTCTCCTTAACTGTTATACCTCTTACCTCATCCCTATCGTGCCTGCCACCATTCCCACCACCCTTACATGTACTCATGGGAAGGGCCACCACACCCATCACCTTGAGTGTGTGGGGGACGGTGGGGTGTACCTTTCCTTTACTTCTCATTATTGTCTGCAGTCCCTCCCATCCTCCGGCACACACCCCGATCAGATTTTTGGTTGTCTGGATTCCCATTTTCCTAGCTTTTCTTGTAATCCTGGCCCAGTATTTCCTCCAAGGCTTCAAACCTCTCATCCCTAAGTTGTATTGGACATAGTTTTTCCAACATGCCATTTTTCTGGTTGCATCCCCAGTTTTCCATGAAGTAAGCCGCCTTATTCCCTTCTCATCTTACATGTCAAACCATTATATAGTCAAACCTATGGGTAAATTCTCCTATCTCTTGTATAAGGCGAGTTGTCCTCCAACTTTGGCTCAATTTATCCCATGTGGTGCCATTGTTTAATTTCGCCATAGTGTTTATGACCAGACTTGAGTCTCCTTCCACCACTACATTTCGGTATCCCATTCTTACAGCTATTCGAAGTCCTTGTCCTGCTGTAGCAAATTCTGCCTCATTGTTGCTTGCTATCCCACATGAGTTAGCATATATAAGCCATGTGTTGGCTTGGTTATCTCAGAAGATGCCACCAAGGCCTGCTGCTCTTGGATTTTGTTTTCATGCCTCATCAAAGTTAAGTTTTATAAAACCTTCTCCTAGGGTAGTGAAGTGCGTCAGGGAAACTACTCCCACCCTGTCTTTTCTCCAAGCAGTTGGGGCCATCATTTCCACTGTTAGATTAACTTTTATTAGGATTCTAGGTTCCTAGGGAGGGACTTGCCAATCTTCAGGGTTCCATTGTTCTGCTAATATAGTTTTTGTGATGTTTTGAACTATAGACTCCACACCTGTTCTTGAGATAGTGTTTTATTTTTGAATACTCTATGATTCCTTTCTTTCCATATGGCCCATAGGTTTAATCCTAAGGCCAATCCCCATGCTCTATTTAGAACTAGGCTTGAGAATATATTGTTTCTCCATAAGAGGATTGTTTCCTTTATGCTATGACAGTCTTGGTCCATCCTTTCAAAGACTCCTTGCATCTAACCCCATTTTTGTTCTGCAAATGGGCAGGTATTGAGAATTTGCTCCATATCCTCTTTATTTTACTAACATAACCAGCACAAGGATGGACCCTGGGTTCCCCTTTTCTGAAGTTCATCCCAGGTTAAGATCTATCCTTTACATACCATCCATAGAAAATGAGCGACCTTTGGCCACCACCCTCCCTTCTAGATTTTTTTCCAAAGAATTCCTTGCCCATCTTGAGCTTGTTTTGCTTTCAAGTCATACACTTCTTTGTTGGTGAAGGTACCTTTCGTGGTATGTCCCCATCTCAAAATGTCCAGGTCATTTCTGATTGTTACTTGTCTTGATCTCATTTCTTTTTCAAATTCTACCAATTAGTCTATCTTTATAGCCTGGCCCCAATCTTCCTTCTTCTTCCATCTCCTCTAGTTTCCTGTTCCCTGCTCCTCTTTCCAGAATTGATCTACATAATGGATGTTTCTATCATTGGTGAATCTATATATGTCTCTAAGGTCTTGCCTGTTTATTAGTCTTTCTCTTTATTGCCCAGAATTTTCCAAAATCTTATTGTTCTTCCATTGTGGATTTCCTAGAAATCATGTGTGTTTATGAGGTCCCTATTTTGGGTTTCCAAGTTCCATATCGGTGATCCTTTGGGGGATCTTTATATGGAAATATATCTACTGTTCTCTCAGGCATATTATATTTTCTTGTCAAAATTTGTTTCCATAGGTCTCATCCTCCACCTAGCCATCTCCACCATAGTTTCACTCCCATTAATTGATTTAAAGTGTATGGGTCTCTAAGGCCAAGCCCTCCTTCCTTATTTTTTTTAACTAGACAATACAGAGATATAAGAGCCCATTTATTTACCTGTTGTGTCACTCCCCATAGGAATTTCTTGAAAATATAAATCATTTTGGTGCACGCCCCCTTAGGGGCCGCCATGTGTGATAGTTGGTATATGGGAATCGACTGAAGCACTGCTTTTAGAAGGAGCATTCTGCCTGCCAGGTTGAGGGATCTAAAAGCCCAATTACCTTACCTTCATTGCACCTTTTGAAGGATCTGCTGCCATCATGAAATTTTTAGAGAGTTTTCAGAGAGAGGCGTGCCCAAGTATTTGGTGGGGAGGTTACTAGTACTGAACCCCGGGATCCTTGCTAAGTAGGTTTTAACATTTCTTTAGGTGTTGAAGAAGAAGGTGAAATATTTTTCATTTTTTATTTGGGTCATCGATGCCTCCATGAAGGTGTTTAGAATCTCTTTGATTCTACGGGCTTCCCTAAGTGATACTTGGCAAAATATCATGATGTTGTCAACGAATTGTTAGTGGGTGATGGCTAAATCATTCCCCCAAATCCTCAAGCCTCTAATCCTAGACTCCTGGGCTTCATTTTTAATATATCTTCCCAGTCCTTCGGTAGCAATAATGAACAGGAAGGGAGATAATGGGTCTCCTTGTCTCAGTCCCCGGGTTGGGTTAAAGGTTTGGGTAGGGGTCCCATTCAACAAAATAGAGATGACGGGGGTGGATATCATAACACAGATCCAGTTTATCCATATTTGGTTGAATCCATAGGATTTCAAGATGCTCTTCAGATACTCCCATCTTAACCGATCATAGGCCTTGGATAGGTCAAGCTTAATCATCATTCCTACTAGATTTTTTTCCTTGAGGGAGTGGACAACCTCTTCAGAAGATACCAACCTGTCTAGGATTTTCCTTCCCTCAACAAATCATGTATATTCTGTAGATATTATATTTGGGAGTAGGGGTTTTATCCATTTAACAATAAGAGTGGCTATAATTTTATATATGACATTACATAAGGAAATGAGGCAAAATCCTTGTGGATCTTCCGATTTTGATGTTTTAGGAATGAGAGCTATAAAATTGGAGTTCAGACTAGGGCATACCTTTTTATTGTGTCGATATTCCTCCACAACTTCAAGAATTCCATGTCCCATGAAGTGCCATTTGGCTTGGTAGAATTCTGTTGTGAATCCATCTAGATTGGGTGCCTTACTTTTCTTCATACCCTTGAAAATTTCTTCCACCTCTTCAAGAGTAGCTTCTCTCATCAATGCAAGGTTCTGGTCCTGAGTGACCCTGTGAGGGATATGTTGAGATATTATTTGGATTGCTTCCATTCTATCTTCTTGTGGTTCTGATAAGAGATCTCTAAAGTGGTTTACTATAATCTCCTCCATTTCCCCGTGTTGGACTCTACGATTCCCCTCCTCATCTTTTAGGGAGAAAATTATGTTGTGCTAACGATGTTGAACCACGACCTTATGAAAAAATCGGGTGTTGTGCTCCCCTTCCCTTAGCTAGTTCACCCTCAATTTTTGTTTCAATAGGATCTCTTCTTGCTTTATCCTTTCTTCCAGTTGACTTATAAGTTGGCCCTCTTCTATAGCTAACTCTTATGATCTCTCTTCCTATATGATTTTTTTGGCACCTCTGTCATTCTCTGAGTTAGTTGATGTTCTTAAACCAGCTCATGTTATGAAACCAACTCACAAAAAGATAGAAAAGATAGATCAATGCCTTAGAATTCAGCCTCTTTGAGGGGGCAACCTCCTTTACATTACACAAATGAAAATTTCTTTGACTATACAAATGAAAAATCCTCCTTTCTCTATATAGGAGTCTAAGGGGTCACAATATAGCCAAGCTAACCTAACAATAATAACATAAAGGCACAAAAATAACAATAGTGGGATTCTATGGGGCACAATAATAACAATAAGGGATGCAATGACAATAGTAATGGGGGAATCACTAGTATTATAGGGACCTAACATGCCCCTCTCCTTCAAAAAAGTGTTTTCCTCAATGCTTGATTAGTTCTGGATGCTTCTATATAAAATTCTCATCCTCCCATTTGGAATATTCAATAGTAAGTTCTTCCACTTGATGAGATACTCTGAAATTGATTGATTTCATAGCTCTCAAGTTCTTGTTTCTTTGACTGCTTCAAGTTCCAATATGATTTTTCCTTCCTCATTAAGTTCTAGAAATATTGTTTGAACTGGAATCTTGTCATTTATAGCCTTCTTTAAGAATGGAACATGGAAAACTGCGTGCACTCAGGAAGCTGCAGGAAGCTCCAATTTGTATGCCATAGTACCTATCTTTTGCAACACCTTATACAGACCATAATACTTTGGTGATAATTTACTATCCTTCTTAGCTTACTTGAGGGACATTTGTTTATATGGTTATAGCTGTATGAATACCCAATCACCTACATCAAAACTTATTTTGTTGCGATGTTGATCTGCCTATTGTTTCATTCTATTGTGTGCCAATGTGAGGTTATCCTTTAAGAGTTGGATAACTTGTTGCTAATGCTCGATGTGATCTTCCATTGCTTGAACATTAGATTTTTCTCTCAAATATGATGTGATGGATGGTGGATGATATCCATAAAGTACCATAAATGGGGTCATTTTTGTTGCTGTATGGAAGGAAGTGTTATACCACCATTCAACCAGAGGCAACCATTTGACCCATTGTGTCTGTTTATTAGATACAAAGAAACGAAGATATCCTTCCAAAAATTTGTTTACTATCTCAGTTTTCCCATAAGATTGAGGATGATAAGATGAGCTATGATCTAACTGAGTACCAAGACAAGAAAATAATTATATCGAAAAATTTCCAGTGAAAATGGGATCTTTTTCGCTTACAATAATATTTGGGTTTCCATGTAGCTTTTGAATTGTTTCCATAAATGCAGTAGAAACTGTACTCGCTTTAAATGGATGAGATAATGCACAAAAGTGTTACACTAAAAAATGTCACCATGACTATTTACAGTTAGTATGGCTCAATCAACAGTCATGCTACCCTCTTAGGCAAGTCTTATGCCTCTGCTCTCCATGTCAAACTCCAAAAAAGAGAGAAAGTCTTTCTAAATGTATTTATCTCTGGGGACGCAGGTTCTCTCAACCTTACCTGCGGGGACGCACCCAATGTTCACCAAATCTGCGTCTTTGGATGCTCTGTATGTAAAGGGGCAGGTGCGTCCCCCTGTAAAGGTTAAAATGCGCAAGTTTCATCTTTAAAAAGTCACTTGTGGTCATTTCTAGAGCATTCTAGAAGGTTGTTCGACGTGTATTGAGCGCCTCCAGATGGTTCATGCACTCCTACCAAAGAGGAACTTATCCCATCAATAAGGGAGCTATCCCATCCAAAGAGGGGATTATCCCATTGATGGTGGACCTGATTAACTTCCTCTTGAGCACTATAAATACAGGCATTGGGCCAGAAGGAGGAGAGGTTGGAAGCTATACATTTCTAAGGGTAAATGCTGCAGGAATTAGGACTCCCATTTAGAAGCTTGTGAGGAGAGATTGTCATCTTTGCTTGTTCTATTTGGAAGTGGGTGAGCTTTGTCAAAGTAAAGGAGAACTCTTGATGGACCCTGGGAGGGACTTGCACAACACCAAGGCTCAGGTTGTATTTGTTCCTTTTGTTACCTATTAATGCAAATGAGTCCATTCTTCTCAATAACTTGTTATTTATGAGTTGTTTCATGTACTCCTTGGTCTATGTGTTAAATATGTTTTATTCTATGAGATTATCAAGTGTTATTTAATCGTTTGATTGTTAGTGTATGCAGGTTTCAAAGTGAAGGAGGAGCTCATCCGGATCAGCGGAGCTGGACTGCTACAACAACGTTGGACTACAGGTAGGATCTAAACACTTGATTTCTTATATAGTAAATGCATATTTAGAGAAGGATTGCTCTTGTTTGTCTTGTTTGTCACTAGAGAGTCTTAGGCTCCTAGGGAGGTTGGTTGTGTCCGCACAATCGACTCTTTCCGCCTGACAAATTGGCGACTCCACTGGGGATTCCATTGATGTGAAAGTCTTTTCCTTTGTATGCAACTTTGATCTGAGAAAAGTCATTTATTTTTCTGGTTTTTGGCTCTGTGACTTTGTTTTTGGGTGGGTTAGCTTAGGGTTAGTTTCATTTTAGTTTTTCTTGAATTTTCCAGTAGGATGCACCCTCTGAGTATTGCACAGTGCGTCCCTGGACGCACTGTCGCTGTGTGCACAGAGCGGGCCCGCACCTGTCTTAACGGGTTGCCTGTGTCCCCTGCTAAAATTTAAGAAAATTCCATTTTTTACATTTTTCCTCTTAGATTTTGCTTTTTCTTAGTTTTTACTGCCCAGATCCATTAGTCTCTTGTCAAAGATCTTCACCCAAGCTTGTTCCATTGGCATTCCTACTCTAAGCTTTCATCAATTGGGTGTTTTGAGTCTCTTTCTTGAGAAATTCTTGATTTGTTTTCCTTTGGTCATTACTTAGAGGTTTCTCTCAGTCTTTTCACAAATTTGCATCTTTTTGCTTTTATTTTTGCAAAAACATTTCCCCCTCATTCGCCGAGGGGGGCTAAATTGTGTATGAGTGTTAATCGCATTTGAGTGTTTTTATGTTTTGATCTTTGGAACTCTCACCCAATTTTCTCGACTTGCACTTGATTGGTTCTTAGATTACATTAGAATCATCTTCTGTTTGAGAATTCTCTTGCATAGATCACATTTGCATAATTAGAGTTCTCATTTTCAGAATATGAATGAAAAATGTGCATAGATTACATTTGCATACTTTTCAAGTGAATTGTGCTTAGATTACCATTGCATAGTTTACATTCTGAAAAATCAATCGTAGATTTAGATCAACTTTCTTTGATTTGAATTTACATAAAAAATAAAAATGAAAAAATGGTTTGGAATTGATTTGCATTAGTTTTTCTTGATAAAATTAGTGCATTAGAGAATTTGTTATATTTTCTCTTAGTGATCAATTTTTTGCATTGTTGGAAGTGAATGGAAACTCTCTCCTTACTTTAGTTAGGATTCATCGAATTGAAACGATTACATTATCATATTCGATTGCATTCAGTTGAGTCGGGTCATAACACCATTGGTTTCGTATCCATTTACCCATTTGAGTAATAACAACCTTAATAACACAGCGCTTAATTAAAATTCATCTAGTAATTTTTACATTTCTAGGGCTCTGAAACACCAACATAGCTTAGGCTAGTGTCTTGGAGTAGGAGAGTAATTAACTCTCCAAGACAGCAAAACCAAACAAGTAGCTTATCTTGTGGTAGGATAAATCCAACTGTTTCATTTGTACTCTGGGAAAGCTCCTCTTAAAGGAGAAGCACGAGCTCGTGTCCGAACCAGTGAGGGGATCAATCCTCCCTCGTTGGGAACGACGCCAGACACGCACGTATTACAAACGGCAAACCTCAGATTAACCATTGTCGAGGAGCCAAGGGTCACTTGTCGGTAAACCTTGGATTATTGTCAAGGAGCCGGCAAGGGGATTGAGCTTGATACTCTGCCCTTGCGTGCTGTCGGAGTGTAGACTGTTCCCCCAGGTGCATTTGTTGCTGTTGGTAACCTTAGTGACCATTATCTTAGGATTCTACCCAAGGTGACGGTGGAGGGAAGATCCCACTGTACCTGGAGCAGACGTCGACTATACTCACTTGGATTTTCTGGGGGGTTCACTTCACTCGAGACGGTTAAAGTGGAGGAACTTGGTCCAGTCTATTCATTAAGCAGGTTGTCAGGGTAATTGTTCCACCCACTTTTTCTGTACTGGATTCTGCGAGGTTGGGCTTCATCACCAACTAGTGTTTTCGGTCCGGAGAGCTTACTGTTTGTGTGTGGTTTGACTCCTAGATTTGATAGCGCGTGTTAATTTGTTTGTTTTTACTTTTAGAGACCATAGGTGTGAATTGTGAATTTTAATTGTTAGGTGTGCATTGTGCATTGTTAATTTTAGTTTTAAATTGTTAATAAAATTCACTGAAGTTGAATATAATGGCAAACGTTCCGGAATTTATCAACCTAGGAACCCCTCCTAATGAGAATCCTAGTACTTTTCCTTACTTTGGAAATGTTGGTCCTCCTTATATGGCTACTTTGTCATTACTTGGATTTACAATAGGTTTACCGATATGGTTATTTTCAACTTCGTTGGCCCAAAGTACTCCAATTGTTCCACCTCAACCGGATGCTTCACCTCAACAGAGTTCACCATCTCAACATCACCAACCTTCCGTTGACCCTTTACCTTCTTCGCCTAATTTTTCTTCCTCCATTTCTTCCTCTTCGCCTGGTAAAAGCCTTGATGCTAGTAACCAGGAGGCTAAGAAGAAGAAGAAAGGGAAGAAGAAAAACAAGAAGAAGAAGCAAGATAAGAAAGAAGTCAACCAGCCAACCACGACTGTAAGTGTTAGTTGTGTTGAGGAAAATTTCGACATGCACCGTAAACCCAAATACCCTTGCAGGCTTTGTAAGGGTGACCACTTCCTTGTCAATTGTCCTGGTATTCCAAAGGTCTTGGAAGTATGGTCAGAAAAATCCCATCAACTTTCCATTGATCTGTCAACCAGTGATAGTCAGGTTCCTGGGAAAAAGGGTAAAGTTAGGTTTCCTTGTAAGTTATGCAAAGGGAGTCATCAAACTCACATTTGCCCTCACATAGATGAAGCCTCAACATTGTTGGAAAACCTTCCTGTTCCATAGCAAGAATTTCCAACTGGTTACCGTAAGCTTTCTCCCAACCTACCGTCAACTGACGGAGTGATTGATCTAACTTCAAGTACAGTCGATCACACTCTTCCATTGGAGAGTGAAACTCATGTCACTCAGGTTGATGATCAATTAGTTGATCAAGTGGTCGATTCAATTTCACATTCGGTTGATCCCACTTTCCCTTCAGAGAGTGAACTTCATACCGCTCAGGTTCTTCTTGTTACATCAGATTCTTCTATGCCGGGGGGCATTTCACCTGTTTCTACAGAACCCCCTCCAAGCACTGAGGTCTTTTCCTTTGATTGGAATAGACTGACAGAACCTCGTCTTCCTTCCTCCATCCCTTTCCAAATCATTGTCAAGGCTGGTGGTAGGGACATACATCATACTCAGGTAGATGAAGGTGCTTCTGTTAGTATTTTATCCTCAACTGTTTGGAAAGCTTTGGGTTCCCCTCAGCTTGCGCCTATTACGCAAAATCTGAAAGCCTTTAACAGAACCATTAGTGAACCTTTAGGGATCCTTCCTAAGTTTTCTATTACCTTGGAAGGTAAAACTGTCTGTATTGATCTTATGGTAGTTCGAGGTCCCTTGGATTTCAATTTACTCCTTGGACGAGACTATGTTTATGCAATGAAAGCTGTCGTATCGACACTCTTTCGCGTGATGTCTTTCCCTCACAATGGCAGTATTGTGACTGTAGACCAGCTTTCGTTCCCTAGTCTTGTCTCAACTACCAATCATATGACACCCCTAAACTTTCTTGATTCTAAAGTGGTATCTACCCTGCCACGGGTTAATTATGTGGCAACTGGTCCCATGTTTTCAGTTACCGATGTAAGTGAGCCTCTCACTGTTTGCTCATCTTCCTTCGATTTAGATCCAGTAATTGACATGGAAAACTCTATGGGATTACTTGAACACGATGTTCTTATCCCTTTTGAGTCCCTTGACATGTGTTCCTTCCAAAGAAGTATTCTTCCTTCTGATGAAGACCTCTTGGAAGCCATGATCAAGGTGTGTCCATTGACATGTCTTTCTTCTAGTTGGAAGCCATGATCAGTGTGTCCGAGGAAAGTTCCTTTTACTGTGTCAACCTCGTTAAAAAATGAATCAGTGTGTACGAGGATAGTTTTTTCCTGTCTCAACCTCGTTAAAAAATGAAACAGACTAGTATGAGGATAGTTCTTTTACTGAGTCAACCTCATTAAAAAATGAATCAGGTAGATTTTAGGTTATGTAGGTAGATTGTAGAAAGTAGGGTTTTGAGGATAGTTCCTGTTACTAAGTCAACCTCATTAAAAAATGAATCAGGTATGAGGATAGTTCTTTTCTTGTGTCAACCTCCTTAAAAATGAAACAACTCCCTTTTCAAGTTTAATCTTGAAAGTAAACCTTCATTCCATCCAGCTAGTTGAATGACATGAAGCCTGGGGGGCATGTTCCTCGTTTTGCATCGTTATGTTGGGGGCATGTGAACATTTTGAGCATAGTTCCTTGTCTTGTGTCAAGCTCGTTAAAAAATGAAACAAGGAGTCATGAGCATAGTTCCTTGTCTTGTGTCAAGCTCCTTAAAAAATGAAACAAGGGTAGGTTAAGTAGGTAGATTGTAGAGTAGTTATGAGCATAGTTCCTTGTCTTGTGTCAAGCTCATTAAAAAATGAATCAAGGATTTTAGAGCACAGTTCCTTGTCTTGTGTCAAGCTCGTTAAAAAATGAATCAAGGTTTTTAGAGTAGATTTTTTGTTAGGTAGATTGTAGAGAGTAGTTCTGAGCATAGTTCCTTTTCTTGTGTCAAGCTCGTTTAAAAAATGAAACAAGGGTTTTGAGGATAGTTCTTTTCCTGTGTCAACCTCACTAAAAAATGAAACAACTCCCACAAGTCTTTCCAAGATCTTGAAAGTAAAGCTTCATTCCATCCACCTTATTGAATGCAATGAAGCTTGGGGGGCATGTACCTCGTTTTCCGTCATTATGCTGGGGGCATGTGAACTTATAACAAGCATAGTTTTTCATTTCAAGCTTGTGCAAACATGAAACTGAATCCGAGCATAGTTCTTTTCCTGTGTCAAGCTCATTAAAAAATGAAACAAATCCTCCTCTACTTGAGTCGAGAGATTGACTAGATCTCGTAAATGTTAAGTTGTATATTTAGGTTAGTTATTTCAGTTTTTGCATAATTTTCTTACAGTTTTAGGTCGAGTCTTTCAAATGATCTCGTTCATGAACCTTCATTTCATCCAACTGGTTGAATGAAATGAAGCTGAGGGGCATGCACTCTAGCAGTTATGCTTAGGGGGCATCAAGCACAGTTTTATCTCTGTTTCAAGCTTGTATAAAAATGAAACTACTTTGAAGCATAGTTTTTCTCTGTTTCAAGCTTTTGTAAAAATGAAACCTATCTCGAGTCAATTTCAGTTATTTTCAAGACTCGTTAAAAACAAATGAAAATGCCGAGTTCTTTCCGTCTTTTCCTGCTCGTAAATTAAATTGAAAGTCGGCCATATGAGTACATTTTTATCATTTTTTCGAACTCGTTAAAACTTACGAAAAAGTGAAACCTCAGAGTCATCTTTTAAGCCCTTTTCTGACTCCTAAAAAATGAAAAGATTGCCGAGCGTTTCTTTTACACTCGTTAAAACGGAATTAAAAGACGGTCCCCTTATAGCTCTTTTCTGACCGTAAAATCAGGAAAAGATTGCCGGGTTTTTGTCGTTTCAAACTCGATACGGAAATAAAACGACGTGTCCTTGATCGCTTTTTACTTTTCAGGTCAGTGGCACTAATTATGAAAGTACTCCTTGGTTGCAAGATCAAGCGGTTCCCCCAGGTATTATTTTATACTTTTTCGGGCTTGAGGGACACAAATCTACGAAAAAGTTCAACTTGGAGTCTTCTTAAGTTTTTCAGACTCTCTAAAATTGAAAAACGCCGAGTTTCTCCTATACTGGGCTCGTTAAACATTTCACAGTAAAGGACCTGTTCAATTACAAACGGGAACAAACCACTCCTTCCTAGGGTTCGAATCAAAACTAGGATGGACTCATCCGAAGGATGAGCTTATAATCAAGCATATGTTATCCTCCTCAAGCTTGTTAAAAATAAAGAGGTACTTGCCAGAAATGGTGGGGGAAAAGAGAGAAGAATGAGCCTATTTGTTACCTTTTGTCTCAGAAGAAACTTTATTACCACTCTTGAACACGACACTTTTCATTCACCTGGGTTGGGAAATCTTTTACCTCACAGTTGATCAAACCACTTTGAAAGTCTTCAACCGGGTTCCGGGGATTAACTTTGAGTCGTTTATCACCAAGCCATCTGTTGTGTCGTTATGTGTTCAAGAGGTCTGCAAGCAAAACTTTCATCTGCAAAATACTTGTCATCCATTTGACCTTCCCTGAGTCAGTCCTTACAGCAACATTTCTTCAACTTGAACAATGATTTCGTGTTGTGTGCTTGCCTGCAACGGGTCGCTTTCTATCGACATCAGCACATTATCTAGAGAGATGACTTAGAAATTGTCAGTGCCTTGAAGTCTGCATGCATCAATGGTAGGTTTCTCGCCTTTGACGTCAGTTTACATCATTGACTTTCGATCGAAGGATTCCGTGAAATGTTCGACATCAACTCATTCATTCACATCTCATGGATTGTACTGGGTACTTTGAGAACCATTGACATTACTGGTGGTCTCTCTCACATTTGTTAACAGTTTTCATCATCGACTGGTAATCAAGTGGTTTCTACCATGTTCGACATCAACTCATTTATTCGCATGGCTAGAATCGTACCAATTCGGGAAGTAGAAATGAAGACCCTGGATCTAGTTTCCACCATCCAGGCTGCGAGGAGTTTTGTATTCATTATCTAAGTAGACTAATCATAAACAGATGGCTGCGCCCATACTGTGTCTACAAAAGTCTATGATTATGATGTACTGCAAGATCATTCCTATATCAGAGTAGTTAGTCTGTTAGTTAAAGTTTTAATCTGAGTATGGGAATGCCTACCTCAGTGATGATATAATCTTATACATGTATTTTGTGTTGAAAATTGCAGGTTCTGACCAGGCTCTCCATGAGATAATCCTTGAAATGATAAAGCACTTCACCCTTCCTAGATAATACAAAACCCTAATCTATTACAGGCTTCGCACTTTAGGGGGCAATCTATTACACTAAAAAATGTCACCATGACTATTTACAGTTAGTATGGCTCAATCAACAGTCATGCTACCCTCTTAGGCAAGTCTTATGCCTCTGCTCTCCATGTCAAACTCCAAAAAAGAGAGAAAGTCTTTCTAAATGTATTTATCTCTGGGGACGCAGGTTCTCTCAACCTTACCTGCGGGGACGCACCCAATGTTCACCAAATCTGCGTCTTTGGACGCTCTGTATGTAAAGGGGCAGGTGCGTCCCCCTGTAAAGGTTAAAATGCGCAAGTTTCATCTTTAAAAAGTCACTTGTGGTCATTTCTAGAGCATTCTAGAAGGTTGTTCGACGTGTATTGAGCGCCTCCAGATGGTTCATGCACTCCTACCAAAGAGGAACTTATCCCATCAATAAGGGAGTTATCCCATCCAAAGAGGGGATTATCCCATTGATGGTGGACCTGATTAACTTCCTCTTGAGCACTATAAATACAGGCATTGGGCCAGAAGGAGGAGAGGTTGGAAGCTATACATTTCTAAGGGTAAATGCTGCAGGAATTAGGACTCCCACTTAGAAGCTTGTGAGGAGAGATTGCCATCTTTGCTTGTTCTATTTGGAAGTGGGTGAGCTTTGTCAAAGTAAAGGAGAACTCTTGATGGACCCTGGGAGGGATTTGCACAACACTAAGGCTCAGGTTGTATTTGTTCCTTTTGTTACCTATTAATGCAAATGAGTCCATTCTTCTCAATAACTTGTTATTTATGAGTTGTTTCATGTACTCCTTGGTCTATGTGTTAAATATGTTTTATTCTATGAGATTATCAAGTGCTATTTAATCGTTTGATTGTTAGTGTATGCAGGTTTCCAAGTGAAGGAGGAGCTCATCCGGATCAGCGGAGCTGGTCTGCTACAACAGCGTTGGACTACAGGTAGGATCTAAACACTTGATTTCTTATATAGTAAATGCATATTTAGAGAAGGATTTCTCTTGTTTGTCTTGTTTGTCACTAGAGAGTCTTAGGCTCCTAGGGAGGTTGGTTGTGTCCGCACAATCGACTCTTTCCGCCTGACAAAAAGTGTGCACACTTGGTAAGTTTGTCAACTACCACCACGATAACACTCTTTCCTTCGGACTTGGGTAAACCTGTGATAAAATCCATTGAAACCTCCTCCCAACGTTCACTTGGAATCGATAAAGGTTGTAATAGTCTTGGGGTCTTAATTATTTCAATTTTATTTTGTTGGCAAACCAAAAATTCCATCGCAAACTTTTGAATATCTGATTTAAGTCCATCCCAAAAAAAATCCTTCTTAACCTTGTGGTAGGATTTTAGAAATCCTGAGTGCCCTCCTAAGGGAGAGGTGTGCAATTCCCTAAGAATATTTTGTTTGAGTTGGGAATTTTAGGTATAACCACTCCTTGTACCATAACGAATCACTTTTCCAGCTAAATGTATAAGATGTACTGGGATCTTATTGTATCTTTTGACTGAGTGCCCACACTTCCTCATCATTCTTCCATTCATCCCTTAATTCGTTTAACCAATCTAGTTGGATAATAGAAATGGCGCAAAGAAATGCTTCCACATCCTCATCCTTTCTTGAGATTGCATCTATCGTAACATTTTGTTTCCATTTTTTGTAGATGATTTCAAAGTCATAGCCCAAAATATTTGTGACCCATTTTTGCTACTCTTCTGAAGATAATCTTTTCTCTAAAAAGTATCTAAGACTATCATGATCTATTTTTACCTTGAAGTGTCTTCCCATTAGGTAGGGTCGCCATTTCTTAAGTTCATGTAGTATTTCCAACATTTCCTTCTCATAAATAGCTTTGCGCCAATACTTTCCTTTGATTGGATGACTTTTGAAAGCAATGGGTCTTTCTTCTTGCATTAAAACAACACAAATTCCATTTCCTGAGGCATCACATTCCACAATAAAGGTTTTTGTGAAGTCTGTTGAAGCTAAGACTGGTGCTTGGCACATTACCTCTTTAAGATGTTCAAAGGCCTTTGTTGCTTCTGGAGTCCATGAGAATGCATCTTTCTTCAATAATGTTGTTAAAGGTGTTGCTATTCTCCCATACTTCTTAAAAAACTTGTGATAATACCTTGTCAAACCAAGAAATCCTCGTAGATGCTTTATGGATGTGGGGATTTTCCATTCCTTAATGGTTTTAATTTTGCTAGGGTCTACCTTAACAACTTCACGAGATACGATATGACCCAGATATTCAACCTCTTGTACTCCAAAAAAACATTTGGAGATTTTTGCATATAATTATTTCTCCACCAATAGTTTGAGCACCATGCCAACATGTTGGAAATGATCCTTCTAAGACTTATTGTAGATTAGTATATCATCAAAAAATACTAACACAAGTTTTCAAAGGAATGGTTTGAAAATGGAATTCATCAAACCTTGAAATGTAGAAGGTGCATTAGTAAGGCCAAAAGGCATGACCAAAAATTCATAATGACCCTCATGAGTTCTAAATGATGTTTTTGGAATTTCTTTAGTCTTCATTCTGATTTGATGATATCCTGAATGAAGAGCCAACTTGGTGAAGTCAATTGATCCATGCAATTCATCAAATAATTCATCAACGATATGAATGGGAAATTTATCTTTAATAGTGAGCTTTTTGAGCTCCCTATAATCTGGAAACATTCACCATGATCCATCCTTCTTGTGAACCAATACTACTGGAGCATAGAAAGAACTTTAACTAGGTTGAATTATACTGCCCTCTAGCATTTCTGCAACCATATGTTCAATTTCACTCTTTTGGACATAGGGATATCTGTGAGGCCTCATGTTTGGAGGAACACTTCCTGGAATCAATTTGATAGCATGATCATGATCACGAATAGGTGGGAGGCCTTTAGGAGTCTCAAATACCTTGGAATGATTTTCCAAGCCTTTTTGGAGATCTAGAGAAATGAATGGTTTCAATGCGGGAACCTCTATTGAACATAATTGTGCAATTATGCCACGTTGTTATTTCTTTAAAGGATTTGTCATTACATTAGAGCTTATTATCTTTCCTGGTTTCCCTACGATACCCCTTAATTCAACTTCCTTTCCTTCTGTAGAGAATTTCATGAAAATTTCTTGAAAATTAAAAGCTATTGTACCCAATGATTGTAGCCATTGGACTCCTAGTACAACATCAGCACCACCCATTGGAATGGAAAGCATTGGGCTATTCAATACATATTATCCCATGGATAGCTTGATATTATGGCACTTTCATGAGCAATTTATGGTTCCTCCACTTGCAACCATCACTTGACACTCTGGTGTTGGATATAGAAATTATGGATACTTCCGGAATCAGTCAACACTATTACCTTTTTCTTCTTGATAGGCCCCTCTATCTTGATAGTTTTAGGAGTCGTAATTCCAGCAAATGCATTACAATATATGGTCGGATTCATTTCTTCTTTTTCTAGGGTCTTTTCCTAGTGTATATCCTCTTCTTTTGATGTTTTTTATTCCTTTTCTTCCTTCTCTTCACAATCTATGTAAAATAATTTCTTCTCAGCACACTTATGAACTTTAGTGTATTTGCTATCACAACTGTAACAAAGCCCTTTTGATCTTTCTCTTCCAATTTTTGTGGTGTCAACCTTTATAGGTTGTAGATGGCTAAGGGTAGCAACACTTCCATCTTTATGATTGTGAATGGTAGGCTTCCTTATTGCCATAATTTTGCTTTCCATTTTTCTTGCCAACTTGAATGCATTCTCCAACGAATCTAGTTCCCAAAGACGAACCTCATGTTGGATGTTATCTTTTAAAGTCCCTATGAACAAATCAGTCATATGCTCCTTTGGAATATCTTTTACCCTTATATTCAATTTTTGGAAGTCTTCAATTTGCTCCATCATTGAACCCTTTTGTTTGAGATTTATCAATTGGTTAAAAAAGTGTTGCTTTTTGTATCCTCATAATGTACTATCATTTCATCTGTAAAAATAGCCCAAGTGACAATTTTTTTATGAGAGCAAAGCCATTGATACCATACAAACTGATTTGCTTCCAAATATAAAGTTGCAATGCATACCTTTTGTGTGTTTTGCACATTATGGAGATCGAAAAATTGCTCCATATGTAGTATCCATGTTCTGGGATCCTTGCCATCAAACTTCCTTATATCGATCTTTGGAACACGGTGGTTCTTTGATCCAACATTAGACTCTATGAAATCATGATTAATATTTATTTTGTTCTCATCATGAGTTTCCTCTACTACCCTTTCACCATTAGTAAGCATTTCTTATAGAAACTTTTTCAAATCTATCTTAAAATCTTCCATGCTTGTCTTCAAATCTGTCTTCAAATAATCCATCTTACCTTCCATGCTGTCCATTTTAGCTTCCACGCCATCCATCTTAGCTTCCACGTCATTCATCTTAGCTTCTACGCCTTTCTTTAAACCATCTATCTTAGATTCCACAACTTTCTTTAAACCATCCATCTTAGCTTCCACGCGATACATCTTAGTTTCTACGTCTTTCTTTAAACCACCCATCTTAGATTCTATTACTTTTTGTGCAAGTGACATTTGTTGCACTTGGTCTCATAATTTTGATATGTCATGTTGCATTTCTTCCTCTTCTTCATGATTCATGCTAGAGATTTCAGGTTGCTTACTAGGTGTTTCCATTTTCTTTCTTCATAGCATCAATTACCAATAATAATGCTTTATTATGCCCTCTGAATTCCTTTAAACTAATTTTTCAATCCAAGCTTATCCAAAAATTAAAAAAAAAAACTACACACCCTTTTTTACACTTTGTAGGAGCTTGATATTGGATCTGATGTATTTCTGTAATTGCTGATATCCAAGGTCTGAAATTTCTTCCTCTAGTAACCCTCTGAGTAATATTTCCAACTCTACAAGTCTAATCAAGATTGGATTCTCTAATGAAGAGTTATGCAAATTCTCCCACGATGACCTGAGTGTAGACTTGTTCAGTACAACGAAGTTTTATGATGTGTCGTAGGTCACTGTTTCAACCTTAGGTTCTGAAAATGGTACCCAAAAAACTACAGTTCATTCTCTTTCTATAACTTCTTACAAAAATTCAATGTGATGCCCAGAGAGAAATTTATGATGATTTTCCCAAGGTGACCTATTTGGAATGTAATTTGGGGGTCTGCAAAAACCCTAACTTCGTCAGATTATATCTCCGCAAATATAGTGAGACAAGATCTAAAATTTGGAGCTAAGGTTCAGACCAAATTATTCTCAAAGGGTTTTTTTTTAGCTTCTGAAACTTCATAAAGAAAGCGTTATAGTGAACATTCCATGATGACATGCTTTAGAAGAAATTCTGGAGCTTGCAAAAAACATAACTTCCACAAATCATATCTCTGCAAATATGGTGAGACAAGATATCAAATTTGTACCCGAGGTCTGGCATGATTTTGTCTCAAATGGGTTTTTTTTCGCTTTTTAAATGTGGCAAAAAAAATTTTATAGTGAAAATACCATGATGGCCTATTTGGAGCAGCGAAACCCTAGAATCCAAAGCTCTCACACCAAATGTTATGAAACCAGCTCACAAAAAGACAGACAAGATAGAACAACGCCTTAGAATTCAGCCTCTTCGAAGGGGCAGCCTCCTTTACATTACACAAATGAACAATTCTTTGATGATACAAATGAAAAAACCTCCTTTCTATATATAGGAGTCTAAGAGGTCACAATATAACCAAGCCGACCTAACAATAATAATATAAAGGCATAAAAATAATGGTAGTGGGATTCTATGGGGCACAATAATAACAATAAGGGATACAATGACAATAGTAATGGGGGAATCACTAGTATTGTAGGGACCTAACAATTGATTATGGTCCTTCATGATATGCCCAAATTCTTGTCTATTCCATTTCTTCAGTTTCTTCTTGAGTTCCTTAAGCTTTAGTTGGAACTTATTCATGCAATTCCTCCCTTGTTGTTAGCTCTGAGTCCACCATGCATTGATTTTTTTAATGAGGTTTGTGTCCTTTAGCCAGAAGGCTTCGAACTAGAAAGGTCAGTTTTTCGAGCTCTCTTTCAAACCCAATTCGAGTCTTATCAGCCAGTGGTCTGATCCCATCCCTGGGAGGATCAAGGCCTCTATGAATATATATTTTCTTATAACATGTTCTGATATTAGAAATTTATCAAATCTAGAAGCAATTTGATGGCTCCCTCCTCTTCTATTGTTCCAGGTGTGCACCCCATTGATTGTTGGGATATCTACTAGGCATTGTTCTGCTATGGTATCACCAAATATTTCCATGTATGTATCCATTCTTCTCATACCTCCCTTTTTCTTTGTCAGAGAAGTTATCATGTTGAAGTCTCCTCCCACCACCCACAGGTCATCAAGGTATATGCTTCTTATTTTCTCTACGTTTTTGAGGAAATCCTTTCTTGCCCCCAAAATATGGGGTCCATAGACTCCTATGACGACCACCCAATATTTTGATCTGATAACTCTAAACCTGGCTGAGAGGATTCTAGGGAGGCTAACCCAGTCTTCAAACCATATTTTTCTTGGGTTCCATATGATCACCAACCCTCCTACATTTCCATTTGTGTCTTGGCCTATAACCTAGTACTGGGGTTTGACATTTTCCATAATTCCTTTTAGTTTGCTTTCACTGATTTTAGTTTCTTGTATTATCATTATACTTGGTCTATCTTTTTTCAGTCTCTCTTTAAGGTATCTTTGTTTGCCTCTGTTATTGAGGCCTCTTATGTTCCATGTTGTAATAATCATTTCAAAATTTTTGGAGGTTGTTGAAAGACCTATGATAATGGCACTACTCTCCCTGAGTTGACTAGTAATTCCCCCACCATATGGATGGATTCATTCATTGTTATTCTACCTCGTTTCTTTCCCCCTTTTCCTAGGGTTCCTGATTCTTGTCCTTGTCTACCTTAAGACCCTAGGTGTTTTGGTTGTGATATGATAATAGATCCTTGTTTAGCCTTGTATTGCTAGAACATTTCCTTGTAGAGTTGATTTTGATCTTCTGGAATGAAGCGTTCATCCAGGTGTCTCCACTCCTGTAGTAAGTGTTTCATCACTTGCTCTTCCACATTGAGATCTTCTTTCTAGTTATCAATCTCCATTGGGTTTTTCTCTACCATTTGCATGGTACTCTCCTCTCTTAGGTTTTCTACTATCCCTTTCCTCTTTTTCTTGTTTCCTTCTAGCTCCTTCTTTTGCATGTTTTCTATCTCCTTACTATTATCTAGGCTTGTCTCCATTTCGTACACCTCAAGGGTGGCAAATCTATTGTGGGTTCGCTGCTCTTTCTGATTTTGATTTTATTTCTGGTTACCTGTTGATTTTTGGTTTCTTTTCCTCCTACGCACCTCATGAAAGTCATCCCCATCTTCTCTTGCCATTGATTCTCCTACCTTCTTCTTTGTCGATTAGATTTCACAGTTATTTAACGGGTAGACTCGATACAGGTGGCCATATTCATGACACCATCGGCACCTAATGGGGATATGTTTTCAGTCGAGGGGTTGTTGCCATATCTCATCATAGTATTCAAACTCTATGTAGTCTGGTAGCGACCTAGTGATATTCATGTACACATAGATTCTTACATAGGAGGTATACCTACCTTTTCTTGTCAAGTATGCTACTTTGCAAAGGTTCCACTCGAGTTGCTTATTCCTTCCAAGATTTCAGGGTCCCAGAAGTCCATTGGTAGACCAAAGAGTCGTACCCATATGGGTTATTCCAAAAGCTTTTCTTGGTCTGAGTTATAGCATTCTTCCTAATGTCACATAAACAGGATAGCATTGTTGAATAAATATGGCCCATATTTGAAAAGATTATCCTTATCTTTGAGGTTGGAAAAGATTACAGAGAAAAATCCTTTCGCCCTTAGCTTGAGGTCTATGTGCCCCTTTGGTTTCCATTGCTGCTAAATCCATTTGGCCAGTTCCTTCTCTATTGGCCAGGACCTAATAAACCTACATATCAGCGCATGGTCCTTCATATATCTTCTGTATTCCTCCAGCTTATTGTTTGGAATAACAAATGGGGGTTTCTTGGTTACCTTGGGTAGACATTTTCCTCCCAAGCTCGCTTTCCATTTGGCTCGCAAAATAGGCGTCCCTTTCCTAATGGTTCCATTACCTCCGATTGCTCCGTGCTGGCTTTTCTCCCCTGCAACAATGTTTCGGTAGGAGGGGATCTCTCCCCCCTTCCATACCACTCATGGCTATTGTAAGTGGTACGTCTTGTCATTTTTCCTTTGTCATCTCTCAGTTTGCAAGGTTTATAGATTTGTGAGGCTAGGTCTATGGAGAAAAACCCTACCTGCTCATCGTCCTCCTACCATGCTTGCCCTCTCCCTCCAATCGTCCCTTATCTAATTAACCATTGAAATCCTAAATTTTCAAGTTCTTTGCATACTCTTATTGAGACACAATGTGATTAGTTTTTATGAAAATATGCTCTTATCTGAACCACATGTCACTAGGTGAAGAAAAATGTGAAAATTACATGTCACTAGGTGAAGAAAAATGTGAAAATTAGTTTGGTAAAAAGTTTTGTATTAAAAATAAAAAAATAAAATCTTTAATGATTAAACTCATAAAGTTGTTGAAACTTCTCCATGGTTAATAACTCCTTGGGTAGAGTGTAACATTTTTTACCATATCAACTTTTATTGTCTTAGGTCTCTTCCATGCACTCCACAATGAGTGAGATTATTCCAACATGCTACAATTTGATGCAACTCTAAAACACTTACGACAAGTAAAAGTTTAATTATTCAACCAATCAACAACACCTATATTAAGCACAATTCTCCTCTAGCTAATCAATAATTGAATTAGTCACTATATCCTTGATTACTTATGTAATTAATTCACATCAATTGATAACAAATTTATTGGTCAATCAAATATTTCAAAAATTAAATTTTCAATTATATTAAAATAATATTTATTACCAAGTTCCAACATGAAGAAATCTATTACTATAATATTGTCTTTATAAAATAAAATATTTTTCTATTAAAATTATCTAATTATAATTATAATTTTAAAAACTTAATCTTAACCAAATATTAATGAAATATTAATGAAATACTAAACGCTAATCTTACTTGAAATTATATTGCAAACTATTTTGTATATTAACTAATTAATTATATGTACTCAAATTATATCCATTGTATTCCAGTATCATATTTCTATATGTTATATGGATAAGATGTAGGTTTTGTCAAAATAAGTTATGTTAGAATAAAATATAGTTTTAAGAAATTATATATATTAAAATTATATGTATTGTATTCCACTATTATATGCATCATATTTCTAGGATGTGTGCATTCCCTTAACTAAATCAAATAAAGTAAACCTAATCAACGAGTAATTATGTTTCGCAATATATGTAGTTATATGCTAAGCTTATAAGAATTAGGCGTACGAAAGACGGTGGAAATGGATTGTAACCTAAGGAAGACAGACTTGGAAATGGATTGTAACATAAGGAAGAGAGACTTAAGTTCAAAGGTCTGGAGGTTGTCCCTTTATTTGGTTACACACCAGCATTAGAATACTTGATTTTAAGCAGACATTTACTATGGGTCTCATACATCATAAACTGTAACGCAATAAGTTGAAGCGCATAAAGTATTGAAAGCTTCCATTTTCAAACCGTGCCGGGCCTGCTTCCTCTCTATGACAGTTGGGTGAAATTGGGCGAAATTGTAGTTTGAATTGGGCCATTCAATTTTGATGTAAAATGATCGATAAACGAATCCAGTTCATTCCACGGCGATCCTACCTCTGCAGCGTCTCTGAGTTCCTTGGCTCTCTTCCTTTGTCCACTTCGTCACTTCGACGCCCACCTTCAACTTCTTGGCCACCAATATCGAGTTGGAAAACTGGTCTGAATGTTGCGGTCAACCCACCATGGGAACACCCGCGCTTATGCTTTCCAACGTCGAGTTCCACCCACAGTGCGTTAAGAAACATCAGGTTGACTCATGCGATAAGACATCAAGCTGAGGCGCCAGGTTTCTCGCCACTAAGCCGCGTCCTGCGATTAGGGGCTGGTCCTGCGATTAGGGGCTGGTACCAGTGCATCTTTAAGTCGATTGCACATTTTCTCAATATTTAGGAATTCCACATGGGTGCCTTCAATGACCTATGTCCATCAAATTTCCGAGTATATTTCGGAATATTTGGGGAATCACCGCTCGTACCATTCACGAAACAGCTCGCTAATGGAGTCAAGCAGCTGTGAAACGACGGGTATATGCAACCGTGACTACCCAAAGAAAGGGTTGTTGACTAACTAAAAATTAAAAGTAAAGCACATCACATTTAAAAGTGAACTAAAACGCGTAAATTATAATCATGTTATCAAAAATTAAATGAAATTAAAAAATAAAATTAAAAAAAATACAAATATTTTAAACTAAACTGAAAAATAGTATAAAAATATATTAATTAAAAATTAAAATAAAATATAATAATAATCTAGTAATACATTAACTAAAAATCAAATAACAAATAAAAAGATAAGTTAAAATAAACTAAATTATTATAAAAATAAACTAAAAATTAAAAATAATTAAAATAAAACTAAAATAATAACTATATCACCTAAACAAAACAATTCAAATTCTTAATTATAATCATATTAACTAAAACAATTCAAATTCTTAATTATAATCATATTAACTAAAATAGAATGAAAGTATTAATATAACCAAATTAAAAAAATAAAAAAATTATTAATTCAAATTAAACTATAAACTAAAAAAATATTATATACATATATTCAATATTTTACTTTTGTAAGGGTAAATTTTTTTTGGTATTAACCTTATCGGAATTACACGATTCATTTACATCACTAAATACATCGATGGAAAACCTTAATATTTCACCTTTTGCACACATTTGTATGCGGCACTGGATTTTTATTTTTCCAACGTAAAAGCTATAAAGTTCATTTATCTCACCGCTTGGGTGACATGCATGTGATGTCCACGCGGCATGAGAACATATGGTAACTTTCCGTCATCACATGGCTTGGTTATGTGTGTCATTAACATCGTCTGCCTGTCCTGTACGAGGCTGGCAAAATGAACAGGTCCCATCGCCACTTGGTAATCCCGCTTCAGTCTACGGTGGGGATCATTCCTCGCCATCCAACGGTGGTAACCGTTCCTATACTACTAAGTTCCAGGATGGCGGAGTTCATTTGGATGGGTAGCTCCTTGCGAAGCCTGCTCTGGTTAGGCTTATCCATTGCAGCTATAAGGGCTGACCTATCAGTCCTTGGCTCTGTTGCTGGCGAGTTTGAGTTTGCAATTTGCTACAAGTAAGCAATTATTGCTGAGATATCATTCTGATTTCTTAAACTGAGCACGACCCTTGTTTACTGCGTGAACATCTTGAACCGTTCATGGTTTCCACTATTTGTAGTTTTGGTTTCGTATCTGATAGTTTCTTGCAGTGTCGTAATGAGTTGTTCTTACACATGGCGGCTCCACCCTTTCAGGTAAGCCCTTCGTCTAAATGCAGTTGTTTCCTCCTACTATTCTGCCACGATTTGTGTTCACGCCACTAAGTCCTGTCTCTGTGTTTTCTTGGCTTGTTTTTCATACAGGTTGGATGCTTATTCCTTACCCAAGGAAACCCTCCTTGTGCACGGTCAAGTGTTCTAGGTATGAATAATTTCTTCGGTCGAGGCCCTCGAATGAAGAGTTTTCATTTATAGATTAAAGGTCAGCGAAGGGTATTCCCTTCAGGCTTGTGCCCTATTCAGATTTGGGTTGGAGGACATCAGCTCTGAGTTTCTGGATTTATATGTATAACTTGTTTATTTATGTTAATGGGATTTGGGCATCCAGCCGTAATCTTTATTACATGGCTTGGCCCTTGTGGAATTTTTTGTTCTCTCTCTCTCTCTCTCTCTCTCTCTCTCTCTCTCTCTCTCTATATATATATATATATATATATATATATATAGCACTGTTGTGCATAATTATTCCACGGCATGTTTCTCTCTTGCCGTTGAAATGTAATACTGTGAGAGTTGGTGGTAAATTCAGCAAACAATCATTTTATTTATTTTATGTCTTTAGTCTGGTTTCTTCGTGGACATGCCTGTGATGGATATGATGTGTAGTTTCTTTCCAAGAGACCTCGGTCACGACTAGCTCTTGACTCTGTAATGTAATTTATTTACCATTTATATAATGCACAGTCTTTTGTTTGGGTACACTATGTATTTGGCACTTGGTTTTGGACCTGCTCCACTATCCCACGCATTATGATGGAAAAGATTCGTGACCTTGCCCTCAGATTTCAATCCTAAGTCTTTCCCGACAACCCTGATGCTCTATTTATTTCTTTACTCGTCTTTTAAAAAAAACATTAGAGGTTTGCAATACAAGATGGTTTTTGGTCTGGACCTACCCGATGGTTATAGCCATGCCTATTCTAGGTTCAACCCTACTCATGGATAGTCTACCCATGACACTTCAACTCTGTCAATGGCTACAGTGCATGGTAGGGTTCTATCCCCATTTTGTTAATACTAATGAAGGAAGGCTGGGCAGTATACTCTGTTTACTTTATTTATAGTAGTTGTTTTTTTTTCTCCTGAAATGTCGAAAATGCCACCCAGTGTTAACATGTGAATGAGCTTTAACGCAAGAATAGTTTGTTGTTCTCATAGGTCTGTCTATATCGTGCACAGTTTCCCTACAACATTGGTTTATCATAGTTTATTAATTCAGGCAATCTCTTTTCATTTGTTTCCCATTGCAGGGTATTGTTTCTAAACAGCTGTATACTATCCTTTATCACAGAATTATTCTGCATGTTCCCTACACTTGTTGATAACACAACGTTGGCTAATGTAAGCCTTGTTTTCCAATCTAAAATAGATAAAGAAACAGAGAGTTATTGTTATAATTCTATACTGAGATAAACCCTCAACCTTAGCGACTCGTCCCTACTATTAACCTTTCATAGTCTAATGATCCTAAATATGTATAGAATTATCGAGTTCACTACTACTCCAATTGAATGTAATCTGATGAGACTGTCTCACAGAAAATAAATTCTTCAGTTCAATACAAATATTAATGCAATCCTGGTTAATACTTCATACCTGGGTTTTCTGTCCAATAAGTAATTCCAAGAAATAAGTCACCTCTGCTCTCTGCAGCTAGCCATCTGCCCGACCGTGAGATTGTCTTTCAAGATCAAATCTCCCCCCTGGCTCACTCAAAGACAATCAATCTTTGACAAGTTGCTTGCACTCTATGCCCTTACCGTCTGGTCATCACCAGACTTGGTAATCTTTTTCCCCTTTCTCTCACTGTCTGTCCTCTACGACACAATTTTCCCCCATTTCCATCCTTTTCATGGAATCCACCCACGATTTGGGGGGGGGGGGGGGGGGGGGGCAGTTAGGGTTTGAAACTATTTTTTTTTTAAACATAACTTCCCTCCTCAAAAGTTGCATGATATTGTCTTGATTAGGAAATCATTTCTCCTTTTTTTATTCACTAATAATAAAATGTCAATTTATACAGCAGATAATAACTATCATCCATTAGTTTGTTTTTCTTTTTAACTATGGTAAATAAAATATTTACAATATTCTAGGGGTATTACATCCCCCCTGAAGTTGGACATCGTCTTAATGTCCTTTAGTTATAAACAACTCTGGGTAGGCATGTTTCATGAATTCTTCATCCTCCCAAGTGGCCTCATCGGGCCCAAAGTGTTGCCACTGCACTTTAACTTGGGCAATAGCTCGCTTCTGTAGCAGTACTTATCTCTGATCGAGAATGTTCAGCAGCTCAACCAAGATTTCTCCTTCCAGTTTCACCTGTAACATGTAACATCTTGAATCAGTTTCTTTAAAAGAAAACTTTTAGACTGATCTACCAGAAATAATTCTCACTTGTACATCCTACCATTTGATTACATGTTTGGATCATAAACATATTTTTTTAATATGGAGACATAGAAGACATTGTGGACTCGTATATGAGTTGGCAGGGCAAGCTGGTAAGCCACCGGCCCAATTCTTGCTAAGACCTGGAATGGTCCACAATATTGAGGTGCCAACTTGGTACACCCCCTCCATTGCAATGTGCTCCTTTTTGCTTGAATCCTCACATACACATGATCACCGACTTGGTATTCTTTAAACCTCCTCTTCCAGTCAACAAAGTTCTTCTACCTATCCTGAGTGGCTTTTAAATTATACCATACCTTCTTGACCATTTCCTCCATTTCCTTAAGCATTTCTAGCCCTAACATTAATTTATCTTCTGGTCCACCCCAGCTTGAGGGTGTGCGACACTTCCGCCCATACAAAACCTCAAAGGGGCTCATTTGTAATGAAGTATGATAGTCTTTACTGTATGCAAACTCGACCAAGTACAAATACTCCTCCCACTTGGTTGTTGCATTACATATGCTCTTAACATGTCTTCTACCACCTCGTTTACCCATTCTGTTTGTCCATCAGTCTGGGGGTGATACGCTATACTGAAATTTAGCTGTGTCCCTAATTTTGCAAATAATGTTTTCCAAAATACCAATGTGAATTTCACATCACAGTCCGAAAGTATTATCCTTGGTAGCCCATGCAATCTAAATATGTTTTGCATAAAAATATGGGCAAGCGTACAGCTCTGTAGGTGGATTGCACAGGTATAAAATGCGCTGTTTTGCTCAATTTATCTACCACCACCATGATAGAATCGTTATTCTTCCTTGTCTTAGGAAACCTTGTTATAAAGTCCATAGAAATTGTTTCCCACTTCTATTCCGGAATGGGTAATGGTTGCAATAACCCAGCCGGGTGTTGATGTTATGCCTTAATTTGTTGGCACTCCAAACGCCATGCCAAATACTCAGCCACATTCTTCTTCATATCAGATAGTAGTATTCTTTCTAAATTGAAGTTATCATTTTTTGATACCCCGGGTGCCCAACATAATGACTTCTATGAAATTCATCCAAAATTAGATTCTTAATGCTATTTTGATTAGACACATACAACCTTTCCTTGTAATACAACATTCTAGCAGCATCCACAGTATAATCCTGCTGGTTTTCTTTGTTGGTGGGGTGTTGTACTTGCTGTTTTATTTGCTGATATACCATATCTTTCTCTGCTGCCCTTTGAATCATCTCTGCAAAGGGGCTTTTCCATTCGCTGGAAGAAATCTCATATAAACATTGTAATTTCCAACTTAAAGCGTCTGCCACCCGGTTCTCTTTTCCTTTTAAATGTTTGATCTCGAAATCAAAACCACTTAGAAAATCCACCCACCATGCTTGCCTAGCATTTAAGGTGGGCTAGCTAAAATAATTGGTTAGACTGTGGTGGTCTGTCAATAGTAAAAATTTCCTTCCCATAAGGTAATGTCGCCACATTTTCAAGGCGTGAATGACGGCTGCCAATTCTAAATCATAAGCAGAATATTTCTGCTCATGTTCTTTCAGTTTCCTGGACTCGTAAGAAATTACCTTCCCTTCTTGCATCAACACGCCTCCTACACCTTCTTTGCTTGTGTCAGTGCACACCACATAATCTTTGTTAGGATCAGCTATGCTTAGAATGGGTGCGGTGGTGAGCAGATGCTTAAGCTGCTCAAAACTTTTTTGACATTCCGGGGTCCATCTGAAAGCTCTTCCTTTTTTCTGTAAGGAAGTGATAGGATATGCTACTCTTGAGAATCCTTCTACAAATTGTCTATAATAGCTAGCTAATCCCATGAATGATCTGATGTCCACCACATCCTTAGGTACTGGCCACTCCATTATTGTCCTTATCTTTTTGGGATCCACCACGATCCCTTCCTTTGTGATTATATGCCCCAAATATTGGATTTCTTCCTTAAAGAAGTCGCACTTGCTGAACTTGGCATATAACTGGTGTTCTCAGAGGGTTTGCAGCACCAATCTGAGGTGCTCCTTGTGCTCTTCCATAGTTCAGAAATATATAAATTTATCATCAATAAAAATCAGCACGAATCTATCCAAATATTGATGAAATATGATGTTCATTAAGCACATAAAAGTCATGGGGGTGTTATTTAACCCAAAGGGTAGCACCACAAACTTGTAATGTCCATACCTTGTTCTAAAAGTTGTTTTACCTATGTCTTCTTCCTTAATCCTAATTTGGTGATACCCTGATTGCAAATCGATCTTGGAAAATACTATTGCATCTTTCACTTGATCGAAAAGTTCATCAATCCGGGGTAGAGGATACTTATTTTTTATTTTCAATTTATTCAATTGACGATAATCTGTACACATGTGAAGGGTCTCGTCCTTTTTCTTAACGAACAATACCGGAGCTTCCCAGGGTAACACACTGGGGCGAATGTAGGATTTGTCTAACAATTCCTGTAACTGCATTTTCAATTCTATCAACTCGGGTGTGCTCATTCTATAAGGTGCTCGGGATACCGGGGCTCCCCATGGCATTAATTCGATAGTAAAGTCTATGTCCCCTTTAGGTGGCAACCTGGGAATCTCTTCCGGAAACACATCAACAAATTCTTGAATCACCGGAATGTTT
The DNA here is from genome assembly GCA_031772625.1 of Pinus tabuliformis. Lineage (NCBI taxonomy): Eukaryota > Viridiplantae > Streptophyta > Pinopsida > Pinales > Pinaceae > Pinus > Pinus tabuliformis. Next base: position 994,760,737 of record CM062810.1, on the reverse strand, counting down.
TCCAATAGGGCTGTTTTATTTTTTGAGTCAGCATAACCCACCTGGATGGCATAAATCTAACATCCCTTTCTAATGCATTTCGCTAGTTGAGAGGTAGTTATTGGCCGAATCTGCACTGGTTGCTTAATCCCCTGCATCTCTTGTCTTGCTCGAAGCTCATCCTTGTAATAGATAGTCTTTGTTTTACAGTTGACTATGGACCAGTGTTTTTCTAACTAGTCCATACCAATTAAGACATCATATGAGCCAAGAGGAAGCACATTTAAATCTACCTTCACTGGCTATCCTGCTATATTTAAGGGGCAGTTGTTGACCTTGGCAATTACTCGTCTTTTTGCCCCTGTAGCCAACTGTACTAACCATGGGTTTTTAAATTTAACAGGTTGCAATTTACAATGCTCCACAATCCTAGGACTAATATAACTTAATGTGGCTCCAGGGTCAATTAAAATAGTTACAGTAAGGTCTGAAATTTTACCTTCGAATTCCACCATGGTCGGCTGGTACTCCGCCTGACGATCTTCCAGGGCCGCATTAATTCTTGGTAGACTACGTCCTACATCACCGACTGTAGATGCTTCATGGATTTGGGAAACCTGTTCGGTTCCTTTTCGTTGTGGGTAGATTTTAACGTAATGAGGCCCACCGCAGCCTCAACATTGCACCGGAGGTCTTGCTGTCCCTTCACTATCCATTTTTCCCGGCTAATTCTGGACTCATTAGCAGGCTTTTATCTAAAAAAATTCTTCTGTAAATTTCTGTTGTTCTGTCCCTTGGCAAAACTCTTGTTACCACTACCCCGATTCCCTTTATTATTTACAGTCATTTTACTACTTCTCTTATCATTCCATTTCTTACTCGGGATTTCTCCCTTTTGTTTACTTTGCTGGTAACAAATCGTGTCTTTTTATATTACTTCATCCATGGTCTTTGGATTGTCAAACTCGATTCTTTCCCTCATGCTCAAAGGTAAACTATTGATGAACCTCTGTACTTTTACGTTTTCCTCTCGAATATAAGGCATGTAACGCAGTAATGAAGTAAATCAAGTAATAAATTCATCCATGGTTTGTTGTCCCAACTGCAAGTCATGGAATTCCCTCACCTTCTCATCATAGAAACACTCAGTCAAGTATCTTTCCTTAAAGTACCTTTAAAATTTTTCCCAAGTAATATTCTGTTCGCTTACTCCTCTTACAATTTTAACTTCTTCCCACCACAGGGTGGCTTTTCCCTGCAATTGGAAAATGGCCAACCGTGCTTTGAGGTTGTGGTCATACTCATATAGCTGGAAATATTTATTCATATTAATCAACCATGCCTCAGCGGCTTCCTCCAATTCCCCATCAAAGTGCGGAGGTTTGATCTTGTAGAATTACTCTTGCAACTCTATCCATTGCCTTTTTGAGGTGTGCTACTCAAAAGCATTATCAGATCGTTGCTCCTCCCTTCCCCCTGTCTCCTTGTGTCCTGTATGGTGATTTCACTCCTCAAACTCCCTTTGCTGCTCAGCGCTAGGATTCAATGGCTGCTGATTTTGCTTGTTAGATAGGCTCTTTATAAACCTTTCCTGCTCCAGATTTAACCTTGCATTTTCTTCTCACAATCCAGCCATTTCATTTTTCAACTCCTGCACAGTCTCAAGTATTGTGAGATTCGTATTGCGAGCCTCTTCTCCAAGCTATACCCATAATTCTGGGTTATTTTCAGGACCTGTTACAGGCCCCTGACCCACTGTAAATCTACGTGAGACATTGTCTACCCTCCTGATTTGGCAGTCTTCTATTTTCTTGTACTTAACCAAAGGAAAGGTGACAGAAGGAGGATTAATTCTTTAACTAATTTTTTTTTTTAAACATAACTCGTAAAATTGAACTAGAAATAAAATGATTTTACTTTTATCTGTCTCTCTTTTCTCTTATCTATATATATATATATATATATATATATATATATATATATATATATATATATCTATATATATATATATATATATATATTTCCCAGAGGCCACAGTTTTTGAAACTTAGCTCAAATACCAATTATAATGTCTCCAGACCCGGGTAATTTTTTTTTTGGTATTAACCTTATTAGAATTACACGATACATTTACATCACTATATACAACAATGGAAAACCTTAATATTTCACCATTTGCACACATTTGTATGCGACTCTAGATTTTTATGTTTCCAATGTAAAAGCTATAAATTTCATTTAACTCACCGCTTGGGTGACATGCATGTGTTGTCCACGCAACATGAGAACATATGGTAACTTTCTGTCCTCACATGGCTTGGTTACAGGTGTCATTAACATCGTCCGCTCGTCTTGTACGAGGCTGGCAGAATGAATAGGTCTCATCACCGCTTGGTAATCCCGCTTTAGTCTATGGTGGGGATCATTCCTTGCCATCCAACGATGGTAACAGTTCCTATACTATTGGGTTCCAGGATGCCAGAGTTCATTTGGATGGGCAGCTCCTTACGAAGCTTGCTCTGGTTAGGCTTATCCATTACAGCTCTAAGGGTCAACCTATCAATCCTTAGCTCTGATGCTGGCGAGTTTGAGTCTGCAATTTTCTACAGGTAAGCAATTATTGCTGAGATATCGTTCTGATTTCTTAAACTGAGCACGACCCTTGTTTACTGCATGAACTTCTTGACCCGTTCATGGCTTCCATTGTTTGCAATTTTGGTTTGGTATCTGATAGTTTCTTGCAGCGCCGTTATGAGTTGTTCTTACACATGGCGGCTCCACCCTTTCAGGTAAGCCCTTCGTCTAAATGCAGTTGTTTCCTCCTACTATTCTGCCACGATTTGTGTTCACACCACTGAGTCCTGTTTATGCGTTTTCTTGGCTTGCTTTTCATACAGGTTGGACGCCTATTCCTTACCCAAGGAAACCCTCCTTGTGCATGGTCAAGGGTTCCAGGTATGAATATTTCCTCCGGCCGAGGCCCTCGAATGAAGAGTTTTCATTTATAGTTTGAAGTCAGCGAAGGGTATTCCCTTCAGGCTTGTACCCTGTTGAGATTTGGGTTGGAGGACATGAGCTCTGAGTTCTGGATTTATATGTATAACTTTATTTATTTATGTTAATGGGATTTGGGTGTCTAGCTGTAATCTTTATTACATGTCTTGGCCCTTGTGGCGTTTTTTGTTCTATATATATATATATATATATATATATAGCACTGTTGTGTGTAATTATGCCACGGCATGTTTCTCTCTTACCGTCAAAATGTAATACTGTGAGAGTCAGTGGTAAATTTAGAAAATAATCATTTTATTTATTTTATGTCCTTAGTCTGGTTGCTCTGCAGACATGCCTGTGATGGATATGATGTGTAGTTTCTTTCCAAGGGACCTCAGTCACAGCCAGCTCTTGACTCTGTAATGTAATTTATTTACCATTTATATAATGCACAGTCTTTTATTTGGGTACTCTATCTATTTGGCACTTGGTTTTGGACCTGCTCCACTGTCCCATGCATTTTGATGGAAAAAGTTCGTGACCTTACCCTTGGATTTCAATCCTAAGTCTTTCCTGACAGCCGTGATGCTCTATCTATTTCTTTACTCGTCTTTTAAAAAAGAAACATTAGAGGTTTGCAATACAAGAGGGTTTTTGGTCTGGACCTACCCGATGGTTACAGACACGCCTATTCTAGGCTCAACCCTACTCACGGATAGTCTACCCATGGAACTTCGACTCTGTCAATGGCTACAACGCACGGTAGGGTTCTATCCTCATTTTGTTAATACCAAGGAAGGCAGGTTGGGCAGTATACTCCGTTTACTTTATTTATAGTAGTTGTTTTCTTTTTGTCCTAAAATGTGGCAAATGCCACCCAGTGTTAATGTGTGAATGAGCTTTAAGGCAAGAATAGTTTGCTATTCTTACATGTTTGTCTATATCGTGCATAGTTTCCCTATAGCATTAGTTTATCATAGTTTATTAATTCATACAGTCTCTTTTTGTTTGTTTCCCATTGTAGGGTATTGTTTCCAAACAGCTATCTACTCTCCTTTATCACATATTCATTCTGCATGTTCCCTACACTTGTTGATAACACAACGTTGGCTAATGTAAGTCTCGTTTTCCAATCTAAAATAGATAAAGAAATAGAGAGTTATTGTTATAATTCTATATTGAGATAAGCCCTCAACCTTAGCGACTCGTCCCTACTATTAACCTTCCATAGTCTAATGATCCTAAATATGTATAAAATCATCGAGTTCACTACGACTCCAATTGAATTTAATCTGATGAGACTGGCTCACAGAAAATAAATCCTTCAGTTCAATACAAATATTAATGCAATCCTGGTTAATACTTCATACCTGGGTTTTCCGTCCAATAATTAATTCCAAGAAATAAGTCACCTCTGCTCTCTGCAGCTAGCCATCTGCTTAACCATGAGATTGTCTTTCGAGACCAAATCTCCCCTTGGCTCACTTAAAGATAATCAGTCTTTGACAAGTTGCTTGCGCTCTGTGCCCTTACCATCTGGTCATCACCAGACTTGGTAAGCTTTTTCCCCTTTCTTTCACTGTCTGTCTTCTACGACACAGTTTTCCCCCTTTTCCTTCCTTTTCTTGGAAGCCACCCACGATGGGGGGGGCAGTTAGGGTTTGCAACTATTTTTTTTTCTTTTTTAAACATAACTTCCCTCCTCAGAAGTTACATGATATTCTCGTGATTAGGAAATCATTTCTCCTTTTTTTTATTCACTAATAATAAAATGTCAATTTATACAGCAAATAATAACCATCATCCATTAGTTTGTTTTTCCTTTTAACTATGGTAAATAAAATATTTACAATATTCTGGGGTATTACAACTTTAAAAGTGGGTGTTGAAGGTAGTTCCACTAACTGTCTTCAAAAGTATTATATATGTGTGTAAAACAATGTTTCCTTTGTATAGGGAACAAATCTACATATTTAATATAAGAATATTTTTTTTTAAAGGAAACAAATCTTTTTAAAGAAAACAAAGGGGAAACCACCTTGAATTTAGGATAAAAACATCAATTCCATTAGTATCAACACAATAGAGAATAAAAAGACTAAAAACACAATGGATTTCAACCATATCTTTGATATGCAAAAATACCAAGAATTCCATGATGTCTTGTATTGGCAATGTAATACTTTAATAACGTGGTCAACAAAGTTTACATTTGTTGCAAATTTTAAATTCTATTGTTCCATAATAGAACGACATTTTTAGATTATTCGTTCAATATTTGCAGAGCTTTGATTATTTTCTATGAAATTTCGTTTAATTTAAATAGTTTCCTAATAAATAGTTTGCAATGGTTACTTTGGTTTAACTAATTCTAATCGATATTTAAATTCTTTTTAAAATAGATTTTAGGAATACAAATTTATTTTTAACTTAGTTGATTTTGGATGAGAGTTTGTTTGATTTAAATTGGGTTAGAGTTAATTAGTTAGTAATTATTATAGCTTTTTAAAATAAAAATAATTGATATTTAAATTGCTTTCAAAATAGATTTTACTTGTTCAAATTTACTTTTAACTTTGTTGTTTATCAATGTTGGATATTAAATATAGCATTTTCTAAAATTATTATTTATTTTTTTAAGACACTTTAATTTCTATGGATTATATAATTAAAATTTGTAATTTTGAGAAATTAAAAATTATATAATTAAAAATTACAATATTGAGAGCTTTCTGTCAAAATTTGATTAGGAAAAATTAAAAAAACAAATTTAAAGATTCAAAAGTTCAAGATACATTTAAAATGTGTATAACTCAGCTATACATTTCAAAGAATAAAATTTACAATTCCAAACAATAAGGAAAAAATAATAAAAATATAGTTTGGCATCTTAGGACTACCGTCGTTTCAATCCTTAATCTTTGAAGAATAAGATGTTGCAATTAAAAGCCATTAGCCCTCTCTATCTATCTGATTGCAAAATATTTAATGTTGTGATAAATAGTATACAATTTGGTAGAATTACCTTACTTTTAAATTACAGAGAAAATGATATCTCATTTATTTCAATTATATTTGATTTTCCTTTAATTTTTACGATCTATATATTATTAAAGACAAATATAGATGGACAATTCCTATCACTCCAGATAAGTTAAAAAAAATAATGATAAATTTTTTACATATTGTACATTTAAATTATTAGAAATTCTAATTTAAATATAATATTAAAACTTTAAATTATTATTAAAATCTATGTTTTTCAATAAATAAAAATAAAAATAGTCATAATATCTCATATTAATTTATAACATTTACTTATAACATTTACTATTGCCTCAATTAACGTCTTTTTCGTCGACTGAATTAAATTGCATTTCTTAATATCATGCTTTATTGATTTTATTGAATGAAATGAAATTAAGAGATGGTTTGTCTTATTATTAAAATATATATGATAATGGTATGTTTATTATTTTAAATTTTATTGTGTATTACATAAAAATACTTTTTAAAATAAATGCATGTTTTATCATTATGTCTTACGAAATTTTTAAATGCTATAGTAGTACAGCCCATTACTATTAATTAAAAATTTTAGTATCATGTTTTAAGTATCTTTTAAATTATACTATTGTAATTTAGTACTCTAAAGATATTAATAATTTATTATTTTTTATTAAAGAAATAGATGCTTCATCATCGTGTTTTTGGAATCTTTTTAAGTGGTAGTTTATTTTAAATATAATAATCATTTTAAGATGCTTTTGGAACTTTTTTAAGTGGTAGTTTATTATAAATATAATAATTATTTTAATTTTAGCTTTTATTGGTGTTGTTTTAATAAGTGTGTTATCTTAATGTAATAGTTATAATATTGTTTTTGTTATAGTTTTATTTTAAATTTCTCTTGAATTTTTTTGAGGGATCTGGTTTATTTTTGCAATGGAGATGGTCTTTTTCAAAATTATTGCAGGAGAAGTTAATTATTTTTGTAAATCATTCTGTCAATTTCTCAAATTCATTTATGTTTGTACTTTAGGTAAAATTTCGGTAAGTATAAAGATTTTTTGAATTGATATTTTGTTATATAAATATGTGCAATATTATTTTAATATAAGGATATATTTTTATATAATTTATTTGTAAATGGAAGGTTTTTTTAACATTTTAAAAATATCATTTTAAAATAATATTATATTTTAAGATTTTAAATTTTTATTTGTTATTTTTTTGAAAGTTTGGTAGGATTACATTTTTATCATGTCCAATATATTAGTGACTTCACATCAAGTAGTGTTTTAATACAGCACCTGATCACCATGTATCCAAAAACCTATGAACTAATTCTTATTTATTATTATTGTAATATACATATTATTATTTTTATGTGATTATATATTTTTATTAAATTTTACTTTTGTAATAATATTTTTTCATTTATATAATTTAACAATGGATTTTCTAGCCTAATAACTTATACAAGTATCCAAAGATTATATAGATTTACCCATTTTTATGGTTAATATGGATTTATTTACATTTTAAAAATAATAATAAAATATTTTTATTTTAGATATTGCATATTGCATATTGCATATTAATTTATTTATTTAAAAGATTTCTAAATAGTTTGAGTGGGTCTATTGGTTAAGAGTATTTTTCTTCCCCTAAAAGGTAACAGGTTAAAAAATAAGAGAGGTGAAATATTTATGCCCAATCATAACAAGGTTCAATTGTTGGAATACAAAACAATGTAGTGGAACAAAGATGTAGAAGAGCCCAAAGGGTTCAAACCTCTCAAAATGCAAACCATTTTTTGAATAAGAAACTTAGAAAAGTTTTCCACATCTAAATATTTGAGATTAAAATGCTTTATATATATTTGGCATTGAAATGTTTTATTTATAATTCATATTCTACAAATCAAAATTTTAATACATGCCCCAATTCTATTTGGAAGTAGAAAACATATATATATATATATATATATATATATATATATCTTCCATATTAAAAAATGAATGAATTACAAATCTCCCTAAACAAACTAATTAATGGAAGAAAAATATCTTTATATATCAACTCATGTCAATTCAATGGTGAAATCCAACTTGGAGAGTGTTGAGAGATTTACCTCTCAATATTAAAGGTGCTTTAAGAAAGAGGACTTGATAAATTGAGCTAAGCCTCTGGCCTACACATTAAAATGTTAATACATGTCCTAATCATATTTAAAAGTAAAAAAAATATATCCATTGGACACTCTATATATATAATTATTTTATTATACATATTTTTTTAAATGTTATATACATGCCAACTCCATATTAAAAAAAGAATGAATTACAGATCTCTCTAAATAATTTATTAATGGAATAAGAGCTCTCCATATATATAATCCATATTAAACATTTTTATTTTTATTTAAGGAGAACAATAAAAGTTTTGTTTGTTAAACATTTTTATTTTTATTTAAGGAGAACTGTTAGTAATATATTTTTATTTTAACTATTGAAGTATTATATTTATGACTAACATTGACTTTATTTTTGTTATTACTATTTTTTTAATTTGCTACTGTAAGTATCATTTTATTATTTTTAAATGTAATTTATGTGGAAATATCTACCTCATACTTGGCTATAGAAGGCGTCTTGGCACAAGAGAGAGATCAAATCTCTCAAAATGAAAACCATTTTTTGAATGTAGAACTTGTATAAGTTTGTGCATGTAATATTTTACATGTATAAATGTTAGATTCCTCTTAGCGCTTAGTAGATACAAAGCTAAGATAAATGTATGTTGATTATAAGCAAGGTACTAATAAATCATTTTGTGTGCATTACATTGAAATGTTTTATTTATGTTTCACATTATACACATCAAAATTTTAATACATACTCCAACCATATTTGGAAGTAGAAAATATATATATTGATAGAACTCTTTCTATATATATGTTATAACTATTTTTTTATTACATGTAAATTACATATCAAAAAATTGAAAGAATTAAAAATCTCCCAAAAAAATATACATATATTTTTTTAATTAACAATATGTTGTTTTATTTTGTTTTATATAACATATCTATAGTTGATATAGAAAGAAATAAACAAATTTCCCTGCTCATAAATTGGGTGTTCTCTTCACTCTGGCTACCTGTGCTATGAGGGTTTCTGATGTCGACCATTTTTCTAAAGAGAAATCTCATCTCTTGAAGGTTTTTGCTAATAATGATTACAGTAATAAACAAGGCCTTAAAGCCTTCTAGCAATAGTCCTAAGGTTAAGATTGACCCTAATGATCGTAGTTCTAGAGTTAACTTCCCTTTCATCCAAGGGACGACTAACAGGATTGCGAGAATCCTTAGGAAGCACAACATTACCTCTACCTTTCAACACCTTAACACCATTAGAAGTTCCTTGAAATCGTAAAAAGACCCGACAGACCTCAAGGATATGAAAGGTGTTTATGTCATTCCATGCTCCTGCAGAACATCGTACATTGGTGAAACAAGTCGTTCTATTAATCAAAGGATTAAGGAACACGCTACCGATATTAAGCATGGGAGGATCTGCTCTTCACCCTTAGCAGAGCATGCTGAGAAGACCAAGCATCACATATGCATTGAAGAGTCTAAGGTTATTGTGAAGATTTCTCACTTTCATCACCATAAATTTAGGGAAGTCATTGAAATTGAGAGAAAGCCTAGTAATCTTAATAAAGATGATGATTGGAAAATCAGCATATGCTAGATTCCAACCCTTTCCTCTTAGTCCCTTCCATTTCTTGTCTCTTTTTCCCCTCTTCCATTTTTCCCCCCGAGGTTTGTTTATTTGCCTTGTTTTAACTTCAATTGATGAAGTAAGAAAATAATAAATAAATAAATTTAAATAATTTTTTTAATTAAATTAAAATAGAATTTAATTAAACAAATTACATTTATAACCAAGATAACTACCATATATGAAATAATAAAATAATAAATAATTAAAATTAAAGTACATTTAAATTTAATCTATAATTATTCTAAATAAATTTTTTATTTTTTATTTTTAAGTGAATAAATTAAAATAGAATTTAATTTAACTAATCACTGTTATAACCAAGGTATTTTCCTGTTTCAATTTATAACTAAATAATATATTTAATATTATTTCTATTACATTTTATTTTATTTGACTTAATTATTGTTTTTATTTGAATAATAGTTTTTTGACTTATTATTTTTACATATTGGGGTCATGTTAGTTATTTATAATTATATACTATATTTGATTTATAATTTATTATTAATTAATAATAAATAATAATAATTTGTCTCATTTTCCTTCAGGTAAAAAATAGCAATTTTTTAGCCATTTTTCCTATAGTCGTTACAAGGTCCTGACTCCATTTTTAACTTGCCACTATGATCTGATTCTCCATTTTTAACTTGCCACTATGATCTGATTTTTCATCTTGTCCTGATGATGAACCACACTGGTTGGTTCGAAATGAATCACTCTAAATCTACCAATGTGATTTCTTCCAAAAATGTTTTCAAATATCAAATATACATAGTTTTTGTTATTAGTATTTAAAATGTTACATGTCAATTTTATATTAAAAATTCTTAAAAATACCTATTAATAAAATAAAAAGTCTCTATATAAAATCGATATTAAATATAATGTGATATAATATATAAATAGTTGACATTAAAATATTTTATCTATGATTCACAATGTTAATGCACACCTCAATTATATATGGAAATAGAAAACATATACTCATAAGATTCTCTCTCAATATAAAAAAAATTGAATGAATTACAAATCTCCCTAAAATAACCATTAATAAAAATGGTGTATATATATATATATATATATATATATATATATATATATATATATATATATATATATATATATATATATATATATATATATATATAATCCATATGGAACTTTTTTTATTTGTATTAAATTTTTTTTTTTAATTAGTTTATCTATATATAAAAAGGATGTAAAATCAAGGTGGGAATTGAAGTGTATTAATCTTTTTTTGTGATTACTATTTTTAAAATTTGTTACTGTAAGTATTATTTTATTATTTTTAAATGTAATGTTGTGTGACAACATCTCCTTCATAATGGGTTGTAGAGTGTCTCTCTGTGTAAAAAATTAGAAATCGATGGAATGTTTATACATAAGCATCAACATTGATTTTTGTGCTTAGAGTTGAGTGGACCATCTATAATATGTCAAGGATCCATTACTATGAACATAAATTTAAACAAGTGATTGACTTCGAATTCAAAGGTGTGATGGAAGGATATGAAAACTTGAAGTTAATGATAGAATGCCATTATTGCTCAAATAAGGCACTCAATTTCTTTAAGAAGGGGCTAGGTAAAAGAACATTTATAGATATACTAGTGTGAATACAAATGTTGATGATGAAATGGGGTATGTTACTAAACCCTATAAATATGGAACCACAAGATCCATGTGGGGGGAGGAATGGTAGTAGGATTTGAGGGAAATGTCTATGTTATAGGCTACTTGAAGAATTGATGTGTTGGAGAATGTAGCTGGTTTGAGTCTTCATAGTTTAAACTGTTATTTATGTAAAGAGAAAGAGAAAATAAAAAGAAAAATATTATTATTATTCTAGAGGAAAATGTTCTCTATGCTTCTAGGTTTTTGAGTCAAAAGAGAAAGTACTATTTGGACCTATTGCAAAGAATAAGGGAAAATAAATTTTAAATATGTAATTTTGGGTTAGAAACCCCTCTAGGTTCCATGCCAGTGTACATGTCAAGTCGACCCTGCGCTAATTCCAACATGTCTATTCACACCCCCTTTAGATAGTATAAATAGAGGGAAGATGGAGCTCATTTGGACATACACTTAGATTCTTTTGGTTTGAAATATCGCAGAAAGGATATAGATGATAAGAAGGGCCAAATTATAAGAGATGAAGTTTTATCTTATTGTTAATATCTTACGGATGGATCTACTACAAATAAGGAAGGTTAAGGTTGGTGTTTAGAGGTGGAAGTTTTATGTGGTCATGGGTCTCAGATGTCTAAATTCTAATATGATTCAATAAGAAGAAATTTTTTCTAGGCTTTCCCCTTGTCGGGGTTTTGCCTTGGCTTGAAGCCTATATCTTGTGTTCTTTTTTTGTGATATTTATGTTAACGCTATGGTATTTTTTTATGAAATAAAAAATGAAAACCTTATAAGAAACCAACTAAATTCACAAGCAAGTACTATGGATAAGGAAATCTAAATTAAACTATAAACCCTCTCGATTTCCAGCATGGTATCAGAGCTAAGGTTTGTGGAAAGGAGGCTTGAATATCACATTATGCTTGGCATATTTGAAGATCATAATTTGAAATCTACAAACATCAAAAATGTGTGAATATCTATAGCAAAATTCTCTATGGTAACCCTAAAAGATCCAATCAAAATATTGTAGCTCATATCCTCTTTTTTGTAGTTGGAATATTTAGATAAACATTTTCTATGATATTTACATGTTCTGAGCTCACAATACAAAATTCATATTATCAATGGTCACATATTAAATAAATGATCACATCAATTATGATTCACATTCTCTATTAAATAGTGGCTCACATTTTTCATTTTCTTGTTTTGGATTGATCACATGCTATAATGGATTAGATATAATTACAAAGCCTTGATTCTTAGACGTTTTCTTTTAAGAGATCTATGAGATAATAGTGGCTTGACTTTGTATCGCTTTGGTCGATCAGTTCTTGCTTGTTAAGGGTAGTCTGCACCATTACTTCATGTGGATTGCAAAAGTCGATGTAACTCACTCATGTAGCTCACATGTTCTGTGATCTCATTTTGTACAAGACCATGGATCTTGTTGTACTGTGACTCGCATATAACAAGGGTTCAAATGTAACTATGATATTTATATGCAACAGATCATTATGGTTCACAAATATATAGTGGATTCATCATATAAGATATTTGATTCATATTCTATAGCTTGAAATGCCTCAAAAGGATCGCTTGGCTCGAATCAAACTTGTGTGGTTCGCTTGATTTGTACAGTTACATCTTTGTGGAAATTGTTATTACATATTTGACTTCTTTGATATTACAGTGGCTTCCAAGTGTTGTAACAATGATCGCATGGTTCAACAAATTTAACTCTATGACTCATTGCTTTACATCGACCTGGAGGATGGCATCATCTCAATCTAAACAGTGGTGTCATTCAGATTTTGTTTTGTGTGGCTAACACACGCACACACACATGTATGTATGTATGTATGTATGTATGTATGTGTGTGTGTGTGTGTGTATGTATGTATGTACGTTTGTATGTATGTATGCATATTAGTGTGTGTGTGATGTCATCACACAGTTATTCAGACTATTTATGGATTGACTAGAATATACCATTCAGTGGCACGCATCTATTGTGTCTATATGGCATGAATTTCTTTCTTGTGACTTGTGGGTTGAACAATGAATTGAAATAATTGCAATGACTTTATGAATTCTAAGAGAAACCCGCATCTCTACTTGGTTGGTTTGTTGACTAAACATTGACTCGTTGGTTCATTTGGTTCAGATAAAGAAACTGGCTATTTTTTATGTCCTTTTTCAATCACACAAAAGGATCTTATGTGTCATAGTGGCTCAATAACATTATGATTTAATACTATAAATAGAATTTATTAACTATTATCTTACAAATAACTATTGAACAATGGCTTTTGGCTCTCTTTGTTGGCTTATACAACATAGTGACACCAAACCACGATCACAATGAGAAAATTATATTGCAGTAAGAAAGTACCTCGATGTACACACATGACTATACCATAAGACAATGGCATATATGATAGTTGATGGTGATATCGACATAAAAATTTAATGACAACTATGACAGTGATATAGTAACATATACTATGTAATAATCAATTGAAGCTTCATGGATTAGCTATGGAAGAGTAAAAATACTAAGGCATTTAGAGGAAGTTGAGTCACCTTGGTATGACATAAAGAAGGAACCTTAAATATTATCTTATGAACCCCATGGAAAATCAATGAATTTGAAGCTTGAATGAAAAAAATATGGAGCACCTTTGTTGAAGAATGGTTGGCCCTTGATAATTGAAGAAGCATCAAATTATTGCAAACAGGAAGGCATGGTAAAAGGTATGTACAATTTGTTTTATGTTGTAAGCCAATATCATGATAATGATTTTAAAAGATTCTAAAAAGTAATTAGGGTTTTGCAACATACTTTGAATGGTAAGAAGCTAGGGTTTGTATATTTTACATTTTTTTGAAGGATTTTTGTATTAGGGTTTGTAAACCCTATATGAGACTTCGATTGGAAAACCCTAGAAAAGTGAAAACCCTAATCCTAATGATTTTTTACCTCTTATGAAGCCTTGGCTCTTGATATATAGATTTTTTAGAAAGAATCTATGATATGTGCTAAACCCTAGCAAGGGTTGAAGTAAAAATGAAACTTAAGCCTAGAAAGTCAAAACCCTAGAGCTAATTATTTATGTTAAAAACCCTAATGACAGTTAGATCTTAGGATATCTAGTTTTTGTAACCAAAACCCTATATGAAATTTTTTTAGAAATCATGGAAACCCTAGATTGGAAGAATTGACTTCATGCTCTTATATTTGTATATTTTGTTTGGTCATACTTATTACCAAGAATTATAGATAAATTATGGTGCAATATGAAAAGGATGGAAAACTAAATTACAAAAAGGCTCGTGCCTGATGATGACGATGAGCAAGATGAAAAGAGGAAATTATAAGGACCTTGATGAACATAATGTTTAAGATTCCAGCTGATAAGTTCATTCTAGAACACATTGATAAAGTTGAATCTTGTTTCAATATGAATAAAAAGCATAAAAATAGATTTTGACTTCAGAGGGAGAAAATAGACAAATTTGACATCTTTCATAAGAGGTTATTATAATTTGATAACTATGGTATTGACGCTTAGGATATGACTTGGCTGCCTGGTAGGAAATATTGAAAAAATGTGAATAGGTTGTAGGGAGAGTTTGTTTGATGATATTTATCAACATCATATATGGTCTCGTGAAGAAACAAAGTGAGTTGACAATGACAACTCCAAGGAAGAAGATATTGTGGCTTGTTGACTAGTTCCTTCCATGGGCATTGTGATTGAAAAGTGAAAAACATGGAGAAGGATTTGTATACAATATGCGGAAGGATGTTGACCTTAAAGGAAACAAGTAATTAGAATATGATATCTTGATAAAAGGCCATCATGTTGAGGTAGTTATGATATTGATGTTTTGGTATTGGTTATCTGGTTTCTATATGGTTTTTCTACTTGAAAGAATGTTGCAAAAATGCATAATGGTATTTGAGACAACTATTTGTTTGAACTCAATTCATTGAGTACATGGATTGAGTGGATGAATTTGGTAATATTTAAAGGATTTTGTGGTCAGTATGTCAACATCATCCTGGGATTGAAAGCTAGAAATACAAGAAGATAACCTGATGTATATGTTTCAATCACATTGAAGATCACTTTAATGATTAGAGGGAGCTATGATTAGCTCTTCTTTGATTGGCTCAATATAATTATTTTTCTAATCATGACTATAAGAAAATGATATAAAAGGTTGATGGCCTAAACCCTATCACATTTTGAAGAAATTTTGGCTACATTACAAAATATGACAATATGCAAAGGGTAAGAAGGAGCCCTGCATCTACTTGAAGGTCTCTATGAAGAACTAGTAGTTGATTTATAAATGAAAGCATACTAAAGGAATTATGATTATAAGGATCTCCTCTTTGGTTGAGAGAGATTGATGATGGACATTATATTCTCTTCTTCATGTGTCATACATTGGGCCAGGACTAACAACCATATGTTTAGTGAAGGCCATGGTGGGAGAATGGGGTATGGAGGATTAGATAAGCATCTAAGATTTCCTTGAGGATAGAGAATCCAAGATAGGAAGTAGACCGATGCTCTTTGACAACTGGATAGGTATCCAAGACACGAATGGTCAAAGATGACCAATGTTCTTTGATGATAGGTAATCCAAGATAAGAATAAGTTCTAAAATGACATACCGTGTGAACATCCATATGGGGTATGTGCCTTACAAGGTAGTGTGGTGTCTCATGTAAAGCCTTGCTATGATGACAATGTTGGTTATGATATTGATGCTTAAAGATGACTTCTATATATGACTCTTATTATGAGGATATTTTAGTTGGAGAATATCGATGTACTAGGTATACAATTATGAATACCTCCCTAGTTATGGGGGAGTGTTGGAGAATGCAACTAGTTTTTGTCTTCATAATTTGTACTATTATGTATTTTATGTAAAAATAAAAAGGAAAAGAAAAAGAAAATTATTATGATTTTTCTAGACAACCATGTTTTCATGCTTCTAGGTTTTTGAGTCAAAAGAGTCAAAGTCCCATTTAAAAATATTGTAAATAATCAAGAATAATAATATTCAAATATACAATTTTGGGTCATAAACCCATTTATGTACCAAATTAACCTACATGTCAAATCAGCCCTGTCCTATTGGACATGTATAGTCGTACCCCCTCTAGACAGTATAAATAAAGGGAAGATAATGCTCATTTGGACACACAATTGGATGATTTTGGTATGAAATATCGCATAAAGGATAGAGATGGTAAGAGGGTATGAAGTATGAGATATGAGGTTATATCTTAATATTGATCTCTTTATGATGAATATGTTGGCACAAGAGCTTCACTCCATGAACATTTGACATATCACATGTGTTTGTGGCATACTAAAAAATATTCTTAATTTGACTACATATTGGAAAATACCTATAAAATCACATTATTAACCCCTTACCAATGTGAACCCAATACACCTTCCCAATTTAAAAAACCCCTACTTTCACTAGATATTGTAGGTATCCACTTTTTCATTAACAATTTTTATACCCCTTTATATTTTTTCATCAATTTTGATCTCCATTTTTTATATCTTCCAAAAATAAAAACCCTTTACCCCCTATTATATGCTCAATATATTATGTCATTTTTTCCTCTAAAATATATATCCCCCAATATGAAGCCACGTGGTATGGAATTTCTCCCCCAGTGAAGCCCCTATGTTTGGTGCAAAGAAGGAAGGTTTGTTTTGCATATAAAGGTGGAAGCTTTTGTGGTCATGAGTCTTAGCTAGCTCAATTTTTATTTGATTCTATAAGAAGAGAATTTTTCTAGGTTTTCCCCTTAAAGGGGTTTTTCCTTGCCTTGGAGCCTATATCTTGTGTTCTTTTAATTTTGTGATCTTCATGTTCATGTTGTGCTAATTGTTTTATGAAATAATAATAATAAAAACCTAAGAAGAAACAAACTAAATTCATAGGAAATTACTATGGATAAGGAAATCAAAATTAAACTATAAAGCCTGCAAATTTCCAACATGATGATCATAAAACCAAGAAGTAGCGGCAAGGATAAATGGAAATCATAGACACTGAGTAGGAGAAGATGATAGAAGGATCTTTTCTTGAGATACATATAGAATGCGAGATGATATAGGGGATAAGAAATGTAAAAGGATCCTTACCCAACCCAAGAAAATTAGATTAAGAAAATGAGGTGTTTTGAGGGAGTCAAGATTTTACCTACATGGAAACTATGAGATAATGTCAAGAACACCAACATTAGACTACATGTGTGAAGAAACTACTTTATCTTGCTCATACGAAAATTATTTTGAGTCATTAAAGAGAATAATAAAGAAGAGATATTTGAAGATTCCTTTTTATTTTGAATAAATTTGGTACACTAACCATTTTATGGCCATTTGGTTAATATAATGGATTGAACTAGAAATGAGGTTGGTCCCTACTACATCTTACTACATGTGAATTTTAATTTTTGTTAAGGTCTCATGATAAGTGTTACAAAAAACAAAATAGTATGATTGATTATGAATTTAAGTAACCATATTACACCAACTATGAATAATGTAGGAATGACCTCCTAATGGAGTTAGATGTTATCCTCAAGCTATTGAGTTTTGTAAGTCTTATTGCAGGAGTATCACCAATTATACAATAAGCATGAACTAAGGGACCTATGTTAGTATAATCATCAAATAATTGAAACAAATAAAACAAAAAATAATATTTGTGGATACCCTTAGGTTAGGTATGTGTTACATTCTTTGCGTGACTAGCCACAGGTGTTATTATGTTGTGTTTGGCATAGTAGGGGGAGAGGGGGTCACAAGGGGTAAGTAGTCCCCCTACACGGGGTTTAGTTTAGTGCCTTAGTTTTTTTATGTGGAACCCAGGATGAGGAACATACCCACCCATTGTTTTATGCATGGTTTTGGGCATGATGGTTTTTCCCATGTTATTTTGTAGATCTAATCAAGGGAACAACAACCCTATTCTAATCTAGGGTTAATGGATTGGGGGTTTATGAATGGTTTTACGTGTATATACTGTATTGTAACATTGAAAGGAATATAATGAAAAATGAATCTGGCTTTCTTGGTTTTGGGATCCAGGAGAAAAATCTTCGTCTATCTTTTCTACTCTTGTTATTGTATATTTTATATTTTAATAATTTTTTTGCTGGTAAGTTTTGTAAAGGTTAAAAAATTCATATGATATCAAAGAATCTTTGGTTTCAAGGGGATTCCTTTGCATTTGATGGTTTCTTCTCAGGTTTATGGTAGACCTTGTTACAGTGAGAGATCTACAGGATTGATTCTTATGGTGAAATGAAATGGAAAACAATGGAAAGACAGAGATCAACAAATTCAAGGGACATAGTTTTGAGCTATGGAAAAACAAGATGGAGGATCTGTTAATGGATAAAGATCAATGGATCATCGTGGATCTAGTTAATAAATAAGAAACAACATTAGTGGAGGACAGGACTAAGTGGGATCAAGAGGAGAATATAGAAATATGTTTGTGTGTCTCATATTCATTATTATTGAATGTCTTAAGAGAAAATATAGTGAAAGCTTTTTGGGATAAGTTACGGGCTTTATATGAATCAAAGTCCCTAATGAAAAAACTATTCCTTCAAAAAAAGATGTATAACCCGAGGATGAGGGATAGAGACTTAGTGACAGAGCATTTGAACACATTAAGTACTATTGTAGGTCACTAATTATCCGTTGATAATAAAACTTCAAACAAATATAAGCGCATCACCTTATTAGGTTCTTTAGAAGACTCGTGGGATAGTCTCATTGTTTCCATATGTATAAATATAACTACCTTTATTTTTTATGAAACAGCCTCATCCTTGTTGTTGAAGGAGATGAGATGGAAAAACATGGAGAGCTAGAATGGAGATGGATTGTCTATAAGAGGAGGGTCCTAGAAATAAAAACAAAACAAAAATGTCCTCAAGTGGGAGAACTAAATCTAGAGTGATATCTAAATCTCCAGGAAAAATTTTAAAGGTACGTTGGAAATGCAAAACATAAAGGCAATGCAAAAATTACTATAAATCTAAAACAATTGAGAAAGGAAAGTGATTTGATGATACTCCTTCCGCATAGATGAAAACTACTTCAAATGGAGGTGGGGATGTGTACTTCGCTCCTTCTTCAAGTATCGACATAGATCTCGATGCATGGTTGATTGAATTAGGTGCATCCTTTCACATGAATTCTCACAGCGAGTAGTTCTACAAATACAAGAACGGTATGATGGTAGTCATGTCTTCCTAGGTGATGATAGGAAGACAAAAATCATAAGATGAGGAAAATTCAAGCTAAAGTTCATAAGTGGAAGGATTACAACACTCCCTAGTGTTTTGCACATTCCTAGATTGGCCATAAATCTAATTTCTAATTCCTATAGGACATAGGTGTAAAGACAACATTCAAGAAAGATACACACAAGATGGTTTGATGAGCATTGTAATCAATAGGGGGAGTTCAGATTGGAACTTTGTACAAGCTTCTGGGAAATATTTTTATTGATGGGTGCAACAATTCTGCTATTCTTGAAAGTGGAGTAAAAAATATTATAGTCTCCATGAAAATATTATGTTATGGCATCAAATACACATATGGGAGAGAAGGGACTTTAGATACTACATGGTAATGGTATGGTAGGAGGTATTTCTAATTTCCATCTCTATGGATTTTGATTTATATGAACATTATGTATATGGGAAGTAGAATCGGGTAATTTTTCTTGTGGGCGGGCGCGCCCCACCTTGAGCACGCTCACCTACCACACAAATATGTGTAACACATCATTGTGTAGTGGGTAGGCACCCCCAAGGCTAGGCACTAGCCTGTGGGTGGGCGTGCTTGGTGTTGGCTTAATAGGGCCTGACACAGGTTCAAAAATTTTTAGCCAAACAAATCCCGACACTACCAGCCCTTTCGGCAACAGTCCGCAGAGCACGAACTGAAGTCCCACTCGAGGTAGTATGGGAGGGTTTTGGAACCAAGTTTTCGCACTCTAGGGATGTCTCGATGTGGTCTGGGTTTGCGCGAAGTGATCCTATGTGCTATGTTGCTTCCGTGCAACTATCTTTTCGGAGCAACTACCTTAGTCAAGTGCAAATGCAAATTACCCTTTTCTGTGCTTAGTATTATTATAGATCTTTTGTTACTTACAAAGGTACAACTCTTTCAGTTATTATCTAACATAAAAAGACATGCGCATAATCATAAATTAGGAATAGATGCATAAACCAGAATCTAGAACAGATACACGATATTTCAAAATCAACTTATCTTTATTAATGCCTTTATCCTATTAAAATTTACTTCTTGCCTTGCACACATAGTTGCAGGGGTCCGCGCACACTGTTGCGAACTCTACCAGGTCTCCGCACACACAACTGCAGAGCCTCTATCTCCTATTACAACCCAAACTTGTACTTACAGACTCAGATCTACTATCACCTTTTAGACACCCATATTACTTCTTACCTTACCAAAAAAATATCTTTTTACACTTAGGTCCTTGCTCTTATTTATACATTCCCATGGTCCATGGACCATGTGTAGGCCGACACATTCTAGATTAATCTTTAATATTTTAGGGAGGACTACCTTTAGACTTGACCCATTACAATTCGCGCTCTCGCACCTTGTGGAGCTTTTATCATACAATACCCAAAAATGTGGGCTTTAAGTCCCAAAATAGTTACACAGGGGATCCGCTACCCAACAAGCCCCCAACACAATCATCATGACTCGTCCCGAGTCACTCGTCGGTGCAATGAGACATGATGCTGAGGCTTCACAGTTCACCATTCCTATGAGTGACACATTTCTCTTCATTGTTCCATCCTTGCTTCTTGCAACACTTCTTCAACCTCCTGTTCCATTGCCCCTACTAATTCGCATAACCAATGATGCTCATTTTGCTCTGCTCGGTTAACAAAATGCAGATCCTCATAGTATTTTAGCTCTAGCTCAGATGCCAAAGCCATGAAATCTTTGTGAAAGTGCAACGAGTTTGTAATCTCTAGTCCCGTATACTTAATATCTGCTGAAGCTTGTGTTGCATTTTTGCAAGAGAGATGTTGTTGTCTCTTCAAGTTTCATCATAGGCATGTAGCCCAGGGTTGTACTTGTCCATGTCCTTCTGTCTTTTATACCCAAATTCACCATCTTGCCCTTATCTTTCATATATACTTACCCGACCATAGGTTTTGAGGCAATATTCAGACCAATCCTTCTATCTATCTGGGAATTGGGGTATGTCTCTTACCACTGGCGTTGAGCTCGGCATGGTGACTTTAGCCATCGGCATTACGCTATCCCAAATGTCCTGCAAAGCATTTAAGTTGGATGGGTCCATATCTATTAGGTAACTCAATAACTTAAGTCTCATAGTGCCATGGTTTGTTCGGTGGATGATTAGTTGTGATTTATAAGCCACCCAATATTCATATTTAACCGTTCCCTCCTGTTCTGGTTCCTTAATGCGATATGGACCGGAGGTCATTTCAAATCCAGTACTAACTTTATGTCTTAAATACCCACCATCCACTGCTTTGTGCCTCAGATTGACCATCTTGTCATGAACAGTGACCTCAATGGTCACTTTCCTACCTTTCTGCGTAGTAGCACACCCTTTATGTGTGACCGCAATTCCTGTAATAAATGCTTCTTACACAGAACCCTGTTTCTGTGCAGCTTTCATGTAGACTTGTTTATAATCCTACACTTTCTTTCAAATGCTTGAGGTGCTAAGACTATACTTCGATCGATTAGTCAGGTAGTCGGCCCATTTGTGTAGAGCTTCAGGTGACTTCCATTTACTTTTCCTGGGAAGGGCTCTCCATTTAGCATGCCGAGCTATATTGTGCCACCATTTGTGACCTCTTTGATAACATATGGTCCCAACCAATGCATTCGGAGCTTTCCAGGGAATTTCTCGAACTTTCTATCATACAGTAATACCAAATCATTGACTTTGAACGTGCAAAACTTGATGTGGCAATCGTGCCAAGTTTTCTCATGTTGTTTTTGTACCTGCTGATGGAATCCTACCAAAAATCATTCTTCCTCTAAGTATTCTAGTTGTGTGAGCCTCTCCTCCAAGGCTTCATAGTTGGTCATGCCTGTCATCATTTCTATCTGCAAACTGGGTACAATGTATTCCGTGCCGTAGACTAACCTGAATGGTGTCTTCCCTATCAATTTTTTGCATGTGGTTTCGTATTCCCATAACACGGCAGGTATGCATAAATCCCTATCAGTTCAATGTGTGTTACATACTTTGGTCAACGCAGTCTCTAGAATCTTGTTGAATGCTTCCACAATCTCGTTCGCTTGCAGATGTTATGGCGTGCTTTGTTGATGATGCACCTGAAATTCTTCAGTAAGTGCGCTAATAGTTTCATTTATGAAATGTGTTCCCTGGTTACTCATTAGAATTTTCAGGCATCAAAACCTCATCAAGGCATTGTCAAATAAAAATTTCACAATTGTAGCAGCCGTGCAATCCTTAACGGGCTTTCGCAGTGATGATATAGCATGCGCCTATCTTCCCTTGAGGGGTGATAGGCCCCACAAAGTCTATGGCCCATTTTATGAATGGTTGTAGCATCATCTGTGGATTGAGTGGCATGTCATCCATTCACAATGATTTCCCAGTCCATTGACATATGTCACAGGCCCGACAATGCGCTTTTGATTCTTGATGTAGGGTTGGCCACCATAGTCCGGCGTGAAGAATATTTTGTGCTATCGCCCATCTCACATAATGTACTCCTACAACCCCCCATGTTTTTCTGTAAGGATCTGCCCTCATTCAAATTCCAGTACATATCTTCATAATATTTCGTCGTTTCCCATTTTGTAGAGTTGCCCCATGATAACAGTAAAATCTGACGTGTGTACCACCAATTATTTCTTCTGCTGAACTGAATATCCCTGCGATGTGGTCCCTGTGGTTAAGCAGTGGATTATATCCTCGAAGTGGTCATCTGCGACATGCATTGCATAGAGTTGTGCATTAGGTAGTCCTTCCTCCAAATTTGTTGGCTCCTCACCATTCTCAATTTGGGACAAGTGATCTGGGCCTGTGTTTAGGTGTCCCAGCTTTACAATGACCTCAAAATCATATTCTTGAAATAGTAGCGACCATCTACAAATGTGCACCCCCATCACAGGCTTGTTCACCAGGTATTGCAACATGGAGTGATCGATATACATTTTAAGGTACCCACTGAGTAGATACTGGTGGTATTTCTGCAGTGTGTATACCATCGCCAACCCCTCACACTCAGTAGTGGAGTAGTTCTTTTCCGGTTTAGACAATCATCGACTTGCGAATGCAATTAGGTGATCAATTCCTTTCGCTCCTTCCTACGTGAGTATAATGCCCAATGCGATACACAATGCATCAACATGTACATGAAACTCAATGTCCCATTTTGGGAAAACAAAAATGGGGGTGGATGCCATCTTTTCCTTGAGAATATCCAGACTTTTCTTACAGTCATCATTCCAAAA
Organism: Pinus tabuliformis; assembly: GCA_031772625.1. Classification (NCBI taxonomy): domain Eukaryota; kingdom Viridiplantae; phylum Streptophyta; class Pinopsida; order Pinales; family Pinaceae; genus Pinus; species Pinus tabuliformis. The sequence goes on along the minus strand of CM062810.1, from coordinate 994,736,730 downwards.
ATATGTAGTGTCCTTTTTCAACAATTGTTCCATTGCTGTCGTGATTTGTGCATAACCCTTAATAAAATTTTGAAAGTAGCCAGTGTGTCCTAAAGTGGTATGGAGTTGTTTGACACTGCACGGTTTGTAGATTGAGTATGACAGCAATCTTCACAGGGTCCACTATCAGGCCTTGTCTGCAGACTACATGGTTGAGAAAGTTGCCAAAAGGGACGAGGAATGTACACTTCTTAAGGTTCAGTGCAATATGGTGTTGTCGACACATATCCAGCATCAATTGTAAGATCGCTACATGTTTCTTGACTAGCGCAAATACAGTCCAATCATCAAAATAAACCTCCAAAAACTTATGAATGAATTCCTTGAATGCGGCCACTACTACACGCAAAAATATCACTGGTGTGTTCTTCAACCCAAAGGGAATAATAGTGTACTGAAAACATCCCCATTCGGTTGTGAAGGTGGTCTTGCTCCTACCTTTCAGTGAAATCTTGATCTGATGGTACCCGAGAACCCATCCGTGAATGAGTACGCTTCTTGTCCACCAAAATTCTCCAGAACTTCATCTATAAAAGGGGCTGGGAACAGGTCGTGAACATGGGCATAATTTAGTTTTTGGAGGTCCAAACAAATTCAAATTTCACCCTTTTTTTTTTTCTCCTGCACTATCATAGGACTCACCCAGTCAGACTCTTCTACAGGTTCAATAATTCTTGCTACAAGCATTTTGTCCAATTTTTCACAGACTTTTTCCTTATACTTCGGATTCAAATGGTAAGGATGTTACTTAACTGGCTTCTCTTTCTTTTTTAGAGTTATCTTCATTATCCCTAAGTCGCTGAGGACTCCTTTTAACTCTGTTATTTTGGATGGGAATAGGTCTTGATATTCGCAAAGTAACTCGACGACCTTATCCACTGTGGAATCATCCCAATATTCCCCAAGGGTTGCGTACCTCAGCTCCTCATCTATACCAATTCTCACTTGTTTTGTTTTCCATGGCATAGTGATGTCGGGGTCCTCGATCTATGGTCCTCTAATTTCATGACTCCCTTCTATTTCTGGAATAATGTTTCGAGGGTCATCATCATCATCCTCCACTTGCATGTTGTAACATTCTAGGGCATGGCTTAACTAATGTGACCATTCTGGTTGAACTATTTCTTCTAGTTTGTGTGGTATTTTGAAGACGGCGACTTTCACAACTTGCAGCACATTTTCAACAGTATCCATCCATTGGTCTTCAAATAAGAACATTAATAAAAACCCTTCGTGCAAGATATCCCATTCACTCATACCATGTCAGAGTTCTGTCTTAGTATACCAGTTTCTTGGGATGACATCCAGGGTATGATAAAATAAGTGTACCCATTCAAGCTAGGGCTCTTTGCCATAGGCTTTGGTCCATTTTACGAGGTGTATACATGGGTTATCTCATCCATCATATTTTTCATTTATTCACAATTCCATATTCCCAAACCTTAGTTGCATCATCCTCCTGCAATCATGCCATTTTTCAAAATTTCCTTCTTATGTTCCCCACCAATGTGCAGGTGTTGCGCGTAGCACCCACTTTAATCCATCAAACCTCTGGTGCTTTGGTACTGCACTCTCAAACTTTCTCAAGAATTCGTCCACCGTTGTCACTCCATCATAAGTTGCTAGATCTCGAGCCTGGGTAGTTATGAAACACAGTGATTTGGTCATCATATTACAATTTAACGTTGTCACTTCATTCATCCGATTGTGCCATCACTCATTTTCTTCATCGGACTCCAGAAGGCAGGATTCTATGTGCTCCCACGGGGTCCTTTCATCTACAGTCAGATTTATCCAATCTTGGTTTCACACAGTTATTTTGTAGATACAATCTAACTCCTCATCACTTCCATCATTGCGTATGGGTTTTGTGTAACGCTCTCCTTCGGCGAGATCCAGCGGAACTATCACACATAGGGACTTTTTCTCGAAAATCATTTTCCGCTTCTTTAGGTTGATGACTCCATTCATATCCATTGCCCAGTCGATTCCTAGTAATGCGGGGTAAGGGTTACTGTCATCTACAATCTCTATTTCCTCAAAATCTGTTTGTGTGCTCGCACTATCGATATCCGTTGTTACTCTTGTCAATCTTCCCATGGGCAAGATCTTTTCTTGGTTTGCCATCCGTAATTGAATAGGAGACCACTGTAGTGTGAGCTTGCCCATGTGTTCCCAAGTCTGATTTGGTAATACGTTCATGTCCAAACCTAGGTCTAAGATTACTTGATCCATCTCGTATTCACCAATTTGCACTGTCAACCACATTTCCCATCTGGTGTGCAAAGCATGCTTCCCTATTTTTCGAACTACGTGTAGCTCCCCTGACCCTGTGCACCTAGCGATTAGCTCTTGTAGTCCTTTAACTACCTTATTGTCACGCGTCAGTTTCATACATGTCTCTAAAAAGGTAGTTAGCGTAGAAGGATCCAGGCCCATCTCTGGTTGATCCCTACTACCTAGAGTAGAGACCTCCGCAAAGCTCTTCTTAGCTTCCATAAACATTTCTTTTGCACAATTCAAGTCAAACTCAGGTTCCTTTGCAAGAGCCTTATGTACCCAAGTATCCCCTTTAGGCTGCTTCCCCTTATCTTCCCTTGTGTTGTGCCACTTCTAAGCATCATGTTTACGTTGGGGTCCTCTTCGCGTGGTTCGAGCCTCATCATTTGGATATTTTGCGTCGAAGTGGGCTACAACACCCCTTTTTCGCACATTTGTGTGATTAGCATTGGACAATCTATCATTTCATGATCAAATTGTTGACAATACAGGCAATACAGTCTCGTCGGGTTGGTACAATCACGAGTGTAGTGCCCAAGTCCTCCGCAATTGTAACAAATTAGCTGTTTGCAGCCCCTCCCAAGCCCCATTCCCCCGCGACCTCGACCTCGCCCTTGGAAGCCACCCTGCACTATTACTGCAACTGGATCAAGGCCTTGTGTTTCTATCTGCATTCAATAAGCTAGTGTTCTATCCATAATTAGTACATAGCTCCAACATGTTCGCTCATCATGAACCACAGATCTACAGAAATTATAGTATTGTTGCTACGAAGTCTGGGTATATTTCTACAACAGGTGACAATTGTCCATTGTGTGCTTCCCTCCCAGTTGACAAATCACACACCAGAGTGCAGTAGGCACACTCGACCCTGCTTGTGCCTCTGGTCTCCACGGCATTGGTCCTCCTCTTGTCAAATAGTTCGCGAATACAGGACAGTTATCCTTATCATGACCCTGGCCTTTACATTTTATACACCACACTTCTTCGTGCACCTCTAGTTAGGGTGACCTATCCTACTTCAAAATATGCATCTCTAAGCATAGGTTTTGTAGTTTCTAATGGATTTGTTGGACTCCCAACCCCGGATCTTGTATCAGTGTTTTGTGCAATCTCATCGCCATTTCCAACACCTCTTCCTAGGTTGATAGCTTCTATTGTGACAGTGTCATCCTCAGGTCTGGTGTCAAAGATGCTAGAAACAACGTGCGGTGTTGTGCATTCATCAGTGTCATATTAGCCTCGCAGATCATAATTTTCAGCCTTTGATCTAGATCCCAGGGGTTTCACCTAGAAGCATCATGATCTCGTTGAATCCAATAATGACTGTGTCTCTGATTTTAGTCAGCTAAATTCTTCGTTCAATGCAATCTAAATTTTTGCTATTCCAGCATTCAGGTGATCATTTGAGTTCTTGATATACCAAGTCAACACGTGATCCTACAACACACTTACCAATGTGGCATTCTTAATGTTATCATCCGTAACCCCATGTTCTTCCCACACTACTCTTACTACAAACCAAAACTGATCTGGGTCTTCGTTTCCTACTCCTCTGAGTACAGGCAACTTGATCGTGCTCACCATGCTAAACTACTGGATTGGTGGAGGCGGAGTGGGTGAAGTTGGAGGTGACGAAGGTGATGGGAGTGGTGGTATTAGCAGAGATGATAGCTGTAGAATGCACTGCCCAATCAAACTGACACCACTCCTCGGAGAAACCCAAGCGCTTCTTCCCACAAGCTCACAGCAATGAAATTAAAGGATTGTTTCCTAACCCTTCGATCCCTTTGAAGATCCTTCCGCTTGGCATTGTTCCACTCATTAATATATGTGCATCACCCATTTTTCACATAAAAACATCTTAATAGAGGTATTCAAAGACTCGATGTACTTACCTTGCGATCCTTTGAGAAAATGTCCTTCTAATTCGTTGTAGCTGACGGTCGTGTCTATCACAAATTCAGTGATAAAACCTCCTATTATCCAATCCAGCCAATGATATATGGCTTGCGCAATCTTATCTTTAGATGTCTCTAGCCTGCACACTAACTCTAGCATCCACACTATTGGCTGATCAGGCTTGCACCTTCACTAGCTGCCTGCTAGCCTCACGATCCAACCATATAGTTTCGAAGAGAATGTCATGAAGAAGACCTCGTGGATTTCTATATATATGAATTTATCCAACCACCTTCTCTTGGATATCTGCGCAGTTTTGTTTTCCTATATTACAAACTCGTGCAGCTTCTAATCCAACCAATCTTCAATTTCTTTCTTCATAGGGTTTTAGCGTTCCGACATCAGACATCCCTTAGGCAGATCCTATTCCCGGCAATGGAACCATTTTTTGGCTTAATGGGGCCTAACCCAGGTTCATAAATGTTTAGCCAAACAAAGCCTGACACTAACGACCCTTTCGGCAATAGTCCGCAGAGTGGAGACTGAAGTCTCACCCAAGGTAGTATGGGAGGGTGTTGGAACGAGGTTTTTGCACCCTAGGGATGTCTCGATGTGGTCTGGGTTTCCACGAAGAGATCCTACATGCTACATTACTTCCACGCAGTTGTATTTTCAAAGAAACTACCTTAGTTAAGTGTGAATGCAATTTACCCTTTTCTGTGCTTAGTATTATTATAGATCTTTTGTTGCTTACAAAGGTACAATTATTTTAGTTATTATTTAACATAAACGGACATGTGCGTAATCATAAATCAGGAACAAATGCATAAACCAGAATCTAGAACATATACACGATATTTCAAAATCAACTTATCTTTATTAATGCCTTTATTTGGTTACAATCCACTTCCTGCCCTATGCACATAGCTGCAGGGGTCCGTGCACATAGTTGCGGACTCTACCAAGCCTTCGCGCACACAGCTATGGAGCCTCTATTTCCTATTACAACCCAAACTTGTACTTACAGACTCAGATCTACTATCACCTTCAAACACCCATATTACTTCTTACCTTACCAAAAAACTACCTTTTTACAGCTAGGGCCTTGCTCTTATTTATACATTCCTATGGTTCAAGGACCATGGGTAGGCCGACACATTCTAGATTAATTTATAATATTTTAGGGTAGACTACCCTTAGAATTGACCCATTACAATTTGCGCTCTGTGCACTTCGCAAAGCTTTTACCATACAATACCCAAAAATGTGGGCTTTAAGTCCCAAAACCATTACGCGGGGGATCCGCTACCCATCACTTGGACGTGGGTGTGTTGGCCCGCAGCATAGCAATGTGCAACATGTTGTTGTGTTGCAGGAAGGCATGTCCATGGATGGGCGCACCTACCCATAGGTCAGTGACTGTGGGTGGGCGTGCTTGGTCGTGGGTGTGCCTGCCTAGGAAAAACATTATGTTGCAAGCTAGTTTGTCGCAAGTTAGGACTCCAACAACTGCTCTCTCCCACCCATAGGCTCGGTGCTTGTGGCTAGGTGTGCCTTGCCGTAGGCATGCTCACTCTAGGAAAAAAGGCTCCTCTAGCCTACTAGGGTCAATTCTTGTAACCGGTGCATGGAAAACCTAGGGGCTGATTCCCAAAATCAGCCCCGACAAGCGAGGTGGTTGATTCCCAGAATTGGACCCAGCAAACGAGGGGACCGATTCCTTGAATCAACCCCCGATAATCGAGTAGGGCGATTCTAGGAATTGGCTCCCTGGCCTACCAAGGGGTTAGTTTGTAGAATCACCCCCAGTAAGCCAAGGTACTGATACCTGGAATCAGCCCAGGGTAGGCCAGGGGGCCGTTTTGCCCTGGTCAGGCATGCCCACAACCAAGCAGACCCGCCCATAGGCACATGCATGACACTAAGGAACAGGGGCCCTCTACCTGCCAGAGGGTCAATTTTGAGAATTGAACCCTTGACATGCAAGGAGTTGATTCTTAGAGTCGGCCCCTTGGAAGGGAAGGGACAGATTCTCAGAATCAACCCCTAGCCTGCCAAGGGATAGGGGACAAATGTAAAAATAAAATAAAATAAAATCTGAGTGGATTTTTTTGTTCCCTATATCAACCTAACATCCAACTTTTTATGGGGGTTGATGTTCATGTTTCTGGTCTTTTTTCATTTTAAAATTTTGTTTCATTTTTTTTGTTTACTTAAGCTATATATATATCTATATATATATATATATATATATATATATATATATATATATATATATATATATATATATATATTTTTTGCAGGAAAATGGCATTAAGGAATCTTTTTTTGAATATTTCTGGACAAAAGACTACTAAAACTATAGGTCGATGCTAAAAAAATATTGCTAAATGAACCTGACCTGAGCTAATAACTACAAATCTAGCAAGTGCCTCTAAGGATAAGAAGTTGATTTCTTATTGGAAGAAATCACAAGAAGAGAGGCATATAGAACTTATATGGTTTGTGGAAGATAGAGAAGGTGAACAACATATGCAAATATATCTATATTCTGATATCCCTAATGATAGTGGAAGTTATGAGGTGTTGGAAAAGTACTAGACATGTGGTTGATACCAGATACTGAAGTTTTTTATGTACTTACAAAACCACCCATGTCACATGACAAGATTAGATATCAGTTTGCATTGTCAATGTATGACACGACAAATGATTCTTCAAAGATGTGTAAAAAAATCATAAACGACATTTCATGAGATATAGTAAGTATTTTTATTTATATTTATGTGTTTTGCATTATGGTAAATGTATCGTTATATCTTTTATAACTTATTTTCTATTAACATGTGATATTTTGTTTGATAGAATTTTATTGAAAATATTTCAATTATGTTGGGAGGAATTTATTTTTTACAGCAACATATTATGAGTGTCATCAGTAGTTGCTACTTAGGGCCAAAATAAGATATGACAAACAAGCAAAAAAAGTAATTCATGTGATACAAGACTACATCCAATGGATCAACAAAGAATGCCTATAGTGGATAAATCTAGCAAAGCTAGACATGTTGCTTTTGAAGATGGGGATGTTGAAACTAAAGATGAAGAATATGTTTCCATTATTGAGGATGAGATTAGAAATGATGTTAGAAAGGAGAAGAGACATAAAATACCAAAAGAAAAATTTCCCAAGGAGAAAAGAGGAGGAAGAAATTAAAAGTTGATAATTCTCAAAATTTAATGGTCAGTACTGAATATCCTAGTGAAAATTCAAAAGGAAGCAAGGAAACCATGACACTAGGAGTTTATTTACAAGATGGAATTATTCAAACAAAACAAAATTCCATTCGGCATCACTTGATAAAGATAAACTTAATTGAGGGTGGTCATACATTTCATTATAATGTCAACCAAATATAAAATCCATGTGAAGGAAAATTGAAATATCAAATTAGAAAGCCACAGCACCATGTTCACAACTTGAAGACATTGATGAGGTACAATCCATATGCTCATATGGTTGATTATGTGATTCTTGTTGATCCAGTTCAAGTTCCCAACAAAGAATTTGATAAGTCAAAATGTTTTGAATACAAATATTATGTGCTTGGGGGGAACCATTCCATAAAATCTCAAAAGCAATTGATGAAGGAATATCCCAATAACCCATGTTTTGAAACAATGAAATGTATCATTTATGTTGGTTTATCAAATATAGAAGCTAAGTATTGCTATGGGATCATAATAGAGATAATGAGTATAGGATGTCTATGAATTTCATCCAAAGGGTTATATTTATTCATAATGAACTTTAAGTAAAATATGGTGGATATAAGACAAAGCTTATTTTAGCATTTCGTAAGGAATCTTGTATGGAAATAGGCTATCAAATTGAGGAAAAAATCAATTCAAAATGAAGCAAAGTAAATTTTGATATATTCAAAGGTATGGATAAAATTTTCCAGCTGGCATTTAGAACTGGAGAGATATGGGAATTGATTAATTATATTGTTAGCATGTGAACATTAGTATTAAAACCAGAAGATTAAAAAGTCTAAACCATTTATATGTAGCAGTAGTAAATCAGGACCTGAAATGAAGTTTCTTCTAGAAGATATGACTATCACACCTTGGAGAGCATTACAAGGAGTGAAGGATGAAAAACTTGTCAAAACAATCTTATCTCATGTGAAGTCAGGGGAATTATCATTGGAAAAAATGTGTGAGGAATTTCGAAAGTAAGTTTGTTGAACTTTTTTTGCTTATTTCTAGATTATAATTTTCTTTTAAATATAACATATTGTTGTTGGTAGTATTTCTTATACATATTTTTAGATTATACTTTATCTATTCAAACACAAGGTTTACATGAAAATACAAGAGCAAATGGTTAAATTGTTGAATGAATATAGTTGGGATGATGTTTTACGCAACTACTAAAATTCAAGTTCTACATCAACACTAAAATATATTTATCTTGCATTTAAAAAGGTATGTTGATTTATACATTAATTTTTATTCATCTGGATACTATATATATATATATATATATATAAAAGAAGAAGAACGATGAAAATGGAGCACCAGATAGTTTCAGAAGCTTTATTGAAAAAATTAAAATGGAAAATATGAGAAATCAACATCTTAGTAATGTTGAACTTGATCCTCATATTATTAATTTGATTTGGAATGGTCTTGAGACTATTCAATATCAAATAATACAATGTTATTGTGAAGACATTGCTAAACTCATACCTAAAATGGATTATTCCCTAGTTATTGCAGATATTCCCCATGGTTTAAATATTCCAAACATTGAATATGATAGTGACCCTTACACTTATCAAGCTCTTAGTAAAATGGATGCGGATTTGTAAAAGTCACAACATCACCATTATGTATATTTGTGACATTTCCTTCAGACACACAATTTGCAATGTTATTCACGAGCTTCAAGGGGAAAGAAAACTCAAGGATGCAACTTACATGGTAAGACAATGAAATTGTATTTTTTATTAATGTTAAGAAATTCATTTATGTACAAGTTAATTGAACTTTTACTATTTCATGTTACAGGAAAAATTCAAATCTTATTAACCATGGATCAACCAATGATAAGTGATTGTGAGTTCATCCACATTGAAAGTTGGACAAAATATGATAGCTATAAGCCTATGCTTCTTAATCGGGTTCATGGAAAGAATCATAGCCAAGTACTGGTTTATGATGTTGTTGTAAAAACACTAACATATGAATATAAAGAAGAAAAAGGAGAGATATTTAGCATTTATCAAAAACCACAATCATTGATTAAATATCTTATAGACTTATGCTCAAATGAAGGATATTGGGTTCTAGATTTATTCTTAGGCTCAAGAAAGTTTTATTATATAAAATTTAATTTCAATAACTTCTTAATTTATATATGATTATACTAATTTACTTAATTAATTCTTTTGTGCTCGATAATTATTTACAACACTAGCATGTTGTCTACAAAAAGGAAGAAATTGCATTGCCATTGAAAAAGACCCGGTATGTTAGGTCCCTATACTACTAGTGTAACCCTTAATTGGTATTAGTAAAACCCCCTTATTATATTGTTGTGCCCATGTAGTCCTCGTATTGTTATTATTGTTATGTTGGGTCTGATTATATTATGACCCCTTAGACTCCTATATATAGAAAGGAGGTCTTGTCATTTGTATCATCTAAGAATTGTTAATTTGCGTAATGTGTAGGAGGTTTACCCCTCGAAGAGGTTGAAGGCGTTGATATTTATTTTCTATCTTTTTTTGAGCCAGTTTCATAACATTTGGTATCAGAGCTTTGGATTCTAGGGTTTCACTGCTCTAAACAGGTCATCATGGAATTTTCGCTATAACTTTTTCTCTATGAAATTTCAGAAGCTAAAAAACAAACCCATTTGAGTTGAAGTCATTCTTCACCTTGAATCCAAATTAGATCTTCTATCACTATATTTTCAGAGTTATGATCTAAGGAAGTTAGGGTTTTTGAAAACTCCAAAATTTCATCTCAAATAGGTGAACATGGAATTCTCGCTATAATTGTTTTTTTGTGAAGGTTCAAACTTTGAAATTAAAATCGATTTGAGCCACAATGTGGGTGAAGCTCGGGTCCAAATTTTAGATCTTGTTTCGCTATATTTTTGGAGATATAGTCAAAGAAATTTAGGGTTTTTGTAGGCTCCCAAATTACATCCTTGATAAGTGGCCTTGGGAAAATCCTCATAACTTTCTTTCTGAGCATCAGATTGAAATTTCGTAAGAAGTTGCAGAACGAGGATGGGTTGTAGTTTTCTGCGTATTGGTTTCAGGTCCTAAGGTTGAAACATTGACACGCGGTACTTTGTACAAGTTTGCTCTACTGAACAAGTCTATAATTAGGTCATTGCGAGAGATTGGACATAACTCTTTCTTCCAGAATCCAATTATGATCAGAATTATGAGGTTAGAAAGAGGACTCAGAATGTTACTATAGGGAGCAATTTTAGAACTTGGAGATCTGAAATTACAAAGTTACAGTCGTGTCAAGATCGAGCTCCTAAAATCAAGAATAGGCGATATGAGGAAGTTTGATGGCAAGGATCCGATTAATTGGATACTACAGATGGAGCAATATTTTGATCTACATGAGGTGCAATTGTTACAAAAGGTACATATTGCATCTTCATATTTAGAACCAGATCAATTTTTATGGTATAAAGGGCTTTGTTCTCATAAACCACTTGTTATGTGGTCAATTTTCATGAAGGAAATCATAGCACATTATGAGGATACAAAGAGAAACACCTTCTTTAGCCAATTGATAAATCTCAAAAAAAAGTGCTCAATGGTAGAGCACATTGAGGACTTTCAAAAATTGAATATAAGGGAAAATTATATTCCAAAGAAGAAAAGGATTAATGTCTCCATAAGGACTTTAAAGCATAACATTCAACATGAGGTTTGTCTTTGGGAAACTGATTCATTGGAGAGGGAATTCAGGTTGGCAAGAAAAGTGGAAAGAAAAATTATGGAAACAAGGAAATCTACCCCTCATGACTATAAAGATGGAAGTGTTGTTTCTCCTAGCCTTCCATAACCTACAAGGTTGACACCACAATAATTGGAAGAAAAAAGAGCAAAAGGGATTTGTTACAATTGTGATAACAAATACACTAAAGGTCATAAGTGTGTTGAGAAGAAATTATTTTACATAGATTATGAAGAGGATGAAGAAAAGCATCAAGAAACATCAAAAGAAGAGGATATACACCAAGAACCAACCCCAGAGAAAGAAGAAATGAATCCAACCATATCTTGTAAAGCATTGGCAAGAATTACCACTTCTCAAACTCTCAAGATAGAAGGACATATCAAGAAGAAAAAGGTTCAAGAAGTGAAAGATCACATCAAGAAAGAAAAAATGATTCCAACCATATCTTGTAATGCATTGGCTAGAATTACCACTCCTCAAACTATCAATATAGAAAGACATATCAACAAAAAAAACGTTCAAGAAGTGAAAGATCACATCAAACATCAAGAAATGAATCCAACCACATCTTGTAATGCATTGGAAGAAATTGCCACTCCTCAAACTCTCAAGATAGAAGGGCGTGTTAAGAAGAAAAAGGTTCGAGCAATGAAATATCAAATCGAGCATCAACAACAAATTCTCCAACTTTTAAAGGATAATGCCACTTTGGTACAGAATCAAATGAAACAAGAGGCAGATCAACATCGCGGTGAAAGAAGTTTTGATGTATGCGATTGGGTATTTTTACGACTACATCTCAAGCAAGCTATTTATGAGAAGGAAATGTTGGCAATACTACATGCACTTAAGAAATGGTGACCTCACATAATGGGAAGACACTTCAAGGTAAAAATGGATCATGATTGTCTCAAATACTTTTTAGGACAAATATTATCTTTAGAAGAATAGAAAAATGGGTCACAAATATGTTGGGTTATGACTTTGAAATCATCTACAAAAAAGGGAAGAAAAATGTTGTTGCAGATGCACTCTCAAGAAAGGATGAAGATGCAGAAACATTGTTTTTTGTTATTTCTATTATCCAACCAAATTGGATAAATGAGACAAGGGATGAATGGAAGAAGCACAAAGAATTGTGTCCACTCATTCAAGAGTTGCAGAAGATCCCTATTCAAACCTAGAGCAGTCACAGAAACAAGAACCCGACGGCTATGAAATCGATCAATTTCAGATTATCTCATCAAGTGGAAGAACTTACCTGCTCAATATTCCACATGGGAGGACAAAAATTTTATACAGACATTGAAAACTACTCAAGCATTGAGGACAACACTTATTGAATGAGAGGGGCATGTTAGGTCCCTATACTACTACTGTAACCCCTTATTGTTATTAGTAAAACCCCCTTATTATATTGGTTTGCCCATGTAGTCCCCATATTTTTATTATTGTGTCCCATAGAATCTCACTATTGTTATTATTGTGCCCTTACATTATTATTGTTATGTCAGCTCTGATTATATTATGACCCCTTAGACTCCTACATATAGAGAGGAGGTCTTGTCATTTGTAACATCTAAGAATTGTTTATTTGTGTAATGTATAGGAGGTTTCCCCCTCAAAGAGGCTGAATTCTAAGGTGTTGATCTTTCTTTTCTATATTTTTGTGAGTTGGTTTCATAACATAGTACAATGCAAATTTATTCAACAAAGAATTATTGCTCTTCAATTTCTTCCAGATGCAATGCAAGAAATTGGGTGGAGGAAGGATTTTAATGAATCACATGAGGAAAAAAATGAAAAGGAACCTCAACCACCATAATATGGAATGATTAGAATAGAAAGCATTGGGAGACTCACAGACATCAAAGATCCATCTGAAAAGGAAAATGAGAAAACTAAGGCAGAAAATATTGTGGAAGAAGAAAATGATGAAACTCTAGAAGATCAAGAGTATGGATTACATGATATTATTGATTAAATTTAAGTTATTCTTGGAAATGAAGCTCATTTTTTGTAACTATTAACTAATTATACTTGTAATTTTTTGACTTTGACATTTGATGAGAAGAATAATTATTCAGTTAATGTTGTTATATGTTAATATTTCTGTTATGTGATTTTGGCTTTAATTTTTATGTCAATCATTAATTTTTGAAAACAACTTTGATTATTATTATTTTATGACATGAAATTCATAAAAAAACTATTATTTAATGATTTTTTGTTAATTTTTTTCCTATAAAAATTGTGATTTTGAAATGTCATTTTTAGCAAAAAAAAAAAGTCAAAAAAGTCAAAAAATGTGTATTTTTATGCCAATTGTTAAAAATTATTATTTTTTTAGAGACAATTATTTGATGTGCATTGAAAAATTAAGTAACGATATATGTAGAATATCGAAACTTCAAAATATTGACCTTTTGTTTTTTAACTATGTAAAAAGATAAAAATCCCACTACAGATATATCTATATATATATATATATATATATATATATATATATATATATATATATATATATAGAAGAAGACTACTTAAAGAATTGTTCAATTTAGAAAATAATTATTCACATTTACACATTAGAATTTAAAGTAAAAAAAGAAGTCTTCACATTCAACACTTTTTAAAATCAACTTGAAAATCACTAACATTCTAAAAATAATGTACATAAAGAAATTTAACGTGTTAAAACTATGCTATATATATATATATATATATATATATATATATATATATATATATATATATATATATATTCTGAATCAACACTTTTCAAAATCAGTTGATTTTTTCCTACCTCAAAAAAATGGGTAATTGTATCAGTTCCCATTTCAAAGTTTAAGTTGTTTGTAACCATCTGCACAACATAATGCAAAATATACTCACATTCATTTTTAAAGAATAAAATTCAACACATACCAGAGTATGAGAAATCAACTACTTTAATTGAGATGGTACCAAAAGTTGTTGAATGATGAAGGAACATTGTGTACCAACAATTTCTTGGAACCAAATTTCAATGGAGTTCACATATTCTTTGTCTTTTGATTCATTAGTAACTGGTAGTGTCCCCTCCTTTGTCTTATCATGCCAGTATTCCCAGAACTTCTGATTGTTTTCTTGAGTGTAGGATATATCTTGTGATAGACATGTCAATAATTCTTCAATCTCTATTTCCAATGGCTCTTCCTCCTCATCAAGTTTGATCCATGATTCTTCAATTTCATCATTAGATTGACAAAGATATTAAAAGTAATTTTCTCAACCTTTTTGAATGAATGTCTCATGGGTATAATGTTCCTTTATCACATATAAAAATATGGATTTTCTCTTGACTTCTGCCAAGATTTGTTCCTCCTAGGAAGCAAATATGTTAGATCATACCAATATCTGAGAAAGCCCCTAGAGTGCATATCTTGTCAAGAATTTTATCATTCTTCTTCTCATAGTTGGAAGATCCTATTAACACATCGATTAACATATAGATGGGGTTCGTACAACACCAAAAAAACTTAAAAACACATTTGCAGGAAAGAAAACAAGCTAGGTCTATATGCTATTTGGCAATACCATCCAGTATGCTTCAACAAGCAAGAGAATTACACTAAAAAATCATTTGCAGGAAAAAATAAGGTTTGTGAGCTCTTTGGTGATATCATCCAGTATGCTTCATCAAGCAAGAGAATCACACTAAAAATTCATTTGCAGGAAACAAATAGGCTTGTGAGCTCTTTGGAAATACTACCCAGTATGCTTCAGCAAGTAAGAGAATCACACTAAAAATTCATATGTAGGAAAGGAAACAAAACAGTCTTGTGAGCTCTCTAGAAATAGCATCGAGTATGCTTCAACAAGTAAGAGAATCATATTAATTAAAAACTCATTTGAAAAAAATGGAAAGAGCATAACATATCACCAAGGTCATATCCCTCAAGCACCTCCCTGATAATGGTGCCAAAATGTTCGGTGTAGTATATGGTGTATTAATGGACCAACATTTAATTTCAGTCCAAAGTCCATGGACTTCAAGACATGACACTGGAAATTCCAAAGAAGGACTTCAGCAACCTCCAAAATAAAACCATAGTTTGTGTAGAAACTGCTCACACCTTTGGATTCCATCACTAGTCAATTCCTGCACTCAAAATATCTGTTAGAAGCAAAACCATAAATGATGTAAACATTGATCCTACATTTCTGTCAACAATTGTAAACAAGCCCTAGTTATTGGAAAGTTGAAAAGTAAACCCCGATTAGGAGCAAATCCTAAATGTTTGGAAATCAAGAAGCAAACCTTAACTAATAATTAACTCCAAACATGTCCATTAACCAAGAAAATGTAAATATTATATAAACCTTAAGCAATCCAAGCTCTACTAATGCCAAATAGGACTCTTAAATCAAAATGAAACTTTTTTCAAGTTCCTACTCTAAATCCTTTTTCCTATCAATTCTATGTGCAAGCAAAAGAATTAATGTCACTCCACTCTGTCTGTAAACAAGAAACTAAGAGTATGACACAAATATACCTTCAAATAATATCAAGTAATCAGGTGCATCAATTGTAAAATCAACTAAGGCTACATAAATAGAATCAATATCACTCAAGAAAATTGTCATCTCAAACCCTAAAACACACTTTGACAATTGATCCCTTCAATCCAAACCTGAGAAACTAAAATCTACATTGACCATACTCTTGCAAAAGAAATTCCAAAAGAAAATATCATATATTGAACTAATGGATCCAATAAGACCATATGTGATATTTCCTTCCCGCAAAAACTATTCCTGCATTCATTGTGCATCAACCATCACAAGTACATGATCTCTTAAATGTGGATAATGTTCAAATACTCAAATGCATAATAAAATCAGTAATCATGATAAAAAATGAATATGAATGATAAAATCAAATAGACATACATTGTTATCAACTCAATGGAAGAAGCAACACTCTTTCCTATAATTTTCTTGAATACAAATTCCAAGTTACTTTCCACGATGACTAGGGTTGTTAATGTTGTATGCGACTAAAGGTTGGATAAGTGTAAAGCAGATCTCAAAAGAATTTACCTTACTCCTTGTTATAATTTATAAACCCTAAACCAAGAAATAGAGTTTCTCATCTCACACATATATTTCTAAGGTATTGAAGCAACCAATATCACAACAAAATAACCCAACCTTTTTCTACATACAAAACATGGTATTCTTACAGCATATTCATTCTTTGGATCACATAGTTTAAATAGGTGCAAGTATGAAAAGAATATAACTATTTTTAACATAAATCATTCAGATCTGAGTACTCAATTAAACATAATTCAAAGTGAAATTCAATATAAAGAAAACAAATATAAAACTTGGCATCCACAAATTTGTCAAACTAGCCAAAGAATCTCACTTAGTAACACACCTTTGCAAGAATAAAATATACACCAACTTAGGAGATCTGCAAACCACACATGAAATAAACAACCAGGGGGATGTTGAGTTAGTCTAATGGGACCTACCAATCCACCTCTCACCCTTTTTAAATCATAAATTAAACTATAGAGCTGCAATGATCATCAAGTGCACAAGAAATAAAAGAGGAACCTCGTGTTAAAAGTTTTTTCTTAAAAAAATCAATTTTTTACATCCCAAGCCATATGATCAAGCTTCAGACCATAAATATGTGGCTACACTAACATCTAAATTTACACAGGCCATCGCTAAGACTTTTATAAAATTTACAAGTTGAATTTTAGCTCTAACATCCATTTTTCCTAATTTTGGAAAATTATATGTTTTTAACAAATTGGCGTCAAAGATATTTTCATATATTCCTTAACATGGTGAATTTTGGAAACACATTTTGAGGAAAACTAAATTTTCATGTTTTCATAAAAAAACCTCTCTTGGAATTTTCTCGTTCATCTACATTGCCTCAGAAAGCATGCGTAAAGTTGAATGTTTGGATACTTTTGTAATTTCGAGTTTGACCTGATTTTTTAGAAATACACCTCAAAGACCCCTTCGGATCTACCAAACTATGATTGATTTTAGAAAACCATTTGAGGCTTATTAAAATTTCTATACTTGGAGAAAACTCTAGGTTCCATAATTCTCAAATTCGTCTTCATATTTATGGAAATCAAGGTGAATGTCGGTAGTTTGAAAACTGTCAAATTTTGGGCTGAATTATCAATTATTATCTAAAACTTTATATGTATGACCTGGGTGCATTTTGACTAATGTGTAGGTGTTCAAACAACATTTTTAACAAAATCCTCTCACATATTTTCCCAAAAATGTGTCGATGTATGAAAGCCCCGAATTGGTTGCTCTTTGGTGCAAGAATGTTTCTCTTTTGTGCAAGAATATGTCAATGAAAGATAAGTGCACCTCTAACTTTCAAAAAGGTTCCAGAATAGTTCTGAACAGATTTCATATAAAATTTTCCTCCATGGAAAACTTACATGATTGAGTGGTCCCCATATACTTCCATTTTGGTGGAGGATCTCTATGGAGTGCAGGACCTACATTAACAAAATTAATGAACATTAATCCTAAGAAATACATATAACGAAGGCATAAAATGAAAACCAAATATAAATCTCTGCTATGGCATCAAAATAATGTATAAGTGTAAGATAATGGTTGATAAACTAGCAAAACAAGGGAATAAGTGAGGCATCAAATGGACAAAAAGATGCATTAGATACAACAATTTTGGGGTCTAACAGTGTGCATTTCAGGATGGCTAAGTGGAGCCAAGTTGCTTAGGTTAGAAGATTTTAGAATATGGCTAAGTGTGGTATCAATGAGGTCAAAGTGGGAAAGGGCAAAAGCTGGAAATGATCACACACTTAGAACAAGCGATGACACAACATCTATCACTTGAAACACATGAACAACATAATCCCCTCAATGCGAAGATAATGTGACAACCTCCCCCAAGTGCGACACTTAAGGTACACTTTGTGACAATTGTAGCGACACTTGTGTGACAATGCATGAAACTTTGGGAATGAGTGTAAAACATGTCTATATGATAAATATGAATCATTTTCACTAAATTTATCCCTTTAAATGAACCCTAAATATGATTATGTGATATATGAAAATTCCCATTATAAAAGACTACATTTGCGACGGTAGGAGAAAAGTTCACATCACACTTACAAAATGTGAACAAAATTGAAAGTGTCACATTCTAGAGTGAATATAACATGAAAATGATACCTATTAAAGTGAAAACAAGAAAATAATAGTCATAAACATGAAAGCGCCACTTGCGAGAGCGAAGGTGTGCAAAATCAATAGTTAGAAAAATTCACCCAAATATAAGTACGACAGCAACCAAAAGTGAGAATTTGTCAATTAAAAGTGCACATTGACAATCAAAACAGGTTGAACATTTCCTAGGAACTGTCTTGATGGACTGCGTTAGGCCTATTCAATCTCTTGTAAATAAATACGCTCATAAACTTGTTGCGGTGGGTTGAACATGTGTATGCAAGTGACTTTGGCACTCAGAAACTGAAAAGAAGATTTGGATACATATCATAGCATTCATTGATCATGAAGAAACAATGGAATATAAAATTGTTAGATCCTCACTAGGTTCCAAAAATCACATGAAGGAAATATTTTGGAGTGTGTTGATTGCAACATCAATAAGGCATGAATTATGAGTAGAGGTAGTGGATACTGCATGTTACATATTTAAAAAATCACCTTCATTAGCATTGGAGAATAAAACTCCACACGATGTATAGATTGGTAAGGAACCCTCTCTCTAAAATCTTAAGGTATTTGGTTATGATGCATATGTACAAGTTCCAAAGGAGAAAAAAACCCAAGTTGGATAGTAAATCTGAAAGGTGCATATTTATTGGTTATAAACATGTTTTAAAAGGTTACAATCTTTGGAACATAGAAACAACGATGGTTGTGTATAGTCGATATGTGGTATTTATAGAAGTGAAGGATTTCATAAAACAGGAAGTCATACCAAAGGAAAAGGAACCATAGAAGATAGAGTTTGATCTGAAGAATGAGGATTTAGACTCCACAATTGTTACAGGAAAATTTTACTAGAGAAAGTTGATTACTTTTAACCTAGTAGATCAAAGAATGATCTACACAGATTTGTGTGTTTTCATGAAAAAATATCAAAGAGTCAAACCCCAATCCTTTGTTATGCAAAAAAGTACATTCAACACTTCCACATGATAAGATGAAGATCATAACCTGAAATATGGTACCTCACATATTAGTGAAGTCTCTTGAGTCTGATACAAAATAATTATGCTTACACTTGAATATCTTATTCCACCAGCAATAAAATAAGACCCTACACACAACACCACCAAACAAGAAAAAAATGGCCTTTTTGATGAGGGCTTGTCAACTTAAAACTAACATATGAAAGCATAAAGCATATTAAGAACATAGATATATAAAATTAACATGTATCTATTAGTCCAAAATGAAATTACAACAAATGCATACCTTCCAGCAAAGGAGATCCTCTCCTCAAGCTTGTAGTATGGTCTCCTCTCCCAATGCAACAGAGCTCTCACGCTATAGTGTGAATGCTAGATCTAACCCACTTTCCTCTTGGTGAGATTATATAAGGCTAATTCCATCCTTTAGGATAATTTATCTAGACACCTAGGGGCTTGAGAAGTTAGGAAACTTCTACAATAATGGACCCCTAGCCAACTCATACACAAGTGGGTCAAGTTGACCTCCTTGGGAATGGAAAACTCTAGAAACCTTTTTCATAATTATGGGATTTTCTCAAATTTCTCACACTATTACGAAATGGATAATTAAGTACTAAAAAAATAACTAAATTTTGCATATAAATGACCATTTTTCAGTCAGTCACAAATAGTGGCTAATCTATAGTAACTTATAACACGACAAAATTTTAGTCATATTTAGTTTAGCTATTAATTGGTCATCTCAATTTTATCATCTAGTAGTATATTTAGTCATAAATTTTATCATTAATTTAGTAATCTATTTACTCATTAATTGCCACAATTAATGCATAAATATAGAACAAAATATACTATTACTATAGATTAATATATCATCAAAAAATACTAACACAAATTTTCTAAGGAAAGGTTTGAAAATGGAATTCATCAAACCTTGAAATGTAGAAGGTGCATTGGTAAGGCCAAAAGGCATGACCAAAAACTCATAATGACCCTCATGGGTTCCAAATGCTGTTTTCGGAATGTCTTCAGTCTTCATTCTGATTTGATGATATCCTGAACGAAGATCCAACTTGGTGAAGTAAATTGATCCATGCAATTAATCCAGTAACCCATCAATGGCAGGAACTGGAAACTTATCTTTAATAGTGAGCTTGTTGAGCTCCCTATAATCCGGACACATGCGCCACGATACATCCTTCTTTTGCACCAACACTACTGAAGCAGAGGAAGAACTTTGACTAGGTTGAATTATACCAGCCTCTAGAATTTCTGCAACCATACGTTCAATTTCACTCTTTTGGGCATAGGGATATCTGTACGGCCTGATGTTTGGAGGAACACTTCCTGAATCAGATGAATAGCATGATCACGATCATGAATAGGTGGGAGGCCTTTCGGAGTCTCAAATACCTTGGAATGATTGTCCAAGACTTTTTGGAGATCGGGAGAAATAGATGATTTCAATGTGCAAACATCTAGTGAACATAATTGTGCAATTACACCTCTTTGTTCCTTTTTTAGAAGCTTTGTCATACTGTTAGAGCTGATTATCTTTCCCAGTTTCCCTATAATACCCCTTAATTCAACTTCCTTTCCTTCTGCAGAAATTTTCATGAAACGTTCTTGAAAATTAAAAGCTATTGTACCCAAGGATTGTAGCCATTGGACTCCTAGTACAACATCAGCACCTCCCATTGGAATGGAAAGCATTGGGATAGTCAATACATATTCTTCCATAGATAGCTTGATATTATGGCACTTTCTAGAGAAATTTATTGTTCCTCCATTTGCAATCATCACTTGACACTCTGGTGCTAGATATAGGAAGCATTCAATTCTTTTGCTACCTTACAATGAATAAAATTGTGGGTATTTCCTGAATCAATCAACACTATTACCTTTTTCTTCTTGATTTGTCCTTCTATCTTGATGGTTTGAGGAGTGGTAATTCCCGCCGATGCATTACAAGATATGGTCGGATTCATTTCTTCTTTATCTAGGCTTTGTTCCTGGAGTATATCCTCTTCTTTTGACCTTTCTTGCTCCTTTTCTTCTTCCTCTTCACAATCTATGTAAAATAATTTCTTCTCAACACACTTATGACCTTTAGTGCATTTGCTATCACAACAATAACAAAGCCCTTTTGTTCTTTTTTCTTCCAATTGTTGTGGTGTCAACCTTATAGTTTGTGGAAGACTAGGGGCGTTGATCAGAGTGTGCAGTGGAAGCGTGGTGGGCCCATAACCCACAGGTCCTAGGATCGAAACTTGGCTCTGATACCAGATGTTATGAAACCAGCTCACAAAAAGATAGAAAAGATAGATCAACGCCTTAGAATTCAGCCTCTTTGAGGGGGAAACCTCCTTTACATTACACAAATGAATGATTCCTTCATGATTCAAATGACAAAACCTCCTTTCTATATATAGAAGTCTAAGGAGTCACAATATAACCCAACCGACCTAACAATAATAATATAAAACCACAAAAATAACAATAGATGGATTCTATGGGGCACAATAATAACAATATGGGGACAATAGGGGCACAACAATATTAATAAGGGATACAACTAAAATAGTAATGGGGTAATCACTAGTATTGTAGGGACCTAACAAATACCCTCATCAATCAAATTGCACACTTCGATAATTAAATTTTCCATCTCAAAAGAGGAGAGGGTATATTTAGTCTTTTTGCATGGATAGACATAATTTCTTTCTTCCCATAATTGCATTCAACAGTTAATTCTTTTCTTGTTTTATTTTTCTTACTTTCATTGGAATTTCACATTGTAGGATTGTTCCTTGTGATATATGATTTCCTTAATGAGGACGAGAGGATTTCATTGCACCAATGTTGGAGTGGATGTAGTCCTCCACGTGAAGCTCTAAATCTCGAGAAATTGATCCCATTACTTCTCACTAGCCAACGAGAGGCTCGATACATAGATGTCAAAGCGATATAATTTTAAACTTCAACATCATCTGGTGACTCTACTAGGGAGTGATTTATTCCACTCCCTTTGATTTTTCATTTCACTTTTCTTTAATTGTGTCATGGTTTCCATTAATAGTTTCTTGTCTTTTGGTTACATGCCAACCAATTCTTCCTCTAACCCTGTTAAAATTATTTATCATCATGGAATTTTTCTTGTGAAGAAGACAAAAACCCATACACTTGGCTTACACCTTCATTGTTAAAGCTCACACATCTAGTTAGGTCTCTACCTCACAAGTTTAAACAATTTTTTCCCCTTTTTCATGGTGATAGAGTTGTTGTCATGAATGAGCACTTTCACACATTCACTAATGTGTTTCTTATCCTCGAAGTCAATGAGAATAATAGTTCCATTATTTTGTTTCAAACTCCCTCCAAGGACATATTACTTCCATGTTCATTGATTTGTCGAATGAATTCTTTTGTACCTAGCATGAGTTCACTTATTTGTTTACTTCAACATTCAGAAAGATATAATATCTCTATGATCACCTTAATAATTTCAACTAGTTGTGCATGAAAAAATATGAAAGCATTTATGCTTTTAATCTTAGATTCATTAAGTTTTACAATCTTATTCCTACATTTGTGCAACCTACAAATTTGGCTTCATGTCTCCATTACTATTATCTTCTACCTTCTCTTTATCAATGGTAGTTGGAGGGAAAAAATGTTCAATGCCTTGATGAAGCCTTGATCATTTGCTTAGATTATAAAGAACAAACATATAGAATAGGATTTTCTCTTGACCTTGATAATGCACATTTTGATCCTTCGTATTTAATTCTTACCATTCAAATCTACAAGAACACATGTGTTATCTTAAGCATCGACTTTTGAATCATTATTTACCTGAGTCCTCAATTGAACCTCTGATTTGAAACTTGACTATGACTCATTCACCATCTATGATCAAGAGCATGGATGTAGTGATGATCATGATCACATCATGGTGCTTTATGACCACCGTATTTTCCCTTATCTACATGCTTTCACATTTGAGGATGATCGAATTCAACCTCAATATTATTATTTCCCTTTGACCTCTCATGCATGTGCATGTGATGATGTTCATCCCCATATGGATTTTGATCTTCTCTACCATGTAAATGATGTTATCAACGATAATTGAAATGATGAAAGGTAGAGTCTCGATTATGGTAAATTATTTATTGATATGTATGATGAATCATACTTTAATTAACTCAAGAAAGAAGTGTTTAATTTTGACCTTAAAGATGTTTCATCAATTTAGTTGGTTGAATATGAAGTGTATAAATTTGAAACACCTAATGCATGCATGGCTTCTTTTTTTACGATGTGAAGAATCTTCGTAATGGCGTAGATGTATTTCTTGATATGACCCTTTGTCATAATGTCATAGCTATATTTCTTGATGTGAGCCTTGTTCATAATGTTATAGATGTATTTTTTGATGATGTGCATGAATCTTTTTATGTTTCGAGTGTGGTATGGAAGGTCATATGAGATGGAGAAAAATACTTTTGGCGCGTCAAACCTTGATTGTCGCTACATACACTTGTTGGTTTCTAAGACGACCATCTCTTCTTGATTGTCATCCACCAAGCCATGAATCTTAACAATAAGGCTCAAGACTATTTTCTCTATGTTGAGTTTCACCAATGTGAACATAAGTATGTCTTGTAATTTTAATTTTGCATATAAATAAAACCAATTTTAAATTGTTAATAAAATTATAGCAATATTTAATAACACACAAAAAAAAAAAAAATTGCTTTCATTTTTCTTTCCATGTTTTTGATGCTTTATTTCATTTTTAGTCAACATCACTTTTCATCTTTATTTTCCTTTTATGTTATGGTTATCGCTTATGATTTTCAATTTTTGTTTTTTCCCTAATAAGTTTAGTCACGCATTTTAACCTTTAGTGCCTTTTATTTTATCTTTTCTTTATGTTTTCAATCATTGATAAGTTTTGTTTCCTTTCTTTTAACTTGGTTTGTCATCACGAAGTTGAGTGTACCCCAGTATAATTTAAATGAATCAATGGTAAGAAAGAGAACATGTTTATGAATTTACTATAACTGACATACTAGCATTTTTTATGAGTACAAGAAAATGAGAAAATGTTAAATACCTCTCGCGCTCATACTCACGGGGCTCCCTAATCTGACTGATTTTTTTATGTGGACTCTCCTACTTGAAAGTGATTCTTGTCATGCTTATGGATTTATTTTCCTTCTCTTTGTTCCCTTCACTCTAAATGTACTAGCTACCCATATGTAGATCCTTGAAGAGTTGTCTTCATTTATATTCCTTTGATCTTGTTTGTGATATTTTTTTTTCTTAATCAACTAGCTTCTTGTTCCTTACTGAACTTTCCAAATGTTAATCTTCCTGATTCTTTTGCTTCCACGCCACTGTAAGTGATGCACTTGGTTGGTTGGAAATTTGTTGACATAGTCTACATCAAAAAATTTTGTTCTATATCAACTAAAATCTTTCACCTCAAGCATACAAATTTTGCACTTCAACCTTGTAATCCACACCTCCACATCCTAGAGTACTTTCACACCTATGGATCCCAGTTATGTTAGTATAAATATGGCATGGTATATCCTACAAGTTTTAGTTTTATGTGATTGAAGGAAAAAGGGGCTCCTTCATTTTCTCCAAATAAATGGAGACCACTTGCCTTTCTCTCACTCAACTAGAAAAGAATGTCTTTCTCTCACTCAACTAGAAAAGTGACCACTTCACTTTCTCTCACTCAACTAGAAAAGGGACCACTTCACTTTCTCTCACTCAACTCTCGAATATTTTTATTTGTATAATTATAAACTCCATTATTATCAAATTCCTACAAGTTTTAGTTTTATGTGAAGGAAGGAAAAAGGGGTTCCTTCTTTTTCTCCAAAGAAACGGAGACCACTCATCTTTCTCTCACTCAACTAGAAAAAGAGACCACTTTCCTTTCTCTCACTCAACTAGAAAAAGAGACCACTTGTCTTTCTCTCACTCAACTAGAAAAAGAGACCTCTTGTCTTTTTCTCACTCAACTCCCTAAAATTTTTATTGTTATAATTACAAACTTCATTATTATCAAAGTCCTACAAGTTTTAGTTTTATGTGATGGATGGAAAAAGTGGCTGCTTCATTTTCTCCAAATAAATGGAGACCACTTGTCCTTCTTTCACTCAACTAGAAAAAGAGACCACGTGTATTTCCCTCACTCATCTCTTGAATATTTCTCAAATATTCTTAGTGTTATAATTATAAAATACTTCTCTTTCTCTCACTCAACTTTCGAATATTTTTAGTGTTATAATTATAAAATCCATTATTATAGAAGTTTTAGTGTTACAAGTATAAACTCCATTATTATAAAAGTTGTCTTTCTCTCACTCAACTCTCGAATATTTCTTAAATATTTTTAGAGTTATAATTATAAATTCCATCTTTCATAATGCAGCTAGGATAAGAAGAAACCAAAATAAAATAGACAACATAAAAGATAATGAAGGCAAAGAAGTTAGAGGTCAAGAGGAAATAAATAAGGAAGCTTACAAATACTATTAAAATATATTATCATCCCCAACATCAAAAAACGAGTATGAAGTATATCTTCAACATATACCGAGGAAAATCAGTGAAGTAGAAAAGAATGAACTCACAAGAACAGTTAAAGAAAATGAAGTACTAGATGTTGTTTGGGATTTGCATCTGGATAAGGCTCCTAGCCCAGATGGGTTCCCTATTTCCTTATATATAAAAAAACTCGACCATTATGAAAAAAAAATTGATAAGAATGATAGGAAATGTTTTTGGGAAATACAAGGTTGGAGGATTCACAAACTCTTCCTTCCTAGCTCTTGTTCCAAAAGAGTCAAATGCTAACTCCTTTAGTAGATTCAAGCATATTTCTTTGTGTAACTCCTCCTACAAAATCACAAGAAAAATCTTGGCAAAAAAAATAAAAGTATTGCTTCCATAAATAATATCACAAAACCAAGAAGGATTTGTCCCGAAACGAAAAATTCTAGACAACATTCTAATAGTGCAGGAAGCATTTCACTCTAGCCTAATGAAAAAATAAAAAGAAAGATTGTCAAGCTTGACATGGCTAATGAATTTGATAGGGTCAACCTGGGTTTTCTCACAGCTGTCCTACAAAGATTCAGTTTCTCAAAAAAGTCAATAGATATAATAAAAGCCTATATTGTGGGTCCATCGATTGCACCATTGATCAATGGAAGACCAAGTGAATATTTTTAGAGTTCAAGGGGGCTATGAAAAGGTTATCCTCTCCCTCCCTTCTTATACATTATAATGGTGGACTCCTTGAGAAGAAGTCTTGAGAAATGCAGACAAGATAGGGCTATCACAGGATTCTCAATCTCTCATGAAGTAAAAAGTATAAACCACTCCCTATTTGTATATGACACTTTGATTATGGGAGGGGCCTCCTCCATAATGGAAAGAAGAATAAAAAAGGTACTAAACAGTTTTTTGGAAGCCTCGGGGGGGCTTCTAACTAATCAAAACTGAAGAATCTATGGATGCATCACTCCATCTCGTACTCTCCAAAAAATACCAGAAATTATGAAAATTCCATTGCAAGAGAAGTGGAGCCACTTCCAATATCTTGGACTCCTAATCTAAAAAGAAAATATGAAGGCTGATAAATGGAATAATTAAATTGAGAAAATGAAACAGAAAGTGCAGAACTGGGGCATGATCTGGCTCAATATGGCAGGAAGGGTGGTATTAATAGAGGCCCTACTCACAACTCTCCCAATCTATCAGTATGTTGCAATACTAGCCCCAGAAAGTATACACAAACAAATTGAGCTAGTAATCAGGGGTTTCCTATGGAAAGGAGGTAAAGTGGAGACAAAGAAGCATAGCCTTGTGAAATGGGATGAAGTAATTTAGCCCTATGAGAAAGGTGGGTTGGAAATAAGACTACAAGGAATAATGAACTTGACTCTAGGAGAAAAAATGACATGGAGACTTATAACAGGAGAGAGCAGCTGGTGGAAGAAAATCCTAGAAGCAAAATACATGAACCATAATAGAATCCTCTTATTGAGAAAAGGTTATCCAATCAGGCCCTGCTCCCAAGTATGGAATCTAATTAAAAAAGTTGTTTCCCACTGTTCTGTAAAAATTTAGTTAGTATTTAATTTTAGTTTTATTATTTAATTTTTAGGTTAATTAGATGAAAGGGCACAATCATAAGATCATGCCCTTTCCCCGAAGGGTTCCCATGGCGATATATAAGCCAGGAACCCCAATGTAAACAATCATCATCTGTCAATTTACTATTAATAAACAGATATATATATATATATATATATATATATATATATATATATATATATATATATATATATTTCTACGTATCAGAAGTTTTCCACTTCATCTGGTATTAGAGCAAACAATCTCCTCACCTGGCAATCACCAGTCTTCATCGTCACTGTGTCATTCGTCATATCCCTGTTCTGCTACCACCTTATCCGCTTACACTACCCATGTTTACGATATCCATAATTCCGCTGCCACCGCAGTTAACCCTGCATAGTATTAAGTGTCACCTCTCGGAGGTGGGCTACCATGCCACAACCCCGTCTGGCCCTTCCAATCATCATGTCACTGCATCCGTCCATCCGTTCTTTGATTTCCGCTATCCCTTCTGTGCATTGTTCGTGCTTCCACTGTCCCCTGTCATTACACAATGTCCATTTTACTACTGTCTGACTTACCATCATATGTTTGCCATTGACCATGTCTGCGGTAATATTCCCTAATTTTTTGAACCATCAAAAAGTCCATCAATCAACGTGATTGTTCTGGTTAATTGTATATAATATATATATATATATATTATATATTATTAATTTATATATATAACATTAATTTATATATATAAGTTAAATATATTATATAACTTAATCTAAAATAAGTTATATACATAACATTAATTTAATTAATTAACTTTTAATTAAAAAAATAATAATAATAATTTAAGCTGGAAGATAAATACACGCCCCCACATACTCACTCAATGTCAACAATGACAATGGCAGACTTCCAAAAAAACTTGGTTGACGTAGAGCATAAGATAAATAACAACCACGATGAGGTCAATAAAAGATTAGATGATTTCCAGATCAAACTTAAGGAGCAGGTTGACAATATATAAAATCTTCAAGATACGATAAATCGAATAGAAATAAAGATGGAAAATCACTGTGTCCAAACAGAAGTAGATCTCAGAGAGTCCTTAACATTGCTGAAACTTCTGTGTAAAAAGATGAATTGTACACCCCCACAACTACTACAAGAAAATCAAGAAAATCAAGAGCAAAACTCATCAGATTCAACGAAGTCAACAAACTCTCATGAAAAAGCGAAATACCCAAAAAAATCAGCGACACCCCACCAAGAAGTGAGTAACGCAACTCTTACAAACAAGCAACTCTGGGATACCTTTACTAATCAACACCTCTTTTTCGCTCAACCATTAGCGACATACCAGTGAAGGGAAAAATTCAAGATGCCTAAATTCGACGGAAACGAAGAAAACAATGTTGCATGGATAAATAAAGCAGAAGAATACTTTGAGATATATGACATCAATGATGATGATGAAAATCTCAGGCACACATCCATGAAAATGGAAGGGGAAGCATATAATTGGTATATGTGGTGGAAAAAGACAACACGCGTCATTAGTTGGAGAAAATTTAAGGATGCATTCTTTAAAAGATTCCAAGGTGTAAAGGAAGAAGAGTTCTTTTCAAAACTCATCAAATTACGACAAAAAGGAAGTGTGGACGACTACACTCAAGAATGGGAGACCTTAGTAACATGAGTACCTGGGTTATCAGAATCTCATCTAATTTAGACATATGTCTCGGGACTCAAAACCCATTTACAAGTACAACTTGAGATGCATGACATTACATCAATAGAAGTAGCAAGACGAAAAGCAAAAATAGCCGAAAAGAAATTCGAACCAATATTTTGGTCAAAAGCGGAAAAACATATTCAAGACGAAGAATACCCCATTATGTGGACTCAAGTAATACGAGATATGTTCCACCACATCGTCATGAAGATGAAAAACCTAATGTGGAAATGCAAAGGATAAAAGAGGGTAAATGCAAATGCTGTGGTAAGAAGTGGGACCCCAAACATAGATGTGCTAAAGGAAGAGAACCAAAGAACCTATATAATTGTGAAGCAACCAATGATTCAAACAATGAAGATTTTGACATAGAAGAAATAGAAGATGCCCAAAATTCTCACCAGAATTAGATGATAGAAGTATTCCGCAAGTGTCACTATCAGCTATGACAGGTATATCACAACCTCAGACCTTAGAGTTAAAAGGACACATAAAGAATAACAACGTAGTGGTTCTCATCGACTCTGGGAGCACACACAATTTTTTAGATGCAACCGTGGCAAAGAGACCCAATATTTTTTCATTTCCCTTACCAAACATGAAAGTGATGGTAGCTAACGGTAAGAAGATTGAAAAGGTGGGGAAATGCCATAAGGTCAAACTGCATATTCAAGACTTTAATTTAGAGTCTCCATTCTTCACGGTACCATTAAGAGTAGATGTAGTCTTAGATGTCCAATGGCTGCGAACTTTAGGTACCTATGTCGCCATCCATCAAGTACAATTCACAAAATTCAAATGGGAGAGGTCAGAAGTACAAATTACATGGATTCCAAGCACCAGAGAATCAAATTGTATCATCATCTCAAATGATGAAGATGAGTCGAAAAAGTGCACCTGCTTATGTAGTACAATGTCACCAATTAGAAATGTTATCTACAAATATGACCAGTGAAGAGTCATGAAAGATACAAGTTCTAATTCAGAAGCATGAAAAAGTATTTCAAGACCGACCTATGAAAATGCCGCCTAATAGGGAAATTGAGCATACAATAGAAGTCAAGGAAGGGGAAAACCCCGTCAACATCAATCCATATCGATATCCACATCACCAAGAAATGGAAATTGAGAGATTAATCTGAGACCTTTTAAAGTGTGGTACCTTGATCATCTTGGAATATCTGATCAAGTGGAAAGACTTACCCAAAGAAGACGCTTCTTGGGAGAATGAATCATTTTTTCAACAACATCCATCGTTACATATGCTTTGAGGACAAAGCATTCTTTGGAGAGGAAGGCAATGTTATGTAAAAATTTAGTTAGTATTTAATTTTAAGTTTATTATCTAATTTTTAGGTTAATTAGATGAAAGGGCACGATCATAATATCATCCCCTTTCCCCAAAGGGTACCCATGGCAATATATAAGCCAGGAACCCCAATGTAAACAATCATCATCTGTCAATTAATTAATTATATATATATATATATATATATATATATATATATATATATATATATATATATAGATATATATATATATATATATAGATATATATATATATATATATATATATATATATATATATATATATATATATATATATATATATATATATATATATATATATATATATATATATATATTTCTGCGTATTAGAAGTTTTCCACTTCACCCTCATCAAAGAAAACTCTTCTAAGATACATGGTAATCGTAAATCCATAAAAATATGGAAGGATAGAATAATGGGAATTCAAGACATAGCCTGCCAAGAAAATATTCAAGATCTAAGAATATGGATGTAAACAAAAGGAATCACTACACTAGATGATATATCTCTTTAGAGAGATGGAGAATGGAGAGATTGGAGGATCCCCATCCTCCCTCGTGGCATTGTCTCTCAGTGGAAGTCCCTAATATCATATCTTAAGGGGGTTGCTCTGCTAATTATAGATTCAAAAGATTTCCTTTGTTGGGATCCCGATGGAGGATATTTTTCAATCAAATCAGGATATGCCACTTTACATCAATAAAAAAATCAAGATTGGGGATACTGGAGGGTGGCATGGAAAATTGAAACACTATCAAAAATAAAAGTTTTCATGTGGACACTGCTCAAACGAAAAATATTGACCACTGAGAATCTTAAAAAGAAAGGATATGGAGGCCCATCATGTTATGCTATGTGTAAAGGAAGTGAAGAAAATATCCAACATCTTGTCGCGGAATGCCCGTTTGCCAGGGACTACTGGAAAGGGCTTGTTAGTCCCTTGGAGGTTAGCATCTAACATTCGCTACCTTATCATGAAATTATATCATCCTATGGAAAAAGATATCCATATTCCTTCGAAAATAAAGAAACAGTAAAAATATATTGGCTGAGTTTTCCCTCATTTATGTGTTGGAAAATTTGGATAGCAAGAAATCAGAAGATCTTTAATGATTGCACTCCAAATACCAGAATAGTCCTGGCCAAAACCTGGAGCATTTCATCTGAGTTCATCAACTCTAAAGGATTTAAAGCAATAGATGTCCAACAACTATAGCATGAGGAAAGAGTCTGGACTGGATTCGCCATGAGCAATCAACAAAAAACACACATCAACAAATATCCTAATAATATGTAGAATTGGAAAACAAGAATGAAACAAGAGTTCAGAATGTGGACGAAAATTTAAATAGGCCCTGCTTACTGTTTGATGGTGCTTCAAAGTCCAACCCAGGCAAGGCTGGAGTGGGTGGTGTACGTTTTGACCCAGGAGGGAAAAATCCTATTCCTTTTGAATGGGGATTAGGAGAACTATCCAACAATAGGGCAGAAGAATATGGCCTCCTGTTGGGAATGAAAATACTAGGGAAACACAGTATGAATAATCCGGTCATAATGGGGGACTCTTCAATAATAATCCATTCGATGGTGGAAAAAAAAGCCCCAAGAACAAGGCCCTGATACAAACAACAAAGAGGGTGGAAAAAAACTTCTTGTTTCTAGGTGAAGTCACCTTCAAGCATATTCTTAGAGAAAATAATCGTACCACCAACATGCAAGTGAATCTGGTTGTCAACCGTCCTATGGGAGAATCTAGAATTGATAATGTGATTTCTCAGAAACCAATCCCATAGGAACTCTTGCCACAATGTGAAGAGAATAGAAATCAAAGAGGGAACATCAAGGTGGGCAACAGTCACTTCGGTTCGAATGAGTAGATATCATAAGATTGGGAAATCAATGGAAATCCTCAAGAATAGACAGGACCATCAATCTTCAACTAACAAGTGGCTAGAAGCTACTCAAGCTTCCCATGAAATGAATATGTTCTCTTCTCTGAGGAGGCAAGCTACGCAGCTATATATTCTCCCCCTCCATTTGTCCTAGTTTAACTATGCCATCTTCGCCCTCCCCCTCCTTCCCCTCAATCTCAGTCGTAATAATATATTTTCAAGTAATCGTAGTTGCGCCCCTTTAGGGATTGAGTTGCTCTAATCTCACCTTGCATTATTACTTCGTGCAGCTCTGGAGGTTATTTTCCCATTCCATTTGCCTTCTTGCTGCTCTAGTGTCCACTACCTACGCGCAGGTCTAGAGGCATCTACAATATTCTTGCCTTCACGCAACTCTGGTTCCCCCACCACCGTGCAGCTCCTGTTGCCTCTGCCTCCACATAGTTCATGTTCCCCCTCCACTACACATATTTGGTGGCCCTCTCCACCCAGTTTCTACTGCTTTCGTGCAACTCTTACCTCTTATGCATTCGGTGCCCGGTCTCACTTCCAGCAATTGTGGGTCTTTGCAGGACTGTTTAGTGACTGCTTTTGTCTCTTCTCTCTATTTCCTATTCTCCCATCTCTAATCTACTAGATTGATCACCCTCTCCCTCCAGGAAATATGGACCGAAATCTGCTTGCAAATGTACCAAAGTATGAAAAATGCGTAGTTTTTCAAGCAAACAAATTCATGATTTAGCAAGTCAGAGAAATGGTCAAAGACTACAAATATGAAGCAAAATATGAGAATTGCTTTCTCAAGAGACAAATAGAAGAACAGACGAAAGAAATGTTTGCGCTAAAACACAAATGTAGGCATTTGGAGGAAACTATCAGTTAACTGAAGAGATTACTTATTATTCAGATCAGAGAAAAAACTAAGGTTCAAATCAATAAGAATTAGCCTCAACCCCATCAGGAACCCTCAGTCAACAAAAAGTAACTGTAATTGCCTCATTCATTTCAGTACTGTTAAGTTTTCCTGCTACTAGATCTTTATGTTCTATAGGTGTAAATTGTTGTTGAATCAGCTTGTAAGTATTTATAAGGATAGTGTAATTAGTAATCTCAGAAACAAAAGTGGAGGAGATTGGAAGGTAAGGGCTATTGGTCCTTTTTTTCTCTTCCAGGATTCCCTCTCCCATTTTGGCTTGATGTAATGGGAGCATGTCTCCCTCCTTTTCTCTTTTTTGGAATAGAAAACTAGTAATTGACTTTGTTAAAAAAAAAAACTATAAACTCCATTATTATAAAAGTCCAACTAGTCCAACTAGAGAAGAACCGCTTGTCTTTCTCTCACCCAACCCTTGAAAAGAGACCACTTGTTTTTCTCTCACTCAACTCTCGATTATTATAAAAGTTTTAGTGTTATAATTATAAACTCCAACTAGTCCAACTAGAGAAGAGACCACTTATCTTTCTCTCACTCAACTCTTGAAAAGAGACCACTTGTATTTCTCTCACTCAACTCTTGAATATCCATTTGTCTTTCTCTCACTCAACTCTTGAAAAGAGACCACTTGTCTTTCTCTCACTCAACTCTCGATTATTATAAAACATTTAGTGTTATAGTTATAAACTCCCACTCCAACTAGAGAAGAGACCGCTTGTCTTTCACTCACTCAACTCTTGAAAAGAGACCACTTGTCTCTCACTCAACTCTTGAATATCGACTTCTCTTTTTTGAGAGTTGATCTCACTCAACTCTTGAAAAGAGACCACTTGTCTTTTTCTCACTCAACTCTAGGTGAAATATTACTTGTCTTTCTCTCACTCAACTCTCGAAAAGAGACCACTTGTCTTTCTCTCACTCAACTCTTGAATATCCACTTGTCTTTTTTGAGAGTTGATCTCACTCAACTCTCGAAAAGAGACCGCTTGTATCTCACTAAACTCTTGAATATCCACCTATTTTTTTCGAGAGTTGATCTCACTCAACTCTCGAAAAGAGACCACTTGTCTTTTTCTCACTAAACTCTAGAGGAAAGACCACTTGTGTTTCTCTCACTCAACTCTCGAATATACACTTGTATTTTTCTCACTCAACTCTAATATTTTTAGTGTTATAATTATAAACTCCATTATTATCAAAGTCTAGTGTGCATCATGCATTCATAACCAAAAGGTCATTGTGATCGTCTAATGAGATGGGTAGGTGAAGTAGTATATGTATAATGTATTAAACCTCCCTACAACACATGTGAGATATATGGCATTTTAATTTTAATTTTTTAAATTATACATATTATGCATCTAACTACTATTCAAAGCAAAGTTCTTCCAAGAATATCAAATGCATTCCTATTTGGTTTTCTACAATGTTGGGCTCCAATGTCTAACGAAATATATAGTTGGCAGAAATGATCGATGTCTTTCCATGCTTTCTGCATTTCGAGAGGCTACTAAAGACTACACTGCACCACGAGAGAAAAAATTTGTACATGACGGCTAAAAAAAATTATACCTTTATTTTATTTCTCGTTACATGTATACCTCTTTCAATTAGCATGGGAGAATGCTAACTTTCCTACTCAATATTAGT
This sequence comes from Pinus tabuliformis, assembly GCA_031772625.1. NCBI lineage: Eukaryota > Viridiplantae > Streptophyta > Pinopsida > Pinales > Pinaceae > Pinus > Pinus tabuliformis. The sequence continues at coordinate 994,701,581 of CM062810.1, read as the reverse complement.
TTGATAATATCACATATCTTTGTTTTGAACAAGTGGCGAAGGGAATGTTTGCGGCAGGATATTCTTTTACAATGGTGAAATTTATTGTCAATGAAGAGTATTATATTAACTTCGTGAGAGCTAAGGATTAAGACGAGATATAATCCTTTCTTATATATGGTTTAGTTGTACATAATGGTAAATCGAGAATATGTTGTTTTATCTCCATAGTTGACGTTGGCGATTCAAATTTTTATATTTCATCCTCTTTTAACAAGGTGTACCTTGTTTATAGTAAAATAAGTGTACTGTGTGGGGAAATATGTCAAATGAAGAAAACAAAGCATCTAAATTCGACGTCAAATCCACTAATTGGGTTCATTATCTCTCAAATGTTGATATCCTTGGAATGGTCAAATACATGTTGAGGGTGATGGATCATCATCATGCTACAATATTCAACACAATATTTCCTTTTAAAATTTCATTAGCAATTTGATCATTTATTCCTTATTTACAATACTTTATGGATGGGAGAAATAAAATAGATAATTGTTGTGACAAAAATGACAATCATGTTCTCACAGTAGAGGAAATGCCTAAAATCCCACGTCTTTGCACTAGAGGACATGATGAGCACAAAGCTCAAAGCATAGGTGACCTAGACTAGACACCATGGCTTAAAAGAGCATGGATGTTAAGCCCACTCAGGGAAATACTATGAAGTTCGAAGTAAAATGGAAGGAATATGGTGCTTGGTATGAATGTGAGGTCCCATTGGGTTCTACTAATGCATCATGCATAATCTCTCCATGTTCATTATGCAAGTTTCAAAGGTGATGACAATGGTGTTATAGTATAAAAGGATGAAACCTTTGCATGCCTTTGTGGGCACTCTAGAGAACTCTCAAATTTTGAATACCTTGATGTGAAAGAGGAGAGGACATTATTTATTTACCAAAAACTCAGTCAGGTAGGTATTGGAAAACATTAATTCCAACCAGCCGATATTCCACATTAATTAAGTTAGGTAGGAGGGTTGTCTTGCATCTTCTGGAGACTTCAGATAGCTTTTAGAAGAAACCACTATCACCGACAATCCATAATCGAGAAGCTTCATCACGATGTATAAAATCGTTCTCTGGCAATGTGAATTCCAAGTGTGTTGTTCTATCTACGTTCTTTGATTTGGTATCAAAGAGAGGTTAAGCTTCAAGAGTGTGGGCCTTTGTTCTCTCTAAGCGATCAGAGTCTAAGATCATTGAGGGTCTGTTGTAAAGTGTCTGTGTGCCACACATTAAGCTTTGGTGGAGAGCGTATTAGTCTGAGGTTGGGTGTTGAGTGTGCTGTTGTAAAGTGTCTGTGTGCCACACATTAAGCTTTGGTGGAGAGCGTATTAGTCTGAGGTTGGGTGTTGAGTGTGCTGTGTGCAGCGAGTTTGGGAGAAATAATTGTGCAGTCTTGATGTGCAGATAGTGTGGGAAATTGTTGACGGAAGAGATTTATTAGGGCTGTGTGTGAGTCCTTTTCATTGTAAGTGGTGCTACAAGGAAAATATTTCTGGTGCTAGTAGAAGAGGGCACGTTGGCCAAAGGGGGAGGTTTTTGTTCCACTAAGTCTTCAGAAAACAAATCTTGAACAGTTTTTGTTGATCACAGTCCATTTCAGTTTGAAAGATTAAAGAAGCCTTCGCTGGTATAGGTTGTGCATAAGGGTAAAACCACACTGAATCTTTTTATAAATTGGTTGCACAATATTTAATCCAAAAAATATGTTATACCTGTGATAAATTTGGTATTTTGAAAAAGACAAAAAATGACGTTTTTCATTTGGTTTTAATTTGGAAGATCCAATTTTCTAAAAGTGGGATATTTTGGAAGTGGGATATTTTACAAACCGGATTCATTTACAGGTAAAAAGATTTTTTATGAACCTCAACCCATTTATTGTTAACACAACTCCATAAGTTCAAACTAAGTGTGGTATTTGTTATGAGTTCCTAAATTTATGGAAATTACCAACTAAGTAAAAAGTAAGTTGTGGTTGTCAAATAATTATGTGGCTGTCATTTTTTAATTGGAATTTTGAATATTTTAAAGAATAGGAGTTTGGTAGCCATGATAGTTGTGGAGTGGTGAAATAAGGGTTTTTTTACATGATTTTTGAGTTGTGAAGCTTAATATAACTTTATGAATTATGTTTGAGGAATTATATTTGTGATTAAGGAGTCATTAAAGTTATTGGTATTTAGTGATTGGAGGACTCATAAGATTAGTATCATGACTAATGTATTGGCAAAATCTTATTTATATGAATCTAATAATCTAGATGGTGAAAATTATGAAAATTGGAAGTTTAAGATGCAGACTTTGATGGAAGGCTACAATATATGGAAAATTGTGTCTAGAGCTGAAGTCAAGCTAGTGTCCCCTTAAGCCACAAATCTTGCAATTCAATATTGGGAGCAATAGGAAAACAAAGTGAAGGTGCTTTTGCAAATGTCTATTAAGGACAACATTATTCCACACATTAGAGATTGAAAACATCCAAGGAGACATGGGACTCTCTCAAAAGCTTGTATGAGACGATTACTACAAATCGAATATTGTATTTAAATGGTAAGCTTATTTCAATTAAGATGAAATAAAATGAAAGTGTCAGTAATTTTATTTTTAGAATTAAGGATCTAAAGGATAAATTAGGTGACATTGGTGAAACAATATCTAGTACAGAGTTGTTTACTGTGACGTTAAATGGATGCTTGATGAATATCAAATGTTTATCATTGGTCTTTCAGTTAGAGAGAAGGCTCTTATGTTTGATGAGTTGGGGTATACTTATGCGGGAAGAAGAGTGGAGAAGAAGTCTTAAATAGAAATCTCCACATTCATATTTAGCATTAATGGCTAAAGGGAAGTAGTCCTTCAAAGGCAAACAATGGGATAAAAATAAAGGAAAAAGGACACAAGTAAAATCATTTCAAGGTACACCTTTACCAATGACAAATGCAAAATCAAGTAGAGATGATGGGTGCTATTACTCTAGAAAACCTAGTCATTTTGCTAAGAATTGCATAAAAATAAAGTTAGATCAATTTAAACAAAGAAGGCATTCAGGGAATTATGTTGATAGAGATGAAGAAATTAGTCATGACATTAGAAATCTTAAATTGTTTGTGTCCAATGTTGCTTTATCAATAGAAATTGATGATGATAATGCTTGGTTTATAGATTCTGGTGCATCAATCCACATGTCATGCAAAGGAGATTGGTTTGATACTTATCATGAAGTTAATAATGGTGCACACATATATTTAGGAGATAAAATATCACATGAAATTAAAAGATATGGTAATATAAGTGTTATGATGCCTAATGGACAAGAAAAAAAAATCCAAAATATGGTGTATGTTCTAGGATTAAAGAACTTAATTTCAGTCTCTACTATTACAAATCAACATCTAAAAGTTAAATTTGTGAAATCACATTATTTGGTTAAGGATGTGTTGGACAACTACAAGGTCGTTGTGAAAGGAATAAGAGTTGGAGGATTATACAAGTTGGATGTAATGAAGAATGGGCATCAACAGCCATGTCAAATGTAGGGCTTTGGCATCAAAGATATGAACACTAAAATCATAATGACCTAATGTTACTACAAAATAAATTGATGGTAGAAGGCCTTCCAAATATTAAGGGTGAACACTTTGAATGTGAAGGTTGTGCACTAGGAAAACAACATAGGGAAGAATTTTATGTGCATGAAAATAGAAGAAAATGTGAAATACATGAACTAGTGCATATCAATGTATGTGGTCCAATGCAAACTAAGTCACTTGGTGGAGCATATTACTTTCTTATATTTATTGATGATAGCACTAAATACCCCTGGGTGTACTTTATAAGGAATAAAATTGATGTGTTTGAATACTTTAAAAAATTCAAGAGTATGGTTGAAAAGAAAACAGGAAAGAGCATTAAAATTCTTCAATCAGATAAAGGTGGTAAGTACACTTCAGGAGCTTTGGTCAAATACTGCAAGCAAAATGGAATTATGCAACAATTTACAGTACCACATACACTTAAGAAAATAGAGTAGCTGAGAGAAAGAATAGAACATTAGTTGAATGTGCTCATAGTATGTTAAAAAATAAAGGACTTTCTAATAGATTTTGGGTTGAAGCCATTAATATAGTTCTATACCTCAAAAATAAAAGCCCTAGAAAGTATCTTGAGCACAAAACACCATTTGAAGCATTTTATGGTTTTAAATCTAAAGTTAGTCATTGAAGGATATTTGGATGCAAGTTCTTTGCTCATATTCCTAAAGAGGATAGAAGAAAATTAAATTCCAAAGCCATCAAATGCATTTTTATTGTATATTGTACTGCTCAAAAAGCATATAAAATGTACGATCCAAGTAATCACAAGGTATTTGCTGTTAGAAAATTATATATTACAGAGCAATGGAACACATAAAATATTGCAAAAATATAAACACAGAAAACGCATAAAACAAGAGAGACACAGATATACATGGTTCACCCAATTTGGGCTATGTCCACAGAGAAACAACCAGTCCTTCCTTTTATATTATCCAGAAAACTGAAGAGATACAACCTACAATAAATCCATTGTAACACCCTCTTCTCTCTCAATCTCCTCTCTCTTCCTCACTCAGAATACAGACCTACATAGACGCAATACAATTCCCTCATATATAATGAGGGGTTACCTTCTAAGGAAAAAAAACCCTAAATTAAACATAACTTATACCGTCAGATCATCCGCCTAATGAATGGCCCAGATTGACTAGAAATTACTAGACTTTTACAAGGCAATTTTTCATCTATTTTTAGCTTCGGGGGCACTGCCCATGAACCCCCACCGGGGGATTGCTGGACCACAGACCCCCGTGGGGGGGACAAGTCCCCCTCACACCCCCCCACGTGGAGGGGTGTATAGTCTTCCTGGGTTATACATACGGCTGAAACCTTTGAATACAAAAGATAATCAGGCTCCACACCCAACAAACTCCCACTTGGAGACTGATTATAACAACTTCACAGCTACTTCATTTGCTAGACAATGACTCCACTTTGGACCTAGTTGTTTCTCATCTTCTTCATCATACTTGAAGATGAATTGAAACTGAGCAAAATCTCAGTTTCTCCCTGGTTACAACTTTTGTTAACATATCTGCAAGATTCTCACTAGTGTGTATCTTTTCCAGCTTCAACTGTCCGTCTTCCAATGCTCACTATATGAAATGGTACTTGAGTTGTATATGTTTAGCTTTGGAATGAAATGCAAAGTTCTTTGCAAGATGTATGGCGCTCTAGCTGTCACTATATAACCTGACCAACTCCTGCTTCTTACCCAATTCATCCAGAGACATTTGTAACCAAATCATTTCTTTACTAGCCTCTGTAGCAGCAACATACTCTGCTTCTATTGTTGAAAGTGTAACAACACTTTGGATTTTAGAAACTTAGCTGATAACTATTCCACCTACAGTAAATACATATCCTGTAGTGCTCCTCCTGTTATCTTTGTCACCTGCCATATCTGCATCAACATATCCCTATAGAGCAATGTTTGAACCACTAAAGCATAATGCTTGGTTTGTGGTACCTCTCAAATACTTGAGAAACCACTTCACCACCATCCAATGTTCTTTTCCTGGATTTTTCATGTACCCACTTACAACTCCCACTGCATGTGCAATATCAAGCCTTGTGCAGACCATTGCATACATTAAGCTTCCAACTGCTGATGCATATGGAACTTTAGACATATGAGCCATTCTTCCTGAGTCTTGGGACACGCCTCCTTACTTCATTTGAAATGGCTAGCCAAAGGTATACTAACTAGTTTTGCATTCTGCATATTAAACCTTTTCAACACCTTTTCTGTATACTCACTTTGATACAATGTTAATTTGCGATTCTTCTTGTCTCTAGTTATTCTCATACCAAGGATTTGTTTTGCAGCACCCAAATCCTTCATTGAAAATGAGTTTTCCAATTTCCTTTTGACCACATTTATTTCTTGCATGTTAGAACCTACAACAAGCATGTCATCTACATACAATAACAATATAATATAGCTTCCATCATTTTTCCTTTTGAGATAAACACAATGATCCGAGTGACACCTAGTATAACCTTGTTCATACATAAACCTATCAAATTTTAGATACCACTGCCTCGGAGTCTAGTTTTATCCATACAAGCTCTTCTTCAACCTACACACTAGTTTCTCCTTCCCTTTTACCTCATATCCTTATGGCTACTACATATATATCTCTTCCTCCAAATCCCCATGGAGAAAAGTTGTCTTTACATCTAACTGCTCAAGATGTAAATCTTCAGCTGCTATTAGACTTAGAATATTTTTGATTGAATTCATTTTCACAATAGGAGAAAATATCTCATCAAAGTCTATACCCTTTTTCTGTGCAAATCCTTTCACCACAAGTCTAGCTTTATACATTTTTCTACCTCCATCTTCTTCCTTCAACTTGTAAACCCATTTATTCTGCAATGCTGCTTTACCTACAGGCAACCTGACTAAGTCCCAAGTCTGGTTATGTGCTAAGGAGTCCATCTCTTCTTTCATGGCTTGCTCCCACTTCTTCCTAGTTTCTACCTGCACTGCTTCTTCATAACATTCTGGTTCACTAGAATCAGTCAACAATACATAATATAATGAAGGAGAGTATCGTTCAGGGGGTCTTCTTATCTTGGTATATCTTCTAACACCACTTTCAGGTGTTTGAAGTGCTTGTTTCTATTGTGGTTGTTGTTCTGGCTATTGATCATCATGATTTTCAGGCACCATCACTTTTCCGGTGATATCGTCAAGCACTGTATATTCTCTGTTTTCTTTTTCCTGTTTCTTTTCCTGCAACTGATTCTTATACATGACCTTTTCATTTAATATTACATCTCTGCTTCTAATGATTTTGTGATTTTCATAATCATATAAGCGATAACCAAAATCATTAACACCATATCCAATATAGGTACATTTCTTTGATTTTGCCTCAAGCTTTGTTCTATTTTCTTTTTTAATGTAGACAACGGCTTCACAACCAAAAGTCTTTAGAAAAGAATATTTTACCTTTTTACCTATCCATGCCTCATCTAGAATACCACCATCCAAGGAACTTGAAGGCCCTCTTTTTATTAGATAAACAACAGTATCTACAACATCTGCCCAAAATTGTAAAGGCAATCCTGCATGCAATCTCATGCACCTTGCATGCTCCATGATTGTCCTGTTCATCCTTTCTGACACACCATTTTCTTGTGGTGTTCTTGGAACTATCTTCTCTCTACGAATTCCATTTTCTGAACAGTACCTATCAAACTCTTTGCTGCAATATTCACCTCCATTATCTGATCTGAGACACTTCAATCTTTTTCCTGTCTCATTTTCAACCAAAGCTTTCCATTTCTTGAAAGTATCAAATACATCAGATTTATTTCGAATACAATAAATCCATTTTTTTTGGTTGCATCATCAATAAAATTAACTTAATAACGAGAGCCACTAAGAGATGATACCTGAGCAGGTCCCCATACAACAGTATGCACAAGCTCTATTTTTTCGCTCTTCTTTTCTTTCCCAACTCTAAGGAATCTGACTCTCTTCTGTTTTCCATAAACACAATTCTCACAGAATTTTAAATCAACATGCTTCAAACCTAGCAACAAATTTCTTGAGTGAATAATCTGCATCCCCTTCTCACTCATGTGCCCGAGCCTATGATGCCACAATGTCATATCTTCTTCTGTAGAGGTTAAGGCATTAACAAAATTAGAAATACCATTGCATAAATACAATGTACCAACCTTTTCTCCTTTCGCAATTACCAGGGATCCTTTAGTGACCTTCTAGGTTTTATCTGTGAAAGTAGTTACATGACCTTCACCTCCCAACTGCCCTGTTGAAATCAGATTTTTCTTCAAATCTGGAACATGCCTTACCTCCTTTAATAGCCACTGATTTCCATTTTTCTATTTTATGAAAATTGTACCCATTATAACGATTTTACAGTGTTTATCATCACCCAATCGAACCTATCCAAAATCTCCTTGAACATAATCATGAAAATGTTTCTTATCAGGTGTGGCATGGAATGAGGCCCCTAAATCTACCACCCAAGCATCAATAATATTTTCTAAAGAAAGAATCAAAGAATCTTGTAAACCATCACCTGTTACATTCGCTTCTTGATTAGTTTCCTGTTGCGCGTCTCCTTCTTTTCCCTTTCGAGACTTGCAATATTTCTTTAGGTATCCTTTCTTCCCACATTTCCAGCACACTATCCCCGATCTGGACTTGGATCTTCCTTTTCTTGACTTACTACGATATCCTGGGCTCTTTCCTCTTTCCATTTTTCTTCCCCTAGTCTCTACAGTCAAAGCATTACCTGATGTCTCACCGGAGCTTTTCCATCGCATTTCATCGCTAAGGATTTTACCGACAACATCATCAAACTTTAAAGTACTAGATCCAGAGACAGAGTTACTAATGGCCATAACTAAACCATTCCAACTTTCTGGCAATGAGCATAGAAATAACAAAGCCCTAACTTCATCATCAAAATTTACCCCTACAGAACTTAACTAACTTGTAACTGTATTAAAATCATTTACATGGTCTGCAACAGATCCACCTTCTAACATCTTCATATTAAATAAACGCTTCATAAGAAATACCTTATTTGAGGCCGAGGGTTTTTCATATAGTTTGGCCAATGCCGACATTAAACCCTCTGTTGTCATTTCCTTTGAAATATTAAACGCTACCAATGCCGCTAGGCACAGCTGTATTGTTCCAAGTGACTTTCTGTCAAGAATGTTCCATTCTATGTCTGTCATACTCTTCGACTTCTTTGTCTTTTCGCTCAATGGTAGGTACAGATCTCTCTGATACAGATAATCTTCCATCTGCATCTTCCATAGTTGGTAGTTTTGGCCATTAAATTTTTCAACCCTAAACCTACCATCTTCTGCCATTGCTCCCACTCGAACCAAGAACCCTTCTCTCCTATGAGCTTATCAGCTAAATAGACCTTCGGCTCTGATACTAGTTGTTAGAAAATTATATATTACAGAGTAATGGAACACATAAAATATTGCAGAAATATAAACATAGAAAATGCATAAAACAAGAGAGACACAGATATAAGTGGTTCACCCAGTTTGGGATACGTCCACAGAGAAACAACCAATCCTTCCTTTTATATTATCTAGCAAACTAAAGAGATACAACCTACAACAGATCCATTGTAACACCCTCTTCGCTCTCAATCTCCTCTCTCTTCCTCACTCAGAATACAGATCTACATAGATGCAATACAATTCCCTCATATATAGTGAGGGGTTGCTTTCTAGGGCAAAAAACCCTAAATTAAACATTACTTATACCATCAGATTATCTACCTAATGAATGGCCCAGATTGACTAGAAATTACTAGACTTTTACAAGTCAATTTTTCATCTATTTTTAGCTTCGGAGGCACTGCCCCCGAACCCCCACCGGGGGACTGCTGGCCCCCCGACCCCCCAGCTGGGGGGCATTAGCCCCCGTGGACCCCTAGTGGGGGGGACAAGTCCCCCCCACATGGAGGGGTATACAGTCTTCCTGGGGTATACATCCGGCTGAAACCTTTGAATATAGAAGATAATCAGGCTCCACACCCAACATTTGCAAGTAGAGATGATATATTTCATGAGCATGTAGATAAACAAATAAAAGAAAATTAACATAATGTATGGCATCCTCCTTATGAGAAATTTAAAGAAGAAGAGTTTGAGTCATCTTAAGCTCAAGAAAGCTTCCAGAAGACATTTCAAGTCAAAGTCCACAAAGAAGTGATGAAGGCACTCCACAGAGAAGTAGAAGAGGAGAAGGTACTCTGGAATGTAATAAACCTCTAAGAAGGCCAACACATCAAACTCAAACCCATATCAGGTATGAATATTATGCTTTAATGTCTCAATTAATGGTTGTTTTTTAGACTTTAAATTGTGAACAAGCTAAAATTCATAAAGAATAGATGGAAACTATGAAAAAATAATCTGACTCTATAATGAAAAATGAAACTTCGGAATTAACAGAATTGCATGAAAATAAAGTCCCTATAGGATCATAATGGTTGTACAAGACAAAATCTAATGCAAATGGTAGCATAGACAAGTATAAGGAAAGATTGATTGAAAAAGGTTATTCATAAAAGGAAGGTATAAATTATGAAGATACCTTTGCTCCGGTTGAAAAAATGAACACAATCAGAATAATGATAGCATTGGCCACTAAATATGATTAGAATGGAAACTTAAAAGAGGAGATTTATCTTTTTCAACGAGAAGGATTTGTAAAGAAGGGACAAGAACATCTTGTATGAAAGTTAAAAAGGCCTTATATGGACTAAAACAGGCACCCAGATCTTGGTATGAGAAAATAGATAAATTCTTCTTTCAGCAAGGATTTAACAAAAGTAAAAATGATTCTAATTTGTATGTCAAGACAGATAGAAATGGAGATATAATATTAATATCTATATATGTTGATGATCTAATAATAATAGTGAGTGTTGATAAATTGATTAAGGAAATAAAAAGGAAATTATCACGGGAATTTGAGATGAAGGATCTTGGATAGATGCACTATTTTCTAGGTCTTGAAGTATGGAGAGATAATGGAAGGACTTTAATCACACAAAGAAAATAATCAAATGAGGTACTAAAGAGATTTCATATGAATGGACGTAAATCAGTGAGTACACCATTGGAACAAAATATCAAATTGAGAAGAGATGATGGAACAAAAGTAGTGAATGGAACATCGTATCGGAAATTAGTGGGAAGTCTGAATTATCTTATTACCACTAAACCTAACATTGCTTATTCAGTAATCATATTTAGTCAATTCATGACTAAGCCTCATGAAAGCCATTGGATAGTTGCAAAAAGCGTCCTTCGATATTTAAAGGGAACTATCAATTCTGGTATTGAATATACTAATGATTGTAATGTTGAATTAACAGGTCACTCTAATTCTGACTGGGCTGGAAATCTAGATGACAGGAAATCCACCACTGGATACGTGTTCAATATAGGATCGGGAGCTATATCATGGAGCAATAAGAAACAACCAACAATTTCCTTGTCATCAACTAAAGTAGAGTGTAAAGCATTATGCAGTGCCACCTGCGAAGCAATATGGCTTAGAAGAATACTTGAAGATGTTGGTGAAGGTCAACAAGAACATACAATGATCAGATGTGTTAATCAAAGAACCATCAAATTGGCAAACAATCTTTTATGTCATGCAAGGCCAAATAATATAGACACACAATATAATTTTTGTAGAAATTCCCACTATAGATCACCTGGTAATGCAATGTACTAAAGAAAAACACTTTATCTACTTCTAAAAACAATTGAGCGGAAGCTTAATCAAACATGAGCAACATCAAACATGAATAGGTATAACTGAGAATGAGAAGTAATCAACCATAACACAGAAGATATAACATTGGGGAAAGTACCAGCCTAAAAACCTAACTATGTATTATCATACAAGTGGAAATCTTGTTCAAGTTACTAAAAGAATCAGCTCTCAAGCTATCCTGCTCTCTCTACAATCAAACAATACTACTCATAAACTGAATAGACATAGTATATGTCTTCCTCAAGCCCTCCAAGCCTCCTATTTCCTTTCGCAATTTGATTGGGGTCCAATGATATCACATGTGTGAATTGGCCTCATCACACTCACTATAACCTCAGGTCCAACTGCACAATCCTTAAGGAATACTATTCCTTCTGCATGCAAGGAATATTCACAATGGAATATTCTAGCAATTGATAGTACATTGTCCCTCCATCTAATCTCAACTGGGTCTCTGAATGAACTGACATGCATGAGTTATCCATGAGTGAATCTTCAGTTATCTGAAATACAGTAGTTACATGCATGTAAGCATTAACTAACTGAATTCTCATTAATTTAACAAAATGTTAAATTAATCTAACTGGACTTAACTTAGTTAACCGAGCCAACTAATTACAACTCACTCTTATCTCCTTAACTGATGGATAAATCCCTCAATCAAAGGAGAAACTGTTGCATATCCTCACATAAACTGCCTTAACTAATTAACTCAAGATGAATTAATTAATCAATTTACAAACTGTTGTTAATATCAAATTCAAATTTTACTTCCTATGTTTAGTCCAAGGACTAATTAAAATAAGAAGGGATCCCGAAATGCTATTTTTAGAAAAGTTATTTTTAGCACTTTCACTTTTCACCCATTGTAGCTAAGATCTCCAATGGTTGAACTGTTATTTATAGCCTAGCTATTTATAGCAGTACTATTCTTAGCATCTTCTATTTTTAGCATTTCTTGTTGTAAATCTCAACACTCCCTCTCAACTAGAAAGGGATTATCAGTAACCCTAATCCTATCTCTATGGAACTCAAACTTGCATTTTGACAATGCCTTAGTCAAAATATATGCATCCTGCTCCTCGATCAAAACATACTGCAGCATCATGATCCTCTTGACCACACAATCCCATAGATGATGGTAACGGATATCTATATGCTTGGACCTATCATGAAACACTGGATTCTCAGAGAGTTTTATGCAACTCTGATTATCACAGTATATCACTGTAGGATCCATCATCTGACCAAATAATCCCACTAGAATCTTCTACATTCAAATGGCCTCGCATGCTACCTGACTGGAAACTATGTATTCAGCCTCTGCTAAGCTAAGTGCAACTAATCTCTGTTTCCTACTATACCACGAAACTCCAGCTGAACCAAGGTTGAAGATTCCTCCAGAAGTTTTCATCTGGTCTGATGGACTACCAACCCAATCGGCATCCATGAAGCCTTACAGCTTCACTCCCTCTGTCTGTCTGTACCATAATCCATACTATGTAGTGTCTTTGAGATATCTCAGCACATGCTTCACTGCCTTCCAAAACAACTTGGTAGGTTGAACCATCGCTTGACTCAGTTGGTTCACCACAAAGCATAAGTCAGGTTGTGTGTTCACCAGATACATAAGTGAACCCACCAGCTGCCGATAAACAGTAGCAACTACTACCTCACCTGAAGTAGCATCCTCCTTCCTCCAGTTCCTAACTAGAGGAGTCCGCATGGGTTTGTACTTCTCCATGTGAAAGCGCCTGAGTATCTCATTGGCATACCTGCCTTGAGACACAAATACTTCCCCATCTATCTTCCACACTTCCATGCATATAAAGTACTGCACGAGGCCCATGTCCTTCATCTCAAATTCTCTTGCAAGGTCCTACTTGCAAGATTTGATCAGCTGATCATCACCTGTCAAAATCAGATCATTGACATAAAGTATAATAATCAATGGCTTACCTTCTACCATGATGTGGTAAAGGTTTGCATCTACTTCACTCTTAGTGAAGCCCAACGCGATGAAATAGTTGTCAATCCTAGTATACCAAGCATGGGGTGCTTACTTCAGGCCATATAGTGCTCGCTTGAGTCGAAAAACATGTGACTCAGGATCAAATTCCCAAATCCTTCGATCTGCTCAATGTATACCTCTTCCTCAATCTTCCCATTGAGAAATGTTGTCTTCACATCCATCTGATGGATATTCCAACCCATCTAAGCTAATAGAGCTAGCATCAATCTAATAGATGAGTACCTTGATACGGGAGCAAAGGTCTCATCATAGTCGATCCCCTCAACCTGTGAGAAACCTTGGGCAACAAACCTTGCCATGTGTTTCTCAACACTGCCGTCAGTTACCTACTTTACCTTGTAAAGCCATCAGGAAGTAACCACTTACTTGTCCCCGGGTCTAGGGACAACATCCCACACACTGTTCCATATGATAGAATCGTACTCTTCTACCATTGCATCAACCTAGACTGGTTGTTGTTCTGCCTCCTGAAAAGAAGAAGGGTTGGTCACTACACACTCCCCAACCAGGGCCATGTAGCCAGTGTATCTCTTGGTAGATCTCCTATGTCTGTGCTAAGAGGATGGCTGCCCCACATTCTCTCTCGCATCTAGCATCAATCTATTAGCTTCCCACAAGCGTTTCCGCCTATCTCTGGAAGACTCTCCAGGAGTGGTGGTCTCCACTACTGGATCCTCTGCATGTGGCTGATCCACATCATCAAGAGGCTCCTCCTCCTTTGGAACTAAAAGTTCCTCATCGCCATGCAACTTGAGCTCCCTCTCAAGTGACACTCGCATGACTCTCTACTCGTTGAAATTTAGATCCCTGCGCACTATGGTCCTCTGACTGGCAGGCAGAAACACACAATATTTGTAGGGTGTATCTGTGTACCCCACAAGTATCCCCAACTCAAGTGTTGGGTCTAGCTTCTTGCGAGCATCTTTGGTCACATGATAGAAAACTGGTGATCCAAAGATGTAAAAGTGACTCACATCTGTTCGCTTCCCCGAAAAAGCCTCCATAGGTTTCTTCATCCCCAAAATACGATGAGGACTTTTTTTCTGAAGGTACACTGCTATATTACATGCCTCGGCCCACAGATGAAGTGGTAGGCTTTGGTCATGCAACATCACTCGAGCTACTCCCACAATAGATCTGTTCTTCCTTTTAGCCACCCGATTTTGTTGTGGGTTATGAGGTGCCGTCAATTCCCATTTAATTCCTTCTGTTGCACAGAAGTCTTTAAATTGTTGGGAAACATACTCTCCACCATTATCACTATGCAAGGCTTTTACTTTCTTTCCTGATTCTTTCTCTGCCAAGGCTTTAAACTCACAAAACCTCAAGAAGGTCTAATCCTTCTTTTGCATAAAGTAGATCCAGCATCTACGAGAAAAATCATCAATAAAAATAACATAGTACCTTTGCTTAGCGGTGGAGGATGTAGAGAATGGTCCACATACATCTGAGTGAACTCACTCTAGGATTTCTCTAGCTCTACTATCCCGATCCTGAAAGGAATCTTTTGCATACTTACCTAGGGTGCATCCTTTGCATGTATCTATTTGCTCTAGTTTTCCCTTGGGTAAGCCGGTAGAAATTTGTTGCATGATCTTCAAGGCCCCATGATGCAAGTGGCCTAGTCTCCTATGCCATAGCTCGCCAACATCTTGGCTTTGCACCACCTCTTCTTTGGAACTCAGTGTAGCACAGTCATCTACCTCCAGCTTGTAGAGATTCTTTACTCAAATCCCAATTTGCTTGGTCTGTCCGGTGCCGATATGCCTCAGGAAAACTTTTCCTTTACTAAAGACTACATCATAGCCTTTATCTTTTAGCATAGCAATAGACACAAGATTGTTTTTCAAACCTGGTGCACACTTAACAATAGATAAGGTGAGAGGAGAACCACCCTCCCTCTGAAACACAACTGTACCTTCATGTGAGATACAGTACTTTCCATCATCCCCATCTCGATCCACATCTGGAGATCCTTCTCCTCCAATGTACTGAAAATATTCTTGTCACCCGACAAGTGGAAAGAAGCTCCACTGTCCAAGTACCAAACACATCCCACCATGAATGAAACCATGCATGTGATAAGCGAGAAATCCAACGCAAATTGTGAAGCTAGTGCATCACCATTAGATCCCTTTGAGGAACCTTTCTTGGATTTATTTTGTGGATAATTCATCGCATAATGGCCCACTTCATAACAGTGAAAGCATCACACTTTCGACTTGTCAACCTTCTTCCCACCATGAGAAGATTTGGATTGGGATGCCTTCCCTTTCCCTTTCTTAGCTTTACTCGCTAAAGCTAGATTTTCTTCATCACATTGTTTTGATGAAGATCAATCCCTGGTGCTTCACCTTATCTCCTCCTGCATCAAATCCAACCAAAGTCGTACTCAATCTGGCAGTTTATCTCTTCCATTAATCGAGTCCTGGTAGTTATGCCAGCTCTTAAGAAGACCGAGGAGTGCAAGACTCACCATGTCATCATCAGTTGTCATGATCCCTATGCTTCCAAGCTCATTTCTGCAAGTGGTGAGCTTGTTCAAGAACGTAGAGATTGTGTCACCCTTTTCACACTTGATCTTTCGAAGTTTATCTTTCAGCACTAGCTTCCTCTGGCTGCTTCTACTCTAATAAAGATCTTTCAATGTTTTACATATCAAAAAAGGAGTCTCCTTCCCATGGAGGCTTGAGACAATGTGATCTCAAACTCCCTCCAAAATGATTCTCCTTTCTCTAGCCACACACTTTTTCCATTCCGCCAATTGAGTAGCATCAGTCGGCTTCTGGACTTCTTGATCAATGAAGCCTTTTAGGCCGTTATCTTCTAATACTGCCTCCATGCGATCCTTCCAGGCTATATAATTCGAACTGCCATCAAGGGCATATTCGAGTCTCAAACCACTGAATGCCATCGGTGAAATAGATGTGATAACAACTCAATTGAATATTCAGAAACCAAACTTCAAACTTCTCCTACTTGTATACTGTTCTTCCTTGATCACCTTTGCTCCGATACCATGTAGAAATTCCCACAGTAGATCACCTGGTAATGCAATGTACTAAAGCAAAACACTTGATCTACTTCTACAAACAATTGAGTGAAAGCTTAATCAAACATGAGCAACATCAAGCATGAACAGATATAATTGAGAATGAGAAGTAATCAACCATAACACAGAAGATATAACATTGGGGAAAGCACCAACTGAAAACCCCAACTCTGTATTATCATACAAGTAGAAATCTTGTTCAAGTTACAAAAAGAATCAGCGCTCAAGCTATCCTATTCTCTCTACAATCAAACATTACTACTCACACACTGAATAGACATAGTATATGTCTTCCTCAAGCCCTCCAAGTCTCCTATTTCCTTACGCAATTTTGATTGGTGTCCAATGATATCACATCTGTGAATTGGCCTCATCACACTCATTGTAACCTCAGGTCCAACTGTGCAATCCTTAAGGAATATTATTCCTTCTGTATGCAAGGAATACTCACAATGGAATATTCTAGCAACTGATAGTACACTGTCCCTCCATCTGATCTCAACTGGGACTCTGACTGAACTGACATGCATGAGTTATCCATGATTGAATCTTCAGTTATCTGAAATATAGTAGTTACATGCATGCAATCATTAACTAAATGAACTCTCATTAATTTAACAAACTGTTAAATTAATCTAACTGAACTTGACTCAGTTAACTGAGCCAACTAATTACAACTCAATATTACAACTCACTCTTATCACTTTAACTGATGGATAAATCCCTCTATCAAAGGAGAAACCGTTGCATGTCCTCACATAGACTTCAAGTTTGATTTTACTTAACTAATTAACTCAAAATGAATTAATTAATCAATTTACAAACTGTTGTTAATATCAAATTCAAATTTTACTTCCTATGTTTAGTCCAGGGACTAACTAAACTAAGAAGGGATCCCGAAATGCTATTTTTAGAAAAGCTATTTTTAACACTTTCACTTTTCACCCATTGTAGCTAAGATCTCCAATGGTTGAACTGCTACTTATAGCCCGACTATTTATAGCAGTGTTATTTTTGGCATCGTCTATTTTTAGCATTTCTTGTTGCAAATCTCAACAATTTTGGAAGAGAAAAGGTACAACCAAAGGAAATTGACTTAATATATTGTAATACAAATGAAAATATAATTAATATATTCACTAAGCCTCTTGGGAAGGCAAAATTTATGTTTTGTAAAAATAAGTTATGTGTTATAGAAAATCGGAATCACATTCCCACACTTGCATTCGATAGTTTTCTCTTTTCTTTTTTTTTAATCGGAATCACATTCCCGCACTTGCATTCCTTTTGAACGGTGATTTCTTTGAAAAGACAATACGATTGACTTGACGTGGATTGAGTCTACCAATCTTAATCGCAAAACTTAAGTTACACTTACAGGATCATTAAAAAGATACATAAGACCATTAAGAATGGAAAAAAAATTACATATAGATTAATAATTTAAATACAAAATTATGTATTTTATTATTTATTTTATAGATATAAAACATTAATATTATTAAAAGCTAAATCAATATAGATTCAGTTTCATGTTGAATTCGTTATAAACAAATAAATAATGAATTTTTAAATATTATTTTCACGATCCTATCATAGAAATGATATTAAAAAATAAAAATGGTAACCATGTTAAGAAAATATTATTTCCAAAAATTAATGAAATAATTTCAAGGAATATTTATTTTGCATGTGGAAAAAAAATATTATTTCAAAAACATTATTTTAAAAATATAAAATATATTTATAATAAACCAAATAATTTGAAAGAGCACATTTATTATGCATATTCAACTATTCATTTGAACGATATCTGCATTCTCTATAATATTAAGGGAAATTTTATTAGTTTAAAATCGAAATATTTTTCAATTTTTTTTTATTTTTATATAATTTTAATGAATTCATTTATTTAACATATTTAACTCTTTTATTTAAGCTAAATAAAATTATATTTTGCATTTTTTTAAATAAGAAAATTTTAACTAAAATCATGCTTTTTCTTTTTTAATAAGAAAATATTTATCTAAGAGATTTTATATACTTTTAATTTTAAATGTAATCTTATTTTTTTATTAATATAGTTTACTTTATTTTAAAAGAATTGTGAAGTACGGTGGGAATTGTAAATTTTAGTTATGTAATTTGTAAATGAACTTTAGTTATAAAATTTACAAATTTTTAATTATATAAATTTTAAATATTTAAAATTCAGTGAGGGAAAAAAACATAAATCTATAACTTTTTACAAATAAATTTGCTCAACATTAAAATACAACATCATGTTAACCATTAAATTCACTCAACATTAAAATACAACATTTAGTTAACATATTCGTATACTTCCATCTGAATGATAACTATATTTTCAATACATTTAGTTAACATATTCGTATACTTCCATCTGAATGATAACTATATTTTCAATAATCTTGCGGTGATGTGAGAATTTATTCCTTTTTATAGAGTTTTTATCGGAAAGAATTTTTTAATATTTCACCTTGGCCCTGTTAGCTTTTGACATCACAAACATGTTTAATATTATAATAATACTTTGCACATCAAAAATAGTTCTGCCATCCTTCACCGGTGTGTAATTAGCTTTTCAGGCCGTAAGAATGGTTAATTCTATACTTCAATATGAGATAATTGTGTGCATGTAACTTGGCAACTAATTTATAGTATTTATGTAACTATATTAATGCAGCTATAAAGAAGAAACTCCAGTGAAATTGTAGTCAGAACTCAATGGGTTGTGAATGTCTAACACAACTCTAATTCCGTTCCGCGTTAGCTATTAGATGAATTCCATTAATAATTCATGCAAGGACCCCAGCGAACTCCGCCAACTTGACTTAACTACGGATCTCCTTCGAAATTCATTAAGTTATTAAAAAAAAAAAGTTTTGAAGATTTCTAGGTGCATGACAAGAAAAACAGAATAAAACCTCATTGTATATATCTCCACCGATAGAAAAGCATTTTTCCCAAAAATTTCTGGTTGCATGACCAGAAAAACTTTGTATAAACTCAGTGTGTATATATCCATAGATAGAAAAGCTTTTTTCCTTTTTTGGAAAATCTCTTAATGGCTATATGGGTTATATATATATATATAAACGCTCTGCCATAAGAGTTACCACACGAGGAAAAAACAGAAAATATATATACAATTGAAGAAAAAAAACTGTCCTAATGCCTAGAAAAGCGTACTCCTGAAGCTTGCATCACCAGAGTGTATATATATATATCGATTTTGCATGCTTGGAGTTTCTTCGTTGGATAACATCACAACTCTAAGTATATATAAATATATATATCGATTTTGCATACTGGGAGTTTCTTCATTGGATAACATCATAACTCTAAGTTCACTGCATGAAGCTTGAGGATATGTGTTGCCTGGATTGAAAATGCTAAGAGCGCGAGAATTTTCAAGGGCGGAGGAGATATTAGGTTTTCCTTGGAACCAAAAGAAGTTACAAAGAACAGCTTCTCGACGAAATTTGATCATCTGTGCCATTCATGGATTCAACTAATTTAGGTTCTTCCTTAGCAGTAAGAAGACATGAAATACAGGTGGTAATGATGCCATTGCCGGTGCAGGGACATCTCAATCAATTGCTTCATCTTTCCAGGGCCATCGCTGCGCGAGGACTAAATGTGCTCTTTGTCTCTACATCTACTCATATTCATCAAGCTCGGCATCGCGTTCAGGGATGGAATCCTGATAATTTCAGCATTCGTTTCCATGAATTGCCGGTGCCCTCCTTCCCAGATGCACAGGCCGATCCAGAAAATACGGAGCATATGTTTCCCGTGCATCTGATTCCTGTGTTAGAAGCTTTGGAAGGATATCTCCGAGAGCCTTTCGATCGTCTCATGCAGAACCTCTGCATGTCCCATATGAAAGGAATCGTGATAGTGCACGACCCGTTGCTCGGGTGGGTGCAGACTGTGGCGGCAAAATATGAAAGCCCTGCCTACGTTTTCAATTGCGTCAGCGCCTTCTTCTCCGCGGTGAGCCAAAATGTGACTGAATTTCCAGAGTGTGTTGTTTCAGTGAAACGGTGCTTCCCAGAGAGATTTATTAACTATATCTCTCGCCAAGCAGACTGTATACGGATGGCGACAGGACATCTCGTGAACAGCTTTCGCTTTCTGGAATCCCAATTCCTGGATGCCTTACTGGATCTTGAACGCCAACCAGAAGATCACGGACAGAATCGGCTGTGGGCCGTGGGCCCTCTTCTTCCTCAATCGATTTGGACTGGTAAGAAGGGTAATTCAGATGTTGGAAGTTGCTTGAGATGGCTGGACGGCCAAGCTCCGGGTTCAGTTGTTTATGTTTCTTTCGGTACAATGTCTTCTCTGTCGCGGCAACAACTCCTAGAATTGGCTCGAGGGCTGGAGGCGAGCCAACGGCCGTTTCTCTGGGTAGTCGGGGTTGCAGATAGAGCTCGTTCCACAGCGTTGAATGAAACGCAGATGGACTGGATAAGCGAGCTGCTTCCCGAAGGTTACGAGAGCCGAATTGCAGGACGCGGCTTGCTGGTGAAAAACTGGGCGCCCCAACTTGATATCTTATCACATGAGTCCACCGGAGGTTTCGTAACGCACTGCGGGTGGAATTCGACATTGGAAGGCATCAGCGCGGGTGTTCCCATGGTGGGTTGGCCTCTACATTCAGATCAGTACGCGAACTCGATACTGGTGGCGAGGAAGTTGAAGGTGGGCGTGGAAGTAAAGCATTGGATGAAGGCAGACGAGTATGAGTTGGTGACGGCAGAGGAGGTGGAAAAGGCGATCAGACGAGTGATGGGGGAAGATGAAGAAGCAAGAGAAATGAGGAGAAGGGCCAAAGAATTCAAAGAGGCCGCTCGCAGGGCAGTTGGAAAGGAAGGATCGTCGTGTAATGAGTTGGAGTCGTTTATCAATCATTTTACGTTCATATTGAATGAACAAAATTCAACCGGACGGAGGATGGTCTGATTTCAGCGAGCGTTAGCGTTAGCGTGCATGCGTGCCAAGGTATGAAATTTGAATATGCCTGGTTTATTCTTTCACAGGAATTGACGTTCAAGGCTATAATAGAAAGGTTAATTTTAAAAACTATCAAGTTAGTCTGTAATAGAAAGGGTAATTTTAAAAGCTATAATGTTCTTATAGTGTTTGTAGATATAAATTCTTCCTATTGATTATGAACGGGGTAAATATTTTAAAATGTTAATCAAATTTGGAACAATTTATCAATTTCTTTATTTTCAATGTTTTGCTAGTTTATGATATTAGGGGAGGGATGCCATTATCTGTGCACCTTCCTCTCCACCTCAGCTGCACCGATGTGGATGGCACTCCCACATGTACAACACCTGCCCGACATGCACTGCCACATGTTGTGGTGGGTGTCAACGCTTCAAACCCTAATTTCGACTTTTCACCCGGTTGTTTCCGCCTATTTGCCATGATGTGTGCTCTGCTCCCTATTTTTCTGTTCAAGTCCAGTGTTTGGGTGAAGCCCTCTGCCGACGATGGTGTGAGACGGCTCCATTACCTATGTGCCTTGTCCGCCATTGTTGAGCTGCTAACCGGGCTTGTTTGCTTGCACATGTCCATTAACAGAACAGGGTTTCTGTTGTTCTTGTTTCATTCCGCCTGCAATTGTTGTTCATTCTGGACCATCGGAGGTTTAGGGTTTCCTTGGTGGTTGTTTCATTCATGCGACCTGTTGCTTGGGGAGGAGCCAGTACCAATTTCAGCCAGTTCGAGGTCGAAGGTAAATTTACAGGTAATTTCACGGTTTTTATGTTTTTGTTTGGAAATTTCTGTGAATATTTATGCATTGGCTAATTTCCAACTTATTGCAGGTCTGGCGAGCTCTAGACATGGAAGACGCTTTGATGGCTTCTACGTCTATCCAATAGGAAAAATCCTACCGTCCATTGCCACTGTGTTTTTCAACACCTCACCTTCCTATTGGAATTTTTGTTATTTTTGCTCTTGGAGTTTCATGATTTCAAAGGGTTTTGCACGTTTAGGGTTTTTAGGTTAGAGATTTTGAGGGTTTTAGGGTTTTGCGGGTTAGGGGTTTTGAGGGTTTAGGGTTTTGAAGCATTTGTTTGCCATCTGCGTCTTAGAAATCAATGAAAGTATGAACTTTGTGCTTTCTGACTTTCGTTCTATCAATTTATTTCAGGAAAATTTCCTCTTTTGTTTTCAGATCTGTATCAACTGGTAAGTGCTAATTTACTAGTAGCTTGTCTGAGTACATCTGTTATTGATATGAGCAATGTGGGTGAAATTTGAACTTGGAATGTGTCTTGTCAGCGTTATGTCATCTATCCTAGCTTCATTGACACTATGATTTTTGTGTTGTTTGGCTCATGATAGAACCATTTAAGAAACTGTTTGGCTCATTATCTTGCAAGGCTACCCATTTTTGCATTCTGTTGCTTGATCTTGAAAATGTTACTATTTTTTTCAAACGGTTTTGCAGGTTTAGGGTTTTGCACGTTAGGGGTTTTGAGGGTTTAGGGTTTTGAAGCATTTGTTTGCCATCTGCATCTTAGAAGTCAATGAGAGTATGAACTTTGTGCTCTCTAACTTTCGTTCTGTCAATTTATTTTAGGAATTTCCTCTTTCGTTTTCAGATCTGTATCAATTGGTAATTGCTAATTTATTAGTAGCTTGTCTGAGTACATCTGTTATTGATAGGAGCAATGTGGGTGAAATTTGAACTTGGAATGTGTCTTGTCAACATTATGTCATCTATCCTAGCTTCATTGACACTATGATTTTTGTGTTGTTTGGCTCATGATAGAACCATTTAAGAAATTGTTTGGCTCATTATCTTGCAAGGCTGTCCATTTTTGCATTCTGTTGCTTGAGCTTGAAAATATTAGTATTTTTTTTCATTGTAGGTGACTAGGACTAATGTATTATTGTCTTCTACATTCCCTTCCACGTACTCTTAAGATCTCTGCAATTCATCAATCATAACATTTTGTTGCTATACACTGAAAACTTTTACAAGGGTTGTTTCCAGCGGTTGCACTAGAGTAAAATGGGATAAACAACTATTGGTTAAGTTTGGAGTAGGTATTAGATTAGAGGAACATAGATGCATTATATAGTAGTCGAAAGAAAACAATGAAGTAAAGCATGAAATGTATGCACGAACATGCATTCTCCTCCTTTGTTTGGGCAAAAATGAAAAAAGTTCAACTAGCAGTATTCTATAGTACCTCTTCCCTATGCTATCTATTAAGAATGTTGGATATGCGAAATAAATGGTCATCTTGGAATTATTTTGGGAACTATAAAATCCCTTTCTATACATCGCAAGCTCCAAGATTATACAATGGAAAATACAGAGACAAACTTCATGCCTGGACATAGTTTTGGAAATTATAGGATCACTTAGTTGTTGCATCTAAGATGTTGGAAATTGTAGGATCACTTAATTGCATCTCAGATGTTTTTTAACTAGCCCAAATTATATTTCTTCCACTGCAATAGGTAGGCAGGTCAAGACTTGATCCTTGTTTAGATTTCTAGCCAGGACAAACTATATTTCTTCCACTGTAAAAAAATAGTTTTTCAATGTTATTAATCAATTTTTTATAAACATTTGTGATTAGGTACTATTACACATCACTAGATGAATATTACTTGCTTGATCTTGGAATTTTAAGTTTTATCATGTTATGGAAACCATGGTTGCATGCTATGAGTTTCTTAGGGTTTTGCAGGTTTAGGGTTTTGCACATTAGGGGTTTTGAGGGTTTAGGGTTTTGAAGCATTTGTTTGCCATCTGCATCTTAGAAATCAATGAGAGTATGAACTTTGTGCTCTCTAACTTTCGTTCTGTCAATTTATTTTAGGAATTTCCTCTTTCGTTTTCAGATCTGTATCAACTAGTAATTGCTAATTTATTAGTAGCTTGTTTGAGTACATCTGTTATTGATAGGAGCAATGTGGGTGAAATTTGAACTTGGAATGTGTCTTGTCAGCATTATGTCATCTATCCTAGCTTCATTGACACTATGATTTTTGTCTGTTTGGCTCATGATAGAACATTTAAGACACTGTTTGGCTCATTATCTTGCAAGGATGCCCATTTTTGCATTCTGTTGCTTGAGCTTGAAAATATTAGTATTATTTTTTCGTAGGTGACCAGGACTAATGTATTATTATCTTCTACATTCCCTTCCACGTACTCTTAAGGTCTCTACAATTCATCAATCATAACGTTTTGTTGCTATACACTGAAAACTTTTACAAGGGTTGTTTCCAGCAGTTGCACTAGAATAAAATGGGAGAAACAACTATTGGTTATGTTTGGAGTAGGTATTAGATTAGAGGAACACAGATACATTATATAGTAGTCAAAAGAAAACAATGAAGTAAAGCATGAAATGTAAGCACGAACATGCATTCTCCTCCTTTGTTTGGGCAAAACTGAAAGAAGTTCAACTAGCAGTATTCTACATTACCTCTTCCCTATGCTATCTATTAAGAAGGTTGGATATGCGAAATAAATGGTCATCCTGGAATTATTTTGGGAACTATAAAATCCCTTTCTATACATCGCAAGCTCCAAGATTATACAATGGAAAATACAGAGACAAACTTCATGCCTGGACATAATTTTGGAAATTATAGGATCACTTAGTTGTTGCATCTAAGATGTTGGAAATTGTAGGATCACTTAATTGCATCTGAGATGTTTTTTAACTAGCCCAAATTATATTTCTTCCACTGCAATAGATAGGTAGGTCAAGACTTGATCCTTGTTTAGATTTCTAGCCAGGACAAACTATATTTCTTCCACTGTAAAAAATAGTTTTTCAATGTTATTAATCAATTTTTTATAAACATTTGTGATTAGGTACTATTACACATCACTAGATGAATATTACTTGCTTGATCTTGGAATTTTAAATTTTATCATGTTATGGAAACCATGGTTGCATGCTATGAGTTTCTTATAGCTAAACCTTAACTATGAATATTGAGTGAGAGGAGGCGTTTGACTGTCAATCCACACCTAAACATGGCACAAGCCTAATCAAGAAGCCATGTATCTCAATAGGAGAGCAGTCCAATAACGAAAGGTAGGTTAGGACTTGATCCTTCTTTATATTTTTAACCGGGACAAACTATATTTCTTCCATTGTACTAAATAGTTTTTCAATGTTATTAATCAATTTTTTATAAACATTTGTGATTAGGTACTATTGCACATCACTAATTGAATATTACTTGCGTGATCTTGGAATTTTAAATTTCATCATGTTATGGAAACCATGGTTGCATCCTATGAGTTTCTTATAGCTAAGTCTTAATTATGAATATTGAGTGAGGGGAGGTGTTTGACTGTCAATCCACACCTGAACATGGCACAGGCCTGATAAAGAAGCCATTTATCTCAATAGGAGAGTAGTCCAATAATAAAAGGTAGGTTAGGACTTGATCCTTGTTTGGTTTTTTAACCAGCCCAAATTATATTTCTTCCACTGCAATAGATAGGCAGGCCAGGACTTGATCCTTGTTTTAGATTTTTAACCAGGACAAACTATATTTCTTCCATTGCAATAAATAGTCTTTCAATGTCATTAATCAATTTTTTATAAACATTTGTGATTAGGTACTATTGCACATCACTAGATGAATATTATTTGTTTGATCTTGGAATTTTAAATTTATTCATGCTATGGAAACCATGGTTGCATGCTATGAGTTTCTTATAGCTAAATCTTTACTATGAATATTGAGTGAGGGGAGGTGTTTGACTGTCAATCAACACCTGAACATGGCACAGGCCTGATCAAGAAGCCATGTATCTTAATAGGAGAGCAGTCCAATAACGAAAGGCAGGTTAGGACTTGATCCTTGTTTGGTTTTTTAACCAACCCAAATTATATTTCTTCCACTGCAATAGATAAGCAGGTCAGGACTTGATCCTTGTTTAGATTTTTAACTAGGACAAACTATATTTCTTCCATTGTAATAAATAGCCTTTCAGTGTTATTAATCAATCTTTTAAAAACATTTTTGCTTAGCTCACAAACAAAACTGCTTTACAACCAACCAAGTTGTTGTTGGCTTTTCAATGTAGTGAATGCATAGAACCATAATGTTGCTAGTGTTTCAAACCAATAAAACAACCTAGGTTATAAGCCAAAATGTTTCTATGACAAGAAAAAGATACGATCCATCCAAAATCCACATCATAATGTGGTTACAACCAAAAACATATGACACCCCTATTCTTTATGGCCCTGAGAATCTTGTAAGATTTCTACATTACAATAGACTATAGATGTTCCTTTTAAAATGGATTTTGGCTACAATGTTGCACACATTATGAAATAAAAAAACCTAGGTTGTAAGCCAAAATGTTTCTGTGACAAGAAAAAGATACAATCCATCCAAAATCCACATCATAATGTGGTTACAACCAAAAACATATCACACCCCTATTCTTTATGGCCCTGGGAATCTTGAGTGCCAAAACTATCCAAGCTACCTTCTTGAGCTAGGTAGGTTGGCCTACCTAAAAAGGGTTGATTAGGAAATGGTTGATTGCTGCCATATGATTGAGTCCAATTTGCAGCTTCCAACGATGGAGGTATTGACTACCCATACCTCACATTTGACCTACTGACCCCTACATTAAGTGGAGGTGTGTAATGAGCATACATAGAATTGACAACAACTCTGCTAGCAAGCTCTGCTAGCACGAACCTTTTCACCTCAACCCCTGGATTCTTTGCCATCCATGTAGCACGCTTTGACCTGAAATAGTTCTTGAAAGGGCCAAACATACTAACATCAAGGGGTTGCAGTCTATGAGTGGTATGAGTGGGCAATGTCAATAGGTCAATGCCTAAATTGTTTGCTTCCTCAATTTTTTATACAGC
This sequence comes from Pinus tabuliformis, assembly GCA_031772625.1. Lineage (NCBI taxonomy): Eukaryota > Viridiplantae > Streptophyta > Pinopsida > Pinales > Pinaceae > Pinus > Pinus tabuliformis. The sequence continues at coordinate 994,674,125 of CM062810.1, read as the reverse complement.
CATGTGGCTCCCATGGCCATCTAATATCAGTAGGTGTCTGTTATTAGGAAAGAAGCCACCTGGTACCGATGCAGCAAAGTGAAAAAGCCAACTTAAAAATAGTTCTTTAGTCATCCGTGCATGGGGATGTACAGCCATGCATGCACCCGGATCACAGTTCTTTATATAGTTTTTCAGTTGATTTTTACCTTTGAATAGATAAAATCCTGGGATTGAAGTACCAATTGCATTCACACAACATAAAATAGTTATCCACTCCCTACTCTTAGGCAAAATCTTTGGCACATTTCGGCTACCTCTCTTGGAAATTACTGGCATGCCACAATTCCTCTCTGCCTGTAGACCTGTTTCAAAAACAGTTCCATATATGGTCTACTCCATAAGAATGTTTATCATAAGTACTAGAAAGTGTGTCATAGAACTTTTGCAAAACTACAGGATGCAAATTTAATGCTCCGTCTCTGTCAAGGCCCACAACAGTATGCAATAGAAGTTCTGGATGCCTTTCTTTAAACCCAAACCACCATTATTTACTAGGAAACCCATCTTTGAATGGGTTTATCCTCCCTTGATAGATTTGAGCAATTGTGGATTTTAGTTGTATCAACTCTAGCCCACGTCCCAATTGGGCCATCTCTTTACACCAGTCAACCACCTTGGCCTCCTCCTCCTAAGTCATAACTATAAGAGGCCCTCTACGTTTCGTATGAGTCAGTCCATTTATCCAATAATATATTGATGAGGGAGGAATACCATGCTTTTTTGTAGATGTCCGAACTGAGTATCCACTAAACTCTATGTCGTCAATTGCAACTAACATTTCTTCTTTTGTCGATCCTCTTATAGCACTGATATTTTTAGTTGGAATTGCCCCTTAGACTATTGTTGACGGTGGTTCTGTGGTGGATGTTGTGTTAACATCAACTTCAGTCGCATGGTCATCCTCAACAATGTTCCTTGGGGCATTGTTTACATTGACATCACCTGTCATGTCCTCATCAAACAATGTGCATCGCAGTTGTGCACCTCTTGTCACTCTCTTGCCATTTCTCCTTGTACGAGCAACATAACTACCTTTTGCCATAGATGCAACAACCTATAAAATTATTGCATGCATTTAGATAAGAATATTTGTAAATTATGCTTTCTTACAAGGAAAAAATACTTCTACTTTATTACAGGAAATTATCAACATGTATGTTAGTATCCTTGAAGAATCAAATATACAGAATCATTTTGCTGTATGTCTTCAAAATTATCAGTGATTGTTGTTTTGATAACTTGTCTTTACACTTAAAATACCATGACTGTATTGATTGGTTTTGTTATGCATTTCCCAACAAAGCTCTTGGTTGGTTTGACTACTTAAAATATTTTTTGTTTTTTTGTTGTTTTCTATAAGGATGCACTTCTCCAAAACTGTATCTCTAGTTATCAAGGAGTTATCATTGGCCAAACCAAGCATGGTATTTAATGTCACTTACAATTGAAGTTTCTAGTCATGTAAACATTCATTTCAACTACAACTCTTATTTGCATATTTTCTACATATATAAGAGAGGCCATGCCGTTTTCTTAGATCAGGAAAGCATATTATCAATTTGTAAAGTTTTGAGTAATTATTGACCTCATATATCAAATTAGATAAAGTGAATAGGAGTAATGAGGGTGTAGTTTGCCACATTTGGAATGGTTTGAGGCTGGTTGTGCATTCTTTGTGGTCCTTCATTCTAATAGGTTTCCCCTTGTATGCAACAACCTTCCAATAGGGCCCTTCCACTGCTTCTTGTTCATTTGTTTATGTTATTTTCTGATCATATTTCAAGAATGATCTAAACCCCCTTTTCCTTTTCTCCTTTCAACTTTTTCTTCACTTTATTTTGCAGGTCTTGTTTATGCTACCATTAGTCTTGATGATGTTTATTGTTGGCCTCATACAAGGCTTTCGGTTCCAACACCGAAAGTTATATTGCAATAGTTGACCACTAATTAAGCAAATCATCTAAAGCTTCTGATCTATATTACAGCCAACACAAGGACAATAAATCTATGATTATCTTCCAATTGGGCCATAGTTTTTGTGTCTTATTATAAAATTTCATTGAGCTTTTGTTAAAAACGATTCTTAGAAAGAAATTGCCTTGTGAAATTATGGTTAGACAAATTTCAATTGAGTTCATCATCATGTTCCTACATATTTTTGCATGATGTCTTATGATAAGTTGCTATTTTATCCTTCATGTCACTAGAGAAATGTCCAAGAAACCAAACTTCTACTGCAATACCTAAGGTGCTACCATTATTGTGTTAAGTGAATGGAGGCTAAGGCTCCTTCACTATGTCCAGTCCTTTTAATTGATAAGATGTATAAAATTTCATTGTCATGGCAACTTGTGACCATGGTTTACTTCTATTATGAAGACAATAGTTTACTGCTTCATAAATAAAACGGTATAAGATGATAGTTTACTGCTTCATAAATAAAGCAGTATAAGATTTGTAGAAATAACTTTAAAACAACAACTTTTCTTGTCGGGCACACCAAGCAAATAAAATCAATACTTTCCTTACACTAAATTGAAATTAAATTGCCTCTATAAGTCTGAACATAGAAATAGGTGCATTGTGAAATAGAATTGTAGGTTGTGTGTTGATTTTCATGAAACTGAAACTTAAGGTGCTACCATTATTGTGTTATGTGAATGGAGGCTAAGGCTCCTTCACCATGTCGAGTCCTTTTAATTGATAAGATGTATAAACTTTCATTATCATGGAAACTTGTGACCATGGTTTACTTCTATTACGAAGACAATAGTTTACTGCTTCAGAAATAAAATGGTATAAGATGATAGTTTACTGCTTCATAAATAAAGCGGTATAAGATTTGTAGAAATAATTTTAAAACAACAACTTTTCTTGCCAGGCACACCAAGCAAATAAGATCAATACTTTCCTTACACTAAATTTAAATTAAATTACGCCTATAAGTCTCAACATGTAAATAGGTGAATTGTGAAATAAACTTGTAGGCTGTGTGTTGATTTTCATGAAACTGAAACTATAAGTGAAACTGAATTTGTAAGAACTGAAACTATAAGAACTATGATAAATGAAAACAGAACTGTAAGAAAAATGTGTTGTAATTGATATAACTAACCTGGATATACTGGCAACTGTTTTGTGATGTTTTGTCTTCAAGGTTGCCGAATAGTTTGAAAACATAGCATCCAACTTCAATAGTGGTTGAACTTCTTTTATAGTTTTTGGCACTTGAATTTAATTGGTGGTAAGGATGCACATGGATTGCAATGGCTTCATTTTGAATGTGTGGTCTGGACTTAATTTGATGTGGTCTAATGGTTGGGAATTTGTTATTTGTTGATCCATGTGCTTTGACTTGTTTTAATGAGAAATAGAATGAGTTGGGTGTCATTTATTGAAGTTATTGGGTTGGGTGTCATTTATTGAACAAAGTGGGTTTAAATGTTATCGGGTTGGTTGTCATTTATTAAACATAGGGGGTTTAGTTGTTGAACGACACAGCAGTTGTGGCTGACATACATTCACTTTTGTTTTGTGCAGATATGGATATTTATTTAGGATACAAAGCTTCAGTTCTGATGAGTGGGGGTTGAAGTGACTGCTACTTTGTACTTCTGGAAAAGACAATTTTGGAAGCATTTATGGTTTTATCTGTTTTCTAGTTGGGTCAATATGGTTTGCACTCTTAAGTATTAAGATACTATTTATGGACAGTTGTGGGCCTAGTCAATGTTTTGGGAAATTTTGGACATAAATTAATACTTATTTATACTTAATGTTATTTATCTTTGTTTAAATATTGGTTGCAAATGTCTCAATTTCTAGTGATTTGGTGGAACCAGTACTATATCAATTACTGGTCCCTGCACAACATTAGACATCTCTCCCCTAATTCATCTATTTTTTACATTTAAATTTATGAGTTTTCATATATTCTCTCATACAGTGTACTTTTTCATAATATTAAATTATTTTTATAATTCACACCTAAACAAATATCCTGGTATTTTATCAATGTATCCACTATTTTATTTGTCGTTTAGTAAAACAAAAATCCTAGCATTGTATTAGTGTGTACTATTTTATGTATCATTTAATGAAAGTTTTTCATTAAAGCTTTCATGCTTATTTTTGTGAATACTTATTTCAATTTATGTATTTACATAAATTTATGTATTGTGAATAGGATTCGTTTTTAGTATGATTTTTTGAATTTTTTGATACCATAATCAATGGAAAAATTTGCGGTGAAATCTTTATTTGTGTTATTTAAACTGGATTTTTTTACTCTATATATGGATTCAACACCCTAAAAAACTACTTGGGGGCTTGGATTTTACAACGTTTACCCATAAACTTGTGATTTCAATAAATTCCTCCCGAATTTTAGAGAAATTAGACAGAGGAAAAACCCATGGAAAAAAACTTTCAAAAAATCACGCTAAAGACAACTCATTCAGAATATTGTTGTTTTTTTATCAATATGTTAATTGACATTGCATTTAATTTAAATACTTAATGTTTTTAAATATCACACTTGCTACAATGTCATTTGTTTTGATATCTTTATTTATGATACTTGTCATAATGTCATTCATTTTATTAGGGTATATCAGAAAACCAAACTAAATAACCATATAGTATGGATGTAAATTGTAATGATATTGGGAAAGATTCTTAGTAAGATTAACTATAAATGAGTCATTGAATGTCAATTTCATCAAATATTGAATAAATATAGAAAAATAAGTTATTTCTCTTTTCCATGTTCACATATTTTCTCAATAATAGTATTGAACATGTTGTTTCATAGTTATTTTATTGAATTCATAATGTTATGGGTTTACTTATATTCATAGCATAGTATCCTTGTTAAAAAAAACTCATGACATAGTTATAACTTTGATATCTAGTATGACTAGCATAGATCCATCTTAACCCTTGATCTATCAAGCATCGAGAGGGATCAAATCTCTCGAAGTGCAAACCTCTTTTTTGAGTGAAAAACTTTAGGAAAGGTTTGCACCAATAGAGATTTGATCCCTCTCGGTGCTTGATAGATATGGGGTTAAGATGGATCTAGGCTAGTTATATAATACTATATAATATCTATATTTCTATTTATTTATCTCTTTCTTATTCCCTCTCTCCATTATGTGTCTATTTCCCTTCTCTCCTTCTCTCTCTCCCCCCTCTCTCCCCTATCTCTCTCTCTCCGCCTCTCCCTCCCTTTCTCTATATTTCTCTTCTTCCCTCTCTCTCCCCTCCATCTATATATATACCTCCCTCCATCTCTGCTTATTTGTCTCTCTATCTTAGCCCCCAAGCACATGTCATGCTCTCTCTCTCACTGCATACCTATCAGAAGTTCTCCACCAAAAACTGCTCAGAAAAAGTCAAAACAGGATCATTTCAGCTGCTCCACTAGCCAAGTGCATTGCATAGCACCTAAGTCCACTAGCTAGGTGTGTTGCAACGCACCTAAATGCACTACCAGGGTGTGTTGAGCGGGAAATGACAAGTGGCAGTGTCATTCCACTAGGTGGAGAGACAATGGAAGCTTCCAGAATCTTCTCCAATGACAGTTGCCTCACTGAATTCGACCAAGGATGAGTAAGAGGCTTTCAGTCTCCAAGTGGAAGCAAGAACTGACAGAGAGAAGCCACTAATCAAATCATGAGCTAAATCATCCTCCTTGCATACATCTATATATGGATCCCTCATCCCAGAGATCCAGAGGCTGGAATTTTGCACATTGTAAGGAATTGTTGTTGGTTTTGAGATACATATCAGAGAATTGGGTGATCTATGCTTTGTTGGGGGTGAAGAAGGGACTTCTTTGTTGGGAGGTTGATGTTGGGTCAGGAATCATCGGTTGTAACTCCTCCTTGATCTTCTTTTATATCAATAAAACTATTTGAGTTTCTTCTCCATGCTTGTGTTTCATTGATGCTTGTTACATTTGTATGGTTAACTTAAATCTGATCCTAAGTTATTTATGAATATAAACCCATGTCTTTGTATAGTTTCCTTCTTCTGTGATCTTACAGGTACTTGGTGAAGCTGGGCAAGTAAGGGAGCAGGTAGCTGGAAGCTGTCAAAGAGAAGAGAGATTGGATCGAAGGACTAGCGCAAGACACAGGTTGGTTCATCCTATTCGTCTTTGTTTATAGTTCATAAAGAAGAATACAAAAGTAGTTTTCTCTGTTTGTTTCTAAGGTAGCTGTCACACCTTAGTGGGATAGAGTAGTTCTAAATAGACACTTTTCCCGATAACAAAATGAGGTTTCCGCGGGAGAATATGACTAGTCTGTACCCCGTCCGTGATTGGAAGAGGGGTTATTCTAGAATAATATTCTCTTGTCAAAGTTATGTGAGTTGGCGGGCATCGTCACTCACCTTTTTTTATTTCAAGTAACATCGCCGAAGAAGTGTTTTTTTTACGCCATAAATAGAACAATCTTTGGGTAACCTGTAAGAGGTAGGCCTCTCTCGGTAAAACAAATGTTTTGACGGAAAGAAGTAGAGGTAACCTTGAAACTCTGTTTTATACTTGGGGGCATGCAAACCTTTTGGAGTGCAAGCAAAGAGCGACTATTTATTTTTTAAATTTATAGGACCTCTAACCCTTTAAAATCGTAGGATTGGTCGTTTCCTAACTTGCATAAAGAAACGATGTGGGGCAACACTCGAAAGCTTGTTGGTTTTTTATATGAGACATTCTTATCATATGACTGGATTAATCAAGCAGTGTTTACCGTGAGGTTCAAGCTCGTTAAAAAAATAAACCCGGACCGAGCAAATGTTTCCACCTGCGTTTAAGCTCATTAAAAAATGAACTATCCCCTGGTAAATAACCACCGTGAATGTAGCATTTCAGCCATTAAAGCCTTGGTAATGTTTGCACCGTCACCTCCACTTTTCCATTGGCCGATCATTCACCTCCATTTGATTGTTTACCCATTTTGAGGAACAGCTGCGAAGAGTGATTTCACTAGCCATCCTTGTGACACTGCCATGATTGGAAAATTCCAAACCTTACCTGGAATCAGCTGCTACCCATTTTATCACTCATTCCTCAAAAGACGAGTCTTCTTTAAGCTCTTTTCTGACTCGTAAAATATGAAAAGATTGCCGAGTTCTGGCCTTCCAGCTCGTTAAAGCGATGGGAAGTGTTATCCCTCCTCTAGATTTTAATCTTTTTGGACCTGAGGGATTATTGCACAAAAAGATCGAGCGCTTGTTTTGTTCGGCTCATTAAAGCTAATCGAAAATTCATCCCTTCTGTATTGTTTTATACTTTTTCGGACTTAAGGGATTAGATGACGAAAAAGGAATTTTGGAGTTATCTTTACGTACCTTTTCAGACTCTCTAAAAATGAAAAGGATCGAGTTATCTTTGTCGTTAGACTCGTTAAAAACATTAATAGCGACAAACTTGTCTTTAGACGAGAACGAGTTTCACTATCGCTAGGCTCGTTAAAACATATCGATGGGTTTGCCCGAAGGGCAAATTATAGAACAAGCATATGTTATCCTCCTCAAGCTTGACAAAAATAAAGATGTACTCGCCAGCAATGATTGGGGAAAAATTGGGAAGAAAACTCAAAGAATCTTTATTGGTAGCAAGTCGCTCTTGAACATGACACTTCCACTCCGTGCCCGAGTCGGGTTGGGTTGTTTCATTCACCGGTCACATCGCCATGGTCTCGCCATACCATCCACATTTGGGGTTAATGCTACCAATCCATCACATAAGTGTCGCCGACATGTTCAAGAGAAGTCATCCAGAAAGGCCACCTGTGTCCCGCCCACTACCATACATTATACTCCATTCTTTCATGACCGCCACCCTGAACCATATATCATCAGATCGTTTTCACCTCCATCAAAATCATTTGCTCCATTCTGTGTCATTGATGTGGGATTCATTAAGGCCCTCCTATGACGGATCACTTCTTGTCGACATCAGCTCATTATCCAAGAAGTTGATCTAGGAACACCCCATTCAGTACTTTGAAGCTTGCATGCCTCAATGGCAAGTTTCTCACTTCCGGCGACAGGTTTACATCAATGACCTTCGACCGAAAGATTTCGTGTGGTGTTCGACGCCAAGTCCTCTATTCACACCACGTGAATTGTACTGCAGTACCTTGAGGGTCATTATCATTATCGGTGATTCCTCTCGCGCTTGTTAACAGTTTACATCATTGACTGGTAATCAAGCGATGTCTTTCCATGTTTGACTTCAAAACATTTCTCACATGGATCGACTTGTACTTCGAGTGAAGATTGGACGAGATTGAAGACCCCGGATCTAGTTTCATCCATCCGGGCTTCGATATATATTCAGGAAAATAAAGACATTGAAATGTACAGCATTGCAGCACAGATAATCATCCTACCAAAAGGATGATGGCTCTATCAGAATCATCAGTCTACCATCAGACGATTGTCTGTCCTATGTACATGAAAATGAATTTATAAAGCTGAGCATTGGAATGCTTGCCTCAGCTAGATCATGAAAACAATATGAAGATAATGTATTGTATTGTATCTTATTACAGGTCTCCTCCCAGCATTGAAAGAACTTTGGATCCTCCTAATAAAGCATTTCACCCGACAAACGGCCTCATACTTTAGGGGGCAACTGCTATAGACATTTTTGTGCCTTACAGCTCTAAGCATGAAATGTCCATAAACCAAGGGCTCCTAAGTCCCTAAAAGTGTTGTTCTAACTCCTAAAGCAATAAGGTCAACAAATTACAGCTTCTCCCAGAAGTTCTCCACCAGAAACTGCTCAGAAAAAGTCAAAACATAATCATTTCAGCTGCTCCACTAGTCAAGTGCGTTTCATAGCACCTAATTCCACTAGCTAGGTGCGTTGCAACGCACCTAAATGCACTACTAGGGTGCGTTGAGAGGGAAATGACAAGTGGCAGTGTCATTCCACAAGGTAGAGAGACAATGGAAGCTTCCAGAATCTTCTCCAATGACACTTGCCTCACTGAATTCGACCAAGGATGAGTAAGAGGCTTTCAGTCTCCAAGTGGAAGCAAGAACTGACAGAGAGAAGCCACTAATCAAATCATGAGCTGACTCATCCTCCTTGCATACATCTATATATGGATCCCTCATCCTAGAGATCCAGAGGCTGGAATTTTGCACATTGTAAGGAATTGTTGTTGGTTTTGAGATACATATCAGAGAATTGGGTGATCTATGCTTTGTTGGGGGTGAAGAAGGGACTTCTTTGTTGGGAGGTTGATGCTGGGTCAGGAATCATCGGTTGTAACTCCTCCTGGATCTTCTTGTATATCAATAAAACTATTTGAGTTTCTTCTCCATGCTTGTGTTTCATTGATGCTTGTTACATTTGTATGGCTAAATTAAATATGATCCTAAGTTATTTATGAATATAAACCCATGTCTTTGTATAGTTTCCTTCTTCTGTGATCTTACAGGTACTTGGTGAAGCTGGGCAAGTGAGGGAGCAGGTAGTTGGAAGCTGTCAAAGAGAAGAGAGATTGGATCGAAGGACTAGCGCAAGACACAGGTTGGTTCATCCTATTACTCTTTGTTTATAGTTCATAAAGAAGAATACAAAAGTAGTTTTCTCTATTTGTTTCTAAGGTAGCTGTCACACCTTAGTGGGATAGAGTAGTTCTAAATAGACACTTTTTCCGATAACATCCCTCCCTCTCTCTCCCCTTCCAACTTGATATCTCTCCCTCTCTCTCTCTCTCCTCCTAAGTCCCATCTCTTCCTTTCTCTCCCGCGTTCCTTTGTCTCTCCCCCATCTCTCTCTCTCTCTCTCTCTCTCTCTCTCCATTGTCACTCCTCTCTCTCCACCTTTATCTCTCTATGTCTTTGCTCTTTCCTCACTCTCTGTCCCCCACCAACTACATATCTCTCTCTCCCCCTCTCTGTCCCCCGCCAACTACATATCTCTCTCACCCCCTCTCTCCTCTCTCTCTCTGCCCTCTAACTCTATCACTATCTCCCTCCATCTCCCCCCTTATCCTCACTCTCTCTTAAATTTGATCTCATTGTATTGTGTTTAATAATGTATCTAAAAAAAAACAAAACAAAAACAAAAAACAAAAAAAAACCTCAATTGGTTGTAAAATATTAAACCTGTATTTTGGATCAGTCATGTATAAGAAAATAATAATGAAAAGCTTAAAAGAATAATGCACTATCTTTCCTCTATTATTGTTAGTTACTTTTCTTGCTCTCATTTCTTGGATCCTTAGTTAATATGGATCGAAGCCAATTCTTAATAATATTAATTTTATTATATAAATTTCACATCTTTTTATATAAAAATATTCTCATTTTCATTTGATTAAAACCTTGATTTAATTTCTATAGGAATATTTTTAATAGTAAGAAGGACAGAGGGTTTAAATATATCTCAAAAGTAATTATAAAATTTTTCCTTTTAGATTTTATTAAAATAAATATAAAATTAAAATAAAATAAAAGATTTATAAAATATTTTGATCCTTAAATAAGTTATGGTTTTTTGGCATGTGGTATTGATAAGCCATGCTATTGGCCCATGATATTGTAATAAATCTTATTCACAAGTTCATAATATCAATGACAATGTGGGGGTGAATATCCATGGTTAAGAATTTTGTCATATTGTTATAAAATATTTTGATTGTGAAATACGTTATGTTTCTTGGGCATATGGTATTGCTAAGCCATGGTGTTGTAGCACATCTTATTTGCACATTAATATCCATGGTTAAGAATCTTATCATATTGTTATAAAATATTTTGATTATGAAATAAATTATGTTTTTTGGGCATTTGGTACTGATAGGCCATGGTATTGGTTCATCGTATTGTAATAAAGTCTATTTACAAGTTAATATTATCCATGGGAAAGTGGGTCTCATCATATTCTTATAGAATATTTCAATTGTGAAATAAGTTATGGTTTTTGGGCATTTGTTATTGATAAGCCATAGTATTGGCCCATGGTATTGTAACAAAGTCTATTCACAAGTAAATAATAAAATGAAAATATAACAAATTGAATTTTATTTTTTTTATTACTTTAATTTTTTATTACTAATGGAGCCAACATTTAAATTTGTTTACATACTTACATTACACCTACACATCTACCCAATATTGAGTTGTAGAGTGCCTCTTGGCACAATTATTATCTCAATGTTTTTGTGGGCCTCTCAACAACTTAGTACATTATTCATGGTATCCTCACCAATATAATCAATAAATTACATTACACCTACACATCTACCCTCTATTGAGTTGTAGAGCGCCTCTCGGCATAATTATTATCTCAATGGATTTGTGGGCCTCTCAACCACTTAGTACATTATTCATGGCATCCTCACCAATATAATAAAAAATGGGAATAAAAATCATAACTAAGAATTTATTGTAAATATTATAAAAATTCACTAATCATATATAAGTTTGGTCAATATTTGATTAGGAGCTCAAAAAATAGCTCAAATTTCAAAGTTGTCAGATTGGTGTGGAACCAGGATGACCGTGTAGTGCATGTCATCCTGAATCCAATGCAACTTGTTTTGCGTGAAACAAACTCTGTATGACTCCAGAAACAAGTCCTATTCATTTTCCCAAACACACGAATTTAAAAAAAAAGGATAGCCCAATCAGCAGTTTGTGCTGCTGATGTTGAATTGATTGGACAGGTGAGGTGGACGTTGACTTGCTCAAAGTTCTTCTTGGATAATTATATCGTGCCTAGTGGCACATTGGTATTGGTCAAAATTTCGTGTTTTATGATTGGTTAGAATGATGGCCTACCACGAGCTGACATGTGGCCCAACCAAAGGCCGCCACATGGCAGCCCGAGAGGCCACCAAAAATTATTGAATAGCCCAGTCAAAGGAAGTGGGGGTTGAACCCACAACCTCCCAACACCAATACAAATCTTTCACCATTGCACCAAACATGTGGGTCTTAACCATATAGTTCACACTAAAATTTTAAACTTTAATTCTATAGAGTTTGGGAGGTGAGTGTGGACTTTAAACACCCCATGTGAACACCTACCCTTTAACTATCAGCATCTTATGTGCTCGTCGGAGGGAAGGGGCCAATGTCAGGGGTTAGCCCCTGGGTGCATGGTCCCCAAATGACCCTAAATTTCCACATTTTAGGCCTCGGTAGCCAAATTAACTGTCTGACAAATCCGCTCGAACTTCGGCGGTTTGGTGCCCTGTTAGCTAAAAATGAGGTGAAAATGGGGGTTCCATGCCGAATATTGGGCAAATTGTAGAGCGGATAATGGGAAAACTAGGAGAGGTCATAACTTTTGCATTTTTCAACCAAATTGGGTGGAGAAAGAGGCTACGTAGCCATTTTTTGACATTTTGGACTCATTGGAGCAGGTTCCAAAAGCATTTGAGCATTGTAAACACATACTTTCACACATTCGAACATAATAGAGAGGCCCAAGCCATTGGAAGCTAGACCAAGGAGACGTAGCCCAGGAGGGGTGAACTCCTTCATCATGTTCATCTTGTGATGTGTTTTTGGTGATGTTCTATACATTTATATGTTGTTGTTCAGTCTCTTATTTATGTGAAAATTACTCATAAATTTAACATAAAAGCTTATTTTTCACTTGCAAAACTCATGAATCCTTAAGCACATGAATAGTATTTTTTTTATATTCTGAGGAGGATCTTAGCACAGAAAAACTAATATTCCTAATCAGATCAAGATTAGCATAAAGATAATGGGTAGTTTAACCTTTTCACATAAAAATGTTTAATTATTATGTTTGAGTTTTAAAAATTCATTAATCTTGGTGAAATTTTACAACTTCTATGTTCTTGATTAAGTTTATATATAAACTTGCACAACGCAAGCATTGTCAAACTTCATATAAAAAAAATTGAGATTATGATAATGAGAATTTTGATTCTGTTCATTCAATATAAGCATCATTAAATTGCCACTCTTTTATTGCCCAAAATGATCCATTTTTTTTGCTTCCATACATAATGACCTATTGCACCTTTTCACTTTCCATATTCGCATCAATGTGATGATACTTTGCAAATATTTTGAGAATGTCTAGTTTTCTTTCCCCCTACCTCATCCTAAGCCCAAGATATAGGAGATGTATCCTTTCTAGAATCAATAGTTGGAACAACATTTTTAAAACTAAATGAGATTCCTAAGAAATCTATGGAGAAGGTAATGTAATTTTTATTATCATCAAGCTTATTCATTAGGGAAGCTTATTCATTAGTTATTATGCTCTAACGCTCCCCTCTTTCATGTATTTTCACATCAATTGAGAGATAAAGTGAACAATCAATATCATCAATAAAACAACATAATTTGGGGTCTTGATGAGTAATTTCCTTTCACTTTGTGTTTCTAATGATTTTTTGAAGCTTTGACTCAAATATTTAACCTGAATAATAAATAATTAATGGCATCATGGCACATTGATATGTTCCTAGAAAACTATAATGCAAGTGGGGTATCTTCATTGTTTTTATAGTATTTAGATAGAATTTCCACTCTTCAATAATGTCCTTAACATCTACTATAACTTATGTTTTTCTAAAGAGATCTAGAATAAACATCGCTCCCACTGTAAAGCACGATTAGGGTATTCTCAAAGTATGAATATAAATGCAATACTCATTCATCGTAAGGATATTATAGATTACATTGTTACCTATATGGATGTTAACAAAAGAGTTAGACTTTGTAATTATGTTTAAAGTTTTATATTGTTATTTTTTACATTTTGAAATTATTTCAAGGAAAATATGGCTTAACCACTATGAAGTTTTATTATTACTATGTATATACTAATATAGATTCATCTTAACCCTTGAATCAAATTTTTTTAGAGGGAAATCTCTTTTAGAATGCAAAACTTAAAAATAGAAAATAAAAAATAGAAAATAAGATTTATATGGCTATTTTTAACTTTTTGAAATTATTTCAAGGAAAATATGGCTTAATGACTATGGATTTTTATTATTACTATTGGATATAATAATCTAGATTCATCTTAACCCTTGAATCAAATTTTTTGAGATGAAAATCTCATTTAGAATCCAAAACTGAAAAAATATATATACACACACACACCTAGAAAGGTTTGATCCCTCTTCAAACTTGATAAATCCAATATTAAGATAGATCTAGATTAATTTAAAATATAAAATCCCCAAGAGACCTTTAATGAATTTGTTCATACATTTTTCTTACTATTTAATATTTTTAGATACGTTATGTTTTGCAAATAAGCACGTAAAAAATTTACATAACACTTTATAAAAGCATATTATATTTCAACTCTAAGCAAACAATTTAGAACAATGACCCTAATCTACCTACCATGTTGTATTAGCTAGAGATATTAAGCCATTCTTCCTCATAATTAATGATTTCTCTAAAATTCGGTAAACTAGCCTAGATCCATCTTAACTTCAGATCTATCAAGCCCCGAGAGGGATCAAATCTCTCGAGGTGTAGACCTCCTTTTTGAGTGCAAAACATGGGGAAAGGTTTTCACCTCGAGAGATTTGATCCCTCTCAGTGCCTGATAGATCCATATTTAAGATGGACCTAGGATGGTTTTTAAATAGGTCTGACATTAAATTAAAAATTCTAAATATTAAATGTTAAACATTACATGTTCAATGTTTACATTTACGTTTACATGTTTACGTGAGATCTACCCTCATACTTGGTTGTAGAGCGCCTCTCTCTCTCTCTCTCTCTCTCTCTCTAACCTCCAATCCTCTCCCTCACTCATTCTCTCTCTCCCCCCTCCATATTCATGTCTCCCTCTCCCTCTCTTACCCTTCTCTACCTCTCTCACTCCTCTCTCTCTCTCTCTTCATTCCTGTCTCTCTCTATCCATTTCAATCCTCTCACTATCTCCCTCCCTCTCTCTTTCCCTCTCTCCCCCCTCCATATATATCTATATCTCCCTCCATCTCTCCTTATTTGTGTCTCTATCTCACCCCCAAAACACACACTCTCTCTCATTCCATATTTATAAATCTCTCTATCCATCCCTCCCTCTCACCATCTCTCTCTTCTTCCCTATCTTCACCTTCCATCAATATCTCTATCTGCCTTTGTCTCTCTATATCACCCCCAAAACATACACTCTCTTTCTTTAATAGATCTATCTATCCCTCCCTCCTCCTCTCCCTCTCTTTCTCTCTCTCTTCCCCTTCTCTCCCTCTCCCCCACTTCTCTCTCTTTCCTCCTTTCATCCTTTATCTCTCTCTCTCCATCTTCCTTATCACTCCCTCTTTTTATCTCCACTTTTGTCTCTCTATGTCTTTCTTCTTACCTCCCTCTCTCTCCCCGACCAACTTCATCTCCCTTTCCCTCCCTCTCTCCACTCTCTCACACCCTCTCTCTTGCTTCCTCTCTCTCTCTCTCTCTCTCTCTCTCTCTCTCCACCCTCCAACTCTGTTACTATATCCCTTCCTCTATCCTTCTCTCTCCTACTCTCTCTTTATCTCCCCCCTTCTCTTTATCTCTCCTTCTTTGTCTCTTTATCTTCCCCCCAAACATACAGACTCTCTCTCCACCTCTCCCTTGTCACTCCCTCTCTCTCTCCACTTCTCACTCTCAATGTCTTTCTTCTTCCCTCCCTCTCTCCCCCTCCAACCCCATCTCTCTATCCCTCCCACTCTCCTCCTCTCTAGCTCCCTCTTTCCTCCTTTCTCTCAAGTCCCCTCTCTCATCCTTAATATCTCTCCCTTTATCTCTTACCTCCCTCTCTCTTCACCCATCTCTCTCTCTCTCTCTCTCTCTCTCTCTCTCCAATCCTCTCTCTTCCCCCATCACTCTCCTCCTCTCTCTCCCTTTGTCTCCTAACTCCCTCTTTCTTCCCCCATCTCTCTCTCTCTCTCTCTCTCTATGTTACTATATCCCTCCCTCTCTCCTTCTCTCTCCATATCTCCTTCTTTGTCTCTTTATCTCACCCCTAAGCATATACAAATGTTCCAATAAGGAAAATACCCCTATGGAGTAGTGCACAGTAAGGAAGGTTGGTAAGCATAAGGCATGAACGGGGCACGAGATGAAGCTAACCGTGTGGATAAGTGACTATGAAATGGACTAGGTAATCTTGGATCTAGGATCTGATGCAAATGTCTTGCCTAAGTAGACATGGGAAAGGATGGGGATACCTGTGCTGCAGTGGTCTCCTATTCAGTGGTGCATGGCAAATCAGTAGAAAATTATTCCAATGGGCTGCTTGTATGGTGTAATGGTGGAAATTAAGGGTGTGAGTGTGTTGGCTAAATTTGAAGTCAATGAGATAGTGGATGATAGTAACCCATACCCCACATTGTTAGGAATTGACTGACTATTGATATGAATGGGGTAATCAACTTGAAGAAGCGAAAGATGTCCTTTGAGAAGCAGTCGCTCAGGGTTATAGTTCCATTAGACCTGGTAGAAGGAGCATGTTATACTAAACATGTGTGTTAGAAAGCGACAATGACCTAGATCATATAGACAAGATAACAACACGAGATGAGGATTGGATCAATCCTACAGCCAATGGACAAATTGTGTGGGACAGGGATAGCTCTCGTGCCTTAGATTCAAATGAAGTGCTTGAACATTGGCAGAACAAGCTATATGAATTATCTATGCTCTGTTGTAATATGATCAACAAGTCGTTGAGGTGTGTCTCCATTGATGTTGGCTTAGGGGGTCCTGACCTAGGTTCAGAGTTAATTGCGCCAACCAACAAAACCCTACACTACTGGCCCTTTCAGTAATAACCTGCACAGTGTAGGCTGCAGTCTCACCTGAAGCAGTATGGGGGGATGCTAGAACCAAGCTTCCACATCCAAAGGTCAGTGTGATGTCTTTTAGTGCCCTATATCTCCTTTAGCACATATCTATAAGCCCCTAAGGCTCAGTACTGCAACTCTACTAAAACAACCTTCGCAAAGGTCAAAGATCAATCTTTGTATTCCCTTAACAGTCTGTTTATCCACTTACGCACATCAGAGAACTAATCTGGACTAGGGCTTGTGTAGATAATCTTGTGTTATTAATAAACATTAGACAATTCATCAAAGTCTTCGTGGAATTACATAAACATGCTTGCATACATCATCTAACAGTTATTCAATAGAATCATGCATAATTAGATCAATATTTCATAAGCATATTATTCATCAACAACATAAGTTATAAGTGGGAGTAAACAACAGTACACAAGCATTCTCAAAAATAGTTTCTTTATTGATTTTCAGTTCAGAATACATACTCAAAAATTCCCTGCACACTCAACTACAGGGGTACGTGCACTTAGCTACACACTTTACCAGGGAAAATTTTAAGACCCCCCCTAAATTTATAAAGGAAAAATGGAAGGTGATTTTATCAATAATATAATATGTATATATAATTTTTTGGCGAATCTCTCACCAGGCATGGCAAATATTTTACTCAATTATAAAATCTTGTAAGATCTTGACGAGTCTTTCACTAAATAATAAAACTTTGTAAAGTCATAGTGAATCTTAGCATAGGCTACATGCTGGTTTAATTCCCCCATTTAAATAGGCAATAAAACTTTGTAAAGTCCTAGTGAATCTTAGCATAGGCTACATGCTGGTTTAATTCCCCCATTTAAATAGGCTACATTCCAGGTGAATACCATGGGTCAATACCATGTGTCATTTTGGTGAATACCATGGGTCAATACCATGTGCGAACATTCACTAGGCCTACATTCGCCCCTAAAATTATCCTTGCTGACTTTACCTAGGCCTTTGCACACTCAGCTTTAGAGCCTGTCTCTCCTATCTCACCCACTTCTCTGCACTAGTACTTCTCTTCTATCAACCCATTACATCTTAGATTGCCTGCCTTAGACTCTCTAAGACACACCTACTCATAGCTTTTCACATACAATCCCATGGTCCTCAGACCATGGGTGGATCTCAAAATTGACTCAACTTTTACATAAACAAGGGGCTAAAAACCCCTTTGACTCCTAACCATTTACGTGCTCTGCATCCACAAATCACGAAGACTTTACATCATTTACAACAATTACATCAAAACTTTGGTTTTGAACCCTAAAACGGACCCAGGGGACCCCATCCCAGCAGGCCCCCAAAACAAAGATCATGACTCGCCCTCGAGTCACTCGGTTGGTGTTGCGATCTTGTTGTTAAGATTCCCCAACTCCACCTTCACTACAACAACTTCGGCAGTGCTCAGCTTGGCTGCCTACTTGACCTCTTTCACTAGCTTCTCTGTAGCTAGTCCTTTTGCGGCCAGCTTCATCATCTGCTGCAAACAATTCATCTTATCTTGAATGTTTGTCGAGATCTGATAAGCTTCTTCCAACCAAGGCTCCAATCTAGCCTTAAGAAAGGCCTCCTTATTCTGTGCTACCTCTACCTATGCGAGGACCTACTTCCCCTCCTATAACTTGGCTAGGCGTTGTGCTGGTGCAATGGAGCGCATCATTGCCCTGAATTCATCATTCTACTTTTGCATCTCCCTAATATCAGTATTCAATGTCTGCAAGTTTGGATCCTCCTGCAGATTGGTGACCAAATCCATGGCCTACTCAAATATTATTGTGCAGTCTGCAACTATGGTATCCAAAGTAGCCAGACCTTCCTTAATCACGGCTCCACGTTGCTCCCGGACCTCCGATTGAGTCAATGGATGCATATTCAATTGCAGCTCGGTGATCTTCATGTTGAGTTCAAATTGAACTCGATTAACCTCTGCCTTTGATTCATGCACACTAGCAGATAACTTCTGAATATTCACTTCTAGTTGTGCATCCTCATGAAGGTGAAGCTCTGGTACTATTCTACATGCCTCCATGACTGCTGGCTCCAGTCATGAAATGTGCGCTTGGAGCGCCTCCTTTTCCTACAGAATCTACGTCTTCTCGGTGAATAGCTACTAATTATTAACCTTAATCTCACTCACAGCTCTAAGTGCTCGATGTTCCCAGAAGTGAAGCTCCTCCATCAATCCCTGTAATAGTGCATGCAACGACCTCATTTGCATCGTGGAAAGATTCAAGTCCATCTTTGGTACTCTATCAAGAATGGCGCATTGTTCCTTGGTGTCAGCCCGAACTGAACCTGTAGGTTAGGGGGAAAACTCACACATCCATTGAAGGCCACATAATTATCTCTGTGCCTATAGTCTTTCCTTGCGCCGAACTACCTGCTGCGCCACTCACTTTTCTGACGTCTGCTTGGATCTTGGTTGCTTGGAGCTACAACTCATGAAGATCCTTCTGGACTCCACCCAGTGTTTGTATGTAGTGTTATTCCAACTGTTGTAGTACTTCTATGGCGATGTCCCTGACTTTATCACCGATCTCATCCAAATCACTTTTTGTGAGCACCAGGGATCAACCTGTGTTTTCTGAGCCTTCTGCTTCTTCATCAATCCAGGTTATTGTTCCAATTCTCTCCTTTTCACAATGAAGGGGGTGCGCTTCCCTTCCTTGCCTCCGTCACCTTGCCCTATTTCCATTTATGTTACCAGTGAAGGTGACTTTTCACCTTTCTAGGTCTCGTGTTACCCCTACTTTGCCTTCTCCTTGTCAATATGTTCCTTCTCGACCCGAGCCTTCTCTGCAACATCCTTCTTTTTCTATACAACCAAGTTCTACATAGCCTTCTTAGCTCCCTCCTTTCGTTTCTTTGTGGCCGCACTCTCTACACCTGTGCTTGCCCAGCATCTAGATCTGAAGGGGCACGCCACTTAGTTTTCCAGCACACCACTACCTCCTACACATCGGACTTTGTTACCAAATAGGGCAAGTCATACCACTTCTGTGCTAGATCCTTTCACGCTTGGATATAGACCCGGTGGATGTCAGCCTTGAACACTACATAGCATAACAACTGTGTGTACAAGGTTGGGGACAACCTTGGGTGCTGGTTAACTGCCATACAAAGACTTGCTTCCATCAAGACCGAAAAAATATTATTCTCTATGATGCACACGGGGTCCTTCGTAGCACATAGGGAGGCGAACTGCACGGCCTCCAGAAATCCTTCTTCCAACAGAGGAAACTGGTTGTCCTCCAGAAGCTGCCATACAACCTATTAGTGTCCTATAATTTATAGGATCTCGAGGTAATTGAGTGTTGTATCTCAGGAATCCTATTTTGTAAATACTTGTTAATCTGCCAATGATTTCCAAATAAAAAAACAATAGAATTAAAAAGTAAAAAGAGGGTATAAAGAGTAAAAGATTGAACCCCACAAAAATAAATAAAACCAAAAAGAATAATATTGAAAGTGTTGCAAGTCTAAGTGCCAATATTCATAGATAAGTTTTTCTTCATTTCTATAAAATAAAAGCTTTGTGCAGCTTGTTCAAAATGCCACAATCACTAGTTTAGTTTAATCATACAATCTAATCATGATTGAACTCTTTTAATTTTTTGTAAATTAAGATAGAGATTAAAGATTTACTCAACTATTTAATCTAGGTAAATCATTAGTTAGGTAGAAAATGACATTGATCCAACTATTTAATCTAGATCAATAGGAGAAATAAGCAATAGGTTAGATAGATTTTTCATTATGCATAAAAGAAAATAAAATTGGTTTGCCAGTCTAAATGCACCCTAGATACAAAAATAAAATGCTAGTCTAGCTAAGGGTAGGTAGATTAGGTGATTTGGTAAATATTTGCCTATATAAATTTTGTCCTAAGTTTGAGGATATCATGAAAGGTCATAATATGCATGATGAGATAAAATATTTCAAAATGTTTTATTATTCATCCCTTATCCTAAGTTCAAAGGATACAAATGTGCTTTGGGACAAAAGTGTTTTATATATTATATTTTCCCCTATCCTAAGTTCGAGAAGAAATATCAAAGCGCAAGTGGACAAATTGTCTTTGTCGTTTATGGATAAAGTGCAACCATTTGAAGGCATCAAGATTTGATCCCGCAATTGATCGACAACCTTCATTTGTTTTCGGCCCCCCCTTTGCATTCTACCTTTACCGCGGGGGCGAGTCCCGAAAGTGGTTTCTTCCGTCAGGCCCCATCCCTTACGTGGCATGATCTAGTGATTTCGCATCCCCCACCCCATCCGATACCACTAACCGGCCACTACCCCCTATGAAAACTGCCTTTCCTTTATCTATCATGCCACACCAGACCACTTTTCCTCCACCACTCACCATCCACCACAAGGCATGATCGTTGGGCCAATTGAATGTGTTCTTGGTGAAATACATGTTCTTCATTTATTTCGTTTTTCCCGAGTAACCGTTCAGCCTAACATTCCTACACCATTTCCAACAGGACTTTTGTCGTAGTGTTTAAAAATACCTTTGAGCATGTCATTCTCGTCCTTTCCACTCCTACTTGTTTCTGCTATTCACATTTTCTCGTAGCAATCTCCATCAAAGGATTCCCACAACCATACTGTGACAGAAACTGACTTTTCTTTCAATTTTCACTTGAAAAGATGTTATTTTCTTGACCTTGGTAAGCCTCCTCTACAAATTCATCCATTTCACAGATTATTTACAGTCATGCCTCCTAAAACTAAGACCCAAGATAAGACAATTAATCCTTTAATTCCCCCTTTTGTAGATTTTGATCATATACCATTAGCAAATAAAGATTATAGGATAAGTGATACTTAGTGTGACTGTGATTTTCTAGAACTGTATTTCTGGTTATAGGATAAGCACACAAACAAGACAGATGAAATTGGGCTCTAGGACTCCAACCTCCCTCATTACATCTTCCCCTTGACATTCCAAGCCCTAGAATTTAATAAAAGGTGTCAAGCTTGCTATTTCCCTACCCAAAGAGCCATAATTGCCCCTAAAAGTGACATTCTTTTCACCATCATAGCCGAGTCCATTGACCAAATGTTGTTGGCCCCCACTGTGGAAAATGTTGCCCCTTTCTCCCTAGAGGACCTCACCCAGCTTTATCAAGAGCTGGACTTTTCCACCAGAGCTAGAATTTTTGAGATTTTCTTGCCAAAGAATGCCCAATTACCTAAGAAGAATCCTCCATATCCTTCTTCCATTTCCCTGATCAGACCAAGAATATTATTTCTATTATTTCTTACATTTAGGCTATCATTCTGATTAGTGGGTAGATGAGCCCATTTTAGGATTCCTCTCCATATTTTCCATAGACAACAAGCCCTATTTGATGTTCAACTTTAGTCAATTCTTGGCTGATAATATTAATGATAAATTTATTAAGTTTCCTATAAATCAGGTGTTCAATTATACCTCTATTTTGATTTACATGTTCATCTATTATCAAGCAGACAATTTCAGTTTTTGCATTGCAGAAGTTGGATGATTTAGGGAACTAGCAAACGATGATCTTTTGGACCTCATTGGTCATGAAAGAACAGCAGGAATTCACCTACAAGAAATTTATTGGAGATTTGTTCATCCAACCATGAACATTCTCAACAGTGCAGTGCATCCTAGAATTAGTGAGGAAATCAAGAGAATTATGCATCTATCAAACCAAGAAAAGACTAGTGATTGGGATGGAAGCATAAAGAAATATGCTACAAATAAAATTGTATTCTCTCATGGAGATGATAATGAAGATGAGAAAGAAGTAGAAGGTGGAAAACAAATTCCATATACACCTGCTGCAAGCACTTCAACAAGCCAATCACCAAGAGTCAGTCCATTACAATTCAGAATACCAAGAAATCATGAACATGGTGAACCATAAGGTTCTGGTGGAAACCAAACAATAGGATCAAAGGTAAGTAATGATTATAATCCTACAATAGCTACATTAAAGAATAGAATTAAAGGTTAGAAGACTAGAAGTTTAAAGGAATTCTATGAGCAAAATGATGAAATACATCAAGTTTCAAATTTTGCATTACTTGCATATGATCTGGTAAATTTTGATGAAGTTGTGAAAGAAAAAGTTTGGATAAAAGCCACGGATGAAGAAATTGATGCTATAGAAATAAATAATACTTGGGAACTTGTGAATTTACGTGAAGGTAAAAATATTATAGGTGTTAAATTGATTTACAAAACTAAAGTGAATGTTGAAGGTGAAATTGGAAAGCATAAATCAAGACTTGTAGCTCAGGGGTTCAGTCAACAACCTAGTATTGATTATAACGAAAATTTTGGACCTATAGCTAGACTTGACACAGCAAGAATGGTATTAGCTATTGCTACACAAAATAAGTGGAAAATATATCAGATGTATGTTAAATCTACAATTTTAAATTATTTTCTAGAAGAAGGGGTTTATGTGAAACAACCTTGTGGATATGAAATTGATGGTCAAGAAGATAAAGTTTACAAATTAAAGAAAGCATTATATGGATTGAAACAAGCACCCCAAGTATGGTATAGTAGAATTGATGAATATATAAATAACAATGGATTCATCAAGAGTCCAAGTGAGCCAACTTTGTATACAAAAGTAAACAAGGATGGTAAAATTTTGATTGTGTGTATGTATGTTGATGATTTGATTTTCGTTGAAGATCTCTCAATAAATGATTTTAAGACAAGCATGAAAAATATATATATATATATATATATATATATATATATATATATATATATATATGACTGATTTAGACCTAATGAAATATTTTCTTGGTATTGAAGTAACTCAATCTGAAGATGGTATTTTCATTTGTCAATCTATGTATGCAAAGGATATATTGAAAAGATTCAAGATGGAAAAATGTAAGCCAATTGTAACCCCAATTGGAATTGGTACAAAACTCAATAAGTATGATCAAGGTTCAGATATTGATCGAACCTTGTCCAAACAATTGGTTGGAAGTCTTATGTATTTGACTGCAACAAGGCCCAATATAATGTTTGGTGTAAGTTTAATTTACATATTCATGGATTTTTTCGAAGATTACCCATCGGCTAGTTGGGAAATGATTTTAAGATATGTTGTTGGAACAAGAAATTATGGTATCCTATATGCATCTAATTCAAATTTTAAACTAACTGAATATACAGATAGTGATTTGGCAGGAAATATTGATGATAGGAAGAGCATATCTGGGTATGTGTTCATTTTTGGTTTAGGTGCAATTTTGATGGGAATGAGATTTTGGGGGTTAATCAAAATCCCATTTCCATAAAAAATCGATTTTGAGTCTTGTGGGTTATGGCCCAGAAAACCTATCGGAAGCACTTCTTAGGCCTTAAGCCTTTAACCATGGAATTACATTCAACTATCCGGAGCTTTAAATAATGCTTTAGCCCTTAAAATCCTCGGCCACACATATATTGGGTTACACGGGATAACAAAGAACTCACTCAGAAACCTTTATTCGGATCTCAAAAGTTATAGACCCGCCTCTAAAAATATCGGTGGGTCCGCTCTTATCACTCTTCGCTGCACTGATCTCTAAGCTCCTTCGACACCCGAATCGTCCAATCGCCAATTAGGTTATCAGCGATATCGCCATCGGTGTATCACTTATCAACTATTCAACTCCACCATCCATTAACCTCTGTCAAATACGATCTCTGATCACACATAAACCATCGATCTTGCACCTCGATCCGACGATAGAGATTTAAATCGAATTTCTCTATCACCACTTCTCATTAACTGGTTTCAATAACACTCGAGAGGCTCCACCGATGTGATAAAGGATCTAGATCGTTGATCTTAAGAGATCCAACGGCTCCTGATTATTCTTACCCGTTTCCTCTGTAATATAATTTTTCTCGCCAATGAAGGATTTTTGTGTTAAATACAATTCTCTGCCACCATCTCTCAAACATGCATAGTTCCATTAATATCTCAAGATTGCCATCACGCCTAATGGTCGATCGACATGCATACAAAATTGGTAATTAAACCCATGGCATATATATATATATATATATATATATATATATATATATAGAATTGAAAAAGACATAATACACAGACACACGGGAAAACACAGAACACATTTCTATTATAAATAACATAGCATGGTTACAATCCCTTAGGCATTTCAGCCTTAGCACAGAGTTTCTCTCGACTACATTGTATGTATCTCACTCTGTCCTCTCTACATATCCCCCTCTTGAACGCGTAGGTTCGTATATATAAGAAGTGTTAGATCGGATCACTATGAAGGATTTGATCACATCCCCTCCTTGATTTGCTCCTAAAAACCCCTAAAGCTCCTTAATGCATGCATATGTGGTAGAATACATATTGATAAGTCTCCTCGAGAATTTTATCCATATTTTCCCATCTTTAAATCTGTTTTTAAACAAATTTTTCTATTTTTTCTCCCTTGGTCCACGTCCTCCTCTTCTCTCTGCTTTGGATTCCTCCCTTTGTCCAAGGGTGTTGGATTCTCCTACATCAGACACTCGAGGCACAAAAATTTATGACCTCCTGGTCATATACTTCTCCTTGTCCTTAGCAATTCTACCCATTGTTTCAATCCTTCAAAGGAACTGCCTTCATGGTCTTCTATGAGCTGCAACCAAACCTCTGCAACAATAATTCCTCCCTGCTTCAACTTACCTCACCAAGCTCTCCTCTATACTTGGTCTTTTGGCAAGCTCTATGGTTCTCTCCTTGAACCTCTTGCTGAATAACAATTCTACCCAACACTTCTTTTGCTGGAATTGTTACCTCTAAGACAACTCTACCCACAATCGCAACTGTGGAGTTGCCTCAATAACTTCTACCCAACCACAGTTGGAAGTTGTTCTCAACTTCTCTTGAGCACTCCTTGCTCTTAGGATATTGCTGCAATCTTCTCACCTTTGGCTGTCGTTCTCTGTGTGACAGTAAGACCATAACTCTTCATACTCTAAACCATTGTACCTCCTGCTCCTTCTTTCTCTCTCTGGAATCCTTCTCCTCACAGGAAACTTTCCCTACTCTAATACCAAATGATGGGAATGAGATTTTGGGGCTTAATCAAAATCCCATTTCCTTAAAAAATAGATTTTGAGGCCTGTGGGTTGTGGCCCACAAATCCTATCAGAAGCACTTCTTAGGCCTTAAGCCTTTAACCACAGACTTACTTTCAACTATCGAGAGCTTTAAACAATGCTTTAGCCCTTAAACTCCTCAGTCACACATATATTGGGTTACACGAGATAACAAAGAACCCACTCCGAAACCTTTTTTGGATCTCAAATGCTATAGACCCACCTCTATAAATATTGACGGGTCCGCTCTTATCGCTCTTCGCTACACCGATCTCTGAGCTCCTCCGACACCCGAATACTCCAATTGCCAATTAGGTTATCGATGATATTGCCATCGATGTATTTCTTATCGACTATTCAACTCCACTTTCCATTGACCTTCATCAAATGTGATCACTGATCACACCTGCACCATCGATCTTGAGCCTCGATCTGACGGTTGCGATTTAAATCGCAATTCGCTATCACCACTACTCATTAGCCAGTTATGTTAACACCCGAGAGGCTCTGCCGATGCGATAAAGGATCTAGACTGTTGATCTTAAGAGATCCAACGGCTCCTGAGTATTCTTGCCTGTTTCCTTTGTAATCTAATTTTGCTCACCGACAAAGGATTTCTGTGCTAAACACAGTTCTCTACCACTGTCTCTCAAACATGCATAGTTCCAGTAATATCCCAGGACCGCAATCATGCCTGATGGTCGATCAACATGCATACAAAATTGGGAATTGAACCCACGACACAATATATATATATATATATATATATATATATATATATATAACAGAATTGAAAAAGACATAATATGCAAACACACAGGAAAACACAGAATGCATATCTATTATAAATAACACAACATGGTTACAATCCCTAAGGCATTTCAGCCTTAGTACAGAGTTTCTCTTGACTACATTATATGTATCTCACTCTGTCCTCTCTGCATATCCCCCTCTTAAACGCGTAGGTTCATATATATAAGAAGTGTTAGATCGGATCACTATGAAGGATCCAATCACATCCCCTCCTTGATTTGCTCCTAAAAAGCCCTAAAGCTCCATAATGCATTTATATGTGGCAGAATACATATTGATAAGTCTCCTTGAGACCTTTATCCATCTTTTCCCATTTTTAAATCTATTTTAAAACTGATTTTTTCTGTTTTTGCTCCCTGGTCCACGTCCTCCTCTTCTCTCTACTTTGGATTCCTCCCTTTGTCTAAGGGTGCCGGATGCTCCTGCATCAAGTTTCATGGGCATTATTGAAGCAATACATTGTGACTCTATCATCCACTGAAGCAGGGTATGTTTCAGCCACAACAGAAGCATGTTAAACTATGTGGATGAGAAGAATTTTGAAAGTGTTGTTGCATGAACAAAAAGAAACAACTCAATTTTTTGTGACAAAAAGCCTACTATTGCATTATCAATAAATCATGTTTTCCATAAGAAGAGTAAATATCATGATACCAGGTATCGTTTCATTTGAGAATTAGTAATCAATAATGAAATATGTATGGTGTTTTGTAGATCAGAAGACCAGTTTGCAGACATATTTGCAAAACCCTTAGGAAAATAATTGTTTGAAACTCATAGGGAAAACATAGGGGCATGCATGATGTAATGACATTTTGATGTAATAGCAATTTTTTTTTATTTTTTGTGAAATAATTAAGGGGGATAATGTAAGAATAATTATTTCACACTGTATACCTCTATGTCACCATCATTTCCTTGGATCTTTAGCTTTTGGAGGTCACCACCACCTTACCTCATCAGATATTTAACAGTCATCACCACCTCACCTCCTATAGAAATGAAAGGGAAGCACTGCCTCAGAAGCTAATATTTTAATTGTTGTAACCAACATGAATTTTTGTATAAATATAGATGTTGAGTCAAGGTAGACCAATTCACTTAGTCTTTTGTTTGTGTAATTAAGCAGTTGCATTTATTGTTCACTATTTTTTCTGTGATATGCTCTGTATTTTTTTTGTCATCAAACATTCATATCCCTAGAATGGTCAAATATGCGTTGAGGGTGATCGATCATCATCGGGCTATAATATTCAATGCAATATTTCCTTTTAAAATTTCATTAACAATTTGATTTCGAAGCTCAGGCTTGCATTTATTCCTTATTTAAAGTACTTGATGGATGGGGATAGTGAAAGAGATAATTATTGCGATGAAAATGATGATCATGTTCTCATAGTAGAGGAAATCCTAAAACCCTACACCTTTGCGCTGGCAGAAATGGTCAACACAAATCTTAGACCATAGGTGAGCAAGATTAAATGTCATAGTTGAAAAGAGATGGATTTTTAAGCACAACTGGGAAAAATACTGTGAATATAGAATTCAAATGGAAGGAAGATAATGTGTGGTATGAATGTGAGGTCTCATTGTGTTCTATTCATTCAACACGCACATCTCTTCCTGTGCATTGTGTAAGTTTAAAAGGTGATAAGAATGTATTATAGAATAAAAGGATGAAACCTTTTCATGCCTTTATGTGGGCTCCTAAGAACTCTCAAATGTTGAATTACTTGATGTCAAAGAAGGGGAGGCAATTATTTCTTTACAGAAAATATTAGTCAAGTTGGAGCTACTTTTTCAATGTAGTTGTGGAAAAGGTCAGAAGGTTGAAACATTCCAACAAGGTGGTCTGTAGATGCACTTTCAAAATTAGGTGGCTTGAAACTGAAATGAAAGGAAATGTTGTGATAGCACCTGCAAACTCAATTAGAATATTGGCGAAAGAAAGCATCCAAAATCATCCAACTAGTTCTTCTTTTTTGGAAATAGTGCAATCACTCAATCGCCTTTGTCACTTGAATTACTAGGATCCCTTCCTAAAGATAGTGATATTAACATTTATCTGCATAAACAGATTGAGCAACAAATTGAAGAAATTTCAAAATTGGATGAGACAAGTGAAAATGTTGCAACTGAAGAGATATCAAATAACAACTCTACATATAGGAGTAGAGCTTGTACTTATGCATTGGATAGGCTAAATGTTGCAGGCAAGGGTACTTCAAACAGTGATAAAACATAGATGTTATAAGGAAAATAAGACAATAGAAAAATCAATGGTCATAATACCTACATCGTCGGAAATACTTATACACAAATAAATAAAGGTAAATATAAATATATGTGACTTGTCGGAGTAAATTTTTAGAAAATATGAAACAATTTCCCAAGAAGTTACATAAGTTTAACCAACCGAGTTCATCCAACTATCAAACAAATTTTCTAAGAAATATATAGACCATTCATCATTCTCAGCAATTCTATAATTGCAGACAACCATCCAATTCACGGGTATCTCCAATTTTAGCACCAAAATGTTGTTGAAAATTTGAGCGAGGGTTTTTCTAGTTAGAGAGGCTCCTTTCTTGTTTTCATAATCATTTTTCCTTGTGGATGGATTTTTACAAATGTTTGATGAATTTCGTTGATTGTGGGTTGTCATCTTTGCTTGCTTCCAAGGAAGTGAAGTGGAGATATATGAATTGATGGTTAGGGATATTGATATGGTTCCCTTGCATTTTTTCCAAGAGTCTTTATCATTCTATTGGTATTGATTATGTGATGGATTTGTAGGAACACATTCACACTTCTGGAAAAAAATCATTTAAACTTGACTCCAATTCACTCACTTCTCTATAAGTATTTTCCATATTTTCCAGCTTGATTTGCAGAGCCATGTATTAGAATTCATAAAGAAATCGAAAATCTCTTTTTTGGTCTAAAATCTCATCTCATTTTCTTGTGACATTTTGGTTTCATTTCTTTATTATAATTAATCATTCTCTTTCTTTGTACAACTGTGAATTTCTACATTTGTATATATTTAAGTTTCAATGATGTAGAAATCACTTTATTTTATTATACTAACCTTCTTTCTTTTATATATATTGTTTATAACTTAATTTAAACTTCTATCTTTTTTTAGAGATGTTTTGTTTGTTTTAATTATTATCTTAGGATTTGCTTCTCTTATTTTAATCTTACATTTTTCTACATTTTATTTTAATTTAGCAAATATTAAAATAAAAATAAAAAGAATTCAATGATGCAAGAATGGACTAACAATTATGATAATACTGTTATGAAACCAGCTCACAAAAAGATAGAAAAGATAGATCAACGCCTTAGAATTCAGCCTCTTCGAGGGGCAACCTCCTTTACATTACACAAATGAATGATTCCTTCATGATTCAAATGACAAAACCTCCTTTAGTATATATAGGATTCTAAGGAGTCACAATATAACCCATCCAACCTAAAAATAATAATATAAAGCCACGAAAATAACAATAGAGGGATTCTATGGGGCACAGTAATAACAATATGGGGACAATAGGGGCAAAACAATATTAATAAGGGATACAACTACAGTAGTAATGGGGTAATCACTAGTATTGTAGGGACCTAACATGCCCCTCTCCTTCAAAAAAGTGTTGTCCTCAACGCTTGAGTAGTTCTGGATGCTTCTATATAAAATTCTCATCCTCCCATGTGGAATCTTCAATGGATAAGTTCTTCCACTTGATGAGATACTCCGAAATTGATCGATTTCGTAGTTGTGGAGTTCTTGTTTATATGACTGCTTCCAATTCCAATATAATTATTCCTTCCTTGTCAAGTTTTGGCAATATTGTTTGAACTGGGATCTTGTCACCTATAACCTTCTTTAAACATGAAACATGGAAAACTAGGTGCACTCAAGAAGCTGCAGGAAGCTCCAATTTGTATGCCATAGTACCAATCTTTTGCAACACCTTGTATGGACCATAATACTTTGGTGATAATTTATTATCCTTCTTAGCTTGCTTGAGGGACATTTGTTTATATGGTTGTAGCCATAGGAATACCCAATCACCTACATCAAAACTTCTTTCACTGCGATGTTGATCTACCTATTGTTTCATTCTATTCTGCACCAACACGAGGTTATCCTTTAAGATTTGGAGGACTTGTTGTTGATGCTCGATGTGATGTTCCACTTCTTGAACCTTAGATTTTTCTCTTAAATATGATGTGATGGATGGTGGTTGTATGGAAGGAAGTGTTATACCACCATTCAGCCAGAGGTAACCATTTGACCCATTGTGTCTGTTTATCAGATACAAAGCAACGAAGATATCCTTCCAAACATTTGTTTACTATCTCAGTTTTCCCATTAGATTGAGGATGATAAGATGAGCTATGAGCTAACTGAGTACCAAGACAAAAAAATAATTTTGTCCAAAAATTTCCACTGAAAATGGGGTCTCTATCACTTACAATAATCTTTGGATTTCCATGTAGCTTTTGAATTGTTTCCATAAATGCAGTAGAAACTATGATGGCTTTAAATGGATGTGATAATGCACAAAAGTGTGCATACTTGGTAAGTCTATCAACTACCACCATGATGACACTCCTTCCCTCAGACTTGGGTAAACCTGTGATAAAATCCATTGAAACCTCCTCCCAACATTGGCCTGGAATGGATAAAGGTTGTAATAGACCTGGGGTCTTAATTGTTTCAACTTTATTTTGTTGGCAAAACAAACATTCTACCACAAAATTTTGAATATTTGATTTAAGGCCATCCAAAAAAAATTCCTTCTTAACCCTGTGATAAGTTTTTAAAAATCTTGAGTGCCCTCCTAAGGGAGAAGTATGCAATTCCATAAGAATCTTTTTTTTGAGTTGGGAATTCTTACAAAGGTATGAGTGATCTTTGTACCATAACAAATCATTTTGGTAGCTAAATGTATCAAATGTACTGGAACCTTGTTGTAACTTTCGAATAAGTGCCCACACTTCTTCATCATTCTTCCATTCCTCCCTTGCTTCATTTATCCAATCTGGTTGGATAATGGAAATGGCACACAACAATGCTTCCACATCCTCATCCTTTCTTGAGAGTGCATCTGCCACCACATTTTGCTTCCCTTTTTTGTAGATGATTTCAAAGTAATAACCCAACATCTTTGTGACCCACTTTTGTTGCTCTTCAGAGGATAATCTTTGTTCTAAAAAGTATTTAAGGCTATCATGATCCGTTTCTACCTTGAAGTGTCTTCCCATTAGGTAGGGTCGCCATTTCTTAAGTGCATGTAGTATTGCCAACATTTCCTTCTCATAAATAGCTTTGTGTAAAGACTTTCCCTTGATTGGATAACTTTCAAAAGCAATGGGTATTTCATCTTGCATTAAAACAACACCAATTCCATTTCTTGAAGCATCACATTCCACAATAAAGGTTTTTGTGAAGTCAAGTGTTGCTAAGACTGGTGTTTGGCACATTGCCTCTTTAAGATTTTCGAAGGCCTTTGTTGCTTCTAGAGTCCATGAAAATGCATCTTTCTTCAATAATGTTGTTAGAGGTGCTGCTATTCTCCCATAATTCTTAACAAACTTGCGATAATACCCTGTCAACCCGAGAAATCCTCGCAGATGCTTTATGGATGTGGGGATTTTCCATTCCTTAATGGCTTTAATTTTGCTAGGGTCTACCTTAACTCCTTCATGAGATACAATATGACCCAGATATTCCACCTCTTGTACTCCAAAGAAACATTTGGATCTTTTTGCATATAATTGTTTCTCCTCCAATAGTTGTAGCACCCTATCAACATGTTCAACATGATCTTTCCAAGACTTGTTGTAGATTAATATATCATCAAAAAAAACTAACACAAATTTTCTAAGGAAAGATTTGAAATGGAATTCATCAAACCTTGAAATGTAGAAGGTGCATTGGTAAGGCCAAAAGGCATGACCAAAAATTCATAATGACCCTCATGAGTTCTAAATGTTTTTTTCGGAACGTCTTCAGTCTTCATTCTGATTTGATGATATCCTAAATGAAGATCCAACTTGGTGAAGTAAATTGATCCATGCAATTCATCCAGTAATTCATCAATGACAAGAATGGAAAACTTATCTTTAATAGTGAGCTTGTTGAGCTCCCTATAATCCGGACACATGCACCTTGATACATCCTTCTTGTGCACCAATACTACTGGAGCAGAGAAAGAACTTTGACTACGTTGAATTATACTAGCCTCTAGCATTTATGAAACCATATGTTCAATTTCACTCTTTTGGGTATAGGGATATCTGCATGGCCTGATGTTTGGAGGAACACTTCATGGAATTAGATGAATAGCATGATCATGATCACGAATAGGTGGGAGACCTTTGGGAGTCTCAAATACCTTGGAATGATTTTCCAAGAATTTTTGGAGATCTGGAGAAATAGATGATTTTGATGTGGAAACATCTAGTGAACATAATTGTGCAATTACACCTCTTTGTTCCTTTTTTAGAAGCTTTGGCATACCGTTAGAGTTGATTATCTTTCCCGGTTTCCCTGTAATACCCCTTAATTCAACTTCCTTTCCTTCCGCAGAAATTTTCATGAAAAGTTCTTGAAAATTAAAAGCTATTGTACCAAAGGATTGTAGCCATTGGACTCCTAGTACAACATCAACACCTCCCATTGGAATGGAAAGCATTGGGCTAGTCCATACATATTCTCCCATGGATAGCTTGATATTATGGACTTTCCAGATAAATTTATTGTTCCTCCATTTGCAACCATAACTTGACACTCTAGTGCTAGATATAGGAAGAAATTCAATTCTTTTGCTACCTTACAATGAATAAAATTGTGGGTACTTCCTGAATCAATCAACACTATTACCTCTTTCTTCTTGATTTGTCCTTCTATCTTGATGGTTTGAGGAGTGGTAATTCCCACCAATGCATTACAAGATATGGTCGGATTCATTTCTTCTTTATCTAGGCTTTATTCTGGAGTATATCTTCTTCTTTTGACCTTTCTTGCTCCTTTTCTTCTTCCTCTTCACAATCTATGTAGAATAATTTCTTCTCAGCACACTTATGACCTTTAATGTATTTTCTATCACAACTGTAACAAAGCCCTTTTGCTCTTTTTTCTTCCAATTGTTGTGGTGTCAACCTTATAGGTTGTGGAAGACTAGGGGCATTGATCAGAGTGCGCAGCGGAAGCATGGTAGGCCCATAACCCACAGGTCCTAGGATCGAAACCTGGCTCTGATACCAGATGTTATGAAACCAGCTCACAAAAAGATAGTAAATATAGATCAATGCCTTAGAATTCAGCCTCTTCGAGGGGGCAACCTCCTTTGCATTACACAAATGAATGATTCCTTCATGATTCAAATGACAAAACCTCCTTTCTATATATAGGAGTCTAAGGAGTCACAATATAACCCAGCCGACCTAACAATAATAATATAAAACCACAAAAATAACAATAGAGGGATTCTATGGGGCACAGTAATAACAATATGGGGACAATAGGGGCACAACAATATTAATAAGGGATACAACTACAATAGTAATGGGGTAATCACTAGTATTATAGGGACCTAACAAATACCCTCATCAATCAAATTGCACACTTCAATAATTAAATTTTCCATCTCAAAAGAGGAGAGGGTATATTTAGTCTTTTTGCATGGATAGACATAATTTCTTTCTTCCCATAATTGCATTCAACAGTTAATTCTTTTCTTGTTTTATTTTTCTTACTTTCGTCGGAATTGCACATTGTAGGATTGTTCCTTGTGATATATGATTTCCTTAATGAAGACGAGAGGATTGCATTGCACGAATGTTGGAGTGGATGTAGTCCTCCACATGAAGCTCTAAATCTCGAGAAATTGATCCCATTACTTCTCACTAGCCAACGAGAGGCTCGATATGTAGATGTCAAAGCGATATAATTTTGAACTTCAACATCATCTGGTGACTCCGCTAGGGAGTGATTTATTCCACTCCCTTTGATTTACATTAATAGTTTCTTGTCTTTTGGTTACATGCCAACCAATTCTTCCTCTAACCCTAATAAAATTATTTATCATCATGGAATTTTTCTTGTGAAGAAGACAAAAACCCATACACTTGGCTTACACCTTCATCGTTAAAGCCCACACATCTAGTTAGGTCTCTACCTCACAAGTTTAAAAAAAAAATTCCCCTTTTTCATGGTGATGGAGTTGTTTTCATGAATGAGCACTTTCACACATTCACTAATGTGTTTCTTATCCTCGAAGTCAATGAGAATAATAGTTTCATGATTTTGTTTCAAACTCCCTCCAAGGACATATTGCTTCCATGTTCATTGATTTGTCGAATGAATTCTTTTGTACCTAGCATTAGTTCACTTATTTATTTACTTCAACATTCGGAATGATATAATATCTCTATGATCATCTTAATAATTTCAACTAGTTGTGCATGAAAAAAGATGAAAGCATTTATGCTTTTAATCTTAGATTCATTAAGTTTTACAATCTTATTCCTACATTTGTGCAACCTACAAATTTTGCTTCATGTCTCCATTACTATGATCTTCTACCTTCTCTTTATCGATGACAGTTGGAGGGAAAAAATATTCAATGCCTTGATGAAGCCTTGATCATTTGCTTAGATTATAAAGAACAAACATGTAGAATAGGATTTTCTCTTGATCTTGATAATGCACATTTTGATCCTTCTTATTTAATGCTTATCATTCAAATCTACAAGAACACATGTGTTATCTTAAGCATCGAATTTGGATCATTATTTACCTGAGTCCTCAATTGAACCTCTGATTTGAAACTTGACTATGACTCATTCACCATCTATGATGAAGAGCATGGATGTAGTGATGATCATGATCACATCATGGTGCTTTATGACCACCTTATTTTCCCTTATCTAAATTCTTTCACATTTGAGGATGATCGAATTCAACCTCAATATTATTATTTCTCTTTGACCTCTCATGCATGTGCATGTGATGATGTTCATCCCCATATGGATTTTGATCTTCTCTACCGTGTAAATGATGTTATCAATGATAATTGAAATGATGACAAGGTAGAGTCTCGATTATGGGAAATTCTTTATTGATATGTATGATGAATCATACTTTAATTAACTCAAGAAAGAAGTCTTTAATTTTGACCTTAAAGATGTTTCATCAATTTAGTTGGTCAAATATGAAGTGTATAAATTTGAAACACCTAATGCATGCATGGCTTCTTTTTTTACAATGTGAAGAATCTTCGTAATGGCGTAGACGTATTTCTTGATATGAGCCTTGTTCATAATGTCATAGCTATATTTCTTGATGTGAGCCTTGTTCATAATGGTATAGATGTATTTTTTGATGATGTGCATGAACCTTTTTATGTTTCGAGCGTGGTATGGAAGGTCAAATGAGATGGAGAAAAATACTTTTGGCTCCACGTCAAACCTTGATTGTCGCTACATACACTTGTTGGTTTTTAAGACGGTCATCTCTTCTTGATTTTCATCCACCAAGCCATGAATCTTAACAATAAGGCTCAAGACTATTTTCTTTATGTTCAGTTTCACCAATGTGAACATAAGTATGTCTTGTAATTTTAATTTTGTATATAAATAAAACCATTTTTAAATTGTTAATAAAATTATAACAATATTTAATAAACAAAAAAAAAAAAAAATTGCTTTCATTTTTCTTTCCATGTTTTTGATGTTTTATTTCATTTTTAGTCAACATCACTTTTCATATTTATTTTCCTTTTATGTTATGTTTATCACTTATGATTTTCAATTATTGTTTCTTCCCTAATAAGTTTAGTCACACATTTTAACCTTTAGTGCCTTTTATTTTATCTTTTCTTTATGTTTTCAATCATTGATAAGTTTTGTTTCCTTTCCTTTAACTCGGTTTATCATCATGAAGTTGAGTGTACCTCAGTATAACTTAAATGAATCAACGGTAAGAAGGAAAACATGTTTATGAATTTACTATCACTGACATACTAGAATTTTTTATGAGTACAAGAAAATGAGAAAATGTTGAATACCTCTCGCGCTCATACTCACGGGGCTCCCTAATCTGACTGATTTTTTTATGTGGATTCTCCTACTTGAAAGTGATTCTTGTCATGCTTATGGATTTAATTTCCTTCTCTTTGTTCCCTTCACTCTAAATGTACTAGCTACCCATATGTAGATCCTTGAAGAGTTGTCTTCTTCCACATTTATATTCCTTTGATCTTGTTTGTGATATTTTTTTTCTTAATCAACTAGCTTCTTGTTCCTTACTGAACTTTCCAAATCTTAATCTTCCTGATTCTTTTGCTTCCACACCACTGTAAGTGATGCACTTGGTTGGTTGGAAAGTTGTTGACATAGTCTACATCAACATTTTTTGTTCTATATCAACTAAAATCTCTCACCTCAAGCATACAAATTTTGCACTCCAACCTTGTAATCCACACCTCCACATCCTATAGTACTTTCACACCTATGGCTCCCAGTTATGTTAGTATAAATATGGCATGGTATATCCTACAAGTTTTAGTTTTATGTGATTGAAGGAAAAAGGGGCTCCTTCATTTTCTCCAAATAAATGGAGACCACTTGCCTTTCTCTCACTCAACTAGAAAAGAATGTCTTTCTCTCACTCAACTAGAAAAGTGACCACTTCACTTTCTCTCACTCAACTCTCAAATATTTTTACAAGCTATAATTATAAACTCCATTATTATCAAATTCCTACAAGTTTTAGTTTTCTGTGAAGGAAAAAAGACCACTCTTTTCTTTCTCCAAAGAAACGGAGACCACTTGCATCTTTCTCTCACTCAACTAGGAAAAGAGACCACTTGCCTTTCTCTCACTCAACTAGGAAAAGAGACCACTTGTCTTTCTCTCACTCAACTAGAAAAACTCCCTAAAATTTTCACTCAACTCCCTTAAAATTATAATTATAAGCTTCATTATTATCAAAGTCCTACAAGTTTTAGTTTTATGTGATGGATGGAAAAAGAGGCTCCTTCATTTTCTCCAAATAAATGGAGACCACTTGTCTTTCTTTCACTCAACTAGAAAAAGCGACCACGTGTATTTCCCTCACTCAACTCTCGAATATTTCTCAAATATTCTTAGTGTTATAATTATAAACTACTTCTCTTTCTCTCACTCAAATCCTGAATATTTTTAGTGTTAATTTTATAGAAGTTATAGTGTTATAATTATAAACTCAATTATTATAAAATTTGTCTTCTCTCACTCAACTCTCGAATATTTCTCAAATATTTTTAGTGTTATAATTATAAATTCCATCTTTCATAATGCAGCTAGGATAAGAAGAAACCAAAATAAAATAGACAACATAAAAGATAATGAAGGCAAAGAAGTTAGAGGTCAACAGGAAATAAAGAAAGAGGCTTATAGATACTATAAAAATATATTATCATCCCCAACATCAAATAACTAGTATGAAGAATATCTTCAACATATACCCAGGAAAATCAGTGAAGTAGAAAAGAATGAACTCACAAGAACAGTTGAAGAAAATGAAGTACTAGATGTTGTTTGGGATTTGCATCTAGATAAGGCTCATGGCCCAGATGGGTTCCCTATTTCCTTATATATAAAAAAACTCGACCATTATGAAAAAAAAATTGATAAGAATGATAGGAAATGTTTTTGGGAAATACAAGGTTGGAGGATTCACAAACTCTTCCTTCCTAGCTCTTGTTCCAAAAGAGTCAAATGCTAACTCCTTTAGTAGATTCAGGCATATTTCTTTCTGTAACTCCTCCTACAAAATCACAACAAAAATCTTGGCAAAAAGAATCAAAGTATTGCTTCCATAAATAATATCAGAAAACCAAGAAGGATTTGTCCCGAAACGAAAAATTCTGGACAACATTCTAATAGTGCAGGAAGATTTTCACTCTAGCCTAATGAAAAAATAAAAAGAAAGATTGTCAAGCTTGACATAGCCAATGAATTTGATAGGGTCAACCTAGGTTTTCTCACAATTGTCCTACAAAGATTTGGTTTCTCAAAAAAGTCAATAGATATAATAAAAGCCTGTATTGTGGGTCCATGGATTGCACCATTGGTCAATGGAAGACCAAGTGAATATTTTCAGAGTTCAAGGGGGCAATGACAAGGTTGTCCTCTCTCTCCCTTCTTATACATTATAATGGTGGACTCCCTGAGAAGAAGTCTTGAGAAATGTAGACAAGATAGGGCTATCATAGGATTCTCAATCTCTCATGAAGTAAAAAGTATAAACCACTCCCTATTTGTATATGACACTTTGATTATGGGAGGGGCCTCCTCCATAATGGCAAGAAGAATAAAAAAGGTACTAAACAATTTTTTGGAAGCCTCCAGGGGGCTTCTAACTAATCAAAAATGAAGAATCTATGGATGCAGCACTCCATCTCGCACTCTCCAAAAAATATCAGAAAGTATGGAAATTCCATTGCAATAGAAGTTGAGCCACTTCCAATATCTTGGACTCCTAATATAAAAAGAAAATATGAAGGCCGATATATGGAATAAGTAAATTGAGAAAATGAAACAAAAAGTGCAGAATTATGGCATGATCTGGCTCAATATGGCAAGAAGGGT
This sequence comes from Pinus tabuliformis, assembly GCA_031772625.1. Lineage (NCBI taxonomy): Eukaryota > Viridiplantae > Streptophyta > Pinopsida > Pinales > Pinaceae > Pinus > Pinus tabuliformis. The sequence continues at coordinate 994,634,657 of CM062810.1, read as the reverse complement.
GGTATTAATAAAGGCCCTACTCACAACTCTCCCAATCTATCAGTATGTTGCAATAATAGCCCCAGAAAGTATACACAAACAAATTGAGCTAGTAATCAGGGGTTTCCTATGGAAAGGAGGTAAAGTGGAGACAAAGAAGCATAGCCTTGTGAAATGGGATGAAGTAACTCAGCCCTATGAGAAAGGTGGGTTGGAAATAAGACTACAAGGAATAATGAACTTGACTCTAGGAGCAAAAATCACATGGAGACTTATAACAAGAGAGAGCAGCTGGTGGAAGCAAATCCTAGAAGCAAAATACATGAACCACAATAGAATCCTCTTATTGAGAAAAGGTCATCCAATCAGGCCCTGCTCCCAAGTATGGAATCTAATTAAAGAAATTGTTTCCCTTTGTTATGTAAAAATTTAGTTAGTATTTAATTTTAGGTTTATTATTTAATTTTTAGGTTAATTAGACGAAAGGGCACGATCATAAGATCATGCCCTTTCCCCAAAGGGTTCCCATGGCGATATAAAAGCTAGGAACCCCAATGTAAACAATCATCATCTGTCAATTAATTATTAATAAACATATATATATATATATATATATATATATATATATATATATATATATATATATATATATATATATATATATATATATATATATATATATATATATATATATATATAGCTACGTATCAGAAGTTTTCCACTTCATCTGGTATCAGAGCAGACGATCTCCTCACCTAGTAATCACCGGTCTTCATCGTCGCTACGTCATTCGTCATATCCCTGTTCTACTACCACCTTATCCGCTTATGCTACCCCTGTTTACGCTATCCATAATTCCGCTGCCACCGCAGTTAACCCTGCGTGGTATTAAGTGTCGCCTCCCAGCTCCAGGTGGGCTTGCCACACCGCAACCCTGTCTGGCCCTTCCAATCATCGTGTCGCTACATTCATCCATCTGCTCTTTGATTTCCGCTTTCCCTTCTGTGCATTGTTCGTGCTTCCACTGTCCCCTGTCATTACACCGTGTCCATTTTACCGCCGTCCAACTTGCCATCATATGTTTTCCATTAACCACATCTGTGGAAATATTCCCTAATTTTTTTAGCCATCAAAAAATCCATCAATCAATGTGACTGTTCTGGTTAATTATATATAATATATATTATATATATTATATTATTAATTTATATATATAACATTATTATTTATATATATAAGTTAAATATATTATATAACTTAATCTAATATAAGTTATATAAATAACGTTAATTTAATTAATTAATTTTTTAATTAAAAATAATAATAATAATAATTTAAGCTGGCAAATAAATACACGCCCCCACATACTCACTCAATGTCAACAATGACAATGGCGGATTTCCAAAAAAAATTGGTTGACGCAGAGCATAAGATAAATAACAACCACGATGAGGTCAATAAAAGATTAGATGATTTCCAGATCAAGCTTAAGGAGTAGGTTGACAATATCAAAAATCTTCAGGATACGACAAATCGAATACAAATAAAGATGGAAAATCACTGTGTCCAAATAGAAGTAGATCTCAGAGAGTCCTTAACATTGCTGAAATTTTTTTGTAAAAAGATGAATTGTACACCCACACAACTACTACAAGAAAATCAAGAAAATCAAGAGCATAACTCATCAGATTCAATGAAGTCAATAGACTCTCATGAAAAAGCGGAATCCCCAAAAAAATCAGCGACACCCCACCAAGAAGTGAGTAACGTAACTCTTACAAACAAGCAACTCTGGTATACCTTTACTAATCAACACCCCTTTTTCGCTCAACCATTAGCGACATACCAGTGAAGGGAAAAAGCCAAGATGCCTAAATTTGACGGAAACGAAAAAAACAATGTTGCATGGATAAATAAAGTAGAAGAATACTTTGAGATATATGACATCAATGATGATGATGAAAATCTCAGGCACACAACCATGAAAATGGAAGGGGAAGCATATAATTGGTATATGTGGTGGAAAAAGAAAACACATGTCATTAGTTGGAGAAAATTTAAGGATGCATTCTTTAAAAGATTCCAAGGTATAAAGGAAGAAGAGTTCTTTTCAAAACTCACCAAATTACGACAAAAATGAAGTGTGGACGAATACACTCAATAATGGAAGACCTTAGTAACATGAGTACCTGGGTTATCAGAATCTCATCTAATTCAGTCATATGTGTCGGGACTCAAAACCCATTTACAAGTAGAACTTGAGATGCATGACATTACATCAATTGAAGTAGCAAGACGAAAAGAAAAAAGAGCCGAAAAGAAATTCGAACCAATATTTTGGTCAAAAGCGGAAAAAACATATTCAAGACGAAGAATACCCCATTATGTGGACTCAAATAATACGAGATATGTTCTGCCACATCGTTGTGAAGATGAAAAATCTAATGTGGAATTGCAAAGGATAAAAGAGGGTAAATGCAAATGTTGTGGTGAGAAGTGGGACCCCAAACATAGATGTGCTAAAGGAAAAGAACCAAAGAACCTATATAATTGTGAAGCAACCAATGATTCAAACAATGAAGATTTTGACATAGAAGAAATAGAAGATGCCCCAGAATTCTCACCAGAATAGGTGACAGAAGTATTCTGCAAGTGTCACTATCAGCTTTGATAGGTATATCACAACCTCAGACCTTAAAGTTAAAAGGACACATAAAGAAGAACAATGTAGTGGTTCTCATCGACTCTGGTAGCACACACAATTTTTTGGATGCAACCGTGGCAAAGAGAATCAATATTTTCTCATTTCCCTTACCAAACATGAAAGTGATGGTAGCTAACGATAAGAAGATTGAAAAGGTGGGGAAATTCCATAAGGTCAAACTGCAGATTCAAGACTTTAATTTAGAGTCTCCGTTCTTCACAGTACCATTAGGACGAGTAGATGTAGTCTTAGGTATCCAATGGCTACGAACTTTTGGTACCTATGCCGCCAACCATCAAGTACAATTCATAAAATTCAAATGGGGAGGTCAGAAGTACAAATTACATGGATTCCAAGCACCAGAGAATCAAATTGTATCATCATCTCAGATGATGAAGATGAATTGAAAAGAGCACCCGCTTATGTAGTACAATGTCACCAATTAGAACTGTTATCTGCAAATATGACCAATGAAGAGTCACCAAAGATACAAGATCTAATTCAGAAGAATGAAAAAGTATTACAAGATCGACCTATGAAAATGACACCTAATAGGGAAATTGAGCATAGAATAGAAGTCAAGGCAGGGGCAAACCTCGTCAACATCAAGCCATATCGATATCCACATCACCAAGAAACGGAAATTGAGAGATTAATCCAAGACCTTTTAAATTGTGGTACCTTGATAATCTTGGAATATCTGATCAAGTGGAAAGACTTACCCGAAGAAGACACTTCTTAGGAGAATGAATCATTTTTCAACAACATCCATCATTACGTATGCTTTGAGGACAAAGCATTCTTTTGAGTTGAAGGCAATGTTATGTAAAAATTTAGTTAGTATTTAATTTTAGGTTTATTATTTAATTTTTAGGTTAATTAGACGAAAGGGCATGATCATAGATCATGCCCTTTCCCCAAAGGGTGCCCAGGGCGATATATAAGCCAGGAACCCCAATGTAAACAATCATCATCTGTCAATTAATTATTAATAAACATATATATATATATATATATATATATATATATATATATATATATATATATATATATATATATATATATATATATATATATATATATATATATATATTTCTGCGTATCAGAAGTTTTCCACTTCACCCTCATCAAAGAAAACTCTTCTAAGATACATGGTAATCGTAAATCCATAAAAATATGGAAGGATAGAGTAATGGGAATTCAAGCCATAGCCTGCCAAGAAAATATTCAAGATCTAAGAAGATGGATGAAAACAAAAGGAATCACTACACTAGATGATATATCTCTTTGGAGAGATGGAGAATGGAGGGATTGGAGGATCCCCATCCTCCCTCGTGGCCTTTTCTCTCAGTGGAAGTCCCTAATATCATATCTTAAGGGGGTTGCTCTGCTAAGTATAGATTCAAAATATTTCCTTCCTTGGGATCCTAATGGAGGATATTTTTCAATCAAATAAGGATATGCCACTTTACATCAATAAAAAAATCGAGATTGGGGATAGTGGAGCGTGGCATGGAAAATTGAAACACTATCAAAAATAAAAGTTTTCATGTGGACGTTGCTCAAAGGAAAAATATTGACCACTGAGAATCTTAAAAGGAAAGGATATGAAGGCCCATCATGTTATGCTATGTGTAAAGGAAGTGAAGAAAATATCCAACATCTTTTCGTGGAATGCCCCTTTGTCAGGGACTGTTGGAAAGGGCTTGTTAGTCCCTTGGAGGTTAGCATCTAACATTCGCTACCTTATCATGAAATTATATCATCCTGTGAAAAAAGATATCCATATTCTTTCGAAAATAAAGAAACGATAAAAATATATTGGCTGAGTTTTCCCTCATTTATGTGTTGGAAAATTTGGATAGTAAGAAATCAGAAGATCTTTAAAGATTGCACTCCAAATACCAGAACAGTCCTGGCCAAAACCTAGAGCTTTTCATCTAAGTTCATCAACTCTAAAGGAGTTAAAGCAATAGATGTCCAACAACTTTAGCATGAGGAAAGAGTCTGGGCTGAATTCTCCATGAGAAATCAACAAAAAATACACATCAACAAATCTCCTAATATTATGTAGAATTGGGAAACAAGAATGAAACAAGAGGAGTTCAAAATGTGGACGAATATTTAAATAGGCCCTGCTTACTGTTTGATGGTGCTTCAAAGTCCAACCCAGGCAAGGCTAGAGTGGGTGGTGTACGTTTTGACCCAGGAGGGAAAAATCCTATTACTTTTGAATGGGGATTAGGAGAACTATCCAACAATAGGGCAGAAGAATATGGCCTCCTATTGAAAACAAAAATCCTAAGGCAGCGCAGTGTGAATAATCTGGTCATAATGGGGGACTCTTCAATAATAATCCATTCGATGGTGGAAAAAAGAAGCCCCAAGAACAAGGCCCTGATACAAACAACAAAAAGGGTGGAAAAAAACTTGTTGTTTGTAGGTGAAGTCACCTTCAAGCATATTCTTAGAGAAAATAATTGTACCACCAACATGCAAGCTAATCTGGTTGTCAACCCTCCTATGGGAGAATCTAGAATTGATAATGTGATTTCTCAGAAATCGATCCCATTAGAACTCTTGCCACAATGTGAAGAGAATATAAATCAAAGAGGGAACATCAAGGTGGGCAACAGTCACTTTGGTTTGAATGAGTAGATATCATAAGATTGGCAAAACAATGGAAATCCTCAATAATAGTCAGGACCATCAATCTTCAACTAACAAGTGGCTGGAAGCTACTCAAGCTTCCCATGAAATGAATATGTCCTCTTCTCTGAGGAGGCAAGCTACGCAGCTATATATTCTCCCCCTCCATTTGTCCTAGTTTAACTATGCCATCTTTTCCCTTCCCCTCCTTCCCCTCAATCTCAATCGTAATAATATCTTTTCAAGTAGTCGTAGCTGCGCCCCTTTAGGGATTGAGTTTATCTGCTCTAATCTCACCTTTCCTTATTACTTCGTGCAGCTTTGGAGGTTATTTCCTCATTCCATTTGCCTTCTTGTTGCTCTAGTGTCCACTACCTACATGCAGGTCTAGAGGCATCTACAATATGCTTGCCTTCATGCAGCTCTAGTTCCCCCACCACTGTGTAGCTCTTGTTGCCTCTGTCTCCATGTAGTTCATGTTTCCCCCTCCACTGCACATATTTGGTGGCCCTCTCCACCCAGTTTCTACTGCTTTCGTGCAGCTCTTACCTCTTATGCATTCGATGCTCGGTCTCACTTCCAGTAGTTGTGGGTCTTTGCGGGACTGCCTAGTGACTGCTTTTGTCTCTTCTCTCTATTTCCTATTCTCCCATATCTAATCTACTAGATTTATCACCCTCTCCCTCCAGGAAATATGGACCGAAATCTGCTTGCAAATGTACCAAAGTACGAAAAATGCATAGTTTGTCAAGCAAACAAATTCATGATTTAGCAGGTCAAAGAAATGGTCAAAGACTACAAATATGAAGCAAAATATGAGAATTTCTTTCTCAAGAGACAAATAGAAGAACAGAAGAAAGAAATATCTGCGCTAAAACACAAATCAAGGCATTTGGAGGAAACGATCAGTTAACTAAAGAGATTACTTATTACTCAAATCAGAGAAAAAACTAAGGTTCAAATCAATAAGAATTAGCCTCAACCCAAGAGATTACTTATTACTCAGATCAGAGAAAAAACTAAGGTTCAAATCAATAAGAATTAGCCTCAACCCCATCAGGAACCATCAGTCAACAAAAAGTAACTCTAATTGCCTCATTCATTTTAGTGCTGTTAAGTTTTTCCACTACTAGCTCTTTATGTTCTATAGGTTTAAATTGTTGTTGAATCAGTTTGTAAGTATTTATAAGGATAGTGTAATTAGTAATCTTAGAAACAAAAGTGGAGGAGATTGGAAGTTAAGGGATATTGGTCCTTTATTTCTCTTCCAGGATGCCCTCTCCCATTTTGGCTTGATGTAATGGGAGCATGTCTCCCTCCTTTTCTCTTTTTTCGAATAGAAAACCAGTAATCGACTTTGTTAAAAAATATAAATATATATATTATATACTTCATTATTATAAAAGTCCAACTAGTCCAACTAGAGAAGAACCACTTGTCTTTATCTCACTCAACGCTTGAAAAGAGACCACTTGTCTTTCTCTCACTCAACTCTCGATTATTATAAAATTTTTAGTGTTATAATTATAAACTCCAACTAGTCCAACTAGAGAAGAGGCCACTTATCTTTCTCTCACTCAACTCTCGAAAAGAGACCACTTGTATTTCTCTCACTCAACTCTATAATATCCATTTGTATTTCTCTCACTCAACTCTTGAAAAGAGACCACTTGTCTTTCTCTCACTCAACTCTCAATTATTATAAAACATTTAGTGTTATAATTATAAACTCCAACTCCAACTAGAGAAGAGACCGCTTGTCTTTCACTCACTCAACTCTTGAAAAGAGACCACTTGTCTCTCACTCAACTCTCGAATATCCACTTCTCTTTATTAAGAGTTGATCTCACTCAACTCTTGAAAAGAGACCACTTGTCTTTTTCTCACTCAACTCTAGGTGAAATACGACTTGTCTTTCTCTCACTCAACTCTCGAAAAGAGACCACTTGTCTCTCACTCAACTCTCGAATATCCACTTGTATTTTTCAAGAGTTGAACTCACTCAACTCTCGAAAAGAGACCGCTTGTCTCTCACTAAACTCTTGAATATCCATCTATGTTTTTCGAGAGTTGATCTCACTCAACTCTCGAAAAGATACCACTTGTATTTTTCTCACTGAACTCTAGAGGAATGACCACTTGTGTTTCTTCACTCAATTCTCGAATATACACTTGTATTTTTCTCACTCAACTCTAATATTTTTAGTGTTATAATTATAAACTCCATTATTATCAAAGTCTAGTGTGCATCATGCATTCATAACCAAAAGGTCATTGTCATCGTCAAATGAGATGGGTAGGTGAAGTAGTATATGTATAATGTATTGAACCTCCCTACAACACATGTGAGATATATGGAATTTTTATTTTTATTTTTTAAATTATACATATTATGCATCTAACTATTGTTCAAAGCAAAGTTCTTCCAAGAATATCAGATGCATTCCTATTTGGTTTTCTACAATGTTGGGCTCCAATGTCTGACGAAATATATAGTTGGTGGAAATGATCGATGTCTTTCCATGCTTTCTTCATTTCGAGAGGCTATTAAAGACTACACTACACCACCAGAGAAAAGCTTTGTACATGACGGCTAGAAAAATTAATACCTTTATTTTATTTCTCATTACATGTATACCTCTTTCAATTAGCATGGGAGAATGCTAACTTGCCTACTCAATGTTAGTTTGATAATATCACATATCATTGTTGTGAACAAGTGGCGAAGGGAATGTTTCCGGCAGGATCTTCTTTTACAATGGTGAAATTTATTGTCAATGAAGGGTATTATATTAACTTCATGAGAGCTAATGATTAAGACGAGATATAATCCTTTCTTATATATGGTTTAGTTTTACATAATGGTAAATCGAGAATATGTTGTTTTATCTCCATAGTTGACGTTGGCGATTCAAATTTTTATATTCATCCTCTTTTAACAAGGTGTACCTTGTTTATAGTAAAATAAGTGTATTGTGTGGGGAAATATGTCAAATGAAGAAAACAAAGCATCTAAATTGTCAAATCCACTAATTGGGTTCATTATTTCTCAAATGTTGATATCCTTGGAATGGTCAAATACATGTTGACGGTGATGGATCATCATCATGCTACAATATTCAACACAATATTTCCTTTTAAAATTTCATTAGCAATTTGGTCAGGAAGCTCGGGCCTACATTTATTCCTTATTTACAATACTTTATGGATGGGAGAAATAAAATAGATAATTGTTGTGACAAAAATGACAATCATATTCTCACAGTAGAGGAAATGCTTAAAACCCCACGTCTTTGCACTAGAGGACATGATGAGCGCAAAGATCAAAGCATAGGTGACCTAGACTAGACACAGATATACATGGCTCACCCAATTTGGGCTATGTCCACAGAGAAACAACCAGTCCTTCCTTTTATATTATCCAGCAAACTGAAGAGATACAACCTACAACAGATCTACTCTAACACCCTCTTCACTCTCAATCTCCTCTCTCTTCCTCACTCAGAATACAGATCTACATAGACGCAATACAATTCCCTCATATATAATGATGTGTTGCCTTCTAGGGAAAAAAACCCTAAATTAAACATAACTTATACCATCAGATCATCCGCCTAATGAACGGCCCAGATTGACTAGAAATTAGTAGACTTTTACAAGGCAATTTTTCAACTATTTTTAGCTTCGGGGGCGTTGCTCTCGAACCCCCGCCGGGGGACTGCTAGCCACCAGACCCCCACGGGGGGGACAAGTCCCCCTAGCACCCCCACACATGGAGGGGTTTACAGTCTTCCTAGGGTATACATACAGCTGAAACCTTTGAATACAGAAGATAATCAGGCTCCACATCCAACAAAATCCCACTTGGAGACTGATTATAGCAACTCCACCGTTGCTTTATTTGCTAGAGAATGACTCCACTTTGGACCCGGTTGTTTCTCATCTTCTTCATAATACTTGAAGACGAATTGAAACTGAGAAAATTCTCAGTTTCTCCCTGGTTACAACTTTTGTTAACATATCTGTAAGATTCTCGCTAGTGCGTATCTTTTCCAGCTTCAACTATCCATCTTCTAATGCTCATTATATGAAATGGTACTTGAGCTGTATATGTTTAGATTTGGAATGAAATGCAGAGTTCTTTGCAAGATGTATGGCACTCTGGCTGTCACTGTATAACCTGACCAACTCCCGGTTCTTACTCAATTCATCCAGAAACCTTTGTAACCAAATCATTTCTTTACTAGCCTCTGTAGCAGCAACATACTCTGGTTTTGTTGTTGAAAGTGCAACAACACTTTGGATTTTTGAAACCCAGCTAACAGCTATTCCACCTACAGTAAATACATATCCTGTAGTGCTCCTCCTGTTATCTCTGTCACCTGCCATATCTGCATCAACATATCCCTGTAGAGCAATGTTTGAACCACCAAAGAATAATGCTTGTTTTGTGGTACCTCTCAAATACTTGAGAATCCACTTCACCACCATCCAATGTTCTTTTCATGGATTGTTCATGCACTTGCTTATAACTCCCACTCCATGTGAAATATCAAGCCTTGTGCAGACCATTGCATACATTAAGCTTCCAATTTCTGATGCATATGGAACATTAGACATATGAACCATTTCTTCCTAAGTCTTGGGACACGCCTCCTTACTTAATTTGAAATGGCTATCCAAAGGTATACTAACTGGTTTTGCATTCTGCATATTAAACTTTTTCAACACCTTTTCTATATACTCACTTTGAGATAATGTTAATTTGCGATTCTTACTATTTCTAGTTATTCTCATACCAAGGATTTGTTTTGCAACACCCAAATCCTTCATTGCAAATGAGTTTGCCAATTTCCTTTTGAGCACATTTATTTCCTGGATGTTATAACCTGCAACAAGCATGTCATCTACATACAATAACAATATAATATAGCTGCCATCATTTTGCCTTTTGAGATAAACACAATGATCATAGTGACACCTAGTATAACCATGTTCAGACATAAACCTGTCAAATTTTAGATACCACTGCCTTGGAGCCTATTTTAAGCCATACAAGCTCTTCTTCAACCTACACACTAGTTTCTCCTTCCCTTTTACCTCATATCCTTGTGGCTGCTGCATATATATCTCTTCCTCAAAGTCTATACCCTTTTTCTGTGCAAATCCTTTCACCACAATTCTAGCTTTATACCTTTTTCTACCTCCATCTTCTTCCTTCAACTTGCAAACCCGTTTATTCTGCAATGCTGCTTTACCTGCAGGTAACCTGACTAAGTCCCAAGTCTGGTTATGTGCTAAGGAGTCCATATCTTCTTTCATGGATTGCTCCCACTTCTTCCTGGTTTCTCCCCGGTTACAACTTTTGTTAACATATCTGCAAGATTCTCGCTAGTGTGTATCTTTTCCAGCTTCAACTCTTCATCTTCCAATGCTCACTGTATGAAATGGTACTTGAGCTGTATATGTTTATTTTTGGAATGAAATGCAGAGTTCTTTGGAAGATGTATGGCACTCTGGTTGTCACTGTATAACCTGACCAACTCCTTCTTCTTACCCAATTCATCTAGAAACCTTTGTAATGAAATCATTTCTTTACTAGCCTCTATAGTAGAAACATACTCTGCTTCTATTGTTGAAAGTGCAACAACACTTTGGATTTTTGAATTCTAGCTGACAGCTATTCCACCTACAGTAAATACATATCCTGTAGTGCTCCTCCTGTTATCTCTGTCACCTGCCATATTTGCATCAACATATCCCTGTAGAGCAATGTTTGAACCACCAAAGCATAATGCTTGATTTGTGGTACCTCTCAAATACTTGATAATCCACTTCACCACCATCCAATGTTCTTTTCCTAGATTGTTCATGTACCTGCTTACAACTCCCACTGCATGTGCAACATCAAGCCTTGTGCAGACCATTGCATAAATTAAGCTTCCAACTGCTGATGCATATGGAACTTTAGACATATGAACCATTTCTCCTAAATCTTGGGACACGCCTCCTTACTTAATTTGAAATGGTTAGCCAAAGGTATACTAACTGGTTTTGCATTCTACATATTAAACTTTTGCAACACCTTTTCTATATACTCACTTTGAGACAATGTTAATTTGCGATTCTTCCTATCTCTAGTTTATTCTCATACCAAGGATTTGTTTTGCAGCACCCAAATCCTTCATTGCAAATGAGTTTGCCAATTTCCTTTTGAGCACATTTATTTCCTGCATGTTAGAACCTGCAACAAGCATGTCATCTACATACAATAATAATATAATATAGCTACCATCATTTTGCCTTTTGAGATAAACATAATGATCAGAGTGACACCTAGTATAACCTTGCTCAAACATAAACCTATCAAGTTTTAGATACCACTACCTTGGAGCCTGTTTTAAGCCATACAAGCTCTTCTTTAACCTACACACTAGTTTCTCCTTCCCTTTTACCTCATATCCTTGTGGCTGCTGCATATATATCTCTACCTCCAAATCCCGATGGAGAAAGGTTGTATTTAAATCTAACTGCTCAAGATGTAAATCTTCAGCTGCTACTAGACTTAGAATAGTTCTGATTGAAGTCATTTTCACAATAGGAGAAAATATCTCATCAAAGTCTATACCATTTTTCTGTGCAAATCCTTTCACCACAAGTCTAGCTTTATACCTTTTTCTACTTCCATCTTTTGCCTTCAACTTGTAAACCCATTTATTTTGCAATGCTGCTTTACCTGCAGGAAACCTAACTAAGTCCCAAGTCTGGTTATGTGCTGAGTCCATCTCTTCTTTCATGGCTTACTCCCACTTTTTCCTGGTTTCTACCTGCATTGCTTCTTCATAACATTCTGGTTCACCAAAATCAGTCAACAATACATAATATAATGAAGGAGAGTATCATTCAGGGGGTCTACTTATCTTGGTAGATCTTCTAACACCACTTTCAGGTGTTTGAAGTGTTTGTTGTTCTGGCTATTGATCATTATGATTTTCAGGCACCATCACTTTTCCTGTGATATCATCAAGCACTATGTATTCTCTATTTTCTTTTTCTTGTTTCTTTTCCTGCAACTGATTCTTATACATGACCTTTTCATTGAATATTACATCTCTGCTTCTAATGATTTTGTGATTTTCATAATCATATAAGCGATAACCAAAATCATTAACACCATATCCAATAAAGGTACATTTCTTTGATTTTGCCTCAAGCTTTGTTCTATTTTCTTTGTTAATGTGGACAAAGGCTTCACAACCAAAAGTCTTTAAAAAGGAATAGTTTACCTTTTTACCTATCCATGCCTCCTCTGGAATACCACCATCCAAGGAACTTGAAGGACCACTTTTTATTATATAAACAACAGTATCTACAACATCTGCCCAAAATTGTAAAGGCAATCCTGCATGCAATCTCATGCACCTTGCACGCTCCATGATTGTCTTGTTCATCCTTTCTGACACACCATTTTCTTGTGGTGTTCTTGGAACTATATTCTCTATATGAATTCCATTTTCTGAACAGTACCTATCAAACTCTTTGCTGCAATATTCACCTCCATTATCTGATCTGAGACACTTCAACCTTTTTCCTTTCTCATTTTCAACCAAAGCTTTCCATTTCTTGAAAGTATCAAATACATCATATTTATTTCGAATACAATAAATCCAGGTTTTTTTGGTTGCATCATCAATAAAATTAACTTAATAACGAGAGCCACTAAGAGATGATACTTGAGCAGGTCCCCATACATCAGTATGCACAAGCTCTAATTTTTCGCTCTTCTTTTCTTTCCCAACTCTAAGGAATCTAACTCTCTTCTGTTTTCCATAAACACAATTCTTACAGAATTTTAAATCAACATGCTTCAAACCTGGAAATAAATTTCTTGAGTGAAGAATCTGCATCCCCTTTTCACTCATGTGCCCGATCCTATGATGCCACAATGTTGTATCTTCTCCTGTAGAGGTTAAAGCATTAACAGAATTAGAAATACCATTGCATAAATACAATGTACCGACCTTTTCTCCTTTCGCTATTACCAGGGATCCTTTAGTGACCTTCCAGGTTTTATCTATGAAATTAGTTACATGACCTTCACCTCCCAACTGCCCTATTGAAATTAGATTTTTCTTCAAATCTAGAACATGCCTTACCTCTTTTAATAGCCACTGATTTCCATTTTTCTATTTTATGAGAACTGTACCCATTCCAACGATTTTATAGGGTTTATCATCACCCAATCGAACCTATCCAAAATCTCCTTGAACATAATCATGAAAATGTTTCTTATCAGGTGTGGCATGGAATGAGGCCCCTAAATCTACCACCCAGGCATCAATAATATTTTCTAAAGAAAGAATCAAAGAATCTTGTAACACATCACCTGTTACATTCACTTCATGATTAGTTTCTTGTTGTGTGTCTCCTTCTTTTCCCTTCTAAGACTTGCAGTCTTTCTTTAGGTGTCCTTTTTTCTCGCATTTCCAGCACACTATCCCCAATCTACACTTAGATCTACCTTTTCTTGACTTACTGCGATATCCTGGGCTCTTTCCTATTTCCATTTTTCTTCCCCTAGTTTCTACAGTCAAAGCATTACCTGATGTCTCACTGGAGCTTTTCCATCGTATTTCCTGGCTAAGGATTACACTGACAACATCATCAAACTTTAAAGTACTAGATCCAGAGACAGAGTTACTAATGGCCATAACTAAACCATTTCAACTTTCTGGCAATGAGCATAGAAATAACAAAGCCCTAACTTCATCATCAAAATTTACCCCTATAGAACTTAACTAACTTGTAACTGTATTAAAATCATTTAAATGGTCTCCAATAGATCCACCTTCTGACATCTTCATATTAAATAAATGCTTCATAAGGAATACCTTATTTGAGGCAGAGGGTTTTTCATATAGTTTGTCCAATGCCGACAAAACCCTCTTTTGTTGTTTCCTTTGAAATATTAAACGCTACCGACGCTGCTAGGCACAACTATATTATTCCAAGTACCTTTCTGTTAAGAATGTTCCATTCTATGTCTGTCATACTCGTCGACTTCTTTTTCTTTCCACTCAATGGTAGGTACAGATCTCTCTGATACAAATAATTTTCCATCTGCATCTTCCATAGCTGGTAGTTTTGGCCATTAAATTTTTCGACCCTAAACCTACCATCTTCTACCATTTCTCCCACTCGAACCAGGAACCCTTCTCTCCTATGAGTTTATCAACCAAATAGACCTTCGGCTCTGATACCAGTTGTTAGAAAATTATATATTATAGAGCAATGGAACACATAAAATATTGCAGAAATATAAACACAGAAAATGCATAAAACAAGAGAGACACAGATATACGTGGTTCACCTAGTTTGGGCTACAACCATAGAGAAACAAACAGTCCTTCCTTTTATATTATCTAGAAAACTGAATAGATACAACCTATAGCAGATCTGTTATAACACCCTCTTCGCTCTCAATCTCCTCTCTCTTTCTCACTCAGAATACAGATCTACATAGATGCAATACAATTCCCTCATGTATAGTGAGGGGTTGCCTTCTAGGGTAAAAGACCCTAAATTAAACATAACTTATACCGTTAGATCATCTGCCTAATGAACAGCCCAGATTGACTAGAAATTACTAGACTTTTACAAGGAATTTTTTCATCTATTTTTAGCTTCGGGGGCACTACCCCCGAACCCCCGCCAGGGGACTGCTGGCCCCCTGACCCCCCAGCCAAGGGGGATTAGCTCCCCCGGACCCCCGCGTGGAGGGGTGTACAATCTTCCTAGGGTATACATCCGACTGAAACCTTTGAATACATAAGATAATCAGGATCCACACCCAACATTTGCAAGTAGAGATGATATATTTCATGAGCATGTAGATAAACAAATAAAAGAAGATTAACATAATGTATGGAATCCTCCTTATGACAACTTTAAAGAAGAATAGGTTGAATCATCTTAAGCTCAAGAAAGCTTCCGGAAGACATTTCAAGTCAAAGTCCACAAAGAAGTGATGAAGGCACTCCACGGAGAAGTAGAAGAGGAGAAGGTACTCCGCAATGTAATGAACCTCTAAGAAGGTCAACACATCAAACTCAAACCAGTATCAGGTATGAATATTATGCTTTAATGTCTCAATTAATGGTTGTTTTTTAGACTTTAAATTGTGAACAAGCTAAAATTCATAAAGAATAGATGTAAACTATGAAAAAATAATCTGACTCTATAATGAAAAATGAAACTTGGGAATTAACAGAATTACATGAAAATAAAGTCCCTATAGGATCAAAATGGTTGTACAAGACAAAATTTAATGCAAATGTTAGCATAGACAAGTATAAGGAAATATTGGTTGCAAAAGGTTATTCATAAAAGGAAGGTATAAATTATGAAGATACCTTTGCTTCGGTTGAAAAAATGAACATAATCAGAATAATGATAGCATTGGCCACTAAATATGATTAGAAGCTACATCAATTAGATGCAAAGTCAACTTTTCTAAATGGAAACTTAAAAGAGGATATTTATCTTGTTCAACGAGAAGGATTTGTAAAGAAGGGATAAGAACATCTTGTATGAAAGTTAAAATAGGCCTTATATGGACTAAAACAGGCACCCAAATCATGGTATGAGAAAATAGATAAATTCTTCTTTCAGCAAGGATTTAACAAAAGTAAAAATGATTCTAATTTGTATGTCAAGGCACTGGATAGAAATGGAGATATAGTATTAATATCTATATATGTTGATGATCTAATAATAATAGTGAGTGTTGATAAATTGATTAAGGAAATAAAAAGGAAATTATCACGGGAATTTGAGATGAAGGATCTTGGACAGATGCACTATTTTCTAGGTCTTGAAGTATGGAGAGACGATGGAAGGACTTTAATCACACAAAGAAAATAATCAAACGAGGTACTAAAGAGATTTCATATGAATGGATGTAAAGCAATGAGTACACAATTGGAACAAAATATCAAATTGAGAAGTGATGATGGAACAAAAGTGGTGAATGGAACATCGTATCGCAAATTAGTGGGAAGTCTGAATTATCTTATTACCACTAGACCTAACGTTGCTTATGCAGTAAGCATATTAAGTCAATTCATGACTAAGCCTCGTGAAAGCCATTAGGTAGCTGCAAAAAGAGTCCTTCAATATTTAAAGGGAACTATCAATTCTGGTATTGAATATACTAATGATTGTAATGTTGAATTAATAGGTCATTATGATTCTGACTAGGCTGGAAATCTAGATGAAAGGAAATCCACCACTGGATACGTGTTCAATATAGGATCGGGAACTATATCATGGAGCAATAAGAAACAACCAACAATTTCCTTGTCATCGACTGAAGTAGAGTATAAAGCATTATGCAGCATCACCTGCAAAGCAATATGGCTTAAAAGAATACTTGAAGATGTTGGTGAAGGTCAACAAGAACATACAATGATTAGATCTGTTAATCAAATTACCATCAAATTGGCAAACAATCTTGTATGTCATGTAAGGCCAAATAATATAGACACACAATATCATTTTTGTAGAACTTCCCACTGTAGATCACCTGGTAATGCAATGTACTAAAGAAAAACACTTTATCTACTTCTACAAACAATTGAGCGAAAGCTTAATCAAACATGAGCAACATCAAACATGAATAGATATAACTGAGAATGAGAAGTAATCAACCATAACACAGAAGATATAACATTGGGGAAAGTGCCAGCCTAAAACCCCAACTCTGTATTATCATACAAGTGGAAATCTTGTTCAAGTTACAAAAAGAATCATCTCTCAAGTTATCCTTCTCTCTCTACAATCAAACAATACTGCTCACAGATTGAATAGACATAGTATATGTCTTCCTCAAGCCCTCCAAGCCTCCTATTTCCTTTCGCAATTTTGATTGGGGTTTAATGATATCACATGTATGAATTGGCCTCATCACACTCACTATAACCTTAGGTCCAACTGCGCAATCCTTAAGGAATACTATTCTTTCTGCATGCAAGGAATATTCACAATGGAATATTCTAGCAACTGATAGTACGTTGTCCCTCCATCTGATCTCAACTGGGTCTCTGAATGAACTGACATGCATGAGTTATCCATGAGTGAATCTTTAGTTATCTGAAATACAGTAGTTACATGCATGCAAGCATTAACTAACTGAACTCTCATTAATTTAACAAAATGTTAAATTAATCTAACTGGACTTGACTCAGTTAACTAAGCCAACTAATTACAACTCACTCTTTTCTCCTTAACTGATGGATAAATCCCTCAATCAAAGGAGAAATTGTTGCATATCCTCACATAAACTTCCTTAACTAATTAACTCAAGATGAATTAATTAATCAATTTACAAATTGTTGTTAATATCAAATTAGAATTTTACTTCCTATGTTTAGTCCAGGGACTGATTAAAATAAGAAGGGATCCTGAAATGCTATTTTTATCACTTTCACTTTTCACCCATTGTAGCTAAGATCTCCAAGGGCTAAACTGCTATTTATAGCCTAGCTATTTATAGCAGTGCTATTCTTAGCATCTTCTATTTTTAGCATTTCTTGTTGCAAATCTCAACACTCCCTCTCAACAAGAAAGGGATTATCAGTAACCCCGATCCTATCTCTGTGGAACTCAAACTTGCATTTTGACAATGCCTTAGTCAAAATATCTGCATCCTGCTCCTCGATCAAAACATACTGCAACATCATGATCCTCTTGACCACACAATCCCGTAGATGATGGTAATAGATATCTATATGCTTGGACCTATCATGAAACACTAGATTCTCAGAGAGTTTTATGCAACTCTGATTATCATATTATATCATCGTAGGATCCATCATCTGACCAAATAATCCCACTAGAATCTTCCGCATCCAAATGGCCTCACATGCTGCCTGACTGGCAGCTATGTATTTAGCCTCTGTTGAGCTAAGTGCAACTAATCTTTGTTTCCTACTATGCCAAGAAACTCCAATTGAACCAAAGTTGAAGATTCCTCCAGAAGTGCTCATCTGGTCTGATGGAATACCAGCCCAATCCACATCCATGAAGCCTTACAACTTCACTCCCTCTGTCTGTCTGTACCATAATCCATACTGTGTAGTGTCTCTAAGATATCTCAGCACATGCTTCACTGTCTTCCAAAACAGCTTGGTAGGTTGAACCATAGCTTGACTTAGTTGGTTCACCACAACGCATAAGCTGGGTCGTGTGTTCACCAGATACATAAGTGAACCCACCAGCTGTCGATAAACAGTAGCAGCTACTACCTCACCTAAAGTAGCATCCTCCTTCCTCCAGTTCCCAGCTAGAGGAGTCTGCATGGGTTTTCACTTCTCCATGTGAAAGCGCCTGAGAATCTCATTGGCATACTTGCCTTGAGACACAAATACTTCCCCATATTTCTTCCACACTTCCATGCCTAGAAAGTACTGCATGAGACCCATGTCCTTCATCTCAAACTCTCTTGCAAGGTCCTCCTTACAAGAATTGATCAACTGATCATCACCTATCAAAATCAGATCATTGACATAAAGTATAATAATCAATGGCTTACCTTCCCATTGAGAAATGTTGTCTTCACATCCATTTGATGGATATTCCAACCCATCTGAGCTAATAGAGATATCATCGATCCGATAGATGAGTACCTTGATATAGGAGAAAAGGTCTCATCATAGTTGATCCCCTCAACCTGTGAGAAACCTTGGGAAACAAACCTTGCCATGTGTTTCTCAACCCTGCCATCAGCTGCCTACTTTACCTTGTAAAGCAATCGGGAACTAACCACTGACTTGTCCCCAAGTCTAGGGACAACATCCCACACATTGTTCCATATGATAGAATCGCACTCTTCTCCCATTGCATCAACCTAAACTGGTTGTTGTACTACCTCCTAAAAAGAAGAAGGTTCAGTCACTACACACTCCCCAACTAGGGCCATGTAGCTAGTGTATATCTTGGGAGATCTCCTATGTCTGTGCTAATAGGATGGCTGCCCCACATTCTCTCTCACATCTAGCATCAATCTGTCAGCTTCTCGCGAGCGTTTACGCCTATCTTTGGAAGACTCTGTAGGAGTGGTGGTCTCCACTACTGGATCCTCTACATGTGGCCGATCCACATCATCAAGAGGCTCCTTCTCCTTTGGAACTAAAATTTCCTCATCACCATGCAACTTGAGCTCCCTCTCAAGCGACACTCGCATGACTCTCTTCTCGTCAAACTTCAGATCCCTGTGCACTATGGTCCTCTGACTGGTAGGTAGAAACACACAATAGTTGTAGGGTGTATCTGCGTACCCCACAAGTATCCCCAACTCAGCTGTTGGGTCTATCTTCTTGCGAGCATCTTTGGTCACATGACAGAAAACTGGTGATCCAAAGATGTGAAAGTGACTCACATCTGTTCGCTTCCCCGAAAAAGCCTCCATAGGTGTCTTCATCCCCAAAATACGATGAGGACTTCTGTTCTGAAGGTACACTGTTGTATTGCATGCCTCAGCCCATAGATGAAGTGGTAGGCTTTGGTCATGCAAAATCGCTTGAGCTGCTCCCACAATAGATCTATTCTTCCTTTCAGCCACCCCATTTCGTTGTGGGTTATGAGGTGCCGTCAATTCCCATTTAATTCCTTTTGTTGCACAGAAGTCTTTAAACTGCTAGGAAACATACTCTCCACCATTATCACTATGTAAGGATTTTACTTTCTTTCCTGATTCTTTCCCTGCCAAGGCTTTAAACTCACAAAACCTCAAGAAGGTATGATCCTTCTTTTGCATAAAGTAGATCCAGCATCTATAAGAAAAATCATCAATAAAAATAACATAGTACCTTTGCTTAGCGATGGAGGATGTACAAAATGGTCCACATACATCTGAGTGAACTCACTCTAAGATTTCTCTAGCTCTACTATCCCGATCCTGAAAGGAAGCTTTTGCATACTTACCTAGGGTGCATCCTTTGCATGTATCTATTTGCTCTAGTTTTCCCTTGGGTAAGCCGGTAGAAATTTGTTGCATGATCTTCAAGGCATCGTGATGCAAGTGGCCTAGTCTCCTATGCCATAGCTCGCCAAAATCTTGGCTTTGCACCACCTCTGCTTTGGAACTCAGTGTAGCACAGTCATCTACCTTCAGCTTATATAGATTCTTTACTCAAATCCCAATTTGCTTGGTCTGTCTGATGCCGATATGCCTCAGGAAAACTTTTCCTTTACTAAATACTACATCACAGCCCTTATCTTTTAGCAAAGCGACATACACAAGATTCTTTTCCAAACCTGGTACATACTTAACAACAGATAGGGTGAGAGGAGCACCACGCTCCCTTTGAAACACAACTATACCTTCACGTGAGACACAGTACTTTTCATCATCGCCCATCTCGATCCGCATCTGGAGATCCTTCTCCTCCAATGTACTGAAAATATTCTTGTCACCTGACATGTGGAAAGAAGCTCCACTGTCTAGGTACCAAACACATCCCACCATGGATGAAACCATGCATGTGATAAGCAAGAAATCCATCTCAAACTGTGAAGCTAGTGCATCACCATTAGATCCCTTTGAGGAACCTTTCTTGGATTTATTCTGTGGACTATTCATTGCATAATGGCCCACTTCATGATAGTGAAAGCATCACACTTTTGACTTGTCAACCTTCTTCCCACCATGAGAATATTTGGATTGGGATGCCTTCCCTTTCCCTTTCTTAGCATTACTCGCTAAAGCTATATTTTCTTCATCATATTGTTTTGATGAAGATCCATCCCTGGTGCTTCGCCTTATCTCCTCCTGCATCAGATCTGACCAAATTCGTTCCCAATCTGGCAGTTTCTCTCTTCCATTAATGAAGTCCTCGTAGTTATGCCAACTCTTAGGAAGACCGAGGAGTGCAAGACTCACCATGTCATCATCAGTTGTCATGATCCCTATGCTTCCAAGCTCATCCATGTAGGTGGTGAGCTTGTTCAGGAACATAGAGATTGTGTCACCCTTTTCACACTTGATCTTTTGAAGTTTATCTTTCAGCACCAGCTTCCTCTGATTGCTGCTATTTTGATAAAGATATTTCAATTTTTTCCATATCGAAAACGGAGTCTCCTTCCCATGGAGGCTTGAGACAATGTGATCTCGAACTCCCCCCAAGATGATTCTCCTAGCTCTAGCCACACACTTTTTCCATTCCGCCAGTTGAGTAGCATTAGTCAGATTTTGGATTTCTTGATCAATGAAGTCCTTTAGACCGTTATCTTCTAATACTGCCTCCATGCGATCCTTCCAGGCTATATAATTTGAACTACCATCAAGGGCATATTCGAGTCTCAAACCACTGAACGTCGTCGGTGAAATAGGTGTGATAAGAACTCAATTCAATATTCAAAAACCAAACTTCAAACTTCTCCTGCTTGTATACTATTCTTCCTTGATCACCTTTGCTCTAATACCATGTAGAAATTCCCACTGTAGATCACCTGGTAATGCAATGTACTAAAGCAAAACACTTGATCTACTTCTACAAACAATTGAGCGGAAGCTTAATCGAACATGAGCAACATCAAGCATGAATAGATATAACTAAGAATGAGAAGTAATCAACCATAACACAAAAGATATAACATTGGGGAAAGCACCAACCTAAAACCCCAACTCTGTATTATCATACAAGTAGAAATCTTGTTCAAGTTACAAAAAGAATCAGCTCTCAAGCTATCCTATTCTCTCTACAATCAAACAATACTACTCACAGACTAGATAGACATAGTATATGTCTTCCACAAGCCCTCCAAGCCTCCTATTTACTTGTGCAGTTTTGATTGGGGTCCAATGATATCACATGTGTGAATTGGCCTCATCACACTCACTGTAACCTCAGGTCCAATTGCGCAATCCTTAAGGAATACTATTCCTTCTACATGCAAGGAATACTCACAATGGAATATTCTAGCAATTGATAGTACATTGTCCCTCCATCTGATCTCAACTGGGTCTCTGACTGAACTGACATGCATGAGTTATCCATGATTGAATCTTCAGTTATCAGAAATACAGTAGTTACATGCATGCAATCATTAACTAAATGAACTCTCATTAATTTAACAAACTATTAAATTAATCTAACTGAACTTGACTCAGTTAAATGAGCCAACTAATTACAACTCAATATTACAATTCACTCTTATCTCTTTAACTGATGGATAAATCCCTCAATCAAAGGAGAAACTGTTGCATGTCCTCACATAGACTTCAAGTTTGATTTTCCTTAACTAATTAACTCAAAATGAATTAATTAATCAATTTACAAACTGTTGTTAATATCAAATTCGAATTTTACTTCCTATGTCTAGTCCAAGAACTAACTAAACTAAGGGATCCCGAAATGCTATTTTTAGAAAAGCTATTTTTAACACTTTCACTTTTCACCCATTGTAGCTAAGATCTCGAATGGTTGAACTACTATTTATAGCCCGGCTATTTATAGCTGTGCTATTTTTAGCATCTTCTATTTTTAGCATTTCTTGTTGCAAATCTCAACAATTTTGGAAGAGAAAAGGTACAATCAAAGGAAATTGACTTAATATATTGTAATACAAATGAGAATATAACTGATATATTCACTAAGCCTCTTGGGAAGGCTAAATTTTAGTTTTGTAGAAGTAAGTTATGTGTTGTAGAAAATCAAGATTATGTTGTAGGCCTAGATGAGACCTAGACAAGTAGGCATGTCAATTGAGAGTATGTTTGCGTGCTATAGGGTATTTTATGTGTTTTTCTTGTGGTTGGAATTAAGCAGGAGTGTTGGAAAACATTAATTCCAACCAACCGACCTTCCACATTAATTAAGTTAGGTAGGGGGGTTGTCTTGTAGCTTATGGAGACTTTAGATAGCTTCACGATGAAGCCACTATCACCGACAATCCAGAATCAAGAAACTTTATCACGATGTATAAAATCATTATTTGGCAATGTAAATTCCATGTATGTTGTTCTATCTACGTTCTCTGATGGTAGGAACTACTTATTTGATGCAGAAATGGAAAAGGTCATAAGGTTGAAACATTTCAACAAGGTGGTTTTCAAGTGCACTTTCAAATCAAGTGGATTGAAAGTGAAATGAAAGAAAATGTAATGACAGTACCTGCAAGGTCAATTAGAAGATTGCCAAAAAAGAAATCATCTAGACCCATCCAACTATTTCTTCATTTCTGGAAATGATGCAATCAGCAGTTAGACCACCTCTGTCATCTAAATTACTAAGATCTCTTCCTAAAGACAATCATATTTAAAATTATATGCATACTCGGATAGTGTTACAAATTGAAGAAATTTCCAAATTGCCCGAGACAAGTGAAAATGTTGCAACTGAAGAGATATCATATAACAATTCTACATATAGGAGGAGATCTCATACTTATGCATTGGCCAAGCTTAATGCTATGGGCGAGAGCACTTCAGACAGTGATAAAATGTATATGCTATAAGGAAAATAATACAGCAGACAAATAAATCGTTGGCATACCTATATTGATATAAATACTTAGGAATAAATAAAGCTAAGTATAAAATATGTGTGACTCGTTGGAGCAAAGTTTAACAAAATATGAAACAAATGCCTAAGTTAGACAGGTTTAACCGCCTGAGGTCATCCAACCATCGAACCAGTTTTCCAAGAAAGATCTAGACCATTCATCGATCTTAGCAATTCTATAAGAACAAGCGACCATCCAGTCCAAGGTCTCTCCAATTTTTGCCCCAAAATGTTGTTGAAATTCTAAGTGAGGGTTTTGCTAGTTATAGAGGCTTATTTCTTTCTTTTTTTAATTAGTTTTCCTTGTGCATGGATTTCTGCAAATGCTTGATGAAGTTAGTTAATTGCAGGTTTCGCCTTCAAGTGTGTCTAAGGAAGTGAATGTGGAAATCTATGAACCAATGGCCAAATGAAGGTATTGATCTGGTTCCTGTATTTTTTTCACGAGTCTTTATCAATTTTTTTTAGTATTGATCATATGATGAATTTGCAGAAACATGATCACACTTCTGGCCAGTAACTCATTTAAACCTGATTCTAGTTCATTCACTTTTCAAAAAGCGTTTTCCATCTTGATTTACATAACAATGTATTAGAATTCTTGAAACAATAATAAAAAAAAATTCAAATCTAAAATATCATCTCATGTTTCTTGCAACATCTTAGTTTCATTTCATCATTATAATGAGTCATGATCTTTCTTTATAAAATTGTAAGTTTCTACATTTGTATATATTTAAGTTTCAATGTTATATAAATCACATTATTTTATTTCTTTATACTAACCTTCTTTATTGTATATAGTTGATTCATAATTTAATTTAAACTTCCATCTTTTGTTTGTGATGGTTATTTTGTTTTAATTATTATTTTAGGATTTATTTCTTTTATTTTAATAAAAAAACACAAATTTGATGATGTCAGAATGGACTAACAGTCATGAGAATACCTTCATCAATCAAACTGGGCACTTCAATGATTAAATTTTCTATCTCAAAAGAGGAGAGGGTATATTTAATGTTGTTGCGTGGATAGACAAAACTGCTTTCTTCCCGCACTTGCTTTCGATAGTTCGTTTTTTCCTTTTGAACGGTGATTTCTTTGAAAAGACAATAGGATTGGCTTGACGTGGATTGAGTCTACCAATCTTAATCGCAAAACTTAAGTTACACTTACACGATCATTAAAAAGATACGTAAGACAATTAAGAATGGAAAAAATTACATGTAGATTAATAATTTAAATACAATTTAAATTACATGTAGATTAATATTTTATTATTTATTTTATAGGTATAAAATATTAAAATAATAATAAACTATATTATTAAAAGCTAAATCAATATAAATTCAGTTTCATGTTAAATTTGTTATAAATAAATTTTTAAATATAAAATAATCAAATTTTTAAAATATTATTACCACAATTCTATCATAGAAATAGCACTAAAAAAATAAATATTTTAAAAATATAAAATATATTTATAATAAACCAAATAATTTGAAAGAGCATATTTATTACACATATTCAACTAACTTCCATTTGAACGGTATCTGCATTCTCTATAATATTCCGGAAAAATTTATAAGTTTAAAATCGAAATATTTTTCGAATTTTTAAATTTTTTTTTTTTGGATAATTTTAATGAATTCATTTATTTGACATATTTAACTATTTTATTTAAGTTAAATAAAATTATATTTTGCATTTTTTTAATAAGAAAATTTTAACTAAAATCATGCTTTTTCTTTTTTAATATGAAAATATTTATTTAAGAGATTTTATATACTTTTAATTTTAGATATAATCTTATTTTTTTATTAATGTAGTTTACTTTATTTTAAAAGAATCGTGAAGTTTGGTCGGAATTGTAATTTTTAGTTATGTAACCTGTAAATGAGCTTTAGTTATAAAATTTACAAATTTTTAATTATATAAATTTTAAATAATTAAAATTCACAAGCAGAAAAAACATAAATCTATAATTTTTTATAAATAAACACATGTTAACCATTAAATTCACTCAACATTAAAATACTAACATTAAATTCACTCAACATTAAAATACAACATTTAGTTAGCATATTCGTATACTTCCATCTGAATGATAACTATATTTTCAATAATCTTGCAGTGATGTGAAAATTTATTCCCTTTTTATAGAGTTTTTATCGGAAAGACTTTTTTAATACTTCACCTTGGTGCTGCTAGCTTTTGACATCAAAAGTAGTTTTGCCACCCTTCACCGGTGTGTAATTAGCTTTTCAGGCCGTAAAATTGTAGTCAGAACTCGATGGGTTGTGAATGTCTAACGCAACTTTAATTCCGTTCCGCGTTAGCTATTAGATGAATTCCATTAATAATTCATGCAAGGACCCCAGCGGTCTCCGCCAACTTGACTTAACTACGGATCTCCTTCGAAATTCATTAAGATATAAAAAATAAAACATTTTGAAGATTTCTAGGTGCATGACAAGTAAAACAGAATAAAACCTCATTGTATATATCTCCACTGATAGAAAAGCATTTTTCCCAAAAATTTCTGGTTGCATGACCAGAAAAACTGTGTATAAACTCAGTGTGTATATATCCATAGATAGAAAAGCATTTTTCCTTTTTTGGAAACTCTCTTAATGGCTAGATGGGTTATATATATATATATAAACGCTCTGCCAATATATATATACAATTGAAGAAAAAAACTGCCCCAATGCCTAGAAAAGCGTATATATATCTCTGGTGAAGCTTGCATGCTTGGAGTTTCTTCGTTGGATAACATCACAACTCTAAGTATATATATATATATATATCGATTTTGCATACTGGGAGTTTCTTCATTGGATAACATCATAACTCTAAGTTCACTGCATGAAGCTTGAGGATATGTGTTGCCTGGATTGAAAATGGTAAGAGCGCGAGAATTTTCAAGGGCGGAGGAGATATTAGGTTTTCCTTGGAACCAAAAGAAGTTACAAAGAACAGCTTCTCGACGAAATTTGATCATCTGTGTCATTCATGGATTCAACTAATTTAGGTTCTTCCTTAGCAGTAAGAAGACATGAAATACAGGTGGTAATGGTGCCATTGCCGGTGCAGGGACATCTCAATCAATTGCTTCATCTTTCCAGGGCCATCGCTGCGCGAGGACTAAATGTGCTCTTTGTCTCTACATCTACTCATATTCATCAAGCTCGGCATCGCGTTCAGGGATGGAATCCTGATAATTTCAGCATTCGTTTCCATGAATTGCCGGCGCCCTCCTTCCCAGATGCACAGGCCGATCCAGAAAATACGGAGCATATGTTTCCCATGCATCTGATTCCTGTGTTAGAAGCTTTGGAAGGATATCTCCGAGAGCCTTTCGATCGTCTCATGCAGAACCTCTGCATGTCCCATATGAAAGGAATCGTGATAGTGCACGACCCGTTGCTGGGGTGGGTGCAGACTGTGGCGGCAAAATATGAAAGCCCTGCCTACGTTTTCAATTGCGTCAGCGCCTTCTTCTCCGCGGTGAGCGAAAATGTGACTGAATTTCCGGAGTGTGTTGTTTCACTGAAACGGTGCTTCCCAGACAAATTTATTAACTATATCTCTCGCCAAGCAGACTGTATACGGCTTGCGACAGGACATCTCGTGAACAGCTTTCGCTTTCTGGAATCCCAATTCCTGGATGCCTTACTGGATCTTGAACGCCAACCAGAAGATCACGGACAGAATCGGCTGTGGGCCGTGGGCCCTCTTCTTCCTCAATCGATTTGGACTGGTAAGAAGGGTAATTCAGATGTTGGAAGTTGCTTGAGATGGCTGGACGGCCAAGCTCCGGGTTCAGTTGTTTATGTTTCTTTCGGTACAATGTCTTCTCTGTCGCGGCAACAACTCCTAGAATTGGCTCGAGGGCTGGAGGCGAGCCAACGGCCGTTTCTCTGGGTAGTCAGGGTTGCAGATAGAGCTCGTTTCACAGCGTTGGATGAAACGCAGATGGACTGGATAAGCGAGCTGCTTCCCGAAGGTTACGAGAGCCGAATTGCAGGACGCGGCTTGCTGGTGAAAAACTGGGCGCCCCAACTTGATATCTTATCACATGAGTCCACCGGAGGTTTCGTAACGCACTGCGGGTGGAATTCGACATTGGAAGGCATCAGCGCGGGTGTTCCCATGGTGGGTTGGCCTCTACATTCAGATCAGTACGCGAACTCGATACTGGTGGCGAGGAAGTTGAAGGTGGGCGTGGAAGTAAAGAATTGGATGAAGGCAGACGAGTATGAATTGGTGACGGCGGAGGAGGTGGAAAAGGCGATCAGACGAGTGATGGGGGAAGATGAAGAAGCAAGAGAAATGAGGAGAAGGGCCAAAGAATTCAAAGAGGCCGCTCGCAGGGCAGTTGGAAAGGAAGGATCGTCGTGGAATGAGTTGGAGTCATTTATCAATCATTTTACGTTCATATTGAATGAACAAAATTCAACCGGACGGAGGATGGTCTGATTTCAGCGAGCGTTAGCGTTAGCGTGCATGCGTGCCAAGGTATGAAATCTGAAAATGCCTGGTTTATTCTTTCACAGGCGTTGACGTTCAAGGCTATAATAGAAAGGTTAATTTTAAAAGCTATCAAGTTAGTTTGTAATAGAAAGGGTAATTTTAAAAGCTATAATGTTGTTATAGTGTTTGTAAATATAAATTCTTCGGATTGATTATGAACGGGGTAAATATTTTAAAATGTTAATCAAATTTGGAACAATTTATCAATTTATCAATTTCTTTATTTTCATTGTTTTGCTAGTTTATGATATTAGGGGAGGGACGCGATTACTTGTGCGCCTTCCTCTCCATCTCAGGTGCACCTATATGGATGGCACTCCCACATGTACGACACCTGCTCGACATGGATTGCCATGTGTTGTGGTGGGTGTCAGCCCTTCAAACCCTAATTTCAACTTTTCGCTCGGTTGTTTCCGCCTGTTTGCCACGATGTGTGCTCTGCGCCTTGTTTTTCTGTTCAAGTCCGCTGTTTGGGGGAAGCCCTCCACCGACGATGGCGAGGGACGGCTCCATTACCTGTGTGCCTTGTCTGTGATTGTTGAGCTGCTAACTGGGTTGTTTGCTTGCATGTGTCCATTAACAAAACAAGCCTTCTGTTGTTCTTGTTTCATTCCGCTTGCAATTGTTGTTCATTCTAGACCGTCGGAGGTTTAGGGTTTCCTTGGAGGTTGTTTCATTCGTGCGACCTATTGTTTGGGCAGGAGCCAGTACCAATTTCAGCCAGTTCAACGTCGAAGGTAAATTTACAGGTAATTTCAGGGTTTTTTGGTTTTTGTTTTGAAATTGTGTGAATATTTATGCATTGGCTAATTTTCAACTTGTTGCAAGTCTAGCGAGATCTCGAGAAGGTTTGGCGAGCTCTAGACATGGAAGACGCTTGGATGGCTTCTACGTCTATCCAATAGGAAAAATCCTACCGACCATTGCCACTGTGTTTTTCAACAACTCACCTTCCTATTGGAATTTTTGTTATTTTTGCTCTTGGAGTTTCATGATTTCAAAGGGTTTTGTAGGTTAGAGATTTTGAGGGTTTAGGGTTTTGCAAGTTAGGGGTTTTGAGGGTTTAGGGTTTTGAAGCATTTGTTTGCCATCTGCATCCTAGAAATCAATGAAAGTATGAACTTTGTGCTCTTTGATTTTCATTCTATCAATTTATTTCAGGAAAATTTCCTCTTTTGTTTTCAAATCTATATCAACTAGTAATTGCTAATTTACTAGTAGCTTGTTTGAGTACATCTGTTATTGATAGGAGCAATGTGGGTGAAATTTGAACTTGGAATGTGTCTTGTCAGCATTATGTCATATATCCTAGCTTCATTGACACTATGATTTTTGTGTTGTTTGGCTCATGATAGAACCATTTAAGAAATTGTTTGGCTCATTATCTTGCAAGGCTACCCATTTTTGCATTCTGTTGCTTGATCTTGAAAACATTAGTGTTTTTTTTCAAAGGTTTTTGCAGGTTTAGGGTTTTGTAGGTTAGGGGTTTTTAGGGTTTAGGGTTTTACAGGCTAGGGGTTTTGAGGGTTTAGGGTTTTGAAGCATTTGTTTGCCATCTGCATCTTAGAAATCAATGAGAGTATGAACTTTGTGCTCTCTAACTTTCGTTCTGTCAATTTATTTTAGGAATTTCCTCTTTTGTTTTCAGATCTGTATCAACTGGTAATTGCTAATTTACTAGTAGCTTGTCTGAGTACATCTGTTATTGATAGGAACAATGTGGGTGAAATTTGAACTTGGAATGTGTCTTGTCAGCATTATGTCATCTATCCTAGCTTCATTGACACTATGATTTTTGTGTTGTTTGGCTCATGATAGAACCATTTAAGAAACTGTTTGGCTCATTATCTTGCATGGCTACCCATTTTTGCATTCTGTTGCTTGAGATTGAAAATATTAGTATCTTTTTTCATTGTAGGTGACCAGGACTAATGTATTATTATCTTCTACATTCCCTTCCATGTACTCTTAAGGTCTCTACAATTCATCAATCATAACGTTTTGTTGCTATACACTGAAAACTTTTACAAGGGTTGTTTCCAGCAGTTGCACTAGAGTAAAATGGGAGAAACAACAATTGGTTATGTTTGGAGTAGGTATTACATTAGAGGAACACAGATACATTATATAGTAGTCGAAAGAAAACAATGAAGTAAAGCATGAAATGTATGCACGAACATGCATTCTCCTCCTTTGTTTGGGCAAAAATGAAAAAAGTTCAACTAGTAGTATTCTACAGTACCTCTTCCCTATGCTATCTATTAAGAAGGTTGGATATGCGAAATAAATGGTCATCTTGGAATTATTTTGGGAACTACAAAATCCCTTTCTATACATTGCAAGCTCCAAGATTATACAATGGAAAATATAGAGACAAACTTCATGCCTGAACATAATTTTGGAAATTATAAGATCACTCAGTTGTTGCATCTAAGATGTTGGAGATTGTAGGATCACTTAATTGCATCTGAGATGTTTTTTAACTAGCCCAAATTATATTTCTTCCACTGCAATAGATAGGCAGGTCAAGACTTGATCCTTGTTTAGATTTTTAACCAGGACAAACTATATTTCTTCCACTGTAATAAATATTTTTTCAATGTTATTAATCAATTTTTTATAAACATTTTTTATTAGGTACTATTGCACATCACTAGATGAATATTACTTGCTTGATCTTGGAATTTTAAATTTTATCATGTTATGGAAACCATGGTTTCATGCTATGAGTTTCTTATAGCTAAATCTTAACTATTAATATTGAGTGAGAGGAGGTGTTTGACTGTCAATCCACACCAAAACATGGCACAAGCCTGATCAAGAAGCCATTTATCTCAATAGGAGAGCAGTCCAATAATGAAAGGCAGGTTAGGACTTGATCCTTGTTTGGTTTTTTAACCAACCCAAATTATATTTCTTCCATTGCAATAGATAGGTAGGTCAAGACTTGATCCTTGTTTAGATTTTTAACCGGGACAAACTATATTTCTTCCACTGTAATAAATAGTTTTTTAATGTTATTAATCAATTTTTTATAAACATTTGTGATTAGGTACTATTGCACATCACTAGATGAATATTACTTGGTTGATCTTGGAATTTTAAAGTTCATCATGTTATGGAAACCATGGTTGCATCCTATGAGTTTCTTATAGCTAAGTCTTAATTATGAATATTGAGTGAGGGGAGGTGTTTGGCTGTCAATCCACACCTGAACATGGCACAAGCCTGATCAAGAAGCCATTTATCTCAATAGGAGAGTAGTCCAATAACAAAAGCTAGGTTAGGACTTGATCCTTGTTTGGTTTTTTAACCAGCCCAGATTATATTTCTTCCACTACAATAGATAGGCAGGTCAGGACTTGGTCCTTGTTTTAGATTTTTAACCAGGACAAACTATATTTCTTCCATTGTAATAAATAGTCTTTCAATGTTATTAATCAATTTTTTATAAACAGTTGTGATTAGGTACTATTGCACATCACTAGATGAATATTACTTGCTTGATCTTGGAATTTTAAATTTATTCATGTTATGGAAACCATGGTTGCATGCTATGAGTTTATTATAGCTAAATCTTTACTATGAATATTGAGTGAGGGGAGGTGTTTAACTGTCAATCCACACCTGAACATGGCACAGGCCTGATCAAGAAGCCATGTATCTCAAAAGAAGAGCAGTCCAATAACGAAAGGAAGGTTAGGACTTGATCCTCGTTTGGTTTTTTAACCAGCCCAAACTATATTTCTTCCACTGCAATAGATAGGCAGGTCAGGACTTGATCCTTGTTTAGATTTTTAACTAGGAAAAACTATATTTCTTCCACTGTAATAAATAGCCTTTCAGTTTTATTAATCAATCTTTTATAAACATTTGTGATTAGCTCACAAACAAAACTGTTTTACAACCAACCAAGCTGTTGTTGGCTTTTCAATGTAGTGAATGCATAGAACCATAATGTTGTTAGTGTTTCAAAGCAATAAAACAACCTAGGTTGTAAGCCAAAATGTTTCTATGACAAGAAAAAGATACAATCCATCCAAAATCCACATCATAATGTGGTTACAACCAAAAACATATGACACCGTTATTCTTTATGGCCCTGAGAATCTTGTAAGATTTCTACATTATAATAGACTATATATGTTCCTTTTAAAATGGATTTTGGCTACAATGTCGCATACATTATGAAATAAAACAACCTAGGTTGTAAGCCAAAATGTTCTTGTGACAAGAAAAAGATACAATCCATCCAAAATCCACATCATAATGTGGTTACAACCAAAAACATATCACACCCGTATTCTTTATGGCCCTGGGAATCTTGAGTGCCAAAACTCTCCAAGTTACCTTCTTGAGCTAGGTAGGTTGGCCTACCTAAAAAGGGTTGATTAGGAAATGGTTGATTTCTGCCATATGATTGAGTCCAATTTGCAGCTTCCAACCATGGAGGTATTGACTACCCATACCTCACATTTGACCTACTGACCCCTACATTAAGTGGAGGTGTGTAATGATCATACATAGAATTGACACCAACTCTCGTAGGAATAAGGCAAGTGGGTAAACCCTCAATTTGATACTGAGGCACTTGAATGTTTATGAGATCTTGGAATAATGGTGTATTATTTGCAATGTAGTCCAATGAGTTTGAATTAATCCTAGCTTCATCAGTTATGCTTGTATCATTGTCAACCATATTGATCATCCCTTGTTCCTTTTCAAGCATTTGTTGTGCCTTTCTTGATTCCTTTTCCTATCTTTCCATTTGTTTTTGTTGGTCCTTAACTTGCCTTGCTTTATCTCTTTCAATCCTTTCATCCGCTTGATGTTGTGCTGCAACAATCCTTGTTGCCTTCTTCTTCTTGACTAGATCCTTATTTTTCTGTTTTAATTCTTGCATTTCAAATTATTTTTTTCAGATTCAACTAATAGCTTCATATAGTCCTCTGAGGTGAGTAACTGTGAGCTTCAACCCAAATGAAGACTACCCGGTGCACCTTGCTTTTTTTCATTGATACTCTCTCTACTGGTAGCTTTAGGAACTGGCCAAGTATCTTCTCCACCCTCCCACCTGCATGTCATTGCTTGGTACTTCCCTTTCAATCTCTGATGGAACTAATTGAACTATATCATTATCTTAATTTGATGCCTCATTATGTGCTCCATCTTCTTCCATTGATCTATTGTCCACAAAAAAATGAACAATTTCATTGTTCAATTCTGTTGGTTGTGAGGGCATGTTCATGCTTTGTTCATTGGTTGCTGAGACATTATGTGCATTCATATTAATCATTATTTCTGCTAGCCATGAAGGTGGGTTTACCTGGCTTGACAATGTCAATTGGTCATTGTCAACTGCATGTTCGACAATGTCATTAACAATAACAAAAACAAGAGTTTCATGTTCTTGAGTTGGTGGAACAATCTCCATGTTACTGCGAAATTGTTCATGGTTATACTGTGTTTCACATATAGTTTCATCATCTTCATCATATAACTATCCTTGAGAGAGGGAAATCATATTACTAGCTGCACCAACATCATCTTGGTCATCTACTTCTTGCACTTCAAAACCTGTTTGGGCATTCCCTTCTTCCTGACCATCCACATGAAATGCTTGGCTACAACCAGTATCATGCATAAGAGCATCATAGTTCAGTGGCCAGATTCCTGTCCCCCTAAAGCCAGCCTTGATATTTGATGGTGTCAAAACCCTTTTAAAAGCTTTACTTGCAAGCTCTGCTAGCTTAAACCTTTTCACCTCAACCCCTAGATTCTTTGCCATCCAAGCAGCGTGCTTTGACCTGAAATAGTTCTTGAAAGGGCCAAACATACTAACATCAAGGGTTTGCACTCTGTGAGTAGTATGAGCGAGCAATGTCAATAGGTCGATGCCCAAATTGTTTGCTTCCTCAATTTTTTGTACAGCCATGTGGCTCCCATGGCCATCTAATATCAATAGGTGTATGTTATTAGGCGAGACGCCACCTGGTACCGATGTAGCAAAGTGAAAAAGCCAACTTAAAAATAGTTCTTTAGTCATCCATGCATGGGGATGTACATCCATGCATGCACCTGGATCACAGTTTTGTATATAGTTTTTAGTTGATTTTTACCTTTGAATAGATAAAATCCTGGGATTGAAGTACCAATTGCATTGACACAACATAAAATAGTTATCCACTCCTTACTCTTAGGAAAAATCTTTGGCACATTTCAACTCCCTCTCTTTGAAATTACCAGCATGCCACAATCCTCTCTGCCGGTAAACCTGTTTCATCACAGTTCCATATATGGTCTACTCCATAAGAATGTTTATCGTAAGCACTAGAAAGTGTGTCATAGAACTTTTGCAAAACTATAGGGCGCAAATTTAATGCTCTGTCTCTGTCAAGGTCCACAGCAGTACGCAATACAAGTCTGGATTCCTTTTTTTAAACCAAAACCACCATGATTTACCAGGAAACCCATCTTTGAATCCGTTTGGCCTCCCTTGATACATTTGAGCAACTGTGGATTTGAGTTGTATCAACTCTAGCCCACGTCCCAATTGGGCCATCTCTTTACACCACTCAACCACCTCGGCCTCCTCCTTCTCAGTCATAATTGTAAGAGGCCCTCTACGTTTTGTATGATTCAGTCCATTTATCCAATAATGTATTGATGAGGGAGGAATATCATGTTTTTTTGCAGATGCCCGAACTGAGCATCCATTAAACTCTATGTCGTCAATTGCAACTAACATTTCTTCTTTTGTCCATCCTCTTATAGCACTGATCTTTTTAGTTGGAATTGCCCCTTGGACTATTGTTGACTGTGGTTCTGTGGCGGATGCTGTGTTAACATCAACTTCAGTTGCATGGTCATCCTCAACAATTTTTCTTGGGGCATTGTTGACATTGACATCACCTGTCATGTCCTCATCAGACGATGTGCATCACAGTTGCACACCCCTTGTCACTCTCCTGCCATTTCTCCTTTTAGGAGCAACATAACTACCTTTTGCCATAGATGCAACAACCTATAAAATTATTGCATGCATTTAGATAAGAATATTTGTAAATTATGCTTTCATACAAGGCAAAAATACTTCTACTTTATTACAGGAAATTATCAACATGTATGTTAGTATCCTTGAAGAATCAAATATACAGAATCATTTTGTTGTATGTCTTCAAAATTATCAGTGATTGTTGTTTTGATAACTTGTCTTTACACTTAAAATACCATGACTGTATTGATTGATTTTGTTATGCATTTCCCAACAGAGCTCTTGTTCGGTTTGACTACTTAAAATATTGTTTTGTTGTTTTGTTGTTTTCTGTAAGGATGCACTTCTCCAAAAATGGATCTCTGGCTATCAAGGAGTTATCATTGGCCAAACCAAGCATGGTATTTAATGTGACTTACAGTTGAAGTTTCTAGTCATGTAAACATTCATTTCAACTACAACTCTTATTTTCATATTTTCTACATATATAAGAGAGGCCATGCCTTTTTCTTAGATCAGGAAAGCATATTATCAATTTGTAAAGTTTTGAGTAATTATTGACCTCATATATCAAATTAGATAAAGTGAATAGGAGTAATGAGGGTGCATTTTGCCACATTTGCAATAGTTTGAGGCTGGTTGTGCCTTCTTTGTGGTCCTTCATTCTAATAGGTTCCCCTTGTATGCAACGACCTTCCAATAGGGCCCTTCCACTGCTTCTTGTTCATTTGTTTATGTTATTTTCTTCCTTTTACAATGTTTTGTTTACTTTCTGATCACATTTTAAGAATGATCTAAACCCCCTTTTCCTTTTCTCCTTTCAACTTTTTCTTCACTTTATTTTGCAGGTCTTGTTTATGCTACCATTAGTCTTGATGACGTTTATTTCTGGCCTCATACAAGGTTTTCGGTTCCAACACGGAAAGTTATATTGCAATAGTTGACCACTAATTAAGCGACTCATCTGAAGCTTTTGATCTATGTTACAGCAAACACAAGGACAATAAATCTATGCTTATCTTCCAATTGGGCCATAGTTTTTGTTTGTTATTATAAAATTTCATTGAGCTTTTGTTAAAAACGATTCTTAGAAAGAAATTGCCTTGTGAAATTATGGTTAAACAAATTTCAATTGAGTTGATCATCATGTTCCTACATATTTTTGCATGATGTCTTATGATAAGTTGCTATTTTAGCCTTCATGTCACTAGAGAAATGTCCAAGAAACCAAACTTCTGTTGAATACCTAAGGTGCTACCATTATTGTGTTAAGTGAATAGAGGCTAGGGCTCCTTCACTATGTCCAGTCCTTTTAATTGATAAGATGTATAAAATTTCATTGTCGTGGCAAATTGTGACCATGCTTTACTTCTATTATGAAGACAATAGTTTACTGCTTCATAAATAAAATGGTATAAGATGATAGTTTACTGCTTTAGAAATAAAGCAGTATAAGATTTGTAGAAATAATTTTAAAACAACAACTTTTCTTGCCGAGCACACCAAGCAAATAAAATCAATACTTTCCTTACACTAAATTGAAATTAAATTGCGTATATAAGTCTGAACATAGAAATAGGTGCATTGTGAAATAGAATTGTAGGCTGTGTGTTGATTTTCATGAAACTGAAACTTAAGGTGCTACCATTATTGTGTTATGTGAATGGAGGCTAATGCTCCTTCACTATGTCGAGTCCTTTTAATTGATAAGATGTATAAACTTCAGTTATCGTGGAAACTTGTGACCATGGTTTACTTCTATTACGAAGACAAAAGTTTACTGCTTCATAAATAAAACGGTATAAGATGATAGTTTACTGCTTCATAAATAAAGCGGTATAAGATTTGTAGAAATAATTTTAAAACAACAACTTTTCTTGCCGAACACACCAAGCAAATAAAATCAATACTTTCCTTACACTAAATTGAAATTAAATTGCGTCTATAAGTCTGAACATAGAAATAGGTGAATTTTGAAATAGAACTATAGGCTGTGTGTTGATTTTCATGAAACTAAAACTATAAGTGAAACTGAATTTGTAAGAACTGAAACTATAAGAACCTATGATAAATGAAAAAAGTACTCTAAGAAAAATATGTTGTAATTTATATAACTAACCTAGATATACTGGCAACTGTTTTGTGTTGTTTTGTCTTCAAGGTTGCTGAATAGTTTGAAAGCATAACATGCAACTTCAACAATTGTTGAACTTCTTTTATAGTTTTTGGCACTTGAATTTAATTGGTGGTAAGGATGGACATGGATTGTAATGACTTCATTTTGAATGTGTGTGGTCTAGATTTAATTTGATGCAATCTAATGGTTGGGAATTTGTTATTTGTTGATCCATGTGCTTTGATTTGTTTGAATGAGAAATACAATGAGTTGGGTGTCATTTATTGAAGTTATTGGGTTGGGTGTCATTTATTGAACAAAGTGGGTTTAAATATTATTGGGTTGGCTATCATTTATTGAACATAGGTGGTTTAGTTTTTGAACAACACAGCAGTTGTGGCTGACATACATTCACTTTTATTATGTGCAGGTATGGATATTTATTTGGGATACGAAGCTTCAGTTCTGATGAGTGGGGGTTGAAGTGACTGCTTCTCTGTACTTCTAGAAAAGACCATTTTGGAAGCATTTATGGTTTTATCTGTTTTCTAGTTGGGTCAATATGGTTTGCACTCTTAAGTATTAAGATACTATTTAGGGACAGTTGTGGGCCCAGTCAATGTTTTGGGAAATTTTGGACATAAATTAATACTTATCTATACTTAATGTTATTTATCTTTGTTTAAATATTGGTTGCAAATGTCTCAATTTCTGGTGGTTTGGTGGGATCAGTACTATATCAATTACTGGT
Organism: Pinus tabuliformis; assembly: GCA_031772625.1. Lineage (NCBI taxonomy): Eukaryota > Viridiplantae > Streptophyta > Pinopsida > Pinales > Pinaceae > Pinus > Pinus tabuliformis. The sequence goes on along the minus strand of CM062810.1, from coordinate 994,596,365 downwards.
CCCTGCACAACATTAGACATCTCTCCCCTAATTCATCTATTTTTTACATTTAAATTTATGAGTTTTCATATATTCTCTTATACAATGTACTTTTTCATAATATTAAATTATTTTTATAATTCACACCTAAACAAATATCCTAGTATTTTATCAATGTATCCACTATTTTATTTGTTGTTTAGTAAAATAAAAATCCTAGCACTGTATTAGTGTGTACTATTTTATGTATCATTTAATGAAAGTTTTTCAATAAAGCTTTCATGCCTATTTTTGTGAATACTTATTTCAATTTATGTATTTACATAAATTTATGTATTGTGAATAGGAGTCGTTTTTAGTATGATTTTTTGAATTTTTCGATGCCATAATCAGTGGAAAAATTTGAGGTGAAATCTTGATTTGTATTATTTAAACTAGATTCTTTTACTCTATATATGGATTCAACACCCTCAAAAACTACTTGGGGGCTTGGATTTTACAGGGTTTACCCATAAACTTGTGATTTCAATAAATTCCTCCCAAATTTTAGAGAAATTAGACAGAGGAAGAACCCATGGAAAAAAACTTCCAAAAAATCACACTAAAGACAACTCATTCAGAATATTGTTGTTTTTATCGATATGTTAATTGGCATTGCATTTAATTTAAATACTTAATGTTTTTAAATATCACACTTGTTACAATGTCATTTGTTTTGATATCTTTATTTATGATACTTGTCATAATGTCATTCATTTTATTAGGGTATATGAGAAAACCAAACTAAATAACCATATAGTATGGATGTAAATTGTAATGATATTGGGAAAGCTTCTTAGTAAGATTAGCTATAAATGAGTCATTGAATGTCAATTTCATCAAATATTGAATAAATATAGAAAAATAAGTTATTTCTCTTTTCCATGTTCACATATTTTCTCAATAATAGTATTGAACATGTTGTTTCATAGTTATTTTATTGAATTCATAATGTTATGTGTTTACTTATATTCATAGCATAGTATCCTTGTTAAAAAAAACTCATGACATAGTTATAACTTTGATATCTAGTATGACTAGCATAGATCCATCTTAAGTGTAGATCCATCTTAACCCTCGATCTATCAAGCATAGAGAGGGATCAAATCTCTCAAAGTGAAAACCTATTTTTTGAGTGGAAAACTTTAGGAAAGGTTTGCACCAATAGAGATTTGATCCCTCTCAGTGCTTGATAGATATGGGGTTAAGATGGATCTAGGCTAGTTATATAATACTATATAATATCTATATTTCTATCTATGTATCTCTTTCTTATTCCCTCTCTCCATTATGTTTCTATTCCCTTTCTCTCCTTCTCTCTCTCCCCCCTCTCTCCCCTATCTCTCTCTCTGCGCCTCTCCCTCCCTTTCTCTATATTTATCTTCTTCCCTCTCTCTCCCTGCCATCTATATATATACCTCCCTCCATCTCTGCTAATTTGTCTCTCTATCTCAGCCCCCTAAGAACATGTCACGCTCTCTCTCTCACTGCATACCTATTTCTCTTCCTCGCTCCCTTTTGTTTGTCTCTCTCTTCTTCCCTCTTGCTCCCTCCATCTATATCTATATCTCCCTCTGTCTCTCCTTCTTTGTCTCTCTATATCAGCTCGCAAACAATGCTCTCTCTCTCTCTCTCTCTCTCTCTCTCTCTCTCTCTCTCTCTATATATATATATATATATATATATATATATATATATATATATATATATATATATATATATATATATATCCCATTGTCGCTCTATCTCAGCCCTAAAATATACACATTGTTTGCCCATATGTATCTATATATATATATATCTCCCTCTTCCTCCCTCTCTCTCTTCCCCTTCTCTCTCTCCCTCTCATCACTCCCTTTCTCTCTCCACCATTCTCCCTCTGTGTCTTTCTTATTCCCTCCCTCTCTCTCCCCTTCCAACTTGATATTTCTCCCTCTCTCTCTCTCTCCTCCTGAGTCCCATCTCTTCCTTTCTCTCCCAAGTTCCTTTGTCTCTCCTCCTAAGTCCCATCTCTTCCTTTCTCTCCCACATTCCTTTGTCTCTCCCCCATCTCTCTCTCTCTCTCTCTCTCTCTCTCTCTCTCTCTCCCCCTCTCTGTTCCCCACCAACTACATATCTCTCTCACCCCCTCTCTCCACTCTCTCTCTGTCCTCTAGCTCTATCACTATCTCCCTCCCTCTCCCCCCTTATCCTCTCTCTCTCTTAAATTTGATCTCATTGTATTGTGTTTAAGAAAGTATCTAAAAAAAAAAACTCAATTGGTTGTAAAATATTAAACCTATATTTTGGATCAATCATGTAAAAGAAAATAATAATGAAAAACTTAAAAGAATAATGCACTATCTTTCCTCTATTATTGTTAGTCACTTTTCTTGCTCTCATTTCTTGGATCCTTAGTTAATATGGATCTAAGCCAGTTCTCAATAATATTAATTTTATTATATAAATTTCACATCTTTTTATATAAAAATATTCTCATCTTTAATTTAATTAAAAAACCTTGATTTAATTTCTATAGGAATATTTTTAATAGTAAGAAGGACAGAGGGTTTAAATATATCTGAAAAGTAATTATAACATTTTTCCTTTTAGATTTTATTAAAATAAATATAAAATTAAAATAAAATAAAATATTTATAAAATATTTCGATCCTTAAATAAGTTATGGTTTTTTGGCATGTGGTATTGATAAGCCATGCTATTGGCCCATGATATTGTAATAAATCTTATTCACAAGTTCATAATATCAATGACAATGTGGGGGTGAATATCCATGGTTAAGAATTTTTCCATATTGTTATAAAATATTTTGATTGTGAAATAAGTTATGTTTTTTGGGCATATGGTATTGCTAAGCCATGGTATTGTAACACATCTTATTTACAAGTTAATAATATCCATGGTAAAGTGGGGGTGAATATCCATGGTTAAGAATCTTGTCATATTGTTATAAAATATTTTGATTATGAAATAAATTATGTTTTTTGGGCATTTGGTACTGATAGGCCATGGTATTGGTTCATGGTATTGTAATAAAGTTTATTTACAAGTTAATATTATCCATGGGAAAGTGGGGTCTCATCATATTGTTATAAAACATTTCGATTGTGAAATAAGTTATGGTTTTTGGGCATTTGTTATTGATAAGCCATAGTATTGGCCCATGGTAGTGTAACAAAGTCTATTCACAAGTAAATAACAAAATGAAAATATAACAAATTGAATTTTTTTTTTTTTATTACTAATGGAGCCAACATTTAAATTTGTTTACATACTTACATTACACCTACACATCTACCCAATATTGATTTGTAGAGTGCCTCTCGGCACAATTACTATCTCAATGTTTTTGTGGGCCTCTCAACAACTTAGTACATTATTCATGGTATCCTCACCAATATAATCAATAAATTACATTACACCTACACATATACCATATATTGAGTTGTAGAGTGCCTCTCGGCATAATTATTATCTCAATGGATTTGTGGGCCTCTCAACCACTTAGTACATTATTCATGGCATCCTCACCAATATAATCAATAATGGGAATAAAAATCATAACTAAGAATTTATTGTAAATATTATAACAATTCACTAATCATATATAAGTTTGGTCAATATTTGATCAGGAGCTCAAAAAATAACTCAAATTTCGAAGTTGTCAAATTGGTGTGGAACCAGGATGACCGTGTAGTGCGCATCATCCTAAATCCAATGCAATTTGTTTTGCATGAAACAAACTCTATATGACTCCAGAAATGAGTCCTGTTCATTTTCCCAAACACACGAATTTAAAAAAAAAAGGATAACCCAGTCAACAGTTTGTACTGCTGACATGGAACTAACTGGGCAGGTGAGGTGGATGTTAACTTGCTCAAAGTTCTTCTCGGCTAATTATATCGTGCCTAGTGGCACATTGGTATTGGTCGAAATTTCGTGTTTTATGATTGGTTAGAATGATGGCCTACCACGGACTGACATGTGGCCCAGCCAAAGGCCGCCACGTGGTAGCCCGTGAGGCCACCAAAAATTATTGCATAGTCTAGTCGAAGGCAGTGGGGTTGAACCCGCAACCTCCCAACACCAATACAAATCTTTCACCATCGCACCAAACATGTGGGTCTTAACCATATAGTTCACACTGAAATTTTAAACTTTAATTCTGTAGAGTTTGGGAGGTGGGTGTGGACTTTAACCACCCCATGTGAATACCTACCTTTTAAGTATCAGCATCTTATGTGACCGTTGGAGGGAAGGGGCCAACGTCATGGGTTAGCCCATGGGTGCATGGTCCCCAAATGACCCTAAATTTCTACATTTTAGGCCTCGACAGCCAAATTAACTGTCCGACAAATCCGCTCGAACTTTGGTGGATTTGGTGCCCTGTTAGCTAAAAATGGGGTGAAAATGGGGGTTCCGTGCCGAATATTGGGAAAATTGTAGAGCGGATAATGGGAAAACTAGGAGAGGTCATAACTTTTGCAGTTTTTGACCAAATTGGGCGGAGAAAGAGGCTAGGTAGCCATTTTTGGAAATTTTGGACTCACTGGAGCAGGTTTCAGAAGCATTTGAGCATTGTAAACACATAGTTTTACACATTCGAGCATAATAGAGAGGCCCAAGCCATTGGAAGTTAGACCAAGGAGACGTAGCCCAGGAGGGGCAAACTCCTTCATCATGTTCATCTTGTGATGTGTTTTTGGTGATATTTATACATTTATATGTTGTTTTTTAGTCTCTTATTTATGTTAAAATTACTCATAAATTTAACATAAAATCTCATTTTTCACTTGCAAAACTCATGAATCCTTAAGCACATGAATAGCATTTTTTTTATATTCTTAGGAGGATCTTAGCACAGAAAAACTAATATTCCTAATCAGATCAAGATTACCTTAAAGATAATGGATAGTTTAACCTTTTTCACATAAAAATGTTTAATGATTATGTTTGAGTTTTAAAAATTCATTAATCTTGGTGAAATTTTACAACTTCTATTTTCTTGATTAAGTTTATATATAAACTTGCACAACACGAGCATTGTCAAACTTCATAGAAACAAAATTGAGATTATGATAATGAGAATTGTGATTTTGTTCATTCAATATAAGCATCATTAAATCACCACTCTTTTATTGCCCAAAATGATCCATTTTTTGCTTCCATACATAATTACCTATTGCACCTTTTCACTTTCCATATTGGCGTCAATGTGATGATACTTTGCAAATATTTTGAGAATGTCTAGTTTTCTTGCCCCCTACCTCATCCTAAGCCCAAGATATAGGAGATGTATCCTTTCTAGAATCAATAGTTGGAACAACATTTTTAAAACTAAATGAGATTCCTAAGAAATATATGGAGAAGGTAATGTAATTTTTATTACCATCAAGCTTATTCATTAGGGAAGCTTATTCATTAGGTATTATGCTCTAACGCTCCCCTCTTTCATGTATTTTCACATCAATTGAGAGATAAAGTGAACAATCAATATCATAAAAAAAAAAACATACTTTGGGGTATTGATGAGTAATTTCCTTTCAGTTTGTGTTTCTAATGATTTTTTGAAGCTTTGACTCAAATATTTAACCTGAATAATAAATAATTAATGGCATCATGGCACATTAATATGTTCCTAGAAAACTATAATGCAAGTGGGGTATGTTCATTGTTTTTATAGTATTTAGATAGAATTTCCACTCTTCAATAATGTCCTTAACATCTACTATAACTTATGTTTTTTCTAAAGAGATCTAGAATAAACAACGCTCCCACTGTAAAACAAGATTAGGGTATTCTGAAAGTATGAATATAAATGCAATACTCATTCATCATAAGGATACTATAGATTACATTGTTACCTATATGGATGTTAACAAGAGTTAGACTTTGTAATTATGTTTAAAGTTTTATATTGTTATTTTTTACATTTTGAAATTATTTCAAGGAAAATATGGCTTAACCACTATGAAGTTTTATTATTACTAATGTATATACTAATATAGATTCATCTTAACCCTTGAATCAAATTTTTTTAGATGGAAATCTCTTTTAGAATGCAAAACTTTAAAAAAATATATTTTTTAAGATTTATATTGTTATTTTTTACTTTTTGAAATTATTTCAAGGAAAATATGGCTTAACGACTATGGATTTTTATTATTACTAATGGATATAATAATCTAGATTCATCTTAACCCTTGAATCAAATTTTTTGAGATGGAAATCTCATTTAGAATGCAAAACTGAAAAAATATATACACACACACACACACCTAGAAAGGTTTGATCCCTCTTCAAACTTGATAAATTCAATATTAAGATAGATCTAGATTAATTTAAAATAAAAAAAATCCTCAAGAGACCTTTAATGAATTTGATCATACATTTTTCTTACTATTTAATATTTTTAGATACGTTATGTTTTGCAAATAAGCACGTAAAACATTTACATAACACATTATAAAAGCATATTATATTTCAACTCTAAGAAAACAATTCAGAACAATGACCCTAATATACCTACCATGTTGTATTAGCTAGAGATATTAAGCCATTCTTCCTCATAATTAATGATTTCTCTAAAATTCGGTAAACTAGCCTAGATCCATCTTAACTTCAGATCTATCAAGCACCAAGAGGGATCACATCTCTCGAGGTGTGGACCTCTTTTTTGAGTGCAAAACATGGGGAAAGGTTTTCACCTCCAGAGATTTGATCCCTCTCGGTGCTTGATAGATCCATATTTAAGATGGATCTAGGATGGTTTTTAAATAGGTCAGACATTAAATTAAAAATGCTAAATGTCAAATGTTAAACATTACATGTTCAATGTTTACGTTTACGTTTACATGTTTACGTGAGATCTACCCTCATACTTGGTTGTAGAGTGCCTCTCTCTCTCTCTCTCTCTCTCTCTCTCTCTCTCTCTCTCTCTCTCTCTCTCTCTCTCTCTCTCTCTCTCTCTCTCTATCTTTCTAACCTCCAATCCTCTCCCTCACTCATTCTCTCTCTCCCCCCTCCATATTCGTGTCTCCCTCTCCCTCTCTTACCCTTCTCTACCTCTCTCACTCCTCTCTCTCTCTCTCTCTTCATTCCTGTCTCTCTCTATCCATTCCAATCCTCTCACTATCTCCCTCCCTCTCTCTTTCCATCTCTCCCCCCTCCATATATATCTATATCTCCCTCCATCTCTCCTTATTTGTGTCTCTATCTCACCCCCAAAACACACAAACTCTCTCATTCCATATTTATAAATCTCTCTATCCCTCCCTTCCTCTCCCCATTCTTCCCTATCTTCACCTTCCATCAATATCTCTATCTGCTTTGTCTCTCTATATCACCCCCAAAGCATACACTCTCTTTCTTTAATATATCTATCTATCCCTCCCTCCTCCTCCTCCCCCACTTCTCTCTCTTTCCTCCTTTCGTCCTTTGTCTCTCTCTCTCTCTCCAACTTCCGTATCACTCCCTCTCTTTATCTCCACTTTTGTCTCTCTATGTCTTTCTTCTTACCTCCCTCTCTCTCCCCGACCAACTTCATCTCTCTTTCCCTCCCTCTCTCCACTCCCTCACATCCTCTCTCTTGCTCTCTCTCTCTCTCTCTCTCTCTCTTCACCCTCCAACTCTATTACTATATCCCTTCCTCTATCCTTCTCTCTCCTACTCTCTCTTTATCTCCCCCCTTCTCTTTATCTCTCCTTCTTTGTCTCTATATCTTCCCCCCAAACATACAAACTCTCTCTCCACCTCTCCCTTGTCACTCCCTCTCTCTCTCCACTTCTCACTCTCAATGTATTTCTTCTTCCCTCCCTCTCTCCCCCTCCAACCCCATCTCTTTATCCCTCCCACTCTCCTCCTCTCTAGCTCCCTCTCTCCTCCTTTCTCTCAAGTCCGCTCTCTCATCCTTAATATCTCTCCCTTTATCTCTTACCTCCCTCTCTCTTCACCCATCTCTCTCTCTCTCTCTCTCTCTCCAATCCTCTCTCTTCCCCCATCACTCTTCTCCTCTCTCTCAAGTCCTCTCTCTCCCTTTGTCTCCTAACTCCCTCTTTCTTCCCCCATCTCTCTCTCTCTCTCTCTCTCTCTCTCTCTCTCTCTCTCTCGCTATGTTACTATATCCCTCCCTCTCTCCTTCTCTCTCCTTATCTCTCTATATCTCCTTCTTTGTCTCTTTATCTCACCCCTAAACATATACACTCTCTCTCCATCTCTCTTGTCACTCCCTCTCTCTCTCCACTTTTTACTCTCTATGTCTTTCATCTTATCTCCCTCTCTCCCCCTCCAAATCCATATCTCTATCCCTACCTTATCCTCTTCTCTCTCAAGTCCTTTCTCTCCCTCTCTCTTCCCCCATCTCCCCCCCCCCCCTCCCTCTACTCTCCAATCCTCTCACTATCTCCCTCTCTCTCTCCTTATATCTCTCCCCCTTCCATCTTTATTTCTCCCTTTTCCTCTCTTACCCTTCTCTACCCCTCTCACTCCTCTCCCTCTCTCTCTCTCTTCATTCCTCCTCTCCCCTCTCCTTTAGTTTATCTCCATCTCCCCCTTGTCACTCCCTCTATCTCTCCACCTCTATCACTATATGTCTTTGTTATTCTCTCTCACATATATCTAGAGTTAATATATATCATGATATATTAATACATATTATAATATAAGAAATTTAATATTGTATTAATCCAAAATTATTAAATTTGATAATATTAATATTATAATATACTAGCAATTGCACCATATGTTTCAAAGGAAACATCGTAAGGCAGTAATGTAAGAAATATTAGCATTTAATTGTTACTCTCCCATGGTGGCAGTGAAAGTGTCACCAGATGTTGCCAAAGGGTGTAAGTAGAATTTTGGATCTTAGTTAAAGAGGGGGGTCTCAGGAATTGCATCATTGCTTTTCTTGCTTGCTTTCGATCTAACAAAAGGTATGCTCGTTTGATTCTAGTGGCTATGCTATTGGATCTCTAATGGATCGTGTTATAAGCTATGTTGTGTATGAAAAACATGGTCATTGCAAAGATTAGTTCCTCCTCAAATCTTCAAAAAATTGTAGAAAATATTATACCATGTACTAACCCTATAAATCTCAAACAGTGGAAGAAAATATTATACAAGGATAAACCCCAAAATGTTGCTCAAGAAACCACTTAGTGTAGTCCCAGTTGTTATTTCTGTAGCGAAATAGTCAAAACATATATTGAATTTTAAGGGCAAGGTTCTACACAAGCCTTCTGAGACAAACCGTGAGAGATACATTTCCATATTCGTCACAAGGTCCTGTGAGTTTTACTCAAGTGATAAAGGGTTTCACAGAAAACCTAAACAAAATTGCTTGAACTAGTGTCAAAAGAAGAATAAATGGTTCATGGTTTATTGTTATTATTCTTAAACAAACAATTGATCGGTTTCTTCTTCATGCAAACAAAGAAAGGAGGTGGTGAGATGGTTTCAACCAATTGACTTGAGTGAGAGTGTAACCTATGTAGTTTGGTAAATGATATTGTATTCCCTTAGCTTTCGATTGAGTAATTTGCGAGGAGTTGTTTATAAATTTGGTTTTTCAGCATGAGTAGAAGGAGGATCGAGCTTTGCACTAGCATCTGGGATTGGTATTTCATTTATTCCACCAAGGTTTTTGAAACTTGGATAATTCCTTGGGATAACCTATTAGGGTAGAACCCACTAGTGTTAGGGTAGAACCTACTAGGGGAAGGACCTACTAGAGAAGAGCATAGACCTAGACGAACTACGAAAGAACACTATGAAGAACACTACCTAGAAGAATACATTGGGTATTAAGAACTTGGAGAAGAACTACATTTCATCATTGGAATCCGTCTATTAGTATCAAGGCATATAGCCACAACCTATAGCAATGCTAGCAGAGCCAATAGCCGAGGTTTGAAAGAATTTTTTGTTTCTATTGATCTAGCAAAAGCAGTATATATATATATATATATATATATATATATATATATATATATATATACCCCCATACCTTATCCAGTCATATTTATCTACTGGAGAGATCAAACTAGTAGATAGCATTAAATCAATTTCTTTATTTACCTTTTTCTTGAATTGGGAATTGAGTCGATATGGTGGATGCTTAACTTACTTGGCATCTAGATGAAGCTCTATATTCATCTCTCTGAACTCTTCCTGTATTCCCTTCATTTCATTGAAATTTTATGGGAATAGATATGAATAGTATTTGAATAGAGACTCAGTTTATTTCAGTCTGTTCATCCCTCACCTATAGAGACCATCTTAGGCTTGTCCAATGTTCCCAAATTCACTTCCTCCAACTTTATTTATAGGCTAGTGATATGATGCACTGAAGTCTTGATCGGCATGATATTTGAGATCCCTAGTTCTTTTGGATTTGTTCAAAAAAATATTCCTTAGTTCCTCTAGATTATAATCGTCTTTTCCTTCTTATCCTATAGTTCTGCAACACCATGCTGGTTCCAAGTCACTCATATTTTTTTCATTCTAGAGGTTGAAGACTAACCTACTCACTCATTAAGATAATAACTCATTCAGAAGTCTCATTAAGAAGGTTGAGAAAGGTAGAGGGAAGAGATTTGCCTATTATCTTATAAATTTAAGACCTCTACTACCGTTGTTTTTCTTACTTGCTATCGATCTAACAAAAGGTATGCTTGCTTTAATTCTAGTGGCTATGTTGCTAGATCTCTAAGTGCTCATGCTATAAGCTATGTTGCGTATGAAATATATATATATATATATATATGGTTATTGAAAAGATTAGTTCCTCAATTTTGCTCAAGAAACCACTTACTATAGTCCCAGTTGTTATTTCTGTAGCAAAACAGTTAAAACATACATTGAATTTTGAGGGCAATGTTCTACACAAGCTTTCTGAGACAAACCATAAGAGATACATTTCCATGTTCATCACAAGATCCTGTAAGTTTTACTCAAGTGATAAAGGGTTTCACAGAAATCCCGAACAAAATTCCCTGAACTAGTGTCGAAAGAAGAAGAAATTGTTCTTTGAACAATAAAAAAATGATTAGGCATTCCATCATTGGACTCTATCTATTAGTATCAATGCATACGACCACCACTTATAGCATCGACAACAGAGCCAGTAGCCAGGGTTTGAAAATCAACTGTTTTTTCTATTGATCCAGCAGTATCTATATATATATATATACTCTCATAGCTTATTGATCCAGGTGGATGTTGGTGGCCACCCACCTATCCCATTTGGACCCCCATAACTCTCTCTTTCAGTTTTTTAGTTTCCTTAATTATAGCGCAGTTTACTATTTTTAGCAGTTTTTCGGGTCCTAAACTTCCGGAGCCATTTTGAGGCCCTAAACGACGTTTTTTGGGAAATTTACCTTTGCGTCTTTTCTGTCGTAGTCCTTGGAGAGATCTTTCCAACGGGCTATCATGCGCGTCAAACAGAGATCGTATGCCAAAGTTACGACCCCGAGAAGTTGATGTACCAATTTACCCAAACGGGGCCCATAGTTTGGCATTTCATCTTCTGGGGTTAGGTTTTGGAATGTTAAGGGTTTTCCATTGTTTCTCAATAATAAATAGGCCTTAGAGCCTCATTGTAAACACAGTTCGAAACAGTTCATAGGCATGTAGCCGACACATCTCTTCTCAGAGATAAGCTACCATCGCCCTAGCTGGGTTATTTCTATTTGTAAGCATATTTCAGTATTCTCCATTAATGAAATGAAGTATTATTTCCGCTGCATCTCTGTTTTTATGGTTATCGCATCTCTGTATTTATGGTTATCTCTGTAATCTATTGCGTTCCTGCTTAAATCCGGATCAGTGGTATTAGAGTGGTCTGCTTTTTCTCTGTTTTTCTTTGCATGTCCCCAATGAGGTCAGGATATAAGGAGTTAGGGCTTGAATTGGTCGAACCTTTGCAAGACCAGCCTCGCAAATCTCGACGACCTCCCATGGTGGATGAGAAGAAAGACGAGGGGGCAGGAGATCCTATCAGAATCTTGCTCGAAGAAGCCCTCGAGCGGCAAAGGAACGCGATGATGGATAGCTTTGCGCAGATCCTTCAACGGCTACCTAAAGGCGACGCATCGACTTCCAACAGCTACTCTGGAAATGCCACACCGTTTAAGGTACAAGTTAATTTTGAAATCCCCATCTTCGAGGGTCAAATAGACGTAGATGCCATAGATAAATGGTTAAATCTGCTAGATGGGTATTTTTCTGTTCATGAATTTTCAAGTCGGGAAAATATTGTTTTCGCTCTTCTCAAAGCAGCCCCCCACGTCAAGGACTAGTGGGAAACATACTGCGAGCAGAAGGATGAAAGTACAGGCTCACTGTTTTCAGCCGCCCCCACTTGGAATGACTTCCGGGATGCCATCAAGGAGCAGTACTACCCTGTCAAAAGCTATGAGGACAAATACATCAAATGGACCACACTGCGGCAGGGACGAGACCAAGATGTACCAGAGTTCACAAATATTTTTCATACCCTTCACACACAGTTGGGTATCAAAGATTCTGAGCTACATCTGGTACTCAAATACCACGGCTGCCTACACAGATACATCCAGGAAGAGATGGAGTTCTTGAACATCTCCTCACTCGGCACAACATACCGATACGCTGTCAAAATCGAGCAAAAGTTCAAACAGAAGAAGCGAGACTTTGGATCTGCAAATCCGAAGCCCAAAGGACAAAGCCAAGGCAGGGTGACCCAAGACAGCCCCTCTAAGCTGCAAGAAAAGAACAACACCACGAAGCCGAAGAAGGACACAAGAAAGTGGTGTGAGTTCCACAAGAGTCCCACTCATAACACAAGTAAGTGTCGGACCAAGCAGTCGCTGGTGGCCGAGTTGAAGGCTTCCGAATCAGATGCATGTTCTAACTCTGAGCCGGAACTCGACAAGGGGGATGGCAAAGGGAAGCAAATCATTGATGCAGATCCTAGTGCCACTATTGCCACTACCAAGATCCAGAAGAATGAGCCCGAAGAGCCAGAGGAGGGGGAATGTCTTTTCCACTCACATATGTGGGTGAAGGGTTTGCCACTGCAATTCATTGTCGATAGTGGTAGCCAAAAGAACCTTGTTTCAGTAGAGGTCGTGAAGCGGTAGGGCCTACCAACTACGCCACACCCACAACCGTACAGTATCGGGTGGCTTCACGAAGGATGAGATCTCAAAGTTCACCAGCACTGCCGCCTTCCCTACAGCATCAAGCCCTTCACAGATGAGGTATTGTGTGATGTTACAACTCTGGATGTTTGTGATGTACTATTAGGCCAGCAATACTTGTGGAGGCGACATGCTGTGTATGAGTTAAGGCCTTGCGCTGTCATTATTTCTTTGGATAATTCATTATACATGATACCAGAGGTAGCTCCACCTACCACCACCTCTTTGATCACTGCTAAGAAAGGCAGCAAGCTCATCTCATAGACTAGGAAATTTATTTTCTGTCTGGTTTGCTCCCAAAGTAAGGGGAAGATCGTTGCTACATCCATGACCCCCACAAAGGGTTCCTCCACGCAACAGCAGCAACATAGGGATACAGTCATGACAGAACATAGGAACAACTTCTCCTTACCCAGATGGGTAGCACACAAGTTTCAGGTGGGCGAAAAAGTTTGGTTACATCTGCAGAGAGAACGCCTTACCAGAACCCATCAGAAACTCAGACCGCTTTGACATGGTCCTTACACCAGTAACAAGGCTATGGGCAACAATGCTTTGAAGCACAGCATTCCTCCATTCCTTCGCTTGCACAGATTGTTCAATGTGGACCATCGCCGACCATGCTTCCCACCATTTCTGGACACATCAGAGATTGCAGAACAGCTGACTGGAGACCCAGCTCAGCAGAAGCTTCCTCATCTCAAGGAGGAACTCAACGGAATGGGAACCATTGCTTCCTAAGGGGGGAGGAATGATCTAGGTGGATGTTGGTGGCCACCCACCTATCCCATTTGGACCCCCACAACCGTCTCTTTCAATTTTTTAGTTTCCTTAATTATAGCGCAGTTTACTATTTTTAGCAGGTTTTCGGGTCCTAAACTTCTGGAGCCGTTTTGAGGCCCTAAACGACGTTTTTTGGGAAATCTACCTCTCGCGATTTTTTAGGTAAAAAATCATCTTTTCCGTCATAGTCCTCGGAGAGATCTTTCCAACGGGCTATCATGCACGTCAAACGGAGATCGTATGCCAAAGTTACGACCCCGGGAAGTTGATGTACCAATTTACCCAAACGGGGCCCATAGTTTGGCGTTTCATCTTCTAGGGTTAGGTTTTGGAATGTTAAGGGTTTTCCATTGTTTCTCAATAATAAATAGGCCTTCGAGCCTCATTGTAAACACAGTTCGAAACAGTTCAGAGGCATGTAGCCGACACATCTCTTCTCAGAGATAAGCTACCATCGCCCTAGCTGGGTTATTTCTATTTGTAAGCATTTTTCAGTATTCTCCATTAATGAAATGAAATCTTATTTCCGTTGCATCTCTGTTTTTATGGTTATCTCTGTAATCTATTGCGTTCCTGCTTAAATCCGGATCACTTCTATAAGTGACAAAGATAATACAAAATGTTTGTAATTATGAACATGAAGCTCGGTTTTGAAATGAGCTAGCACTAATTTAAGCATTCTCTAAAGTTGCATTCAACAAAATGTGTTATAGGCCATTATTCACATCCAATCAATGAGCCTCCTCATGGGATCAATCAACATCCTATGACCCATTGTCACCATCTTGCACAAAGCCCTAAGAATGTTCCCTCCATGCCCCAAAGTTTCAACCCTAAACTACTTCATCTAAGCTAGTTTGAGGACCAACGCTCCCTGTAAGACTACTGGGGTGTGTTCACCAGCATGTTGCTCCACTATGGTCTACATTGATCACCAATAGGTTGCTCACCTTTTCACCTGTGTTGGTTCTATAAATCTGGGAGAATGATAGGGATTTTGGAAGCTTCCCCTTTTAGGAGTTTCCAGAATTTGTTTCAACTACTTACCTTGGATAAAACATCTAGATCTTATCCTTCCCTACTTTGGATTTTTCACCACTTATCCTTTGATCATACCCCCCCATAAAAGGTGGATCTCTTACCATAGATTGGTAATTGGATAATAACTCCCAACTTACCCTACTTCTCTATATATTCCCAACCTTCTATGTGGTTGGGGGTTGGCTTTTTGAGAGTGAATCTTCTCTTATGATGATGTAGTGAGTGGTCATCATCTCATGCATTTAGGGTGGTTGGAGGTAAATATTGTGACAAGGAAAGAAAAATTCAACAACTTGGAGGATGTATTCTACAAGATCAACTGCTACTTATGGTTGTAATCTCCTTCCATTTATATTAATGAAGAGAATTCATTTTTTTCCTATATGTGATTTTGTTGTTTCACTTATTGCAATACCATGTTGATCTATTGAATGAAGTACTTAGGTGATACTACATAGATCTTGTAGTTTCTTGGCTTGTGTTATATAACTATGCAAATTTTAATTTTGGCATTCAGAGCTTAAATTGGAGCTTCCAAGCTAAAGAAGGAGAAAAGTGTGCAAAGGATTCTAGGTAGGCCTCACTCTGTCATCTATTTACTTTAAGGAAAAGTATTGTGTTCCTTCTCTCTCTGTTGTTATAGGTTAGAAAAACACCTAGGGGAGATACCTTTGTCTGCAATCGTAAATCTCGTATAACATATTGGTGACCATATTGGGGAATGGAGTATTCCCTTGGTGTTTTCCTTGTCCATTGTGTTTGATTACCTCCTTGATGGACCTTTGTTATGTCATCCAACCAAGAACAGACCTAGGAAGTGATTTCAATGAGCCTTTTTTTTTTAATTTGTGTCCAAATCCTCTTTCCTAGGCCCAATGCACCCCCTATTCCTTTGACAGAGTGTTGCACCTCACCCTCGCCCACTTTGTACCAGTGTTGCAATGCACTGGTGCCTCTTCTACACCAGCATTGGCCCCTATTGTTGCATGAATTTTTCCTTGATTCTTGATCCTATCTTTGGTTAGCCTACTTCCAGTTGAACTTCCCTGAGTCTTTAGTGTATTGTGGTCTCTCTAAAGCCTCCATTTGGTTTACATTTGTTTTGTTTTCCTTTGGTAATAATTGGTTTTTATTTTTCTATATTCTTATCATTTGGTCACTTTCAAACTAATTTTTTTATTTTTATTTTTGGTCAATTGGATGAATTGTTGTTCTAGTCCTCATTCTAAAAAGCGTAATTGATTCTTAGTTTTCTTCATTTTGAAAAATAAGTGTGATTAAAATAAAAATTTTGCATCGTCATTTAGGGTTTTGCATGTGCATTAACATAGGAATAGTTGCATTAGAAAGCAAATTGCATCTTGCATATTGTTTGTTGCATATTGTGTGTTGCATCTTAATTGTTTCTTCCCTTCATTAGCTATGTTATCATTGAAAGAGAAAGGATTTCTATTTTCTCATGCTAGATTTTCATTTTAGGATATTCAGGCAACATTCATGGTGAGCATTTGTAACATCAACGCAAACATTTAGAGGTCTAGGCCAGAGACCTGTTCCTACGTCGTTAATGTATGAGTTGTCATTTTTTTCCAGTGTTGCATCCCGAGGGTGAATTATCGTTCCACGTATGTGAGTGTATAGGACCATACTCCACGTACCTTCAGGTATGTTGGTGGTGCTCCATGCACATGAATTATATGGTAATTTTCTCATCTAACCATTACGCATTAGACAACACTACTATGGACTTCACTCCCATGTATCACCGCATATATTTTAGGATTGCCCAATAGGTTGCTATCCATCCATAGGTAACCGAGTCTGCCACCTTGTATATCGTGATACACCAAACACAACATTCAGGGAGATTAGCTGTCATACATTAAGTCCTTGGTTCACCAAGGTGTATATTGCAGTTCACAGTTGCTTGGTAATCCTTTATGCCTAGATTACCCTCTTTTTTATTTATTTCTTTTTTTGTTAATAAAATTTATTATCCAACGTGGAAGAACAAAATCCCCCTCCCTGTCATTCACGTAGAATGAAAAATAAGCCTCCTCTTCCTCTAAAAGCAACTTCTAACGGTCATCCAAGACATAGGAAAATGCAAACTATTGAATCAGGAACATTGGGAACTACTTCTAGCCCTCCTCCTAATATTGGTTAGCTAGAATCATTTGTCTTTTTGAGTTCTGAACTCGAGACTACATCTATTCCTATTTGTGACACTAACACAATTGAAACAGAAGTCCCTGAGACTTTGTTACTTGAGGTCATTCAATCTGATCTCCCTGAGTCAGAAATTCTGTTTTCTGAGTTTATTAAACTTGAGGAGCCTCAGCCATATTTACCTGAGCCTTTGGGGCCTTCCTCCTCTCTTCCTTTGTCTCAGATAGAACTAATATATCTTAGGCCTGACAGTGAGCTTCTTCCACACAGACTTCTGAGTATTGAAGAGATCCCTCAAGAAGAGCCTCATCCTCTACTCTCATTCATTGGGAAGGAATTTATTTTTATCAAACCAATCCTCTTTCATCTCCTCAACCTCAGACCCAATCTCCTTTACTTCATTCTTTGGGCCTACCCATGATCTCTCGCAAAAATATTCATTGGGATTGTGTTGAACCTTAGTTTTGGTCTTATTTTTGTTCAAAGAAACTTACTTATCCATCTATTTTCCATCCATTTTCCCTTCATTTATCCCATTTTGATGTATATTTGATATCCATTTAGGTATTTAATTTTAATTTTTCAATTTCTAAAGTTTTTATGAAAATTTGGTTTTTAGTGCAAAATTGGCAGATTCAGAAATTCCCGTAATAGCTCTATGGTTGATATGGTTGCAGGAAACTTGGGCACGAATGGAATGCATGGATGGACAGCTTGGGAACTAGGACTAAGCCAGCAATTCTTAGTTCGAACTGAACAAGCTTTATTAGGCCCATTTGGTGCTAGTCAACCATGACTAGTCATGCAGGAATCCCATAGAAATATGGCTGTTTTGAATTTTCATAGGAATGGTCATCTTTCTTGGGTTGGGGATAATGAATTCGACTTGGATAGGTGGATGAGAGTAGATGGGTTTGTTTGAGTGATTATAGATCAGTTTGTTCATGAGACTTCTTATTTAAAGCTAAAACTTTGATGGCTTATGTATTGATTTTTTGATATACTTTTATGTTGTGACATCTTTGGATTGAGAAGTAATTTGAAGACTTGTGTTATTATTATTTTTCTGTGCAATGCTATGGATGTGTGACTGATCTAAGCTTCTGATATCACCTCTCAAAGTGTGCAAGGCAAGGGTGGAGGGCCCCCACTCCAAGCTAAGTACACTTCCATGTTAAACTAGTTTTATTTCATTGTAATTTGGTTGATTGTAGCACTAGTTTTTCAAAGCTTTATTTCAGTTTTCTTTATGGTTTATGCATAGTGATTGATTTCATTTGTTAATAGCTTATTCATCGCTTTATTGAGTTGGAAAAACAGATGTTCAAGTTGGGCATCCCTTCTGCTAAATGATGAATCAAAACTAGCTTCTTTTGTTTACATGCAAGCAGTTTTATTTCCATTTAGATTTAGATATTGAGATGAATGAATTATGATGGAATATCTTATGTGTCTCTTAAGTTAAGAGCTTCTTTCATTTATAATTTATTTATCTTGAGCTTTTGGTTTCAATCTCTGATTCATTAAGTGATAATTGAGGTGAAGGTGGACTTCTTGAGGTCAAGAACCCTTTCAATGTTTCTCTCTTTTTAAGCTGATTGAGTTAGAGTTATAAGATGTATTATCTTTAGCTTTTGAATAACTTATCTTTCAAGGTTTGGTTATATCTCATCTTCACGTATAGTGAACTTGCCTCAAAGCATAAACAACCCGGATTGATAAGAAATAATTGTGTTAATTTAGGACCATAAATTAGCTCAACATTTTGGCGTCGTTGCCGGGGAGGCAAATATCGGCATAGTCAATAGAAAGATAAAAAAATTCAAAATCACAAAAACATTAGTTACATTCCATTTAAGTTATGTTTCTTTATGCCTAGATATAGAGATCCTCAAGGTAGATTTATTAAAAACCCCCCAACAGTAGAAATAGGATCATCACACACTCCAGTTACTGGTAATCCAACAATTGAGGAGTTGGTAGAAAAGCAAAGAACTGGCCAAAGATTAACCTTGATTGAAAGGAAAACTTTGTTAGCTTGGGAAGCAAAACAAAAATTCTCCACTTCCGGAAAACAAAAAGAGAAAGGAAAACAACTTGTTTTTCCATCCATCGATCCTCCTATCTTCCAACAATTTGAAATTCCACTTGAAATTGAAATAAATCAAACAATGGTAGAAGAGGGACATGGATCCGTTATTCTCACTCCTGAACAACAAAGGGCTGAATTTGAAAGACAACAGAGAGAATGGAGAAGGAAGAGAGAGGAAGAGGCAAAACAAGAAAATGATAGGAAGCTAGAAAATGACCGGAAAAGACAAGAAGATGGACTTGACCAATAAACTACTTTCGGTTTTCCAATAGTCGATACAAGTGCAATATTGGGAGAAGAAGTAAAAATGAAAAACATTCCACCTTCTGTATTGCCAAACTTCTATGGAATGTCTACAGAAGATCCTGATTCATTCATGTTTGAATTTGATATCTTATGTAGAACATATGGATATACCGATGATGTTCATAAACTTCGTCTTTTTCCTGCAACATTAAAAGCAGCAGCTTTAAAATGGTTTATGGGTTTAGGAGAACAAACAATAGCCTCTTGGGATGATATGCGAACCGTCTTCCTTAAGAAATATCAAGCTTATTGTAGATCTAGAGATTCAAAAGAAGATGTGTTTAGAATGACACAACAAGAAGATGAAAGTTTAGAAGAATATTTAGAAAGATTTGCATATAATCTTCAGAAGTCTAAACAACATTCTCTAACTCAAGAAACTGTTCGCACAATCTTTCTCAAAGGTGTAAGGGATGAATACCTTGACATTTTGAATGTGATGGGTAAAGGAGATATTTCAAACCTTCCATTCGATGAAATTGTCGAGTTATGTCAGAAATATTCTAGAGGAAGATCAAAAACCGGAAGAAGGGAAGTGAGTTCCAAAGCAGCAAAGTCAGCTGCAGGAGGGATAACAAGAGCTGAAATAGGAAGTATATTGGAAAATTTCAAAACAGATCTTTTGAGTACATTAGGGACACAAGTAGGTGTGCTAAAGGCAAACAAGAAGAAAGAAGAACAAGAACAAGCCTTAGCAATATTTTGTTCAAAATGTAAAAAGAAACATCCTTTGCGAGACTGTCCTTTGGATAGTATTCAGGTTTGTGGTCTTTGTACAGGCAATCATTCCACGGAGAGTTGTGTAAAATTGAAAGAGTTACAAATGAACTCAATGGAAGAAGTGCCAGGAACAGAAGGTTTCTATTATGTTGCACCACGAAGACCATGGCCACCTAGAATGTCTCAACCAAATCAGCCACAATTCCCTCAGCAAAATTATGCTTATCCACCTTATAATCCTTGGACTCCTCTAATGCCATGGCAAGCTTGGCCTCCACAAAAATATTCACAACAACCTGCACAAGGTTGGAGAGGATATAGTTATGGAAACCAGCAACCTCAACAGTATCAACAGCAATACCAGCAACAAAACCAACAACCATTTGCATATCCACAATATCCGTAATCCATACCCTTTCAACAACAACATTCTATATATCCGCCATCCATCCCATTTCCACAACAGAATCCTCCATCGTTGTTGACCCAACCACAACAATTACAGCTACCTGCAAATCAACCCAGACCAGCTCAACTGCCAGCCCAACCAATGGCCAATCCAAATAACAGGGTGGACAAATCTGCATACACTGTAGAGGAAGCAACATGTTTTCCTACATATTCAATCCTTCCTCTTGATGATGTCCATCTAAGGTCTGGAAAAGTGCTTAAAAAGGATTCTCCTCCAATTATAGAAGAACCAACTGAACAAGGAGAATCATCTGAAACATCACAAACTGAGGTACAAAATCAGAAAGGAACAAATGTTACAACACAAACACCACCTTATCCTGAAAGGTTGGTGGAGCAACAAAACCAAATAACCCTTCCTGAATTTGATATCTTAGATGAGTTAAAAAATGCATATGTCAAAATTCCTTTGTTAAAAGCAATTAAAGAAATACCAATATATGCAAAAACAATAAAGGAATTGTGCATTCGGAAATCAGAAAGAAAGAAAAAGGATCCTACAACAATCCAAGTCATTGGTAAATTAGCAAGTCTCATGTCTACACAAACCATAGTAGAAAAATATATTGATCCTGGTATCCCAATGGTTACCATATCAATAAATAATTTCTCTGTACCAAACACATTAATAGACTTGGGAGCAGCTATAAACGTAATGACAATGGAGACAATGAAAACTTTGCAATTAAACAACATTAGATCAACTTCTACAATCTTGGAATTAGCAGATAGATCTAAAGTTGTTCCTGAAGGAATATTAGAAGATATCATAGTCTCCTTGGATTCATGGGAGTATCCTGTTGACTTCCTGATCTTGCAACCAAAGACAAACTTAGGAGGACATCCTCTCATTTTAGGTAGACCATGGTTAGCCACTGCTAATGCCTTCATAGGATGCAGATCTGGAAGCATGATTATTTCACATGGAGATGAAAGGAAACATATCACTCTTTATTCACCTGCACAATCCACTTCTTTAGAATCAATACTTGAAACTCAAGAAAAGCAACAAACAAAAGCAGTTTTAAGTATAAATCAATTTTTTGATTTTAGAGAAGAAGAAGAGAATGAAGATTTGATGGACCTTTTTATCTCAGAACCAAGTATCTCAGAGTAGCTTAGAGAAGCTCAATATGAAGCTGCAAGCGAACTTTTGAATCAATGTTTTCAGGAAACCTGTACTGTTCAAACTTTGCGGAAATCTTTTATAGACATCTTTCCTATAAACACAGTCTCCACTCCTACAACAAAAACAATTGAGGTATATCCTGGAAAGCAATTAAACATTGGAAATCAATTGCAATCAGCACAAGAGCAAGAGGTAATTGCACTATTACAGAAATATTCAAAAGCTTTTGCTTGGGATTATACTGATATGCAAGGAATTCATCCTAGCACATGTATCCACCACATCTACACAGATGACCAGCTTAAACCTATAAGACAACCTCAAAGACGAATGAATCCGATGATGAAGGAAATAGTGAAAGAGGAGTTACAAAAATTGTTGCAAGTTGGATTCATTTATCCTATTTCAGATAGTCAATGGGTTTCTCCACTGGTTATTGTGCCAAAGAAAAATGGAAAATGGAGGGTATGTGTAGATTACCGGGAATTAAACAAAGCTACACTCAAAGATCATTTTCCTCTACCTTTTATTGACCAAGTGTTAGACTCATTAGCTGGTAAGAAATTTTTCTCCTTCTTAGATGGGTTTAGCGGATACAATCAGATCAGAATAGTAGAAGAAGACCAAGACAAGACAACATTTACTTGCCCATGGGGAACCTATGCATATAATGTTTTTCCATTCGGTCTATGCAATGCACCTGCAACTTTTCAAAGAGCAGTACTTGCAATATTTGCTGATCTAATTCATGAATGTGTAGAGGTCTACATGGATGACTTCACAGTTTACGGAAACACATACAATGATTGTTTAAATAACCTTGAGAAAGTCTTGAAACGATGCATGGAAACAAATTTGTCATTAAGCAATGAGAAATGCTACATGATGTTGACAGAAGGAATAGTTCTGGGACACCACATTTCTGCTTCAGGAATAAAGGTGGATCCAGCCAAGATCCAAGTCTTAGTAAACTTAATGCCTCCTACAACACAGAAAGAGGTTAGAAGTTTCTTAGGCTATGCAGGCTATTATAGACGATTTATTGAAAACTTTAGTAAAATAGCCCAACCTCTGTTCAAATTATTAGCAAAAGACATTGAATTTCATTGGACAAATGATTGTCAAATTCATTTCAAATTCTGAAATAGAAATTGTCTGTTGCCCCCATTCTTCGTGGGCCAAACTGGTCATTACCATTCCATATCTCAACTGATGCATCTAATACAGCAATAGGTGCCTCTCTGGGACAGAAAGAGAACTTGTCTACTTATGCAATATACTTCATCAGCAAAAATCTAACACCTGCAGAAATGAACTACACAGTCACAGAACGAGAAATGTTAGTTGTTATACATGCAGTAAATAAATTCCGGCACTATATAACAGGATATCAAGTTTTCATCCATATTGATCATTCAGCAATCAAATATTTGATGAACAAACCAATCACCAATGGACAAATAACAAGATGGTTACTGTTACTACAAGAATTTAATATCACAATACAAGACCGGCCAGGAAGAGAAAATCAAGTGGCTGACTTTCTGTCCCGCATACACTCACCCTCTGATCCAAATCCAGTTGTAGATAACTTTCCTGATGAACACCTGTTTGCCATCACAGTTAAAACACCATGGTTTGCAGATATTGCAAACTATTTGTCATCTGGAAGGTTTCCAGCTCAATTCACTAAAAAGCAAAAACACAAAATTGTTAGAGCAAGCTCTAGATATACATGGGTCAATGGTGATCTATTTTATACTGGTTCAGATCTAATAATTAGAAAATGCGTACGAGAAGATGAAATATTAGATATTCTAAGAGCATGTCATGATGAACCCTGTGGTGGCCATTTTGAAGATAAACGAACGGCAAATAAGGTGCTGCAGCTAGGCTATTACTAGCCATCCATCTTCAGAGACTCTAAGAAGTATGTCAAGCAATGTGATAGCTGCCAGAGAAAAGGACAACCAATAACATCAGATGAAATGCCACTGAAGCCACAGGTTCTCATAGAACCATTTGAGCAGTGGTCACTTGACTTTGTTGGACCCATCAATCCACCGTCAAATGGGAAGAGGTACATCTTAGTATGTACAGACTATGTAACCAAATGGGCAGAAGCAAAAGCAGTTAACAGAGCAACAGAAGATACAGTGGTCACCTTTCTTTTTGAAGAAATCTTTGTCAGATATGGAGTACCTAGACAAATTGTAACAGATCAAGGAACACAGTTTACATCAAAGCTGGTACGAGATCTAACAGAGAAATACAAGATCAAGCACAGGAAATCAACACCATATCATCCACAAGCAAATGGTCAAGTCGAATCAACAAATAAAGTCCTGGAAAATATTATGACAAAAACAGTACAGATGAATAGAAAAGAATGGTCTGAAAAATTAAAGGATGCGCTCTGGGCCTATAGGATCACTTGGAAAACAACAACTGGTTTCAGTCCATACCAGTTAGTATATGGGAAGGAAGCTCTACTTCCTATAGAGTTTCAGATACATACATACAGACTAGCAGCTGAACTAGGACTCGACTTGACAGAAGCACAACAGCAGAGGATCATGGAACTGAATCAGTTAGATGAGCATCGTCAGCAAGCTATGGAACATACTACATTAGTGCAACAACAAATAATGAAGTGGCATGACAGATACATCAAAACAAAGACATTTCACAAGGGAGACTAGGCATTGCTTTTCGACTCCAAATTCAAAGACTTCAAAGCAAAGTTCACAACACACTGGCTAGGCCCATATGAAATTGATGAAATCTTTGACAATGGAGCAGTAAGGATCAAGACAATCGACCAAGATTCCACCTCATTTATAGTGAATGGACATAGGCTCAAAGTTTATAATCGGCCTATCAGTAAAGAAGCATTTATGAAACAACTGATCGAAGACACAGAACTGGAACTCATGGTGCCAAATTCGCCATCTTCCAGACTACTAGTTGAATAAATAAATAAATAAAAAATTAATAATAATAATAAAATAAAAAAATAAAGAAATAAAAAAAGAGAGAAAAAAAAACATCAAAATAAATAAATTGTTTGCAAGTGAAAACCAGGCAATTGGCACATTGCAAGCATGAATTCATAGGGGAAAACCAGGGTCACTTGGACTCTATGAATTCTTTCTACTTGTTCTACAATTCTCTAATCTCTTTACTACCGGTACACTCCACCAACCAATGACTTGAGGACAAGTCAACTCTTCAACAAGGGGGGAGACTTGCATTTGCTCTTTAAGTGGACAGCTGAAGTTGCAACCATCAGCTCTTTAGCTGGAAACAAGACCTGTATTGTCAATAGAAGGACCTGATATACCAAATCATTGCCAGGGGACCTGAAAGACCTGCCAATGTCAACACAACATGTGCATCTTTTGTAAGCAGAAAAAGGGACCTGAAACAATGCATCATTACAGAGGGACCTGATTATCAATTCAAGATTAGAACCTGAAGAACAAGGAGTAGCAATAAAGTCTACATTTGAATCCATCTACGATCAATTAATTTCATCCTACTTGCACAGCCATCATCCAGGGGAGTATACATGGTCATTTTGTACTTTAAAAATTCAAATTTTTCTTAGAAATTCTTAGTTTTTGTTAAGTTGAAATTAGTACCTGGGGATATTCATTATCATTTACATCCTATATTCCTATAACCCCTATACATTATAACCCTATTCCCTTTTATTTCCATACATTTCCCTCTTTTCACTAACCCTAATACCCCTAAGTAGTTTTCTTTGCAAGCTTAAAAAGGCCAAACTAGGACAACTTTCAACCTGCACATACAAGTTCATGAAACTCAGAGCATTAGTAATGGTAATAATTTTAAACATGACCCCAATGGTCATTTTAAAATTATAGAACTATGTTATATAAAGTCAAAACAAAAGCAAAACCTATGCGCTATATGGAAATCAAAACATATGTATACCATAATATATATGGAAATATCAAATAATACATATACCAAAGGTTGACAAAAGGAGCGAATGCGCTATATTCATTATCAAATGCGCATAAGGTATATGGTAAAGGGTATATATATTCATGTTGCATATAAAGAAATTCAAGTAACGCGCATATGGTTCATATGGTAAGGCATATAGCATGGTCACAAAGCAAAGGTTCATGGACGTTAATGAAATATGGTGGATGGCCGAAGAATGAACAAACAGCAGAACGTTACGGTGGGCATCCAAACATCATAGCATAAGGTATCATTACACAGTGAGCAAGGAATACATGGTAGTGGAGCATACGACGGTAGGTATGATTATAAACCATTGTAATGAACCCCATACGACAACCGGCCAACACTTAACACGGTGGCATGGCGATCTATTTACCCATTGGTTGAGACAATACGCAGGGATCATGCGTACCAAGCCACGACTCGACGTCCTCCTGACACAGTCGAGCGAATGGTCAAGAGGACGGCCATGTAAGCCATGACTTTTCAACCACCAATGAAACACATTGCGGTACAGCCAAAACGGTCATGAACACTAACCGAGCCATGAGCAGTTTAAACCATAACCCTGTGTTGTGTTCAACCATGATCTTCATCGCTGCATAAGCTCAGAAATGGTGTTTGAAGCTGTCGCCCAGTGAAAAGAGAAGCGAATTGAGTCGGGGGA
This sequence comes from Pinus tabuliformis, assembly GCA_031772625.1. NCBI lineage: Eukaryota > Viridiplantae > Streptophyta > Pinopsida > Pinales > Pinaceae > Pinus > Pinus tabuliformis. The sequence goes on along the minus strand of CM062810.1, from coordinate 994,569,783 downwards.
ATTTAAAGTAGAGAGTTGTTCCGGAATTGATTTTTGCATAACGGATTTTCAGGGATTTATTGAGGTAAGGTGTTGGTTGTTTTAAAAGCTCGGCACAGTGAATCGAAGTTGGACTCTCAGTTGTTTATGATAACGATTGTTTGTCTTGCCACCAGTCAAATTGAAACGGTTAAACCGAGGTTTGGAGCGCCGATATTCCTCCAGGTGCTCGATGATCTAAGGTAAGCCACAAACATAGCCTCAACTCGATGATTTGCTGCATAAAAATTGGTATGAATCCTTAGTGGATCAGGTTTCATTTAAATGTGACGGGTTTGCATGGTTAACACGTAGATTTTGGCAATAAATATGGAATTGTATGACTGTGCCGTGTCAAACATAGCCCATAAACTAAGGAAATATACAGTGCAGTATTGTTGAATGTTGAATGGCGGTGAATGTTAATAGGAGCACTGTAGAATGCCATATGGTTGTGCGCCGATTTAAAACAAGCAGTCAAACACAACATGCATCCCTTGCTGCGCACTGATTCATATCAAAACAGAGGATTGTTATGTTGAATGCCTAACGCCATTTTGATGAAGGGAGTGTATATCAAAATCATTTGAATATGCTGTGTTTGTTTTGTTTTGGGCCGAGAATTTTTATGAGACAGCCGAGAGCAGTATTTGCAAACCTTTCATGAGCCGAGGATTGTATTTTGCCAAAATATTTGTGATTTGTTTTTAAGGCCGTGAGCATGATTTCAAATGCAATTATGTTTATTTATTTTTAGAGGCTGAGTGTATGTGAATAGCCCTCTAGTTGCCATGCTAAGATTGAATCGCCTTCGTGCTCATAGCTCTGATTGCACCTGAGTATAGTTGATATAAGATTGAGGCCGTGTGCATAATTTTGGCACATTACACAGTCAAATTTAAAAAAAAAAAATGATGATATATTGGGTTAGGCCGAGAGCATTTTTGTACATTTGTTGGTGAGGCCGAGAGCCAAATGTAGGTGCATTACACAGTTTTCTTTGTTAAAACATAAACAGTCATCAATGATTTGAATTTTGGCAAAATAAAAGAGGATCATGAGCATGTATAAACATCGTTTGTATGTATATTTTTGTTTTCAAGAACAGAGGGCAGCATATTAACAGGGTATACAGACATTTCTTGCATTGAACATGGGTTAAAACAGTGTTGTTGCAGAGGGCAGAGTCAAACAGAGGTGAATTGAGTTGATTGAAAGGAGGAATGTAAGGTTCTTTGCCTTCAAAAATTTCATTTCGAAATCGAACAAATAATTGCATCTTTCTTTCAAAATGAAATTAGTAACAGCAGAGGAATTTATTCATTGGTTTACAGAAGCAATGTCAAACAGAGTAGATCCAAAATTCCAGATAGAGAGTTGGGGGAAGGAAACAATAGAAAAACTTTACCAAGCAGGGATGATCAGTTTCCTACAAAAATTTGATGGCCACTCTGAACAAATAACCAGAGAGTTTATAAACAATTTCAATCAAGACCAGACACGGGTGGGAGATGTCATTATTCCTGTAACCCAGGAATATCTTTCCCAAGCCTTAGATCTGCCCATGATAGGTGAGAAGTATTACAAAGGCCTGCACTTTAAAGAGAAAGCTTGGACTTTCTTGCTTGAGAAGAACCGAAAGGGGACATTTGACAGGACAAAAGGGATACCCAGGGAATGGTTTAATGAACCATGGGGTGAGTTGGTTTTGGTTATCCAAAAGTTCTTGACCTATGATAGGGGGTATAACATGGCTCACTTGTATCATGTCAGACTTCTGCAGCATATCAAAGGGGAGGATAGGATAAACATGCCTTATTTCCTATATAGGAGCCTCTTGAGAATGATAGAAACAATCAAACATGAACACGGGCCTAAAGCAGGACAGATATACCATCAAGGATTAATCAAAATCCTAGTTGAGTATCAAGTGAGATCACAGGGCATAGTGTGGCGAGAATTCATGTCTAGAAATCAATTCATTGAACAGGTGCATGAGGTACAGGACAAAACAGAGCAGGAAAACAGAGGAGTGATGAACTCACCCTTATATACTAGAACAAGAGCCAAACAATAGAACAGCATGGCCATGCAAGAAAATGAAACATCTGTTATGTCTATTCCTAGGCAATTTAGGAGTAAGAGTCCTATTGACTTAGAGAAGGAAGTAAAAACATATTCCCCAAGACAGCAAGAAGAAAATGATTTTGCACAAGAGGCATTTGAGAAGGATTCTTCCTATGATGGTGCAACAGCAGCATCACTTATGAAAACAACACAAGATTTTGAGAAAGAACTTAACTTAGGAAGAATCAGAGATCTAACTGACCAATTGGAAATTAGCAAAATCTTAGAGAAGCAATTAAAGGAAGAAAATAAGGCAAATAAGAAAGATAATGCTAAATTGGTCAAAGCAAATGAGAAACTGAATGAAGAATTGGGGAGGCTAAAGAGGAAAAATGATCTACTCTCTAAGCAAGCATTTAAGTGGCTAAAGGAAAAGAACATGTGGCAGGAAAAATATGAAAAACAAAAGGTCAAAGCAGCTTTGTTTAGGGAGAGACATGATACAGGTTTGGATTTCTTGGCCATGGCAGCACAGCAGGAGGCATCTACAGGTACAACATCTACTACAGAAAGGTGAAGGTCAAAGAGGAACAAGCAAGCATGGGGACATGCTTGATGATAAGCAAGGGAGAGATGTTGAACCTTAGTTTTGGTCTTATTTTTGCTCAAAGAAACTTACTTATCCATCTATTTTCCATCCATTTTCCCTTCATTTATCCCATTTTGATGTATATTTGATATCCATTCAGGTATTTAATTTTAATTTTTCAATTTCTAAAGTTTTTATGAAAATTTGGTTTTTAGTGCAAAATTGGCAGATTCAGAAATTCCCGTAATAGCTCTATGGTTGATATGGTTGCAGGACACTTGGGCACGAATGGAATGCATGGATGGACAGCTTGGGAACTAGGAATAAGCCAGCAATGCTTAGTTCGAACTGAACAAGCTTTATTAGGCCCATTTGGTGCTAGTCAACCATGACTAGTCATGCAAGAATCCCATAGAAATAGGGCTGTTTTGAGTTTTCATAGGAATGGTCATCTTTCTTGGGTTGGGGATAATGAATTCAACTTGGATAGGTGGATGAGAGTAGATGGTTTTGTTTGAGTGATTATAGATCAGTTTGTTCATGAGACTTCTTATTTAAAGCCAAAACTTTGATGGCTTATGTATTGATTTTGTGATATACTTTTATGCTGTGACATCTTTGGATTGAGAAGTAATTTGAAGACTTGTGTTATTATTATTTTTCTGTGCAATGCTATGGATGTGTGACTGATCTAAGCTTCTGATATCACCTCTCAAAGTGTGCAAGGCAAGGGTGGAGGGCCCCCACTCCAAGCTAAGTACACTTCCATGTTAAACTAGTTTTATTTCATTGTAATTTGGTCGATTGTAGCACTAGTTTTTCAAAGATTTATTTCAGTTTGTTTTATGGTTTATGCATAGTGATTGATTTAATTTGTTAATAGCTTATTCATCACTTTATTGAGTTGGAAAAACAGATGTTCAAGTTGGGCATCCCTTCTGCTAAATGATGAATCAAAACTAGCTTCTTTTGTTTACATGCAAGCAGTTTTATTTCCATTTAGATTTAGATATTGAGATGAATGAATTATGATGGAATATCTTATGTGTCTCTTAAGTTAAGATCTTCTTTCATTTATAATTTATTTATCTTGAGCTTTTGGTTTCAATCTCTGATTCATTAAGTGATAATTGAGGTGAAGGTGGACTTCTTGAAGTCAAGAACCCTTTCATTGTTTCTCTCTTTTTAAGCTGATTGAGTTAGAGTTATAAGATGTATTATCTTTAGCTTTTGAATAACTTATCTTTCAAGGTTTGGTTATATCTCATCTTCACATATAGTGAACTTTCCTCAAAGCATAAACAACCCGGATTGATAAGAAATAATTGTGTTAATTTAGGACCATAAATTAGCTCAACAGATTGTTAACCATGACTAGAATCGATTCAAAATCCTAGCTATGTCCACCACTATGGTTGATACATAGAGCGTTGCATCCTCATATATGTTTGTAACATCACTAGAATCTCATTTATATGGTGGTTCATCCATCCTGCCTGGCTATCAGTCATTGTCTGTTTCCTTTTCTAGCGTGGCTTCCAGTCCTTGGACCTCTCCCATGTCATCCAATTCTGGAATAATGTCTGGTACTTCTCTTATGAACACCACACAATTTTCTCCTCTTCCTCCATCTACACCTACAATAGAGTAGCAGGTTGGCCCTCAACAACCCAACCCTCCTTATGTTGGGTACCCTCCATCTGGATAACATTTGCCTCCATCATCCCCGCATCCCATGGTAGGGGGAAACTTGTTGTTGGTATACCTAAATACGGTAATCTACCTGGATATAGTCCTCCTTATCCTCGAATGGCTTCTAGTATTTGGAAACCTACTTTACCCATTCAACCTGGTTCTTTTGGGATCGATTGTTGAATCCTAAAACTATACTGTCTTCATAAAAAAATATTTTCTATCTGTAAGCACTTCAACAAGCTCAAATACATGTGAGACAAACTTTACAGCCCATTCCAATGGTGTTTGGTTCTCCCCAAATCCTGATTCATCAACCTGTATAGGGTCCCTCACCTTCTCAATCGATTGCACAAGGTACTCCTCAAGTTTCGATAGGTCAAATTATTCAAAATTTGGCGTAGTATCAATCAAATCTGTACTAGGGGGAAATTAAAACCCCTATCAAGAAACAATATGGATCACATCAAATTCCTTTTCAAGGCCAGCAAATACAAACCCAACTATTCCAACAACTTTATAACCATCTTGGGGCTAAGCAACAAACCCACTTGTATGCCAATTATTAGAACCCTCCATATTCTAGTAACTAGGTTCCTTATTATCAGAACCCTCCTTATCCAGGAATGCAAGTGCTTGTTTCCCAGGCCATCCCTTCATGTGCATGTTTCCGAGGCTATCCCTTCATATCCAAGTCATCCGCCTCCAGACTTTAATCGAAAGTTTCCTTTTGCGGCTACTCTTGAATTACCTGATTTAACTTGGCTTACTAATGACCCCATTGCTCATTCACTATGGTGGTTGATTATTCCCACTAATTTGCTATCTAATATCCCAAAATTCCATGGGAATCCTAGAGAAGACCCTTCGATGGATGTTATGACATATCATCTATGGTGTTCATCCAATTCACTTAATGATGATTCCATTGGACTCTGTATTTTCCAATTAACGCTTACAGATACCATAGCTAAATGGTATATTGAGTTACCTAAAGTGTCATTTCACAACTTCAACACTTTATCCACTACCTTCCTCACACATTTCCAGCTACCCATTAGATATGAAACTAGAACGGAACTATTGACTAACTTCAAACAATTAGACTCTACTCACATTTTAGATCACACTCATGAGTGGAAGCGTCATCACCGGTTGGTAAAGACTTATGTTCCTGATCATTTTTTAGTAGAATGGTTTGTCAAATATTTCTTATCTCCCATAACATAAGATGTGACCAAATGTGGAGTTGTGACCGAATAGCAAGTTATTTCTCATGCTCAATAATTAGATCTGATTTATACCCAATTGAGCATGCTCTATGATAAGATACCAGACACTCTAAGACCCTCGAATATTGTTCCCCCTCGACCTGGTAAAGAGGCTCATGCTTCCAATGGAATTATAGGTTTCGCCAATTTCCAGTCGACGAGTAAACCATTTGGTATTTCTCTTACCACTCCTACACAAAACCCTTCATCTCATCCTCCTGTGGCTTCTTCTTCTAAGCTGAATGTCATCTCATATGATAAATACAAGTCTCAATAGCAACATGGAAGCAAGAAGAAAGGTAAAGGTAAGAAAAATAAATATTCATCACTTCAAGATAAACAAACAAATTCATCTTTTGATGAGAAACGAAAGACTCGATACCCATGCTTGATTTGTAATGAGGATCACTTTACACATGATTTTCCGCACCGTGCTGAAGTGAATAAGTTTCTTAAATCATTCACTTCTCCCGCTTTATTTACCGACCCATTTCCTAATCAGGAGACTCAAAGGGTTGCTCAAGATACCTCTTCCTCTAACACAGTTTTGATGCTTTCCTCCTCAAATCTGAAATCTGATGTCATGGTGGCCACTCGAAATAATTACTATGGTAATGCGAATCCACCAAATGGTCAGGCTACTGATCAACTTTCCAATTTCGCACCACCTTCGTCTGATCATGTTCCACCTCCGGTTCCTATAGAATTGACTATCAAGCCTCTGAAGGGTTTTATCCTTAAGTCTGCTTTCAACCCTCGTTCAAGAGCTGATCAAAATTAAATCGTATTTGAATACTTGGCTTAGTATCCTTTAGCTATGTTGACTCTTTAGGTGTTACAAAAATTCCACACCCAAAAGAAGGCCTTGTTGTCATCTATCAGATGTGTGGATCCATCGGATTCCAACCTAGTGGTTTTATCTCATGAAAACTATACCTCTCAACTTCCGACTTAGTTAGCTTTTATGATTCAAGTCGTTGTCCACGGTAGGAACATTCGTCATTCTATTGTCGATGAGGGACCCTTGACCTGCATCATGTCTTTGTCTTGCTGGAAGGAGATTGATTCACCCCAACTAAGTCAATCGACCACCACATTAAAATCCTTTGATGGAAGGACATACAAACCTTGTGGGATTCTGGATTCCCTCCAAGTGGAACTAGGGGGAAAAGTCATCTCCTTTGAAGTAGAAGTTATTGATAGATCTTTGGATTATAGTATTATACTAGGATTTACATGAGTTTATGATATCATTGTTGTCGTTTCAACTTACTTCTGAATGATCGCCTTTCCACATAAATGTGGGATCGTGGCTATAGATCAACTCACCTTTTTCGTCTTTGATTCCAATATTACTGGAAGTGTCCCTCTTGTATGGGAAACCCTACATTCCTATCACCATGTTGGAGTTGGTTTATTGAAGGACACATTGCTTATGGGAACCTTTTTGCTTCCACCCCCTCCCCTTCTCAGCTCCTCCCCTTCAGTTTCTTATGTCAACATCATATCATCATATACAATCCTGGAAAATCCATGGATTGTACCTGATGAAACTAGCATCAAATTTTTTGTCGACCGAATGCCACTTAGCCCCATTGAGTAAGATTATCAATCCATCTACTCAGCTTGTGCGGCCCATGCATTTTCTTCGATCAATTGGGTATATCGATCATTGGATTATGGCACGCTGTCTGATCCTTTCTGACATACATTCTCTACTGAAAAATGCATCATGGAGATCATGAAGTCATACGATGCACTGTGGAATGAACATCGTCATCATTCCTCCTTCCCATATACCATTGAAGATAATCTTAGTGGTGCGTACCTACCTAATTTTGTTGAACCCTTTATGAATTATGTTTCTATTCATGAGATCGACTCCAAAAAGAACCTTTCGAATATTAAAGAAACCATTCTCTTGATATTTCGATTAAACCAGGAATTGTTGGTTTTGGTTGACTCCTTGGTTTCCTCATTTTGAAACAAAAAATTTGTATTGATCCTTTAAAGGTCCAGGAAATCATTGATTTTCCTGCGTCTTCCTCGTTCAGTTACAAAGACTCCAAGGAAATCCAACTTCATGACGAGGTTTGTCCCTAACTATGTTGAAGTCACCAAAGGATTTACTTGTTTATTGAAACAAGGGATTCCCTTCCATTGGGATGACGCTGCATAGAAAATACTTGATGCCTTAAAATATGTACTGGTTCAGGCATCTCTCTTATATCCCCCTGACTATTAGTGTGACTATTTCTTGTACCTAGCTTTTGCCATCTCTACTATAGCTATGGTGTTGGTCCAAGAATACGATATGGGGACTGAACATCCCATCTATTATCTGAGTCAGAACCTCAAGGATATAGAAATCTAGTATACTCATGTAAAAATGTTATCTTTGGTGACTGTTCAAGTTGTCCAGAGATTTCGCCATTACATCTTGCTTCGTAAAATTACAATCGTTACAAATTGCAACCTTATGATATAAATATTTTCAAATCAATTGTTGGGGGGGGAGAATTTTCCAAGTGGATCATTATTCTCCAAGATTTCGACCTGGAATTCATTAAATCCAAGTCAAAGAAATCGTTAGTTTTTGTTGAACTAATGTGCGATCTCCCTTCCCTTGGTGTTGAATATACATCTAAAGATTCCATCCCAGATGAGTCATTGTTTTTTATCTTGTCATCTGACCCATGGTATAGAGATTTTTTGATCTATCTCCAAACCTAGACTTTTCAACCTAATACCTCTCACTCAGAGTAGCGACTTATCTGGTACAAATCCTGAAATTATGTGATTATCGTGACACCCTTTACCATCATGGTATCTATACGATTTTATGGAGGTGCCTCACTCTCGAGGAGGTCGATAAAGTCCTGAACGAATGCCACTCAAGGGGAATTTGACAGACAGTTATCTGGTTACGCTACTGTGCAAAATATCTTATGTGTCGGTTACTTTTGGCCCACCATTTTCTGTGAGTATATCCTCGCAATCGAGAAATGTCATACGTGCCAGATCTATGATCGTAAATTCCATGCTTCGCCTACTCAATTGCATCCCATTGTCGTTGTTGGTCCTTTTGCGAAATGTGGTGTCAAATTTATGACATGTAACCATCATTCGACCAAGGCGCATGGCTATATTATTATCGTTGTTGACTACTTTACCAAGTGGGCCAAAGCGTTGCCTCCATTCAATAACACCGACAAAGTGACTGCTTATTTTTTCTTCAACCACATGATTGTTAGGTTTGGTGTTCCACAAGAAATAGTAATGGATCATGGGAAGAACTTTCGAAATCATATGATGATCGAATTAGCTGCCAAATTGGGACTTTCACATGAAAATTCCACTCCCTATTATCCTCAAGCTAACGAACAAGTTGAGGTGATTAAAAAAGTTCTTAAGACTATGCTTCAACGTATGACAGGGGTCCATAAATTGGACTGGCACTTGCTTCTCGTTGTTGCCTTGTGGACATACCGAACCTCAGTTAGGACTGCTACAGGATTCACACCCTTCCAGTTAGTGTATGTTATAGAAGCGATCCTAGCCGTCAAATGTAAAATTCTATTGTTGAAACTAGCTATTGAACTTCTTCCTGCTACTTCCATAGAGGAGGAGTGTCTTTTACACCTAACTTGTTTGGATGAAACTTTATGTGATGTTGCATTAACCAATGAAGACCATAAAATACACATCAAAGTGGAATATGACAAGAGTTTCAAGCCTAGAGTCTTCTCGGAAGGAGATATGGTTCTCTTACATGACAAGGAGGCTGATAAGTTAGGTCGATGAAAGTTCTAGACTATGTGGCTAGGTGTGTCCTTGCAAAAGGTGCTTATTAGTTATTAGACCTCAATGGAGTTCCACTGGTGCAGCCTACAAATGGGTTGTACTTCAAAAAATACTATGCTTGATCCCATGCATAGTACAATGTGTACGTACTATCTATAGGTGTGTTGAGTGTGTTTGCAGTGCGTTTTTCAGACTTTCCCATGGTTTATGTTGATTCTCTTTACTTTTGGATTGCAGATGTTGACCTCTCTTGAACTTTATATTGGTTATGCCGATGGTGCTAGCCGTAGTACTCGGAACCTATCCTCCGCAACATGGGATATCTTTGCTCCAAATGGCGAGCTTGTGAGTATGCAAGCGATTTTCATTGGTCGCTCTATTAACAACATCATTGAGTATAGAGTAGTGGTTGAGCTACTATCTGATGTTATTTCATATGGTATCCATCGTATAGTCATCACACTTTACACACATTGCGTAGTAATACAACTCACTAATATCTATTCAATGAGAAATCCCAACATCGTTTGCATCATTTTGAGAGTTCATCTTCTAGAAAGACATTTTGATTTTATACGATATGAAGATATTTCTAGAAATCTAAACACAATAACATATGCCCTAGTTAATTTTGTTTTAGATCGACATTTGCAACGAATGTCAATAACTTTCAATTCACATCACATCATATTGAAAGTAGAGTAGGAACTAGGAAACATTGAATATATATATATATATATATATATATATATATATATATATATATATATATATATATATATATATATATATATATATATATATATATATATATATATATAAAGTTTGGTTTTACAAAATGTGCACCTCAAGACACATATGGCTACATATCCCATATAAAAACTACATGAAAAACGTCTAAGTAGACAAATCAATGGTGTTCATGATAAAATGGCACTGCACGAGTTATCTTGCGCAGTAATCAACCAATATGACTAGGAACTCTGATTGTGTGTCGTTGAAGATGCAATGGAAGCTAATCAGCGACGGTCTCATCAATCTTGTTTGTCAGTCTTTCCACGTGGTGCTCCACCTCTGATATAATTTCAGCTACCTTGGCATCTCGTAGCACATCCTATCCTATCGCAGTGACCTGTACTGTTCCCACTGCCTCCTCCTATGGTTGTCTCTCTATGCAATGGAGATATGTAGCACCTACTGGTCGAACAGTTCCCATATCTGCATGAAAATATCAAATAGTTTAATCTCGGGAACATCAAAAAACACAAAAAAAAATCATAAAACTTTCAAAAAATTAATAGTCGAAGTATCTTACCTTAAGCATCCCATTGCTCACCCTCAAGCAACTCAAGCTCAAGATGATCATGGAAATCCATCCATGCGGAAGGATAATCATCAATAATGATTAACTATCTGCGCAACCACCCAAAGAAGGTTGGTGAAAATTTGATCATTGATGGGCCTGCATGTCGGCTCATATGTTCTATCCACCTCCTCATCCGTGGGGTCCTCTGCTTGATGGGCTCAAGTACAATCTTCTGAGGCTACAGTAATCGTACCCGCTCTAGAGAAAAATAGAATAGATCGCGCCATACCCAAATTTCTTCAACTTCCCCTCCTTTTATTTAGTAAGGTGTTCCTTAAAATTGACCAATACACCCTCACTCTAGTTGAATATTGTCGAATCTAGACACTCTATCCCATACTACATGTATGATTTTCTTGCTACATGTAATGTTGAGCTACCTGCCAATCTTGCGATAATGAACAAGATTGATCGTAGAGGTAATTGGGTTACATCCTTTATGTTGATTTTTTCATCCCTAATAGTAAGGGCTCGAGGTCTGTAATAGGTAGTGATATAGTCTTTGACCATCTCACTGCCACTTCTTCCACCTAGAAGAGAGATGGGGGCACCTCGCTTTGACAATCCTATTATAAAGTAAATGTCTTCTACCTGTATCTCCAGCTTATTCTCCCCAAATCTAAACGCATGTCCTTGAATTTCTCATGAATGGACAAGGTATTTCAACAACTCCATTTGTTGCCTCATCCTAGAAAAACAGAAGAATTTCAATAACCCACATTTTTTTAGTGCCTAGATGGCAGCACGGTCATTTGCCACATTAAAGCCTCATTCCTCATGTTCTCTTTCTCTCCAGATGAATGTCATTTTGTGCTAACGGGTTCCTGAAATATCAACAAGGAATCCATTAGGCCCTTTTTTCATGCAAAAAACCTGACAAAATTTGAGGAAAAACTAAAATCAAACTTAGAGAAATGCGCACAATGCACCCCAGCCGTTTTCGACATACAAGGGGTTCATTTGTCCGAGGGCATTTTTTATGAACCCTCGGGGCCTCAAAAACTTTAAAAAATTGCATAAAAACATTAAGAAAAAAAAAAAAATCGTAGAAAGATAGAGAAATGTTTCATTTCCTACCTGGAAGTGACGATGCTCAAAATGGTTCCATAGATTAGCCACAAAAAACTACAGAAGATCGAAGGAAAAAGAGCTCCAAATACTCAATGTTGAAGGTAAAATGTGAAATTGTAAAACTAATAAGTTATTTTGAATATTTATGGCAATTTTTCCATTACTTTATTCATTTCTAGTATTTTGACCTAGATATGCTTCATTTTACTATGAAATAAATATGTTTAATCCTTCTTGTGGTGTTTTGAGTAGGCCGACAGTTGTTAGTAGGTTTTCATTATGTTTGAATGGGTTACTTTGACCACAAAGTGCACTTTTATCTCTTTTTGGGCTCTTTAAACCTAAGAAAAGGGAACCCCCCTCAAGTCATATTTCAACTCTTTTCAGACTCCCAAAATATGAAAAGATTGTCGAGCATTTATCTTTTCAAACTTGTAAAAGTAAATGAAAAGATTTCTACTCAGTATAAGTTGAAAACTTTTCCATACTAAGATAGACTAACTAAGAAAAAGTAATACCTTATTCGAACACGGCTAAGAGGGCCTCTTGGGTATTTTTTTATACCTTTCCAGACTTAAGGGACTAACTACGAAAAGGGACATCAAGAGTTTTCTTTTTTGCCTCTTTTTTAAACTCTCTAAACATGAAAAATATGTCAAGTTTTACCTTCACTAGACTCATTAAAACATCGAACAGTAATGGAATTGTTAAACATGACGAGGTCGAACCACTCCTTCTTAGGGTTCATTAAATATACTAAGAGGGATTCATCTGAAGGATGAACTTACAGATCAAGCACATGTTATCCTCCTCATGCTTGTTAAAAAATAAAGAGGTACTAACTAGTATGGTTAGGGAAATTGGGAAAACAAGGGCTTCCATTTTGCTAATGGTTGCGGGTCGCTCTTAAACACGAAACTCTTCCACTTCATCTCCATGGTCGTTGGGTTGGATAGTCTTCTTGTCTTTTGGTTATCATACCATTTTTAGAGCCTCCATTTTGGTTTTGGGTCAACGTTGCCAAATCCATTCAGTGTCACCGGTGTCTTCAAGAGAAGTCATTCAATTGATCTTTGCTACAATACTCTTAAGCATTCACTTGATGTCTGCCTTTCTTGATCTAGTTCATCATTATTATAATCATTCTGTCTCAATCATGATACCAGTTTCATGTCGTTGATGGGGGATACATCAAGGCCCTCCTATGACAGGTCGCTTCTTGTCAACATCAGCACATCATCCAGGAAGATGACTTAGAAACACACCTTTGGTACCTTGGTGCTTGCATACATCAATGGAAATTTTCCTTGCTCTTGGCGATAGGTTTACATCAATGGCCTTCGACTGAAATATTTTGTGTGTTGTTCAACATCAAGTCATTCATTCACACCATACGAATTGTACTATAGTACCTTAAGATCTGTTAACATCTACGGTGGTTTCTCTCATGTATATTAACGGCTTACATCATTGGTCGATAATTAGATGGTGTCTACCATGTTTGACTTCATCTCATTGATTCACATGGTTGGACTCATACATTGATTGTTTTTTTGAATGAGATAGAAGACCCCAAATCTAGTTTCATCAATCCGGACTACGATTTCAGGATTTATACAAAGATCACAAGGTATGATGGTCTTGATCATATAAACAGACATCCAATCATGGGTCCACAAGTTACATCTCTGGATGCATCTTTTGGTCATTGTACATGTTATGTTAGCTTATGAGATGAGTATGGGTATGCCTCCCTCAACAAGAAAATATGTCATGTTGTAAATGTATTGTAATATATGAAGCTCGTTGGTTGTCCTTGATCCTGACTTGTCACAAGTTAAATCACTTCTTTCATCAGTCATCATCTCTAACCTTGTGCTTTAGGGGGCATTCTGTTATAGGCCATTTTGTCACATCCGATCAATGAGCCTCCTAATGGGATCAATGAACATCTTATTCCCCCTTTTCACCAGCTTGCACAAATTGTTGGCATTATGATGCATGTGTTGTACTTGATGGCAACCCTCTCATAGAAGAATATCTCACTTATGTATAACTGGATGAATCTTCAGAAGAGATATCAGATGTGACTGATGGAGGACGGCTCAAAGGAATCAGATGATAGTTCTAAGTGTGACAAGTTAGCTTTGCCATCAAGTCCAAAGGGGGAGATTGTTGGCATTATGAGACAAGTGTTGTCCTTGATGGCAAACCACACTGATGAGAAATCATAGTGCAGAAGGACAGCAGCAAGGAACTGATGATCAGACTATAAGAAGAAGAGAAAGTTCATACACGCAGGTTCATTAAGCCCAAGTCGCGTGTACACGCAGGTTTGCTTCAGTAAAAGAGCGTGTATATTGAAAACTTATCTTTGGTCCACGGTGGTTATTCCTTGGAAGTTGTGCCTATGGTTTTGGACCTTGGTGTCTCGACGGACGTGTTGATCCCTAGTTTTGAAGTTGATGGTATTGGATCTCTATGGTTTTGGCCCTTGGTATTGAACAAGGCCTAAGGCTATATAAGGAGAAGGAAATCATTAGGCAAGTGTATCTGAAATGTCTTGAATATCTGATGAAGCATTAGATCCAGTATGCAGGGTTATGGGTTGATGATGCATTGCTTGATCTGAGCTAAGGAGAGATCTCACCTGTTGATGGAGAACAAGATCTAAGGAGAGATCAGGATCAAATGGTTTGAAATGAACTATCTTTATGATGCTTATTCTAGATCTACATACTGACACATGTATTGTTCTATAAGTGTTATGAGTATGACTGATGTCTGGTACAGCTGCAAGTTATGAGAAATTATTCTTAGATCTGTACGCGGGTTTTCTTTGTCAAAAGAGCGTATACACGCGGGATTGATTCATCGAAGTAGCGTATACATTGTAAAGCTTGATATTTGAAGTTGCAGATGGATCTGATGGTTATTACAGAGTTCTGTGTCTGCTCTGTGTTCTGGTGATTGTTGTTAACAGGGTTTCAGTGATTCAGGGTTTGATGATTGTTTTGAGCTTCAATGATAGTTATGGGTCCAGTATGAAAATTGGATGAAAAGTGGCCTTTCAGATTATGTGTTGTGCTTCAGTGTATCCAGTCTGAAAATTGATGAAACGTGGTACCTGGAGGTGAGAAGATTGTAGGCAAGCACCTACGTACTAGTATCTAAGCTAGTACAAAAGCTAAGGGAGATCTTTGGAGCATTGTAGCAGGTAGCAGCCTGCGTACTAGTAAATGGATCGGCTAGTACAAGAGCAAAGGGGGTTGTAGCTCCCGTACTAGTATAAGACTGCACCAGTACAAATATTGTAAAAGGATTTTCTTATTAAGAAGAAGATTGAGATGACTTGCAGCAGGTGGTTTTCACCCACATTGGGTTTCCACCTTATATCTTTGTGTTCATGTGTGTGGCTTTTGTGTGATGATCTGTTCTGTTATACTGCACCTGTTTACTGTTAATATGGTTAATAATGTTCTGATGCATTTACTGAAGATAAGCTAACTGAATCATAAGATTTCTGGATATACGCTAGTTGCTTTAGACACAGTAGCGTGTACACGCGGGTTCACTTAACTGAAGTAGCGTATATGTTTCTGAGCATTGAAAAAGTTTTAATGATCTGATAATACTGATTCACCCCCCCCCTCTCAGTATTATTTCCAACAATTGGTATCAGAGCAGGTCCTTTGGTAGAAGCTTGATCGCTTGAAGGAGATCCGTGGAACAATGGGAAAGAAGCTTAAGAAGAAAGCTCATAAGAAGAAGACATCTCAGAAGATCTATGACAGTGGGAGAGTTGATTGGGGATTAGGTATAAGAAGTTCTTCAGATTC
The DNA here is from genome assembly GCA_031772625.1 of Pinus tabuliformis. Taxonomy (NCBI): domain Eukaryota; kingdom Viridiplantae; phylum Streptophyta; class Pinopsida; order Pinales; family Pinaceae; genus Pinus; species Pinus tabuliformis. Next base: position 994,554,066 of record CM062810.1, on the reverse strand, counting down.
AGAATCATTATCAGGTATGAATGTGTTATCCTCTGATGTTCCTGCTATATTTCCTTGTGAAAGAGATGGAAGTGATAGTGAAACTACTGAACATGCTTTTATGGGTGAGCAAGAAAAGTATCGAATAGAGGCAGTATTTAGAAGGCTTGCAGACAAAATTAAAGATCAACAAGATCTATTGAACAAAAGGGAATGTGCTTTCAAAGAAGAAGTTACCAAACTAAGAGCTCAACTAGAAGAAGGAAACAAGGTAAGAAAGCTACTCAAGGACAAGGAAGACAAATGTCAAAAATTGCAGCATGAAGTGACATCATTAAGAAAAGAAGTCAACGAAAGAAGCACAACCATCAAGAAACTCAAAGATAGATCCAGCTACTATGAAAATCTTGAAGCTACAATCCCCTCACTAAAAGGAGATCTTGAAGAATCAAAGAAGCAGAATACAGATCTACTCCAAGCTATTGCAAAACAAGAAAACGAAGTCACCAGCTTAAAATCTCAACTAGAATGTGCCTTCCGAGTTCGTCAAATGCAGCAGGATCTGAATGAAGAACAAGAAAAGGAGATTCTCAAACTAAGGCATCAGTTGGAAGAAGGAAGGAAAGATGGAGAAGACATGAAGAAGCAATGTCTAGAAAAGGAGGAACAACTTCAAGTTGAGGTAAATATCTTGAAAGGTAAAATAGAAGAAAAGGATAAGCTTTTACGATTTCAAGATAGTTCTAAAGTCTTGGATGATATTCTTAGTAGTCAAAGGTCTCCTGCTATCAAGACTGGACTTGGTTTCCATGAATCTGTTGAAGGTGAATCTAGTTCACAAGGTGAGGCAAGGAACTCTAAAGAGAAATCCAAAATGATCAACAAGGAGATGAAAGGTCAATCTCATCATCAACCAAGGAAAGAAAGTCTTCAAAGAAAATCTTTTACTCCTCCTATGAATAATGTTGAATGTTATGTATGTCATAATCTTGGACATGTTGCAGCTAGATGTAGAAGAAGAAGAGTTCAAGACTATTATGCGGACAGGTCATCTCAATCAAGGTACTTTAATGGATATTGCTTTGCTTGCAATATGTATGGTCACAAAGCTGCTGATTGCTACAGGAGGAACATGAAACATGTTAGATGTTATGCATGTAACAAGCTTGGACATATAGCAAAGGAATGCAGGAACAAAGGATGGACATCACACCAAAAGGAGAAAACCTCATCACACTTGAAGATATGGAGGAAGAAGGAAGTACAGTCAGCACAATGTATTGAGACACAGCACAGCACAGACATATCAGACTCAGGGGGAGCTGAAAGTGTAAACCTTCAGTGTCCTGAATCTCATACGCAAGTTACTTAAAGGGAAGTCGCGTATATACGCGAGTTAGACACTGCAAAGTCGCGTATATGTCAGTCTGAGGAAAAGCAGTGGGGACAGGCTCAGAAAAGGGATCTGATATGATTCAGTCCATTATTTGCTCTATTGGTTAATAGTTACAGTCGGCTAAAGATGTGTGAAAAATGTTTTGATACTTGTAAGATGTCTAGAAGTGTTTTGATCCTAACTTGATGATGATGATGATGTCTTGATGCTTACTGCTGATATATGCATGATCAGATCTAACAGATGGCACAGGTTGAGGGGGAGCATATGCCTTTAGTAATTCATTGTTGGCATTATGGTTTATAATCCTTGGTGATGATTCTTATATGGATATATCTTGCTATGATGTGGTTGTGAGTTGTCTATGATAAACTCTCATATGATTCTTGAAGTTACATAGAAGATGTTCAGATCAGATTTATGGTTGATTCTTTGATGATGCATATATGGTGCTTACATGGTGATCTTCATAAGGACAAGGAGAAGTACAAAGCTTGAATACACATCTTCCTCACTTGATGATGAGTCACTTATATACTGCTGTTGTCATATGCATAAAGATCATACAGTTATGATGCAGGCACTCATGTGGATAAGGATTGTTGCTGATGATGATATCAAGAAGCTTTGTCAAAAGAGTTGAGCTCAAGATACATAGTGTTGATACATGGATGACTCCTCAAAGTCACTGTGTTGGAGACATGGTGATGGGTTCTTAGCTATATGATGATAGGTGATACTTATATATGTTGATTGATACAGATGTTCCCAAGTAATGATACTTGGATCATGAAGATCTTGACGTTGATGTAATGGCCATGGTGGTTTCACATGTAATGTGAATGATTTCATGATGATGTTTAAAAGAAGGAGTTGACATCTATGTTCAGACATACCTTGCTGCAGGATATTTACAGGTTGCTGATATGAAAATGGTTGTACGCGAGTTTCATAAAGCCTATCCGCGTATATACGCTTGTTTATGTGGATGAAGTCGCGTATATGGAGTTTTGAAGGAAATCAGCAGGGACAGATGTTGGTTGCAGAAAGTCTGATATGGGTCCGACAGAGATCATCTGGCACAGGTTCAGGGGGAGCAGATAATCTTCCAATGATGCATTGTTGGCATTATCTTAAAGCCTTTGGTTCTAGTTCACATTTGTTGTTGATTCAAGTGGAACAAAGGCGAAAGGAGAACAGAAGGATCTCTTGGTTGCTGATCTGAATGGTGATTATCAGATGCTTTTGATAAGTCTTACTTTAGATATTTCGTCTCTATGTCATATATCTCTTTTATGGTATCTCTTTCATGGTGTCAAGGTCATGTAACGGCCTATTTTGGTTTCCCCACTATGCCTGGGATGATTGATGCAATATGATTGGTTGTCATATGTAAACTTTTGATGTATCCCCACTTGGTTGGGTGGATGAGTCAATGTTTGTATATCCTCACTTAGTTGAGAGATGGATGTATGTATGAGTCTTTGGTGATAGGAAGGTCTTTTATGATGTATAGAGTCATGTTCTTCTTGAAGAACATCTTTTGTAGATCTTGCCTACAGTCAGGAAGAGCATGAATAGCACACTTCAGCGGTACAGAGATTCAGCATGTACTCAGAGGGAGCATGGACAGATTGATACACCTTGGCATATACAAAGGGGGAGATTATTCAGAGATTTCAGTAGGTACTCAGGGGGAGTATGGACAGTGGAATGATTCAGCAAAGGAAGAGAATATCTTGGTCCACCCTTTGCCCTTGATGTCAAAGGGGGAGAGTGATTTGGTGTTGTTGCCATCAAGTCCAAAGGGGGAGATTGTTGGCATTATGATGCATGTGTTGTACTTGATGGCAACCCTCTCATAGAAGAATATCTCACTTATGTATAACTGGATGAATCTTCAGAAGAGATATCAGATGTGACTGATGGAGGACGACTCAAAGGAATCAGATGATAGTTCTAAGTGTGACAAGTTAGCTTTGCCATCAAGTCCAAAGGGGGAGATTGTTGGCATTATGAGACAAGTGTTGTCCTTGATGGCAAACCACACTGATGAGAAATCATAGTGCAGAAGGACAGCAGCAAGGAATTGATGATCAGACTATAAGAAGAAGAGAAAGTTCATACACGCAGGTTCATTAAGCCCAAGTCGCGTGTACACGCAGGTTTGCTTCAGTAAAAGAGCGTGTATATTGAAAACTTATCTTTGGTCCACGGTGGTTATTCCTTGGAAGTTGTGCCTATGGTTTTGGACCTTGGTGTCTCAACGGACGTGTTGATCCCTAGTTTTGAAGTTGATGGTATTGGATCTCTATGGTTTTGGCCCTTGGTATTGAACAAGGCCTAAGGCTATATAAGGAGAAGGAAATCATTAGGCAAGTGTATCTGAAATGTCTTGAATATCTGATGAAGCATTAGATCCAGTATGCAGGGTTATGGGTTGATGATGCATTGCTTGATCTGAGCTAAGGAGAGATCTCACCTATTGATGGAGAACAAGATCTAAGGAGAGATCGGGATCAAATGGTTTGAAATGAACTATCTTTATGATGCTTATTCTAGATCTACATACTGACGCATGTATTGTTCTATAAGTGTTATGAGTATGACTGATGTCTGGTACAGCTGCAAGTTATGAGAAATTATTCTTAGATCTGTACGCGGGTTTTCTTTGTCAAAAGAGCGTATACACGCGGGTTTGATTCATCGAAGTAGCGTATACATTGTAAAGCTTGATATTTGAAGTTGCAGATGGATTTGATGGTTATTACAGAGTTCTGTGTCTGCTCTGTGTTCTGGTGACTGTTGTTAACAGGGTTTCAGTGATTCAGGGTTTGATGATTGTTTTGAGCTTCAATGATAGTTATGGGTCCAGTATGAAAATTGGATGAAAAGTGGCCTTTCAGATTATGTGTTGTGCTTCAGTGTATCCAGTCTGAAAATTGATGAAACGTGGTACCTGGAGGTGAGAAGATTGTAGGCAAGCACCTACGTACTAGTATCTAAGCTAGTACAAAAGCTAAGGGAGATCTTTGGAGCATTGTAGCAGGTAGCAGCCTGCGTACTAGTAAATGGATCGGCTAGTACAAGAGCAAAGGGGGTTGTAGCTCCCGTACTGGTATAAGACTGCACCAGTACAAATATTGTAAAAGGATTTTCTTATTAAGAAGAAGATTGAGATGACTTGCAGCAGGTGGTTTTCACCCACATTGGGTTTCCACCTTATATCTTTGTGTTCATGTGTGTGGCTTTTGTGTGATGATCTGTTCTGTTATACTGCACCTGTTTACTGTTAATATGGTTAATAATGTTCTGATGCATTTACTGAAGATAAGCTAACTGAATCATAAGATTTCTGGATATACGCTAGTTGCTTTAGACACAGTAGCGTGTACACGCGGGTTCACTTAACTGAAGTAGCGTATATGTTTCTGAGCATTGAAAAAGTTTTAATGATCTGATAATACTGATTCACCCCCCCCCCCTCTCAGTATTATTTCCAACACAAATCCCTAAGCATGTTCCCTTCATCCCCCAGAGTTTCAGCCCTAAACTGCTTCATCTAAGCTAGTTTAAGGAACAACGCTCCTTGTAATCCTGCTGGGGTGCATTCACCAGCATGTTTCTCCATTATGGTCTACATTGGTCACCACCAGGTTGCTCCCCATTACACCTACGTTGGTTTTAGAAATCCGGGAGAATGATTAGGATTTTCGAAGCTTCCCCTTTTAGGAGTTTCCAGAATTTGTTCCAACTACTTACCTTGGATAAAACATTTAGATACTATCCTTCCCTACTTTTGAGTTTTTACCACTTATCGTTTGATCCTATCCCTCCATCAAAGGTGGATCTCTTACCCTAGATTGGTAATTGGATAAGAATTCCCAACTTATATATATTCCCAGCCTTCTATGTGGTTGGGGGTTGGATTTTGGAGAGTGATTATGCCCTTATGCTATTGTAGTGAGTGATCATCATCTCATGCATTCAGGGTTATTGGAGGTGCATATTGTGACAAGGAAAGGACAAGTCAACAACTTGGAGGAGATCTTCTACAAGATCAACTGCTACTTATGGTTGTAATCTCCTTCCATTTATATTAATGCAAATAATTCATTTTTTTCCTATATGTGATGTTGTTATTTCACTTATTTCAATACCATGTTGATATATTGAATGAAGTACTTAGATGATACTCCATAGATCTTGTAATTTCTTGGCTTGTGTTATCTGACGGTGCAGGTTCTAATTTTGGCATTCAAATATGGAATTGGAGCTTCCAAGCTAAAGAAGGAGTGAAGTGTGTGAATGATTCCAAGTGGGCCTTACTCCATCATCTATTTACTTTAAGGAAAAGCATTGTGTTCCTTGTCTCTCTGTTGTTCTAGGTTAGCCACCAACCTAGGGGAAATACTTTTGTACGCAATCATAAATCCCATATAACAGAATGACTCAATATAGAAGGAAAATGTTTGGAAATAGGAAAGGAATGGATTTTCCTCACACTTTAAGAAGGGAAAATTAATTAACAAATCAATTATGAATATGTTTGACCTATTCATCGATGTTAACAATTATTGAGAAAAAAAATGAAGGCTATCAAATTTTCCACAAGTGAGGCAAAGTTGGTAACAATAAAAATTGAAAGTGTAAAGTAGGAGAAGGTTCCAACATCAAGTAGTTCAAGGCATAAATTTCATTATTACTACCTATTCCTACCTTGTTTTCATGAGGACATGCAAATATCTCGGTGTAGGGGAGATGTTGGATCGCTAATTTGACATCGTTCTCACCATCAAAATCATTCATTTTTTATCATCCTTTCACTTATTTATCGCCATTTTCACCATAATTATTTATAAATAAGCCTTGATAATTTTATAAGTATCAAGTGATTAATTTTCATACACTTTCTTTACATTTGATGAATTAGTTAGGACTTAGCTTGGTTTTAGTAATGACAATTTATCATTTTGAAGCGAGTTTCAAAAGTTGTCTTCATGATTGAGGTATCAACATAGTTCTAGAAGAAAATAGAGCACATGGATTTTGTTTCTAAGACCCCAATATGGATTTTTGTTTGTACAAAGCTCACCAAGCTCACATGTGTGAACCTCCAGCATTTGATCAAAGGCAGCAAGTAGTAATTTTTAGGAAGTCAACTTGGGATGCGATTTCTAAGCAAACGAAGATGAATTTTGAGAAAATAAAACATGGGTTTTTTGCAAAACAAACCCATTTAGGCTCTAAGTAAGAGGTTTCTTCAAATTGTGAAGGATCTAAGACATTTTCTTGATTCATTGAATTTTATTTTCTTATATTTTGTGAATGGACAATTTGCCAATGTGTCACCTGATGCCCAATCAAGAAAAAGAGGTTGGAATGAGCTATGTTTTGCTAAATTCATGGCAGAGAGAAAATTTCTAATCATATAATACCTTATCTTTGTATCTGATCTCATCAAGATCCACATTACCTACATTTTTGCAAAATCCTCAAACAGTCGGTTTCCTTCTGAATTCATGCTTCTATGATCCATATTACATTAAGAAGAGTCTTTTCAGTAGAAATCACATAAGAGAAAATTTTGCCGATGCATTTCAAACCAACTAGTGTGGTTCATCATTCAGGTTCTTAATTCAGTTGGTTTCCATAAACTCTATAAATATTGTAAATGTTTTGATGGAAAGGAAGAGATAAAAAAGATAGTATTGAGTTTTTGACTTGTTGTATGAATTATTTCTCCATAATATAATTACATACAACTGAGTTTTCTTTCAATATGTGTGTATGCATTGATGAGTAAATTTAAAGTTAGTTTATGAATTTGTTGAAGGCTTGTGCAACCACCAGGAGCGCCCCCTGTGTAGGACATGTGACGCTCTTCTTTTGTAGTATAGTTTCAGTTTCATAGTTAGTTGTTTTATTTCTTGGTATATGTTTGAACACTGTGTCATTGTAGCAATACTTTATTTCAATCAACAACATTGATTTTTATAAACTCTATTTCTTGACCAACGTTATGTTTCTTTTACAACTATCAACTAAGTTCAAGAAAAACCACACAAAAAAAAAAAAAAAAATTAGATCATTCATACTTATTGCATTGAGAAATTCCATTTTTAGTGTGAATTTCTAATACTTGCAACATCACAATGTTTCATTTCATGTCCACTTACAAGATTTTCTAGAATAGATTTACATGCTTTTCCAAGAATATATTTACATGCTTTTCCAAGAATAGATTTATGTGCTTTCATAGATTAAATTTACATGTTTTCCTATATTAGATTTATATTCCTTTATAGATTAGATTTAGATTCTTTCTTAGGATAAATTTACCTACTTTCCTAGATTAGATTTCAACGCTATCATAGAATAAGAATTTATCTGCTTTCTTAGATTAATATTTCCATTTCTTTCATAGAGTAATATTTTCTTGTATTTTAATTTATTTCCAATAGAATTAGAAGCTAAAATCCAAGAATACTTTTTCGTATACTTCATAAGTTTACAAGCTCAAATTGATAATTTAGTGAAACAGAATTTAAAGCATAATCAAATTAATTGACAATTCCTATGTTCAGATGAATCGTGAGTAAAATTAATATTAATTTTCTAGTTGAATCCATCTCGAAGCATGAGAAGTATAAGGTCCCTAACATAGAAGTATTTGTTTTGTGGTTAACATAAAATAAGAAATCATATCACAAGGAGGTTGGAGGCATAGCCTATTACATAAGAAAGAATGTTACTCTCAACATTTGGCTTCATGAGATAGACCTCTTAATAGTACATTTGAATAGAAATCTATAACATTAATGGTAAGAATATTTATATATCAATTTTTTATTTCGTGGCTATTAATTTTACTTCATATAACAAAATAAACTATGTCATAATTGTTCCTATAATACCATAGAACAAGATATTTACATTTTGAGAAATGAAGGTAATATCCTCCTTATAGGATATCTTAATGCTAGAAATGCCACTAATCAAGTTATATTTTAAGCAATTATTCCGACCCTAACTATTTAGGGCTAGATGAAGAACTAATTTTAGCTAAGAGACACAAAAGAAATTTTGAATATCTAATCAAGAATTTGTTTGGTGTTGAGTGTTATGAAACCAGCTCAAGAAAAGATAGAAAAGAAAGAACAATGCCTTAGAATTCAGCCTCTTCGAGGGGGCAACCTCCTTTACATTACATAAATGAACAATTCTTGGATGATACAAATGACAAAACCTCCTTTCTATATATAGGAGTCTAAGGAGTCACAATATAATCCAGCCGACCTAACAATAATAATATAAAGCCACAAAAATAACAATAGAGGGATTCTATGGGGCACAGAAATAACAATATGGGGGTAATAGGGGCACAACAATATAAATAAGGGGTATAACTACAATAGTAATGGGGTAATCACTAGTATTATAGGGACCCAACATGCCCCTCTCCTTCAAAAAAGTGTTGTCCTCAACGCTTGAGTAGTTCTGGATACTTCTGCATAAAATTCTCATCCTCCCATGTGGAATCTTCAGCGGATAAGTTCTTCCACTTGATAAGATACTCTGAAATTGATCGATTTCGTAGCTGTCGAGTTCTTGTTTCTGTGACTGCTTCCGGTTCCAATATAATTTTTCCTTCCTCGTCAAGTTCTGGCAATATTGTTTGAATTGGGAGCTTGTCGCCTATAACCTTCTTTAAACATGAAACATGGAAAACTGGGTGCAATCGAGAAGCTGCAGGAAGCTCCAATTTGTATGCCATAGTACCAATCTTTTCCAACACCTTGTACGGACCATAATACTTTGGTGATAATTTATTATCCTTCTTAGCTTGCTTTAGGGACATTTGCTTATATGGTTGTAGCCGTAGGAATACCCAATCACCTACATCAAAACTTCTTTCACTGCGATGTTGATCTGCCTGTTGTTTCATTCTATTTTGTGCCAACACGAGGTTATCCTTTAAGAGTTGGAGGACTTGTTGTTGATGTTCGATGTGATGTTCCACTGCCTGAACCTTAGAATTTTCTCTTAAATATGATGTGATGGATGGTGGTTGATACCCATAAAGTGCCATAAATGGGGTCATTTTTGTTGCTGTATGGAAGGAAGTGTTATACCACCATTCAGCCAGAGGCAACCATTTGACCCATTGTGTCTGTTTATCAGATACAAAGCAACGAAGATATCCTTCCAAACATTTGTTTACTATCTCAGTTTGCCCATCAGATTGAGGATGATAAGATGAGCTATGAGCTAACTGAGTACCAAGACAAGAAAATAATTCTGTCCAAAAATTTCCAGTGAAAATGGGATCTCTGTCACTTACAATAATCTTTGGGTTTCCATGTAGCTTTTGAACTGTTTCCATAAATGCAGTAGAAACTGTACTGGCTTTAAATGGATGTGATAATGCACAAAAGTGTGCATACTTGGTAAGTCTGTCAACTACCACCATGATGACACTCTTTCCCTCAGACTTGGGTAAACCTGTGATAAAATCCATTGAAACCTCCTCCCAACGTTGGCTTGGAATGGATAAAGGTTGTAATAGACCCGGTGTCTTAATTGTTTCAACTTTATTTTGTTGGCAAACCAAACATTCCGCCACAAACTTTTGAATATCTGATTTAAGGCCATCCCAAAAAAATTCCTTCTTAACCCTGTGGTAAGTTTTTAAAAATCCTGAGTGCCCTCCTAAGGGAGAAGTGTGCAATTCCATAAGAATCTTTTGTTTTAGCTGGGAATTCTTACAGAGGTATAAGCGATCTTTGTACCATAACGAATCATTTTTCCAGCTAAATGTATCAGAAGTACTGGAATCTTGTTGTAGCTTTCGAATAAGTGCCCACACTTCTTCGTCATTCTTCCATTCCTCCCTTGCTTCGTTTATCCAATCTGGTTGGATAATAGAAATGGCACACAACAATGCTTCCACATCCTCATCCTTTCTTGAGAGTGCATCTGCCACCACATTTTGCTTCCCTTTTTTGTAGATGATTTCAAAGTCATAACCCAACATCTTTGTGACCCACTTTTGTTGCTCTTCAGAGGATAATCTTTGTTCTAAAAAGTATTTAAGGCTATCATGATCCGTTTTTACCTTGAAGTGTCTTCCCATTAGGTAGGGTCGCCATTTCTTAAGTGCATGGAGTATTGCCAACATTTCCTTCTCATAAATAGCTTTGCTTAAAAACTTTCCCTTGATTGGACGACTTTCAAAAGCAATGGGTCTTTCATCTTGCATTAGAACAGCACCAATTCCATTTCCTGAAGCATCACATTCCACAATAAAGGTTTTTGTGAAGTCCGGTGTAGCTAAGACCGGTGCTTGGCACATTGCCTCTTTAAGATGTTCAAAGGCCTTTGTTGCTTCCGGAGTCCATGAAAATGAATCTTTCTTCAATAATGTTGTTAGAGGTGCTGCTATTCTCCCATAATTCTTAACAAACTTGCGATAATACCCTGTCAACCCAAGAAATCCTCGCAGATGCTTTATGGATGTGGGGATTTTCCATTCCTTAATGGCTTTAATTTTGCTAGGGTCTACCTTAACTCCTTCATGAGATACAATATGACCCAAATATTCCACCTCCTGGACTCCAAAGAAACATTTGGATCTTTTTGCATATAATTGTTTCTCCTCCAATAGTTGTAGCACCTTGTCAACATGTTCAACATGATCCTTCCAAGACTTGCTGTAGATTAGTATATCATCAAAAAATACTAACACAAATTTTCTAAGGAATGGTTTGAAAATTGAATTCATCAAACCTTGAAATGTTGAAGGTGCATTGGTAAGGCCAAAAGGCATGACCAAAAATTCATAATGACCCTCATGAGTTCTAAATGTTGTTTTCGGAATGTCTTCAATCTTCATTCTGATTTGATGATATCCCGAACGAAGATCCAACTTGGTGAAGTAAATTGATCCATGCAATTCATCCAGTAATTCATCAATGACAGGAATGGGGAACTTATCTTTAATAGTGAGCTTGTTGAGCTCCCTATAATCTGGACACATGCGCCATGATCCATCCTTCTTGTGCACCAATACTACTGGAGCTGAGAAAGAACTTTGACTCGGTTGAATTATACCAGCCTCTAGCATTTCTGCAACCATACGTTCAATTTCACTTTTTTGGACATATGGATATCTGTACGGCCTGATGTTTGGAGGAACACTTCCTGGAATCAGATGAATAGCATGATCATGATCACGCATAGGTGGGAGACCTTTGGGAGTCTCAAATACCTTGGAATGATTGTCCAGGACTTTTTGGAGATCTGGAGAAATAGATGATTCCAATGTGGAAACATCTAGCGAACATAATTGTGCAATTACACCTCTTTGCTCCTTTTTTAGAAGCTTTGTCATGCCATTAGAGCTGATTATCTTTCCTGGTTTCCCTGCAATACCCCTTAATTCAACTTCCTTTCCTTCCACAGAAAATTTCATGAAAAGTTCTTGAAAATTAAAAGCTATTGTACCCAAGGATTGTAGCCATTGGACTCCTAGTACAACATCAGCACCTCCCATTGGAATGGAAAGCATTGGGCTAGTCAATACATATTCTCCCATGGATAGCTTGATATTATGGCACTTTCCAGAACAATTTATTGTTCCTCCATTTGCAATCATCACTTGACACTCTGGTGCTGGATATAGGAAGCAATTCAATTCTTTTGCTACCCTACAATGAATAAAATTGTGGGTGCTTCCTGAATCAATCAACACTATTACCTTTTTCTTCTTGATTTGTCCTTCTATCTTGATGGTTTGAGGAGTGGTAATTCCCGCCAATGCATTACAAGATATGGTCGGATTTATTTGTTCTTCATCTAGGCTTTGTTCCTGGAATATATCCTCTTCTTTTGACCTTTCTTGCTCCTTTTCTTCTTCCTCTTCACAATCTATGTAGAATAATTTCTTCTCAGCACACTTATGACCTTTTGTGTATTTGCTATCACAATTGTAACAAAGCCCTTTTGCTCTTTTTTCTTCCAATTGTTGTGGTGTCAACCTTGTAGGTTGTGGAAGACTATGGGCAACAACACTTCCGTCTTTATAGTTGTGAATGGTATGCTTCCTAGTTGCCATAATTTTGCTTTCCATTTTTCTTGCTAACCTGAATGCCTTCTCTAATGAATCAGGTTCCCAAAGGCGCACATCATGTTGGATATTATCCTTTAAAGACCCTATGAACACATCAATCCTATGCTCCTCTGGAATATCTTTTACCCTTATGTTCAATTTTTGGAACTCCTCAATGTGCTCCATTATTGAACCCTTTTGTTTGAGACTTATCAATTGGCTAAAAAAAGTGTTGCTTTTTGTATCCTCATAATGTGCTATCAATTCTTCCGTAAAAATTGCCCAAGTGATAAATTGTTTACGAGAACAAAGCCATTGATACCATACAAACTGATTTGGTTCCAAATATAAAGTTGCCATACGTACCTTTTGTGTGTTTTGCACATTATTGAGATCGAAGAATTGCTCCATCTGTAATATCCATGTGGCGGGATCCTTGCCATCAAACTTCCTCATATCGATTTTTGGAATATGGTGATTCTTCGATCCAACATTAGCGTCTATGGAATCATGATTAACATTTCTTTTGTTCTCATCATGAGTTTCCTTTACTACCTTTTCACCATTAGTAAGTATTTCTTGTAGAAAATTAGTCAAATCTGTCTTCAAATCTACCATGCCTGTCTTCAAATTTGTGTTCAAATCTATCTTCAAATTGTCCATCTTAGCTTCCATGCCATTCATCTTAGCTTCCACGCCATTTATCTTAGCTTCCACGCCATTTATCTTAGCATCTGTTAACTTTTGTGAGCGTGACATTTGTTGCACTTGTTCTTGTAATTTTGATATATCATGTAGCATTTCTTCCTCTTCTTCATGAGTCATGCTAGAGCTTTCAGGTTCCTTACTAGGTGTTTGCATTTTCTTTCCTCGGGGCATCAGTTACCGATAATAATGCTCTACTATGCCCTTTGAATTCCTTCAAAATAAATTTTCAAACCAAGCTTAAGCAAAAATTTAAAAAAAATCTACACACCTTTTTTCACTTTGTAGGAGCTCGATATTGCCTCTGATGTATCTCTGTACTTTCCAATCATCTAGTTCTGAACTTGTGACTGTAGTAGCTCTCTATGTCCTCTTTCCAATGCCACAAGTCTGACCCAAATTGGATTCTCCAAGGAAGAGTTATGCGAAATCTCCCACAGTGACTTGATTATAGACTAGTTCAGTAGAGCGAACTTGTACGACGTGCCACGAGTCACTGTTTCGACCTTTGGATCTGAAAAACACCCACAAGAAACTACAGTCCGTCCTCTTTCTGTACCTTCTTATGAAATTTCAATCCGATCCCCAGAGAGAAAGTTATGACGATTTTCCCCAGGTCACCTGTTTTGAATGTAATTCAGGAGTCTGCAAAAAGACCAACTTCCTCAGATCATATCTCCGCAAATATCGCGCGAAAAGCTCTGAAATTCGGACCCAAGGTTCAGCGCGATTTCTTCTCAAATGGGTTTTTTTTGCGACTTCTGAAACATCACAGAAAAAAAGTTATAGCGAAAATGCCACGATGACCTGTTTGGAGCAGCGAAACCCTAGAATCCAAAGCTCTGATACCAAATGTTATGAAACCAGCTCAAGAAAAGATAGAAAAGAAAGATCAACGCCTTAGAATTCAGCCTCTTCGAGGGGGCAACCTCCTTTACATTACATAAATGAACAATTCTTGGATGATACAAATGACAAAACCTCCTTTCTATATATAGGAGTCTAAGGAGTCACAATATAATCTAGCCGACCTAACAATAATAATATAAAGCCACAAAAATAACAATAGAGGGATTCTATGGGGCACAGAAATAACAATATGGGGGTAATAGGGGCACAACAATATAAATAAGGGGTATAACTACAATAGTAATGGGGTAATCACTAGTATTATAGGGACCCAACATTGAGTTACTTAAGCTTTATAATTCCCAAGACTTAATAATTTGTGATGGTGTAATGAAATGGTCAAAATATAACTAGATGGCCTATATTCATGGGATACAAAGTAGTGTCATGGGCTATGTGATATTTGATATTCCCCTATCAAACTAAGTAGTAAGTTTTGACCTTTTAAATGACCAAGAACCTAGCTCTAATCATAAACTTTTAACCCTAACTCAATTTTTCATGCACATAATTCCCACTAAAGTGAATTCTAATAATCAAAGACATCTTCATTTTGATAGAAGTAAACCTTATGTTTCTTAAAGGATTTAAATAATGAATTAAATATACTTACTTATACAAACAACTCAAATACGTTTATCACAACTTTACAACAACCCTTTCTACCTCCATTAACAAGTTCTATTACAAAGCTTCCTGTAAAATGATTAATAATACAATCAATTCTTGGTATTATAAACAATGTAAAATATTTAGGAAATTCATTAGAGATGGTTCAAATGATTCCTTATAACTAGATAAGATATATGCATACAAAGCCCTAATTAAAAGGAAATAAAATGTACTATATTAATAGAAAGCAAGAGCATTTTTTCCATCTATATAGGCTTTATCCTAAGAGATTTTTGAGGAAAATTCTTATTCATAAAGCTAAATAAAATAAAAGTATTCTCTTTAGGACTATAATTCCTAAATTAAAAATCTTTATGGATCCCCTAACATCATATACATCATTTTATAAATTCTTATAGAGCATGAAATTTATTCTATGGGGGACATAGAATCTAGGGGTAAGCAACTCACACATGTGAAATTTAAGGACATTGAAGGCTACCAAGCTAAAATTTTAAAAATGGGAGGGCCTATCCTCATCTCTCGTATGCACAATTTCTTCAATTTAATAGTCCAAATGGGCTTCCCTAAACCTAAACACAAAGCCTCATTGTAGTTATTTTTAAAAGCATGGATAAAAGTGTCATTCTCTAGTTATTAGACCATTATGATTTACTCCATTTTATCCAAGCTATACAAAATTGTTTTGGAAAGGAACAATGGCCAATGGTTGTAAGGCAATAAGAAATAGCTAAAGGTCAAGACTATTTTAAGGGGTATCATTTAATTTGGGGCAACCTCATTATGCTTAGGATCATTGGGAGGAGTAACAATAATAAAATAATCTACAGTGTTGTTTGGTTTATTTTAGAAAAAAAATTACACTTTACCTAGGTCAAAACTTTGGAAAAGGATGGAAGAGTTTAAAGTGTCTCTCAAGTTTAGGGTTGTTACAACAAGATTGTATGAGAATGTTATTTCCATTTTTAGGAACACTAAGGCACAGCGAAATGAAATTAATTGAAATATCATAGTTAAGCAAAGCTTTTCATTGCCTCCTACATTTTTCACAATATACATTGACAAGTTAGAAGATTGTTTGGAAGAAGTAGGTTGTGTAGGCCCTACTCTTACTGATATAGCCATCATTCTTCTTATTTAACTTGATGATATTTTTCTTGTGGAAAGGGGTCCATACGATCATTGTAAGCAACTAAGATTATCCTTGAAATTTTTGCTTAGATACAAGTACGAATTTTGTTTTCCAAAGGAAAAATACCATAATTTTTATTACGAGAAAATAAAAATTACTTTTTGTTGACACACCAAGTGTGTATGAGATATTTGCATAAAACATGATAGATAAAAATAAATATAAGGAAGAGAGGGATCGGAATTTGTCAATGACCCTTAAAGACATGGACAAATAAGGAAAGAAAAAAATATATACAAAGGAAGTGCGCAATAAAAAACCAACAAAGACCACATTAGTCAGAATTTTTATCCTTATTTGATAGCACCCTGTGCCAACCGTCTGACCTATATGTATCCACCATGGGGCTTCTTTATCTGAGTCGGAACTCTTTGAAACATGGTCTCTTTTGGAATTCCTATTCCATCATAAATTTGCATGCCTATAGGGGGAGAGTACTATTAAAACTGAATGATCGGTCTTATCTAAGGTGGGTAAATCTCTTCTAGTTGTTGCCAAACTTGAGCCATATTTTCCTCTTTCAATTTTTCTTGAACATTCTCTTTGTATTCTTCTTCTTCTTCTTTTCAAAGAATTATCTCGGAAAATTGCCATCCTTTTGGTCACTTGGGTGCTTATTTTTCTTTTATGGATTTTTCTTGGCCAAAGGCCAAGAATTTTGTAGGTGACATTTTTGAAAGCATTCATGACATCTGAATGGTGAATTCTCATAGTTCAAAATTTGTGACCACTACAAATTATTATTCTTCAAGGTGATGTAATCTGGAAGCTCTTTGCTCAGATCTATTTCCACACTTATTTTGGCAAAGGTAAAGAGACATTTTTATGTTCTTTTCATATCTCTTTTTTTAAATTTTCCCAATGCATTTTCTATGTCTTCAAGAACTTTATGGTGCCAGAAGGGAAGGGGAAGTTTTGAGAGCCTCACTCAAATCAACATGGTAGTAACCACCATATTTGCAGCATGAAACTCTGGAAACCGTGGTGTGATAAATAATCTTACAATACCCCAGAACCATGGCCCTTCCTAGAAAATAAAATCTGGTTCCTTTTGAGTATCAAATTGGACTATGAAGGATCCTTTGGAGCACATGTATATATCACAGTTTGGTGTCCATGACGAGAATATCCATTGAGTTAGTGCATCAAATTTTGGTCAACAACCAATAAATCTACAAATGATTGCCTTTTTTAGGAGGGTCCTAAAGAGCGAGGAAACCTCTATATGTTCTTACCTCCAAAGCAGGGGCCTATTCCATTTGGTCAACAATATAGGGACCTAGGTGATCCATTTGCAGTCCTAGAACCAAGAGCATCTCCACATAGTTTAAAGTTTACAATTATTGAATAGTTCATAGATATAAAAGTATCTTTGAGCAATTTGAAGTCATGGAGGACCTTCCCTTCATATTGCAGACATTGGTATTTTTTGGGTATGCCTTATTTCTCTTCAATGGTATTTTTGAGGGATAAAACCAAATATGTATTGTTTTCTCAAATAATTATAGATTCCCCCATGTACCTATTAAAAATATGATAGTTCACTTACTTTTGTGACTCCCTCTGGAAAGAGGAGATTTTAAAAGTCATGGACAGATTGCAGGGGATACCCTGTCCCAGCACCAACAAAAGTCATTCAACCTCATGGGACAACATAGTTGAGATAACCCATGAATATGCATTGCAAAGAAAGAATAAACTAGAGGAATAGTTATTTACATATGTAGTACCTAATATATTTTTTTACTTGCGTCCAAGGCAGCATAGATAGACCTTCATTAATGCATTTAATAGTATATATGGAGGCAAAGTTAAGGCTTTGTACTAGCCACGATATGGCCACAAATTTGGGGGAATCCTTTGAGTCATCTCTACAATTTCCATCACCCAAAAAATCCACACAAAGAGGTTGCAAATAAAACTCCCCTAAAAGGAACTGAATTCATTCATTCACCTTGGAGCAAACATGGAAAGACATTGAGAAACCATGTACAAAGATGGAACCGAGGATTAGAGAAGCCACATACGTTGTAGTGGCTTCGATCTTGGAAAAATATAACAAAGAGACGCACCATCACTCCTCCCTTCCAAGCAGGTAGTATTATAATCACTATTGGTGTGAAGTCTCGATATGATTTCAGTTATGATGTAGGGTTTTATTGATACGACTATGATTATTAATAGTGACAGAGGGAAATTCATGATTATTAAATCCAATATGATCATGTATGATATTTTGTATATGGCAACAACAACAACTTGGAGGAAGTGCTTTCATAAAAATATATCGAAATTGATATTCACCACAAGCTCAACCAGAATTACAACATTAAGAAAAGGATTAATGTAGGATGGAAAGCTTATTGTGAGTTTCAAAATAATTGTAAATCAACATACCTTTTGTATTTGGGATAAGAAAAAAACTCCTCTTTAAGACTCTCGTTACTCCTATTATTTTATAAGGATGTGAATTTTGAGGATGGAGTATCTCTAGAGATTTGTGGAAAAAGATAAAGTAGATCTAAAAGAAAATTTTAGCTATAATCTCAAAGCTCAAGGAAATACACCTTATCCTATCCTCCTTATATACGCAAGTATTTCCCCCATCAACAGCATAGCTATGACAAAGTACCTAATGTTTAAAGACAAGTTAAACTTGCTTTAAACTTCAACCAAAACCACCTCCAAATTAAGGATAATATTAAAAATTATTACATCAAAATTTAAGGATAAATTTCCCAAAGGGGTTGGATCCGATGGTGGAAAGCAAGGATTTCTTTTTGCATTGAGAAAGGTTCAATTCTCATGAGGACCTAGCTAGAGCCATGGGGGCACCTTGAGGTAATGGTTGAGTGTGTGATTGTATCTAGAAATTATATTAAATGGTATCATGACTCATACACACATAAGTGGATCAAAGCACACCCCCATGTCCTCATTTTAAAGAAGCCGCCAAGGTGTAGACCAGTTGGTGACACATTGTTCTATTAAGGTACTCCTTGTATAAAGGTCACAGGTTCAAACCGTAACTCATGTATGAGGAAGTGGCATACATGGGCACCTAGAGATATTAGTGGTAATAGTCAAAATCAACCCTATTTCACGAGAGTACAAAATCAACCTAGTTTTCAAATCCTTCAGTCACCAAAAAAAAGTTTAAGGAGAAATTGTGGTGCACTAAAGAGTTAAAGAACAAAACGAAAATTAAAATATTATAAGGAGGTGATCAACATTACACTAAAAGTTAAAAGTATCTCTCTATTAAGATGGGTGTAAAGAAGAAAATAAACCTTTTGAAAATAAGATTTTTTTCCCTTAAGCTCCAAGTGAAACTGGGCATTGGTCAATTCCCAAAACACCTTGGGATGAAAATTTATATCACCTTTGTGATAGTAAGAGGGTTGAAAATAAAGCACATTCTTTTAGAATCCACTGCCTATACTAAGATTATATCTTTGTTTCAAAATATTTGTCACATGACCAACCTTCTTAACTTTTAATTCAACAAATCTATGGTGATCTTGAAACACTACTCTTATCGCTTTCAAGCACGAAAATAAAATTCTAAAAAACTCTAACTAATCCCTTACCTTCTTAAGGTCCAATAGACCAATGTTGTCTCACAGGATGTTAATCATCTTCTTATTAACATCCATATATATATAGCAATTGAAATTCAAAAAAACATTATTGTTATTAACACATTTTAATGTTATGCTATTGAGTATGAAAGAGATATGGAATTTCTTCCATGCTCAACATGGCGATGACAAGTCTGCAATTAAAATATATTAATAACAAAAAATTATTTAAATATATACATTAAATAAAATAATATTTTAGTATTACTTATCAGTAATATATTTTAATGTCTACTCTAAGTTTTATATATATATATATATATATATATATATATATATATATATATATATATATATATAAGGTTTGAACCTCACATCTTAAAATAAAAGACATGTTCTAAATCATTTTTCTTTTGGTAGGTAAGCACCCACAAGGGATTTGAACCAGTGACCTATAGCAAGGAGTGCCTTAACAATGCACCTATTCATTGTCAATCCAAAGCCTTCTAGGCTACATGTTCTAAATCATTAAGTATGTTCAAATTATATAATTAAAACATTTTAATAGTTTAATTCCTAATATGAAAGAGATATGTAATTCATTTAGTTGACATATATCATTTAAAAATAATTTTATGTGCATTTTAAGAAATAAAATAAAATAACTATTTCTTTTTAAAAAAAAAACTAAATATTTCTTATATCTTAATATAAGAATAAACATAAAAATAATACATGTGATTTAAAAAATATTAATAAATAAATATAGTTCAAAATAAATAAATAAATATATATACATATATATATAAAATTTTAATTTTACATATTTTAACTCATAATAATAATAATATATATATATATATATATATATATTAAATTTTATATTATAAAGAATATTTAAATTAAAAATAATAATTTTTATTATATATAATAATAAATCCAAAATAAAAATAAAAATTTTGATTTATTTTTTAAAATATATACATAATTTACTCTTATCAATTAAACGCAACGGTTTTTACCTCCCACCCCCAAGAGTATGTATATTTATATATATATATAAATTTTCATGATAGAATATCTTAA
The DNA here is from genome assembly GCA_031772625.1 of Pinus tabuliformis. NCBI lineage: Eukaryota > Viridiplantae > Streptophyta > Pinopsida > Pinales > Pinaceae > Pinus > Pinus tabuliformis. The sequence goes on along the minus strand of CM062810.1, from coordinate 994,533,475 downwards.
ACTACTAAAATGTAGAAATCCTATTAACTGATCTTTCAATATTATCATGAGGTTGGACCCAAGTACCCTTATGCGTCCGCCCTTAGTGTGGGCCATCCCACGGTGCATACCGTCCAGTCATTTCCAGAAATATCAAAAAAGTTTTGCATTTTACGCTACAAAAGTTGCGTGGCCTTCCTGATACTACCAAAAAGGTATTATCCGCCGTTGATTTTATAGATTAAAATATGTTTTGAAGAGGGCTTCACCTTTTTGTATTTTTCATAATCCGATTTATATGTATTTATTTTAATTTTTTATATAGATAAATAAAATTATTAAAAAATAAATAGATTTATTATGTATTAAAAAAATAAATTTTTAAATTCAAATATTTTTTAAATTTTATATTTTTAAAATTATTTATATCTTAAAAAAGTGATAATTTAAAATTTTATATATGTATTTAAAAAAAGTTATATAATAGGTATCAAATTCCATGTTTCGCTGAATTATAATGGCTTTTCCTCCTATCCCAACCTAATTTTACAAGTGACCTTTTTACATGCATGAATAGCGGTTTATCTAATTCATTGCTTTCACAAATAGTTGAAATACATATTTAATGCTAAATGTCCTTTTACTTACATTTCCTACTCAATTACAATTCACATAACTCTTTTATATCCATTAAGTGATGTTACTCTAAAATATCACCATGATAATAGATGAATTACTTGGAAGTATCATGTAAACCCTTAAAGTTCTTTTCATCACAACCCAATGCTCATGTCTAAGATTAACCATGAATCGGCTTAAAACTCTCACTATTTGGGCAATGTTTAGTCTGATATGAATCATAGTATACATAACACTACCAGATCCACTTGCATAAGGAACGTGATCCATTTCATTCATCTTTGTGAGCGTTGTAAGGCACAGCGCAACTAAAAGCTTAGTTCCAACAAAAATAAGAACACTTGATGGTTTGCAATTTTCCATGTGAAAATCTACAACATAGAGTTTAGTCTGGTACAAATCATACTATACATAACACTACCAAATCCGCTTGCATAAGGAACATGATCCATTTCATCCATCTTTGTGAGTGTTGTAAGGCACTGCTCAACTAAAAGCTTAGTTCCAACAAAAATAGGAGCACTTGATGGTTTGCAATTTGCCATGTGAAAATGCTACAACATAGAGTTCACATTCTTATTCAAACTCAACCAAATCTTTCTACTATCTCTCTTAATCTCCATTCCTAAGATATACGTTGTAGCTACCAAGTCTTTCAAGTCAAACTGCATTGAACACTAAGACTTCAAATCACTAATCACATCCTTATTATAAATAAAAAGTATCATATCATCTATGTACAAAGTGCAACAAGGAAATGACCGCCATTTTGTTTTTAAGACACATAGTGATCCAATTTGGTTCTCTAGAATCCCAAACTTGACATAAAAGGATCAAACTTTTGGTAATAGATTCTTGGTCACTATTCAAGACCATAGAGAGATTTCTTAATTTGCAAACCAATGACTCTGTCTTTTTCAACATAGTGCTCTATTATTGTCATATAATCTATCTCCTCCTCCAAGCCACCATGCAAGAAGAATGTTTTCACATTCATCTATTCAATCTCTAAATCAAAAGCTCTTGCTTTAGAAATAGGGAATCTAATAGATATTAGTTTAGCGACTGTGGAAACAATCTCACCAAAGTTTATGTCCTCAACCTAGGAATCTCCTTTTGCAACTAATCTAGCCTTCTACTTCTCAACACTACCATATGAAATAATCATTTTCATGAAAATCCATTTACATCCAATGGGTTTCCATATTTAAAATGCGTAGCCCCTTAATGCATAATTAAGGTTGTAGGGTATTCAGATCCAACTTCCTAAGTCACCTTAAGGAAGTGGGATTATCGAAATTCTTCTTCCTCCAACCACCTTGAAAATTAGTTTTGAGACTGCCACTTCTTCTACTTGTCAAGAGTTTTCCAAAGATATAAAATTCATCCAAAACTGAGCTTTGAACACAAATTTATGGCCATTTGAAAATTTGTCATCCAAATGCCACATCAGCTTCCATTCCATTGATCTTTTGGTACAACATATCACTATTATACAACACCATGCCACATCAATTCATCATGCCAGCACACAACATCAAAACATTATGGGATTCCCACAACATCGGGAGGAAACTTAATAGCCAATGTTTAGCCCCTTGATATCTCAATAGTTGATAGCATGAGACTTTGATTCTCTTATAGTTGAAGTCCCTATACCCTATCAATATTCCATCAAATGACAGTAAGTAAACTCCATCTAATGACTTTTAGGTCCATCGGTTCACCAAGCCATCAGAAAAATAATAAAACTTGCTTATGACCACTCACTTGATCTGATTGATGGATGTTGACCAACAAAAAATATCTCTATTAACTAAAAAACATATTAGGATACATCAATATTGAGGGTTTATAGCGGGGTTACTATAGGGATTACTCTAAAATAGACACCAAATACTTTGATACTCCAAAGGTCGATAGACTAATACTTCATCATTCTAATGGCATGAAGTCTCGATACTCGATATCCCAATCTTCGTTATCCACACCATGTCATCATTTCGACATGCCACAACATCCAAGGCCTACTCTTATGCCACATCAACATGACACATCAGCATGTCATGTCATCCAAGGCATGTCTACATGCCACATCATCATGACACATTAGCACCATGTCATCCATAAGAGCTCCAAGCCACCTAACCCTGCTATACAACTAAAAGAGTTATTCACCCTCTCATTGTATTTGATAACAGGTCATCAATCAACTCGAAAAGTCCCTACCATCTTCCTCCATCTGTCAAAAGAGGTATTGAGGTATGTTAGTATTGGAGGTCTACGTTAGTGATTGTTTATTGTGCTACACAATACTCGATACCCGATACTCTAATATCCCAATACTCCAACATTGAATCATCAACTATTGCGACTCATATTCCCCTTAGCTTACATACATTTCATGATCCATTAATATCGAGGGTTCACATGGAGGTCATTCAATGTATACATTGACACACGATGCCCGAGACTCCGCCCCTGAACTTAAGCACCTTTCAATTAGATTTTTGTCACAACCCCATTGTCAAACCATATGAGTAGGGTTTAAGGCTAATAACCCCCAATCCCCAATTTTCAAAAACTTAAACTATTAATCTTGAATTTCCACAACTTTTTTTATGCTCTCAAATCAATTTCAGATAACAAAAACTAACTCTAACAAGGTGGAAACTTTCCCAAGGAATTATGAAGACTCAAGAGTCTTCTCCAACCTACAAAGGCATTTGAGAGGTTGTCTTTGACAAAACATCTCCATGATATGAAGACATCAAATGGTCTATGGAAAAATCTCCTCAACTTCACCCAATTGAGATGGAAGTTTCTCTCATCATATTATCAAACTCCAAATTCTTACACACAAAGGACCCAACATTGTGGTTCATTTATAGATGAAGCAATATCTCCCCCCACTAATGATATTTTAATTATTTTCATTCAACAAGGATACAACTACATTTGTTTCTCCCACAATTAACCTAGTAAAGGCCCTTCATACCTCAAACTCCATGAAGAGTCTCATAGCTCCATTCAACTTATACATGATTGCACTACGAAACCATACATCCATACTCATCACAAGTAAATTTGTTTCAAGGATTACCACTATATACATCAAGCATCCATGAATGAGGTAACAATTACAATTCAAGAAAAACTAACCATTATACTCAACTCATCACTCATACATATTCAATACACCACCATAAAACCTACAACTAATAATTAAAAGAATGCACAATAATCCAACATAACCATAATCATGAGACACTAAACAACAATTTCATTTTATTAGTAAGGAAATAGATACACTTATCTACTTCACTTAAATTTGCTAGAAATTGAAGGAGAGAGGATCATTCTCCGTCCAACTATAGGCATAGCTACACTGCATATTTTCTTGCAATTTTCCACCCTCAAGCTAGATCTAATGCCTTAAGGGAAAGCTTCTCTCATGGTTCAACATAATTCACCCATGGTAGAGTAAATGAAGGTTAATCTCTTTCACATAGAGGAAATTAGAGTTCAACCTTTCAAATTTTGAACCATCCATTTTAACCACAAATCTAGCGAACCTCAAGAAGAATCAAATATCTTTTAAACTGCAAAACTTGAAAAAAGGTTTCCATCTCAAGAGATTTGATCCCTCCCAACACTTTCTAGATCCATGGTTAAGATGGATCTATACTAATTACACACACACACACACCAGGTGTAATTTTTATTTATTTAAATTGGATTTTTGAATGCATAAATGAATTCAACACTTTGAAAATCCCCTTGGGTACTTGGATTGTGTAAACTACACAACTTGTACCTGCAATTCCAACAAATCTTTAATAGTTTTCAAGCAAAATTGACTAAAAACTATACATGAAAAATACTAAAATGTAGAATAGTGAGACTACATGAAATGTTTTAACCATAAGATTTATTCTTTCAATTGCTTTATATAATATATACATAATATGTCCCACTAGGTGCAGCTCAATTGGTGATTCCCATGATATGAAGTATTATGTAAATGGTCATTGTTTACATAATACTTCATATCATAGGAATCTCCAATTGAGTTTGTAACACCCCACCCCAAATTTACTTGTTTTTACAATCTCTCCAAGGTAAAAATGATCTGAGAGTTACTATGACAATACCCAACATCCAAGTTCCAGTTATGGAAGTGGGATCTACTAACCAGAAAACTTGCTGAAAATTCTCGAGGACACCAAACCACCCAGATGTTAGATAACATCTACTAAGGAACCTACCCTGAGCAGGAACTATCTTTTCACCTAGCCTCATAGTGTATCCTCACGCATGCCAAGCCTTCCATGTGGCCAGAAGGCTTCAGTCGCACGCACAAGCCTTCCTACGTGCCGCTACAGCCGATATTTCTTAGTGAAGTGACTGTGACTGTGAAATCAATGCCACATTTTCAGTGCTAACCTACAGGACACTACCCAGAAATCTCCAAAATCAAGTCTAAGATAATCATAAATATGCATAACCTATACTTAGGCTCGTATATTTCCCAAATGTGACAGTCACATTATAAACATTTAGACAAAAATATGGTAAACATGGTAGCAACAGGTCATGAATGCATTTCTGATCATTGTCTCTTTCATTTCACCAGAGAATCATCAAGAAGGCTCACTACCCTCTCAAGCTAGCTGAAACAACACTTATTAGCTCATACGTTCACATATCCATTTAATGACCTATCGAATCATGAACAAGATCCCTAACAAGAGCACATCATTTAACCATGCCTATAACCAACATTTAACCATAATGAAGCCATGACAAACCAGTCATAAAATCAACACAATAACCAATACGTGTGCTCATTGATCTCTATAAGAAATAACACATAACAACATATGGAAATGCCAACCAAGTCACGGACTTCCATGTACCACCCGACCATAGATTGGGCTAAACCAAAACTCTCTTGCATCCAATCACCCTCATGTCGTATTCCAAGCATTAATGTGGGATATAATGGGATAAACCAAAATAAAACCAACCAGGGCATCCAAAGGCTAAACCACCTCAACCCTCAACCACGGTGATTTCACCTAAACTAGCCAGAAATCACCAAACAACACAAGCTTGGATGCCTCAGAATTTCTTCACTATGCCCAAAAGAATTTGCTTGTCTCCACCCACCTTTCAAGGGCTTCCCAAAGAAAACCATCTCCACCCCCCACCCTTGGGATTTTCCTAAAATCACCTCACCCAAATCCAAAATCTCCCATTAATTCAAAGACCAACCAAGAATGAATCCCATCACAACATGGATATCCATGAAATGGCAAGGCAAGGTAATCACTCCCAATCTAGGAAAATCCCATGTTAATGAAAACAAATTAATCATGTAAACAAAATTCGTGCACCATGCATTCAAATCCCAGTAAGGAAATCACACTAAAATCTCCATGTTGTAGGTTCTCTTCCAATCTTCTCCTTGTGCTCTTGTGCTTTCCTTTGATTACTTTCTCTCTGGCTTGTGTGCAAGTCTCTTCCTCTCTTTCTCTTTCTTGGACTATGATTTTTGAAACTGATAAAAATTTGAACCAAAAGTTGTCAATTTTTTCTCAAGTTATTTTTTATCATTGATGTTAGGTGTCTCTTCCTTTCCTTTTGCTCTTTTCTTTCATTTTCCTTTATTTTCTCTCTAATTTCCCTTGCATGCATATTCTTGTATCTTCATCTTCCTTTTCTCCTAATTTCCTTTATTTCTTATATTAAATTGGCATTTATTTCCCTTTTCCTTTTGCCAATTTCCATAGACAATAATAAAACACAAGTGACTCCCTCCGTATTGTTTTTCCTTCCATTCATCTTGGAATACGTGTCCCATGACCTTGGTCTTATTTTTGTCTTTATAATCTCCTTCCATTTACATGGAAAATCAACCCGGTGTTGGTACAAGCCCCTCCCCCTTGGGGGAATATTTTCCTCGGTGTTCTATGACACTTATGACCAGCAAACTACTAAAAACAAAACATAATCCTTATTAGAGATTTATAAAAAGAACTCGTTGCAGTATTTACAATGATAAATTGTTGAAAACATGATAAACACACTACTTATTTGAGCTTTATAAACAAAACTCAATTAAGTATACACAATGACACACACACACACACACACACACATATACACCAAAAATTCAATTTCTTCAACCAAAAAATAAAGAAGGATATAATGCCTGCATCTAATCATCCATCTCCCATGTAGCTTCACTGGACCCAAAGTTCCTCCACTACAGTTCAACTTACTTATTTGCTTAGTTCTAGAGAATGAAGTTATTTTGTTTTAGGAAGCATTGAGGCTTTGGATGTAACTATCCCTCTTATTCCACCTGCGATACAAACCAATCAATCACATTATCATCATCCTGTACATATCTCTTAAGCAATGAGACATGGAAAACAACATGGAATTTCACAGATGGTGGAAAAACAAGTTTGTAGGCCAGTGATCCAATCCTCTCAAGGATCTCAAAAGTCCCACAATACCAAGGTGCCAACTTGGCACATGACCCAATCCTCAAGGAGCTCCTCTTGGGCTTGATGTGCAAGTACACATGCTCCCCAACCTTAAACTCCTTGAATTCTCTATTTTGATTCGCATAACTCTTTTTCATGTCATGTGTTTCCTTTAAATTCCTTTTAATAATCTACATCTCTTACTCCATCTCTGCTAACATATCTAGTCCAATCAACACCATATTCACTGAATCACTCTAGCTGATAGGAGTATTACAACTCCTCCCATAGAGATCCTCAAATGGAATCATCTTCAAGGATTCCTGATACCTATTATTATAAACAAACTATAGCAGTGGAAGATACTCCTCCCACTTCCTCTGCTAATTCATGACATACATCCTCTACATATCCTCAAGGATCTTGTTAACCCTCTATGTCTATCCATCTATCTATGGATGATAAGTTGTATTGAAGGCTAACTATGTCCCCAAGCCTGTAAACAACTCTTTCCAAAACCTGGAAGTGAACTCGGCATCTTTGTTTGATATAATCTTCCTGTTAATTCCATGCAACCTCACTATCTCCTTGATGAAAATTTGAGCTTATTCACTAGCTAAATTAGTAGACTTCACAACAATGAAGTGAGCAATCTTGCTCAACCTATCAACCACAACCATGATGGAGTCTTGTTTCATTGATGTCTTAGGCAACCCTGTAATGAATTCCATGTAAATGGCCTCCCATTTCCATTATAGGATCAAAATAGGTTGCAACAAACCAGCTGGATGTTTGCATTCATCTTTCACCTCTTGATAGTCCAAACACTTGGAAAAAAACTCAGCCACCTCTTTCTTCAAATTCAGCCAATAGTAGAACTTATTAGCAGTTTTCAAATTCTTCTCATATCTTGGGTGGCTTGAATATGGCTTCACATGAAACTCTCTCAAATTAAGCTTCTTCAACTCACCATTGTTAGGCACATAGATCTTGATCCTAAGTCTGACCAAGTCTTCTATTATGAGTTGATACTCCTCATCCTTATCACCATCACCTTACTGCTACAATCTCTACTTTAGCTATTGATACTTCTCATCATGTTGCCATGTTTGCAATCTCCGCTCTTGTAAATTTGTCCCATAAGAGCTCACAACTGAAATATAATACACCTATACTCTCCTACTGAGACCATCTATTCTCTTTGCCTTTAATATACCTGATCTCAAAATCAAACTCACTAAGAATAGTCAACCATCTAGCTTGCATTGCATTCAAATTAGGTTGGCCAAACAAATACCTCATTTCACTATGATCACTCATCAGGATGAAACTCTACCAAGGAGATAATGCCTCCACGTCTTCAATGCATGAATGATCGATGCCAACTCAAGATCATGAGTTACATAGTTTTTCTCATGCTCATTTATCTTCCTTGATTCATAGCAAACAACTTGTCCTTCCTGCATCAATACTTCATCAATTCCTTCCTTACAAGCATTTGTAAAAACCACAAAATCCTTATCAGCCTCTGTGACCTTCAAAACTGAAGAGTTGGTAAGTAATTACTTCAACTAATAAAAATTGGTTGCATGCTCATTATGCCATTCAAACTTCTTCTCTTTCCTTTGAAAATATGTAATAGGGTAACCAATCTTGGAGAAGTTCTTGATGAAGATCATGTAATAACCTTCTAGTCCCATGAATTATCTAACCCCATCCACATTCTTTGGTGTTGGCCACTCCATGATAACCTTAATATTTTTTGGGTCCACTACTATCCCTTCCTTGGAAACAACATGTCCCAAGTAATGAATCTAAGACTGAAAGAAAATTCACTTGTTGAGACTGGCATACAACTAATGATCTCTCAACATTCTCAACACCGTTGTCAGGTGCTATGCATGCTCCTCCTCATTCTTTGAATATACCAATATATTATCCACTAATATTATCAAAAATTGATCTAGGTAAGGGCACAACACATTGTTCATCAAACACATGAAGGTGGTTGGAGAATTGGTAAGACAAAAAGGAACCACCACAAACTCATAGTACCCATACCTTGTACAAAATGCAATATTGTAGATGTCTTATTATTTGATGTGCACCTGATGATACCTTGATCTCAGAGCAATCTTCAAAAAATATTGTTTCTCTCTTTAGCTGATCAAACAAATCATCAATTTGAGGCAATGGATACCTATTCTTGATAGTCACCTTGTTCAAATTCCTGTAATCCATACACAATCTGAGAGTACCATCCTTCTTGTTTAAAAACAACATTGACACACCTCGAGGTGACACACATGGCCTTATGTATCCTTTATCAATCATCTCTTTAAGATGCAAATTCAATTCCACCAACGTCGGAGTGCTCATCCTTTATGGTTCCTTATATGTTGTTATTTCTCTTGGTACCAACTCAATAGAGAAATCCACCTCTCTATGAGGAGACAACTCTGGAATCACTGCAGGAAACACATCACAAAATTGTTGCAAGATAGGATACTTCCTCAGGACTTCATCATCCTCAACATCCTTCCCTTTGTCACTGGAAATATGAACTACAAAAAATAAAGACCCTTTCCTGCAAGTGCGCTTAGCTTGCATAGTTGTCACCATTCTCATTAAGGTAGGATTATTCTTTCCCTAGAAGATTCTCTTTTCCCCATCATCATCTAAGCCCTCAATGGACTTCTCATCAGAATATACCTTGGTCCTGTGAATGAAAAGTCAGTCCATGCCCAAAAACATGTTATATGAACCCAAAGGAAGCACATTTAGATGTGTTGATGTAGGCATGACATTAAGCTCAAATGCACAAGATCTCACCTAGTGATGAACTCTTCTCTTGGTCCCTATAGCCAACTACACCAACCAATATTTTGCATGCACTTCTTTATTCAAATGACATTGATCCACCAATTCAGGACTAACATAGCTATAATTATATCCAAGATCAATCAAAATGGAAATAACTTGATCACGAAGCTTACCTTCCATCTCAATAATAGATGCATGATGGTATGCCTACCTGTTATCAAGTGTTGCATAGATTTGGGGAATGCTCTAACCAACATCCCCAACTGTCTGCACCTCCTGAGCATTGTATATTTGTGTCCTGCCACCCTGGTACAATGGAAAATCCTTCTTGTGATGGTCTTTACCACAAATCCAACACTTCAATAGTTCCCTACCACTGCCTTTATTTTGTTGCTCTCCAAGCTAAGACCCATGTCCTTTCTCAGTTGCATTAAACTTCTTATGAGGGGTTGCATTTTCCTTATCACTTGCATCTTGAGATCTTCCTTGATTATTAGGCTATTTTTCTTTAGAATTCTCATTACCTTTCCAGTCATTCTTGAACTCAAGCTTATGCTTTTATTTCTCATAACAATATTTTAACTTCCTAATGACTTCCTCCAAAGACTGGGACTCATTAAACTCATTCTTGTCTTTGAATGACAATGAAAATATGTCGATGAATCTTTGGATATTTTCTTTCTCATCCTTGAGGTAGGGCACATACCTCAACAACTCTAGAAATTTGTTTTTGTACTCTTCATCTGTCATGGAACCCATCCTGAGCTCATAAAACTCCTTGGCCTTTCCATCAAAATATCTCTCAGATAGGTACTTCCTGAAGAGTCTTTCAAACTCATCCCAAGTTAGCTTCTCTTCTATGATGCCTTTGAAATTATTACTATCTTCCCACCATATATTTGTTTTTCCTTTGAGACTAAAGGTGGCTATCTTAACCTTCATTTTATTTGAGTAATCATGCAATTTGAAGAAGAAAAATCGCATCCCAAGTATCCATGCTTCTACATCTCCTGATTTCTTTATTTCCCCATCAAAAGTAGGATGCTTGGCTTTCTTGAATTCCTCAATAAAATACTCACACCTCCTATGATGATGGAGGTGATGGCAATGATGTCCCCTAGAAGAAGAGCTAGAATAAAACCCATGCACACCATTCCTCTTGTTAGGTGTATCCAAGAGTCTAATACTCTTCACTATATCATAATTGTCCATCATGTACCTTCTCTGAGGCTTTCTTCCATCCACCACATTAGTATTTTCCTCTTGCCTATCTCCATGACTAATCCCCAGTTGTCCCTACTTTTGTAAGTCTGAGAGGCTCTAAAGAATTGTTGCATTGACTTCAGATTACTTTTCTTGGGACTTTGCAAGTCTTTCTTGTGCCTCAATCAACATTTTATTATCTGCCTTACAACTTCTAATCTCTACCCTCAGACTCTTCAATGGATTTGCAAGATCAGGAGAATATTCCTCTCCTTATTGCTCAATTGACTTTTCCCATTCCCCTAATTTCACTTTAGGTCTGTACGGGGAGTCATGTGAACTGTAATCCACCATTTTTCTCTTAATCTTTTAGGCCTTCCATTTCCCACAAAAATTCCATGTTAGATAAACCAAATAGAAGACATAATCAAAATCATACCTCAATGTATCTCAGGGTGGGATTTTAGCTCTGCACAAGTCATTCTAGATTAGCACAATATATAATAATAGTGACAACATATCAAAATCGTGCATGAATTAAGATGAAAATACAAATTTGAAACAATAATTGCATGCATGATCACCATAATCATTTGCATTCACCCCGAGCTCCAATACTGTAAACCTCTCTTTGATACCACTCTATAACATTGGTACCAAAGAAAAGTTTACATGGAATGAAACTGCTCTAATACCACCTTGTAACACCCCACCCCACATTTACCCACTTTTAACAGCTCTCCAGTGTAAACATGAGTTGATAGTTATTATGATGTGACCCAAAATCCAAGTTCCAGTTATGGAAGTGGGTTATACTAACCAAAAAACTTATTGAAACCTCTCAGGGACATCAGACCACCCAGATGTCAGACAACATCTACTGAGGATCTTACCCAGAGATGGAACTATCTTTTCACCTCAACTCACAACCCATTCGCACCCATTACAAGCCTTCCATGCAGCCAGAAGGCTTCAACAACATGCACAGGCCTTCCTTCATGCAGTAAGAGTCAATATTTCTCAGTTAAGAGACTGCGGCTATGAAATCAATGTCACATTTTCAGGGCTAGCCTACAAGCCCCTACCTAGAACTCTCCAAAATCAAGTCTAAGATAATCACAAATATACATAACCTATAATTGGGCTCAGATCTTGCCCAAACATGACAGTCACATGATAAACATTTAGATAAACATATGGTAAACATGATAGAAATAGTTCATGAATGCATATATGATCATTGTCTTAATCATTTCACCATAGAATCATCAAGAAGGCTCACTACCCTCTCAAGATAGTTACAAAAATACTTTTTATCTCATACATTCACATAACCATTCATTGACTTATCGAATCATGAATAAGATCCATAACAAGAGCACATCATTTAACCATGCCTATAACCAACATTTAACCAGGATGAAGCCATGACAAAACAGTCATAAAATCAACATAATAACCAATACATGTTCTCATTGATCTCAATAAGAAATAACACATAATAACATATGCAAATGTCAACCAAGTCAAGGATTTCCATGTATCACCCAACCATAGATTGGGTTGAACCAAATGTCTCTTTCATCCAATCACCCCCATGCCATATTCCAAGCATGAATGTGGCATCTCATGGGATAAACCAAAACAAAACTAACGAGGACATCCAGAGGCTATATCACCTCAACCCTCAACCACAATTATTTAATCTAAACCGTTCAGAAATCACCAAACCAACACAATCTTCGATGCCTCGGAAATTCTTCACCATACCGAGAGGATTTTCCTATCTCCACCCACCTACCAAGGGCTTCCCAAAGAAAATCATCTCCACCCCCAACCCTTGGTATTTTCCTACGACCACCTCAAAGAATGAATCCCATCACACCATGTTTATCCAAGAAATGGAAAGGCAAGGTTGTAATCATTGTCAATCCAGGAAAACCCCATACCAATGAAAGTAAAGTAATCATGTAAAACAAATACATGCACCATGCATTCAAATCCCAGTAAGGAAATCACACATCCAACATGTTACCTACAAAATATTCTTGATGTAGCTACTCTTCCAATGTTATACTTGTGCCCCTATGCTTTCCATTGCTTGCTTGCTCCATTAATTGTGTCCAAATGCTCTTCCTCTCTTTCTCTTTCTTGAAGTATGATTTTTGTAACAACCCTGGTCAAAATTCCATGTAATAAAAGTAATAAAGGCAAAATAATAACCACTAATGATGGGACACTTATTCCAAGCTGAAGCTTAGGCAAAATCCTAGTCATGGGGATCACTTCTGATTGTTTATGGCTAATAAAATTGGCAGAGGTAATGGTTAAGGCTTTGGAAAGGAAAAATGGCATTTTGGCACATTTATATATGAAAATAATGGAAATTACAAGAAAAGGGAGCTGAAAGGTCACAGGTTTCATTTGAGGAGGAAATTGAAGGAATATAATGGAAAATTAAGAAAATAGAGGCCCTATTCATAAAAAGGCTTTTGAGGATCAGCTGGTAACCTTTTGTTAGTTCATTTTTTTAAATCTCTCATTATTCTCTCTCTCTCACATACTCTTGGAGACTTAGAGTTTTCTTGGAGCACTCTTGGTGGGTGTGGAATACTTGGATTCTTGGAGAAAGAAGGAAAAGTAAGAGCAGGAAAGCACAAAAGGGCATCAAGATCAGCAGCTACATCAGATTTGCTTGCAAGTACCAAGTTGCATGTACATTTTTTTCACTAGTTTTGGCATGCATGTGGATTCTTAGTCATGATCTATCATTGGCATGGAGGATTTCTTGGATTTACAGTGGATTGCCTAGCCTTTCCATTTCCTGGATAGTCATGGTGATTTTGAGTTTACTTTCATTATTTGTTTTTTGTTGGTTCTCATTTTTCCTGAGCTTGGGTTGAGTTACTGGTCCTGGAAGCCTTTGTTGGAAAAACGCTCTGGAATCTCTTGGTGGGTTGAGTTACTAGTCCTAGAAGCATTGGTTGGAAAAATGATCTGGAAGCCTGGCGACAGTTGTGGGTTGAGTTACTAGTCCTGGAAACCTTGGTTAGAACAAACGCTCTTAAAGTCATGGATGGAGACCAATTTGATGATAGTTTTGTGATGTCCGACCATGAGGTGGAATCTTTGTTTGATGGGTTGAGGTGGCTAGCCTTTGGAATCCATAAATGAGTTTTGATTGATGTTTTCTATGAGATCCCATGTTCATGCTTGGAATATGGCACAGGGGTGAATGGATGAAGAGAGATTTGGCTCAGCCACTCTACGATCAGGTGGAACGTGGAAGTCCCATCTCAGGTTTGGATTTTTCATATTTAATGAAAGGTTATTTCTCCTTTTATTTCTATGAGCATTTTTTATGGATTATATGTGGTCTATATGCTTCTACTTTCATGAGTATTTATGTTGCTATTACACTAGTTATGTATGTGTTTTATGACAACAACCATGTATCGATTTCATCATGTTTTTTAATTGTAATTGAATGATCAATGTATCTATGACCTAATGAATGGGATAATAGTAGATGTGTTGAGACATCAATGGTTCTTAGTGATTCTCAGCTAATTATGAGACCCCTATGCTCAAAACTATTATTTACACTGTAGATTACATATTCGTGATATGCTTAACAAAATGACTGTCGTGGCTAGTAGGGGTTCAGTTAAGGTCTTAAACAATTATTTTCTTTAATATTGTCATTTCCATGTTATTTTATTGATCTGAAGAGATGGTTCAATTTTGGATAGTGACTTAGGCTTAAGGCCTGGAAAAATGGCTCAAATCCTAGGGTCATTGGCATAGCACTGACAAATTTAGTCTCTGGTCACTTGCGGGCAAGCCTATGAGAGTGAATTTGGGTTTATGGACTCTTTCATGCCTATAGCATGAGATTGATTAAGGCTTAAGTTGTCCAAACGTTCAATGGGACCCAAGGGCAAGTTGTCTAAAGTATTGGATTGGTTCCTGAGGGTCTTGTAGCTAATGTTGAATTTATGTATGGTGTGTTTTGTTAGTTCCACTTCCTTAACGTGACTTAGGAGGTCGAATCATATCATAGTGGCCTCTCGTTGCATGTTTGCCCTGGCTGGTTGGTTGCTTGGGTAGATGTGGGAGGAGGGTGTTACAAATTCTAAAACTGATCAAAAATTGAACCAAAAGTTGTCAATTGTTTCTTAGATGTCTTTTTATTATTGATTTCTAGTGTCTCTTCCTTTCATTTTCCTCTTCTTTCATTTTCCTTCATTTTCTCACAAATTTCCCTTG
Organism: Pinus tabuliformis; assembly: GCA_031772625.1. Classification (NCBI taxonomy): domain Eukaryota; kingdom Viridiplantae; phylum Streptophyta; class Pinopsida; order Pinales; family Pinaceae; genus Pinus; species Pinus tabuliformis. The sequence goes on along the minus strand of CM062810.1, from coordinate 994,518,065 downwards.
CATGCATATTCTTCTCTCTTCATGTTCCTTTTCTCCTAATTATGTTTATTTCTTATATTAATTTGTCATTTATTTCCCTTTTTATTTTGCCAATGTCAATTCCAATTTCCATAGCCAATAATTAACCACGAGTGATTCCCACTATAATATTTTTCCCTCCATTCAACTTGGAATACGTGTCCTATGACCTTGGTTTTATTTTTGCCTTTATAATTTCCTTCTATTTGCATGGAAAATCAACTCGGGGGTGTTACAGAATTGTATATGTATAGTTTTTTTAACCATATGAAGTACATACATATTTCACATTGAAATATTGTACTTAACATGTGCATTGAAATATTATTTTTATCTACTTCAAGTTGTCCACAATAAAATGTTTTTTGTTATCAACATATTTTTCAATACACGTCAATATTACTTAACCATGCATATTGAAATGTTTTATAAATGACCTTATTGTAGCCACTACAACAATCCCAAATTTTCAATATATTATAAAATTTGGAGTCCCCTTTCATTTAGTATTTTCCTTTGAGACAGCTAAGTACAATGGTTAAACTCGTTCTTTTCTTGAGAAAGAACTTAGCACACCTTACTTTCTTAGCACAACACAACATTGTCTAATAGTCTAGCGTAATGTAACACTATTGACTAGTGTTATGTAGTACTACTTCCTAACACCGCACTTCGCATAAAGAATCCCACTAGCGTATTCCCACCAATGCAGCGCATCGCACCTAGACAGTTTAGCACATTGCCTTAAGTCTTCTTGAAAAATTATCGTGCTAGTTCATTTAATGCACATGAAGGCCCTTACACATGCAATAATTCTTTATGACGATGAAGCCCCCCTTTCCTTTTCACCAAGCTTTTCTTTTAGTGAAATCCCCAGGCTTATTGTCGCAAGAAAGTTCAATAGATCGCACTCTGTTGTTGTACATTTTGTCACTACTAGGAACTTAACTGTCATGTTCAACATCGAGTAAGTCCTTGCACTCTTTTGTCATTTTCTATCTTTTGGCACTTTGCCTTCCACGCGTCTTTCCACCTTCTACCTTTTGACCTTCCAATATCCCTTTATCACTTTATATATAGATAAATGCCACTTAGTTTACATATTTATTCCTCAACAATGTAAAGTATCAAATGAGAGCTATAAACTCAAAATAATAACTCTGGCCAAAATCCTAAAAAAAACATGAAGAAAAAACCCGAAAATGAAAAAGTGTCGATGCTAGAATAATGTTTTTTTTTAAATGCAAATTTTAAAAATTTTAAAAAAATGGCAGTAAAAAGTAATAAAAACCAATTTTTTTGGTGCAAAAAACACCCTAAAAACAAAAAGTGTTGATGATGGAATAACATCAATTTTTTTCGAGGTAAATTTTCAACATTTTTTAGCAATGGCATTAAGGATAAAATATCATGATTCTAGAAAACCTTAAAATTCCAACGATTTCCAGACATGGAATTAAAGATAAAATATCATGTCTCTGAAAAGCATTAAAATTCCAATAATTTTCAGTGGTGGTGTTAAAGGTAAAATACTTATAATTATTTTCAACCATAGCATTAAAGATAAAATATCATGACTCAAAAAAACCTTAAAATTTTGACAATTCTTCAAGCATGGAACCAAAACCAAAGATCATGACTATAGAAAACTTTAAGTTTTCAACATATTTCAACCATGGCATTATGGAAAAAGTCTATGACTAAAATAACTTTAAAAATGAACCCCTAATGAAATTCACTATACCAAGAGTAGTTTCTTTTTTAAATGCTAAAAGTATAATGACTTTAAAAGTTTAGCCTAAGACAACTTGACACATTGCAACAAAAAATTAAAAATCAACCATCACATTGACACGCAGTGTAGACAAACTCAACCCATTGTAATGAAAAACTTAAAGGCCAACCATGAGATTGACACATTATGGGGGCGGACTCAATCCATTACAACAAAAAATTTAAAATCGACTATGAAATTAACTCATAATGAATCAGATTGCTAGTCGAAGATCGACATAGTCCCTCTCTGTAGAAAAATAATAATAAATAATAAATAAATAAAAATGAAAAATACAAAGAAAACAAAAATTAAAACATTGAAAAAAATTAAAACAAAAAAAAAAAAAAAGTAAATAAACATATATATTAAAAACATGACCCAAGAAAAAAGAAAATAAAAATTAAAGCATTGAGAAAAATAAAAATTAAAACTAAAACAAAAACACAAAAAGTCGACAAAACATCTCCTATGTGATTACTGTTAAAAGTTTTCTCAATAATTCAAGTATGGATCATAGAAGTCTAAATTTGAAAATAATAAGAAGTGGATAAAAAATATATATTAAAACATAAAAAAAATAAAAACATGAAAAAAAAACATAAAAATATATAATAATAAAAAACAAAATTAACTTAAAAGATAAAAATTATATATATAATATTTCCAACAAAACATAATTAAAAAAAAAAAAAAAAAAAATTACCAACAAAATGAAAAACAATATTAGATAATTTAATATAAAAATAAAATAAAAAACAAACCAACAAAATAAAAAAACATTAAAATAAATAAATAATAGATTAAATTAAATTAAAAACGAATAAAATAATAAAAAGCCATTAAGATAAAAATCATTAAAAAAATAAATTTAAAACATTAAAATTAATTAAAATTAAAAATCTCGGTGGGAAGGCCCGTGGGGCTGCAAGACTAGGCCGAAGGTTGCATGTGCTTTGTTTCCCTTTTTTTTCTTTTCTTTTTTTAATTTTTTTTTTCAATTTAATTTTTATAATTTTATTTTACTTTTCAAAGAAAGTTGTTATAAAGTTTTTTTTATCTGTAATGTTATTATTTTTATGTTTTTTATTTCTAATTTTTTTTTAATTTAATTGTAATTTTTTTTTATGTTTTTAATTTCTTTCTGAGAAAAAAAAAAAATTTAAGGTTGTTTGTATTATTTTTTTTGTTATTTCTATTTCAAATTTTATCAAATCATTTTTTTTTAAACACTTCAATTGTCATCTTCTTTGGATATAAAATTCATAAAATAATTCATAAATTTATTATTTTTCCATCTTTTTTTAATGAATTTTTGATCAAAAATAATTATTTAACATGTCATTTTTAGTGAAAAGGCTTGAAATATGTATTTCTTTTAATATATCTATATGAAAAATGTGTATTTTTTGTCCAGTGTTTAAAATGATTATTTTTTAATGACAATTATTTCAATGTGTATTGCAATATTAAATAACGATATATAAATATCTATAAAAAACTTAACCCCAAAATATTGATGTTAATTTTTTTAACTTTGCAAAAAAAATAAAAATAAAAATCATTATAAAAAAATATTACGAAGAAAAACAAAAAACACATGTCTGGAAAACTCTTCGAAAATAAGCATCTTAGGACGAAAAACAAGAAGAGGAATAAAACAACAAGAAGAGCCCGTAGCATAGTCTGAGGTGTATCCTCGTGCAAAACACCCCTTCCTAACCAGCTCTTCTGGAATGATGTTGAGCTTAATTGTTCACTATGTTATATTTTGTGTGGAAGCACAAATTTTCATAATACATAACTAGTCATTCCTTGCATAATAGCCCACATATATTGAGTTTTTTGCTATGATTTTTCTCGTCACCGCTCTTCTCTTTGCACTATAATGCATCATTCCGTCCATCTCTATGTAATGGTGCATGACTCCCATTCTTTTTTAAATCACAACCAAACCCCTCTCTCTACGCCATGATACCATATCAAATCTCAACTCGCATTGCTTTAGTGCATGCTTCCTCGATGCAACATTTCCCCACAACTTGCACATCAATGCATTATTCTTCCATAACTTGCATAGTGCACCGTAATTATTTATTTGGTTTTCTTCTAACATCTTATCATAATGAATATTTTTGAGATGTCTGATACTATAGACTTGGAGTGCATCAACATCTCCTCATCAATGGGAGATATGGCTCTTCCCGCAAACAAAATACCAGGCAAGGAAATTGCAAAAAGAAGTGAAGGAGGGTCAGTTGAAAACATTATAATCTCAATTCCCATGTATGCAGACACAACTTTCTACATCGATAAATTGATATGAATGACTCAGTTCGTTATCTATCAATCATGTGTTTGTAAGGAGGATCCAAAAGATGAAGAGGACAATGAAGTGTACCATAATGCCAAAAACTCTTATTCCACAAAATAGCAACACATCATGATGTTCTACCATGTGTCAAAACTATTGAATAGATAGCCAAGTGCATAGATATAGATGATATGACTATTGAAGATTTCCATGGTTTAGATATAACAGAGTATTAGAGATCGCCAAGCTACCAAGTGGCCCTAACAGCTAAATGGTATTGTAATTTTTCTCTAGAAAACAAGGATGTCCTTAAGACTTGGTGGCAAGAGCCCAATAAGTTCCAACATTGATTTGATGGAATCTACAAGGCCAAGTTGCTAAGAAAGGCATATCAAATGGTGGTAGCAATGTGTTGTAGATTGTATGGTAGGAAAGATACAGATTTCTTTGAAGAGAATTGGGTATTGATGATGTACACTTGTACTCAAGATGGGAGTATTTTTAATTAGGTAGAAATTCTAGCAACCTCCATCATAGAAAATGTGAAACAAGCCCATAAGCCACCAGATGGATAGTAATCTTAATTTCACATGACATCATATATGTTGGATGCCATATGCACAAGATGTTAATTTTACGAATAAGGATGGAGGTGGAAGTTTAATCCAGACATACCACTTGTCCATATATACTAAAAAATTCTATGGGACATAGGCTACAAGAGGATGTGCCACCGAATTACTAAAAATTTCATTTCACCCATATATAACATACTTTTCTATATAGAATCTCCATGTATGTCAAATAGAGCTAGAGAATCATTACAAGATATCATTGATTGGTTCATGTCAGTATATTTAATGTACATCAGGGTATTTAGAGCCTACAAACCCCCTCATCAACTTCCTATGTTTGTTATAGATAAAATAATGTTACCGGAAGTTACATACCAGGTCATAACAGGGTTTACAGGAATGTTAGTTTGTGCAAATAAGGCACCATGGCCCACCTTTCCAATATATATTGGCACATATGGTGTATGAATTTTTAGGCAAGTAGAGGTGGAAGCCATGGATCTAGAATGATTTAAGTTTTGTGAATTGAGCTTCCATAGATATGATTCTATGGGTCTCGTTGCAAATCATTATAAGCAGGTATTTTACAAATCGCCATACAACCCGACCATTAATGAGGACAAAGATAAGGTGGAAACATTTTACATTGCTACAAATGTTTTGGAGGCACAGAAAAAAAATATTTGGTAGTTTGCAACCGACAAATTGTATCAAAACCAAAAACGATAAATCTTCCCAATGTCAAATATAGCAAGGAAAAGAAAGTTTCCCTAAAGAGGGAAAGGAAGGAGGCAATAAAGAAAGAAATATGAAAAAAGAAGAAAGTTGAGAAAGAAGCTAAAAGATAAGAGAAGGAAAAGAAGAAGCATGAAGAAGAAATTAGATAACAAGAAGAAGATAGGTGGAAAAAGGAAGAGGAAACTAGAAGAAATAAAGAAGAAGAAAAGAAAACAAGAAGAAGCGATAAATAATATTGAAGAGTAAAGACTCACAAAAGAAAGGGTGAATAAGAAAATCTAGGAAGAATTTAAACGAAAGGAGAAAGCTCAGAAAAAAGAAGAAGCCATATTTCTACCCATGGATGTTGAGCCTCATATGCCATTCATGGGATGAGATATACCACTTGGAAAGATGGGAACTTTAGTTGAAGAGGAAGATCAAGTGCTAGACCTTTCATGTTTTAGATTTGACTGCATCTTAAACAAGGTTTTTCAAGAAAGACAAAGGTACTTCACCCAAGAATTGGCCAAACCAATCCTAGTAACTACTGAAAGATTTATGGTATTGGATACTATAAACAATCCTATAGTGATATCCTCTACAGGATCTGCATTCTCCACGATAACAGAGAAGAACTTTGAATGTCTAGTGAATAGTGTGAAGGAACTGGAAAAGGATATAGCCAATGCAAAACAAGAGAGAAAGGCTTCACACATAAGTCCAAGTATTGATAGCCTCAAGTTCTTGCAAAGAGGATTTCTGGATTGTCACATTAGAAGAGATGTGGAAGAGCTAAAAGTGTTAGAAAATGTCATGAAACAATTGTATACAAAGATGATTATTCTTCAAAAAATTTGTTTCCTCATTGATATATTTATAGAATGAGCTTGAGGGAAAAGGTGTGTATTGTTAAAAGAAGCCTCAATTGCTGTCAACCTCATGTATGAATAATGCACAAAATATCTTGATGATCCAGCTAACTTACCTAAAAAGGATAGAATGGGAAAGGAATGGGACAAAGTAGAAGTTAGGAGCTCCATGCAATCGCATGAGAAAATGGGAAGAGATGTGGCCAAAACATAGAGTAGTTATTGACAACTTCATAGTGCAATGGAATCCCTTATCAAGTCTCACAAGATAACTTCCATTGGATCACAAGGAATAGTAAGATCGAAGTAGGAAATCTGGCAATAAATTCAGGAAACAATAGTTTCAAGAAGGAAGGCTATTACTCATAATGACTTGAAAACTACAAAATAAGCCATTGCAAAACACGTGGTGGAACCTGTGAATTTGTACACAATGCTCTTTGCACTTTTCAACCGAGAAAAAACAAATATGAGAACAATGATCTTTGATGCTCTTGAATGTGAAATCAGATTTGAAAGGTTGATATCCAACAAAGTCATATCCATTGTGGAAGATTACAAAGTGTGGCATGCTCACCTAACTCAAGAGCTACAAGTTGAAGCCTCACCCTTAGCCATTATGAAATTAGTACCATGAAGGGAATTATTTTTATGTAATGTGTAAACAACATTACAATTAGTATTAAAAATTAAATAGAAATTAGAATATGGAAGGAAAATGAAAAGTCATGAGGGAATTTGAAAGGTCATGGGAGGTGAAGAGTCACCCCACTTTGTATAAATATACCCTCATGGCTAGTTAGAAGGAATTTTTAGTTTTGGACTCCTTTGAGCACCTTGGAAGAGGAAAGCTTGTACATTCCTTTCGAAGATCAAGTAATAGTTTAGCACTTCCACTATTGGATTTCATGGATGCTTTTTGTAATGGTGCATTGGATATGTCAGCTTAACTATTGGGCCACAGGAAGCATTTCATTCACGTGTTATTGAACGTTGTAAGACTATTCTTGTGGTGATTTAATAGTATGTGATTTTTGTTTATGTTTTGTAAGTCAATGAACTAATTTGTTAATTGGAGACTCACATCTTATTTGTTATTGTTTGTTTATTTATATTTTCATGAGCGTTATTGATTATGAAATAATTTACAATTAATAACAAATATATCTCTTTCCCCATGTATTTTAATTAAATTTTGATAACAATATTTCATTAAGATTCATGTCCATTTACTTAGATGTGGTTATATTCTTTGTATATTTTGTTCAAGAATGTAACTAGTGTTATTCTTCATAATTGTATTTGTCAAAAGAAAGAAAAACAATTTTTTATTGTTAAAAGAAATTCACTTATTAAAGTGTGGGTTTCATGCTTGGGTTAATGGTCATTGGTCAAACCTCCATTGTAGGCTTCTAGGATTACATGTTGAGTCATTGTCATCATTATTCTATTCTAGACCCTTCTTGGGATCTTTGTATCATGAAAGAAAAACATTATTATGCCAAAAACAGTGTCTTGTCCCTCCTCCATCAAGTCAGCCTAGTCTCCATCAAGTCGGCATGTCCTTCAAGGAAGATACATCATATAAATAAGTGTAACTCGACCATCCAAGAAAGGGAATTAAACTTAAACAAGGAAGAATTGATTTGAAAAAGAGCAAGAGTGCGAAGAATCAAGGACTAAGGGAAAACTATAACAAAGAAAAGGTGATGAATGTAAGTCATAATACTTAACATTTTCTACCATAGAACTGAACCACTACAATGCCACTATAGGACCGAATGAAAATATCTATTTCAAGGCCGAGGGTATAATGACTAAGTCATAGAATCATAGAGAGAGTCGAAATTCAAGATTTATCCCTGTTCTTAAGGAGATAATTGATGTTGACCTACGAAATGTGCCAAAAGTTAACTTGGTTTCATAAACGCTGACTTGATGGATGGAGGAAAGTTTGTTTCATGGTTAGAAAGGGTCTTGGTTTGTCTCAATATGATTTGAATCTAATAGTGGAAGAGTTTGACTCAATTTTCTTTCGTTATGTTTTTTTCCCTGACTGAGTGCCTACATATTGTGTTCTCTTGTTGTCTTTGAATTTTTCATGATTTTCCTGATGATGCCAATGTAATAACAAAGAAGAAAAAGTAATAACTAATCACAATAAATTATCAAGTAAAGGATAAATTGAATTAATGATAAGCCTTAAATAAGTTTCCCTATATTTCTCAACATGGTATCAAAGCTAAGGTCAAGTCATTGGCGTCAGAAAAATTATTGTCTCATCTCTTCTATAAACATCTTGAAGGTTGTAAGAGATCAAGGACTAGATCAAATGTAATTTACATAGTGTTGGGCTTCGGAATTGATACATTTTCTTACCTTATTTTCTTATCTTTATATTAGTTCTCTAAGCTTTTTGTGTGTAGAATATGATAATTTGTGTGATATAGATTCTAGAAAGGAGTCAATGGATTTTCATTACTTTATCTCTTTAATGAATCGATTTAAATCACGAAAGGCATTGTTTACTTATGATTTCAATCGTTAATTGAATAGGGATATTTGATATCGAATTTTGTTCCCTAGAATAGTCGAGGAAGATCAAATTATGAGGAGATGTTCGAGTTAATTATAACTAGTTGAACGAGATCGAATTCTATCGTGGATGGATTAGTTGGAGAAGAGATATTGACCCTACTATTCCATGGAAATGTTGGAGATTTTGTAATTTGAATAAAGCATCTTGAGAATCTTTAGATTCTCAGGATCACTTTTCTATTTGAAAATAGACTCGCTTGTAATATAAAAATGAGGAATTGAACCTCAGTAGTAGAGTTCGAGCTATAGTCATTTTGATCTATGTTATAATTTTTTACAGACATTCCTTGTAATTTACTCATTATAATTTAATGGAGACTTTTGTGGTTCGACCTTAACTTATTGTGCTGAGTTAGCTACGAGGCAGTTGAATTACAATGATCTTATGCCAGTCTTGGAACTACTATTGTCCTTTTGAAAGATTCATTTCTAGTCATAGTGTTGTTCCTTTCTTGTAGATGCAGTTTCCTAGGAAACATCTTTGTATTTAGCTAGATTACTTCATTGTTTTTGGTAGGAGACTTAATGCTTTGATTATTTTAGTAGCCTTGATTGTTTAAAATTGAAGTCTAGAAGTTGAGAGTGAGTTGTTTCAGTAAATCTGAATTGTTACTTTTATTCATGTGTCCTTACTTTTCATTATATCATTCAGATTAGATAATATTAGCACTACCTCTTGCACAAACCGTGTGGACATCCTTAAAATAAATAGATGAAACTCAATGTTGATGATTTAATGTGTAGAGGTCAATTGGTACTTTAGGAAGAACTAAGTGCCCCAACATTTTGGCATCATTGTCGGGGAGGTTGCCAAAGAAGTGATAGCCATCTCTCTAAAGGGTTTGGTATTAAATACGGAAGGTAAGAACATTCGCATGCACTAAGTAAAAATCTTGAGCCATTGCCTACTCTCAGCCAATACATTTAGATCATTTAGTGTGTGTGACTAGGAGAAATCCTGGGACTATAAATCAGATAGTTATACATCAAAAAATTTCCTCAAAAACCACCAAAACCCAAGGTCGTATTGGCCTTGGAAGAACAGAATTTATAGAGGAGATCATTCTCAAATCAGAGTCTCAAGCATTGGTAGGTCCTCGAACAATATCTGGGAATGGTTCTACTATTTCCCCTCATATAGCAACATCATCCATTGCATCTCAGTCCTTCTAGTAAAAGAAAGGGGAATTCTTGCAATTTAAGAGAGGGGGGAGGTGAAAGGAGTGAGCCACACCCATGAATTTTTGTGCCAATATTTCTTGCAACATCTATTGTAAGGAAAGAACCTAAAGTTCTTGATCTTAATATTGTTGTGAGACCTACTCAAGGTCTGAAACCCAGCCAGCATATTAGTTTTCGGATAGTACCTCTTGATCACGAAATTCCTAAGGATTACTAGCATATTTTTAACCAAATGGAAAATGCAACACTAGGAACACAAACTTTGAACATAGAATATCCTACTATCAATCCACAGACCAATCCACCAATGAAGGCTATCCCATTACAGAATCTTCAAAATTTCTATGGAATGGCTTCTAAGGATCCTGACGCATTTCTATTTGAGTTTTATGTTTTATGCCAAGGTTATGACTATACCATTAACCCTCAAAAATGAAATTGTTTCCTTCTACCTTAAAGGGAGCAGCCTTACGGTGGTTCATGGGGCTAGGAGGTAGTACCATAACCTGATGGGATTAAATGAAAGAAGCCTTCCTTACTAAATATCAGGACTATTGTCAATCCATGGATTTAAAAGAAGAAATATTTAAAATGATGTCAAAAGAAGATGAAACTTTGGAAGAATATGTTGAAAGGTTTCAATATAATTTGCAAAGATCACCTTACACTACCCTACCAAGAGAAGTATTGAAAACTGCTTTGATTAGGGGCATGAAAGATGAATGGATAGAAACACTTAATCTAATGGGACAAGGTGATATTTCCAAATAAGAATGTAATGATATCATAAAATTGTGTATCAGGTGCTCACGAGGAAGTACACGAACCAAATCTGGAATTCAGGATCCTCTTAGCAGAACTAGTAGAACTATAGGGGGGAGGAGTAACTTGAGCAGAAATTGGTAATCTCTTAGAAGATTTTAAAACTAATATTTTGAGTACATTAACTACATAGTTGGATGTCCTACATGTAAATAAAAAATAGGTTGATGCAGAGCAGGCCCTCGCTATTTCCTGTCCTCATTATCGAAAGCATCATAGTCATAAAGAGTGCCAAGTGGACACAATTGAAATAGATGTTATGCACTAAAGATCACTCAACGAAACATTGTCCCTCACTCCCTGGATTGAAGGTTGTATTCAAGGAAGTTGAGGAACATCCAAAGCTTGTGTATCTCATGGAACAATGACGGAAATGGAAGACTTGCCCTCCAAGTATGATGCAAGATCCTTCTCTGTTTTATTCAGGACAATATGCTTAGAAACAGATTCTTGGATCAACGTGGTAGGGTCAGCAACCTTTTAATACCATGTGGAAAATATCAGTCATGCTCTGGACCACCCTAGATAAATCAGTCATTCGTTGGACCCTTTTGTCCAAATCAATAGTATCATACATCTTCATGGAAAAACCCATCGAATAAATCATACCCTTCACATTGTGCAAACTCATCTACACAGGGACCAATGTGATCTCAGAACTGGCAGCGTTCTGCAAGGCCGATTAATCCATCTATTGGCTTGTTCCCTTAGTCACAACCACCATTGCAAGCTCCACTTTAGTTTCCCCCAAATGCTCCACCTCCATTGCGTCATCAATTACCTGCACAGCCGAATCCTAATCTGAATAACAAGCTCATCCAATATTTGGAGATTTTTTAAAACTCGGATTCTAGTTCTACTTCCTTTGAACATAATGAGTTGCGGCTAAGATCTGGACGTACTATCTTTCCATAATACAGTAAAGGAAATTGAGAGCAGGAAAACAATGAAAATCATATTGAAGAGAAGACTTTAGCAGAAGACCCTTCTCCCACCATAGTTGTCACCAAAACAAAGGCACCTAACAAGTCATCCAAACAATAAGAGCCTACTAAAACTACGGGTGTTTCTCCTTCATTCCCCAAGAGACTTACTATGATCAAACCACCGGTCTATTCTAATTTCAATCTCGTAGGGGAACTAAAAAAATTATGTATTAAAATCCCTCTTCTTTGGCCTATTCAGGATGTCCCAATCTATGCTAAAACCATCAAAGAACTGTGTGTCAAAATTCCTCGAAGAAAGCCAAAAGACTCTCCTATAGTCCATGTTTTGGGGACACTTTCACTAGGGAAATTTTGAGGTCTAAAATGGGCCTCCTAAGAAAAATGTACAACCAAAATAAACTTTTTAAGAACCAATAAGATTCAATATCATGATGTCAACCATGGGAGATGATTCACCATTTTTGGAGTAAAAAAAGTAAAAAGATTAAAAAATAATAAAACAATAAAACTATTTTTTCAACTTGTATTTTCAACTTATCTCCCTAAGGTCTTACTCAAATTTCGAGTGGGAGTACTCATTGGATGAAAAATTTAATTCATCATCCAAGGAGTACCCATGTTGCATACTTTTGATGTACCCCACTACACGAAAAATGAGAAATATAAGAAAAAACATGATTGCAATCACGTTTTTCATGTATTTCTAATTTTTCATGCAGAAGGGTCCATCGAAAGTATGGAACATGGGTACTCCTTGGATGAGGAATCAAATTCTGCATCCAATGAGTGTTTCCGCTAGAAATTTGAGTAAACCCATAGGGAGATAAGTTGAAAATATGAGTTGCAAAAATAGTTTTTTTCTTTTTTCCCTTTAAACGTTGATGATGTAATCTAATCTTATTTTATTATTTCCACTATTATTTTATAGTTTCCTTAGGAGGCTCATTTTATACCTCAAAATTCCCCTAACGTTGATCTTATTTTAGGGAAGAAAATACCTATTAAATGTGATGACCAGTAGTTATTGTTCAAATTCAGGGGGTCATAACTTCCCAAATATCTTAGTGGACTTAGGATCCATAATAAACATTTTTACCATAGAAACCTGTGGGATCTTTGGGATCACAACATTGAAACCGACCTCCATTATGATGGAAGTAGCTGATAGAACGGTAGTAAAACTAGAAGGCACTTTGGATGATATTATCATTTCTATAGATTCCTAGGAGTACCCAATTAACTTCCTAGTTATCAATCCTAGAAATAGGTTGGATGGACACCCTCTAATATTAGGGATACCATAACTGGAAAATACAAATTCATATATAGGATGCCGGATTGGGAATATGACGATTGCAAAAGGCACTGTTGTTAAAAATCCCATCTTATATTTTCCCACTAGACCGAGCCTATCAGTCGGCAATTATCAATCATTCCCTCACAAATTTAGGGAAGAAAATTTAAATTTTCTTCTTACTCTAGATGAAGCTCTTATTTTTAAAAGGAAAATTGAGGATGATGTAATTAATGGTTTTATTAACCAACCTTCTACTATTGGGAATCCAACATGTCAAATGTTAAAATATATGCTTGACAATGAAGCCTAGGGAGATCCACTGGAGGTTTTGAATAATGATCATATACCCACAACTACAGTTCATAATAGTGTTCCCATCGAAATTGAACCTAGTAAGACTTTGAACATTAATACTAATCTGGACAACCTGCAACATAAAAAAATAATTTAAATCCTCTAGAAATATAAACAGGCTTTTGCCTAGGAATATTCTAATATGAGAGGCATCGATCCTCAATTGTGTACACATCAAATTTATATAGAAAAATATGTTTGTCCCATTCACCAACCTCAAAGAAGACTAAATCCACACCTTAGGGATATATTAAAATAAGAGTTGCAAAAGCTTCTTGATGTTAAATTTATATATCCTATTTTGGATAGCTAGTGTGTTTCATTGTTGGTTGTGGTCCCTAAGAAAAATGGAAAATGGAGAACTTGTGTGGATTATAGAGAAAATGGAAAATGGAGAACTTGTCTCTCGAAGATCAGGACAAAACCATGTTCACCTGTCCATGGGGAACATCTGCATAATTAGGGGAATTTTGAGGTCTAAAATGGGCCTCCTAAGAAAACTGTACAACCAAAATTAACTTTATAATAACCAATATGATTCAAGATGATGATGTCAACCATAGGGGATGATTCACCATTTTGGAGTAAAAAAGTAAAAAGATTAAAAATTAATAAAATAATAAAACTACTTTTTCAACTCATATTTTAATCTTATCTCCCTAATTTCTTATTCAAATTTTGAGTGGGAATACTCATTGGACGCAAAATTTAATTCCTCATCCAAGGAGTATCCATGTTGCATAATTTTGATGGACCCTACTACACCAAAATGAGAAATACATGAAAAAATGTGATTGCAATCACATATTTCATCTATTTCTCATTTTTAGTGGAGCGAGATCCATTGAAAGTATGCAACATGATTACTCATTGGATGAGGAATCGTAATTTTCATCCAACGATTTTTTCTGCTCACAATTTGAGTAAACCCATAGGGAGATAAGTTGAAAAAATAGTTTTTATTTTTTCCCTTTAAAATTTGATGATATAATCTAATCTTATTTTATTATTTTTGGTATTAATTTATAATTTCCTTAGGAGGCCCATTTTAGACCTCAAAATTTCCCTAATGCAGGGTTTTACCATTTGTGTTGTGCAATGCACCAGCCACTTTCCAGAGGGAAATATTGAGTATTTTTTCTGACTTAATCAGTGAAGGACTTGAACTATACATGGATGATTTCACTCCCTATGGCAATGAATTTTACCAAGCCTTAAAGAATCTAGAAAAAATTCTTGAACAGTGCATCGCTACCATATTATGCCTTAGTAATGAAAAAGTGTCATATGATGATGACAGAAGGCGTAGTTCTGGGCATTATATCTCTACTGCAGGCATCCAGGTATACCCAACAAATATTGAGGTCATTCTTACGCTACCTACTCCTCGTACACCAACTAAGGTGCGTAGTTTCCTGGTTATTATCATCATTTTATAGCATTTTTTTCAAAAATAGTAGCACCATTGTATGTATTGACAGGAATGTGGAATTTGAAGGGACTGATGAGTGTGATGTTGCTTTTGTAGATCTTAACAAAATGGTCTCAACAACCCCTGTGTTATGAGGGCTAAACTGGAATTTACCATTCCACATTTCATCTAATGCATCAGACATAGTAATAGGAGTTGTACTTGGATAGGAAGAAGACAAAAAACCTTATTCCATCTATTATATCAGCAAGAATCTTACACCAGAAGAGATAAATTATACAATGACAGAAAAAGAATTCTTAGCTATTGTCTATTCTATTAATAAATTTCGTCACTACATAGCATGATACTTAGTATTTTTATATATTGATCATTCTGCCACTATTTATTTAGCTAATAAGCCTATTACTAATGGTCAAATAACTTGTTGGTTACTTTTATTACAGGAATTCCATATTACTAGAATGGATCGACCAGGGAAGGAGAGTCTTATTGCGGAATTTATGTCCAAAGTTCTGATAGTGGTTGATTCTTTACCTGTGGAATATCAGTTTTCAGATGAACATCTGTTTGTCATGACAGTTAAAACACCCTGGTATGTTGATGTGTCCAATTACCTGGAAGCAAGAAAACTACCAACACATTTACCGTCTCGGGAAAAGAAGCTTATTATTCAGTGCAATGCATGGTTCTCCTAGATTGATGGTTACCTTTTCCATACAGGGTCTAATTTTCAAATCCGTAGATGCATCAGGGAAGATGAAGTTTATGATATTCTTAAGGCTTGCCATGATGAACCCTGTGGTGGGCACTTCGTTGATCGAAGAACTAGGCATAAAGTGTTACAGATGGGCTATTACTGGCCCACAATATTCAAGGATGCAAGGAAATATGTCTAGAGTTGTGATAGCTATCAGAGGATGGGTCACCCCATTCAAGCCGATGAAATGCCCCTGCAGCCGCAAATTGTACTTGAACCCTTTGAAAGATGGGCGTTGGATTTTGTGGGCCCCTTCAACCCACCGTCAAAATCAGAAATTGTATATTTTGGTTTGCATAGACTATGTAACTAAATGGGTGGAGGCACTAGCTCTCTCAAAGACCATAGAAGAGGTAGTTATTAAATTTTTGTTTGTGTTGGACACCTAATCCTCAATGAGTTAGTGTGGAAGTCGAATGGACAAAAGGAGTCTAAGAGACCTTGGGATGTGAAAACCAATGGTCACAACATGTACTATAAATGTAAATCATTTGTTAATAAAAATTGTACTTGCAGGTTTTATCTTTCATATTACTCTACTGCCCATGTGTGTTTAACATGGTATCAGAGTGGGCGAATTCTGGCCCTGCTCATATTTGAGTCACTTGTGGCCTTTCTCTCAGCATCAGTTCTACCCTCTACTCATAAAACATGCTACCATACCCTGTCTTCTTGTCAGAACTGTTGTCCTCCATCGTTTCTCTATTTTAGAGCCAATACCTAATCCTTTCTTGAAGAACAGAACGCTTAGTTTTTTAAACTTGCAACCTGCAAACACTCACCCAATAACAACTCTCTGCGGGGGTCATTGTCTACGCTCAATCCTCTTACACTTATAAATAATGCTTATTTTTTCCTACTGTGTGTTAGGCCTCTAAATAATGTCTCTACCCAGTGAAACGCTTGTAGAAGACAACGTTCATTTTTATCATTAACCTGTCTGAGGGCGCTATTGTACTTTGCATTGAACGTTACTTCTTTTGATGTCTATTGTCCTCTCGCTTATCGCTGCAGAATTTTGGCCTTACATTCAATCATAGTCTGATCACTATGTTTCTCTTAAAATTTTGTGTACCAATCAAATTTCTCTATACCTTTCTGGCTCACCCACCATCCTGAAACTGTTAGACGTTACATTCCAACGTTGAATACGTTACATTCCTCCAATTCTGAATACGTTGAATCATTGTTTGATTGTGGGAGCTGGAGATGGTATGTGCAACGGAAGCTTTGTGAACCTGATGTGAAACGAACAGGCAACCTTCCATTGTTTTTCCAGCTTTCGAAATTGCAGTGAAAGAAATCTGCATAGAGAGCTGTCTGCACGAGCCTAGATACGCAGGGTATCCATCGGAAGTAATGTTTTTCAGTGAAATAGCGATAAATCCAATTTAGGATGTAGAACCCCCTGTAAGCCGCAAGAAAGAAAATATATTGCCTCGTCAAGTTGTCTATGTTCCTGCTCCTCTATAATAAAACTAGTTGTAGAAGAATAGCAACTGCTTCCAAGTAAATAGAGAATGCCCAGAGAACGTCTATGAATGTAAACCTGTCGTGTACGAGCAGACCCAAGATGAAGCAGGGAGTACCAAAGCTATAAAGATCATCTTCATTACGTATTTAATGGTGTGACTGCTATGAAATGATTTCATATTACCATGTGGTAAGGATTTTTCATTATTCAATATTTGATCTTTTAAGAGATCTGCATCTGTGGAATGGAGAAATTTTGAAGAAAATAAAGTTGTTTTGAAGTTCAGGACATATACTTTAAATAAGTTTTCTTTAAAGGTTCAAAATTTTAAGGTAGAGAGGTTTGCTTCAAGTTACAGTCTATATTTGTCAGCTACAGAGCTGGCTGCAGGTGATATTTGGTCATCTGGAAGATTTGCATTGTCAAGGGAGGCTGCTAAAACAAACGAATGTTGAAGAGTATGAAGCGAGTTTCAAGTTCAAGAAATGTACTTTAAATGAGTTTTATATAAGGCCTTAAAGCGGCTATCTGTCATCTACAAGCTTTTTGGAGAGTTATAGTTGGGTATTTGATCAACTCCAGGTACTGAAAGATATGCATTTCCAATAATGAAATTTCAAGAAGTATTGTGAACCCTGGAGGTGCATTAAACCTTGTTCATTGTCATGTGTTTAACATGAGCTGCAAGTGTTCTGTTGTGCGATGGTGAATGTTGCATGACATTAAATACTATGTAGGTTGGCGTGTGCGCTCCTGAAAATGGGTATATATATCATATTTGTTGATAAATTTCCTATGAATTTCTCTGTGCATGGCTTGATGGACAAATTCTGCTGCCACATATGAATGCTTGTTGAAATTCTGAACAAATTCTATGTACGTTGTCGCTTTCAAAGACTAGATGCCTGTAGTGTGATTGTTGGAGATCAAATACTTCACTGGTATAAGAATTGTTGCTATCGTCCTGTAATGAGTGATGCAACTATGCATTTAATTCCTGAAGCGATAATCTTCTTGAACAAATTTATTATTTTCTGGACAAGTCAATTTGCTTAATCCAAAGACAAAATTTGATTATAGTTGGAGGTTGACTTAGTATTGCCAGAGATCATTGGGATTGCACAAGTCTAGGTGTGAATTTCAGAAAGGTTGGGTAGCTGGACGTGCATCTTCAACCGTGGCTGTAGTAGGCATTGTAAAGTAGAGGTGAGGAGGTCATGTTTATTAGTCTTTCCCAAAGTGTATGTGCTGCGTATGATGCGTTCAAGGAGGTTGCTTATGGTAAGACAATGTATGGAAACGGTGATGATTCGATCCATTTCTTTGGCATTAACTATATTCCGTGATTGCAAACAATGTGACAACAACTTTTCATTCCATGTGGGCCACAAAAGATGGTTTTAAATGCATCCCTTCCCGATGAAGAAATGGAAGCGTGAGAGGTTTTGAATCCAAAGTTCAAAGCATTGTTCCTTCTCTATTCTTGTCAGGTTTTATATATTAAGAAATTTGCCTCTTAAAATCCCGTGGTTGCTCTTCAATCTGGCATATGCGTTGGTCATTTTTCTTATCGATCCATTCTCCTTATGTGGCATTGATTACTTTATGTTATTTCAAATGTGTTGGAATATGAAGCTTATATAACCAAACACAACTGAAATCGAGAGCCATTACTATTTTTGAAGACAATTGCAATCTATTGTAAAATCCAATTGTATTGACATATTGCGAGTAAGTGTTGATTTTTCTCTACAAGTTCATAGTTCTGATCAGTGTAATTTTGACAATGAATAAAATAGCCAGAATTGGTGAAGTATTGGAGTTCTTAAAAACTCTGATACATTCCTCTGATCATGGTACAGTAAGAATAAGCAAAGCTTCTCTTGTTGACATTAGAGCCTGTTTGCTTAATGTACAAGAGAATACTGAGTTTTTGCAGCTTGAGACAAAGCTATAGCAGGAAGAATTACATCAGTGGAATCATCATTATGAACCTGTTTCTATTCAGAAGATTGAAACAGATTCCCATAAACAGCGAGACAATAATGTTACAGTTGGTTCAAATTTAGTACCCAATAAAGCAGCAGTTGTACATGCAGATGCAGAAATTCAGTCTGCACTTCCAAAGCCCATCATTAGACCTTGGGAACAGCTTGTCCACAACAAGCATAGAACTAGTCTTGGATATGATAAGGACTTGTCCTTTCATATTCTAGACTACTCAAAGCCCATTCAGTTTCAGAGTGTTGGATTCATTCATGAAAGCTCACTGCCAGTTGTTCCAGATTCTACCCCTCTTCCACAGCAACAACAACAACAATAGATCATGAAATGCCAACACTATGACTGAGTTGGCCATTTGAAAGATCATTATTTTGATCTTCATCCATGTAAGCACTGTCATAAAACCACTCATTCTTCACACAGATGCTTCAAAAATAAAATTCCTGCAAGAACAAAGATTCATCTTGGATGGATTGCTTCTTGGTAATGGGCATCAACAGCCAAGAAGATATTCCAATCACATGTCAGAACTTGTTCTAGAGTATTGAACAGTCTTGCAGTTGAGTTTTCTCCATCATCTCACCTTGTATCTGACAAGGGGGAAATGATGGTCATCTACAAGCTTCAAAGTCACATCAAGCGAGCCTGAGCCACAACCTGTCACACCAAATTCAGAGTTGTAGCCAGAGACAAAGATTCCCCTGAGCATGCCTTCAGCTAGTAATCTAGGACACTTCCTCTAGCAGAAGACTTCAGCTTCTTGCCAGTTTCAGAAGAATTCCAGGAACAAAAGTGGGGACACTTCCTCTAGCAGAAGACTTCATCTTCTTGCCAGTTTTGGAAGAGTTCCAGGAATTGCATTAAGCATTCAAGAGTTGTTGGTCATCCTTAAACCATCACAGGTTGAGACTTCCCTTTTCAGGTTGAAGTTCTCCCTTTTATGCGGGGTGAGACCTCCCTTTCATGGTTGAAGGTTTCCCTCTTCAAAACAATAGGAGCACTTCCTCTAGCAGAAGACTTCATCTTCTTGCCAGTTTTGGAAGAGTTATGGGAATTTCACTAAGCATTCCAATGTTGGTGGTCATCCTTAAACCACTGCCCTTTATACCAACATTTTAGAGAGCACATTTAGCCTAGTGCTGCCATGTTTTTTTGCACATTTTGTATTACAGCTCTCTTCTTGGATTCATACATAACCCTTCGGATTAAGGGGGGGAATGTTGGACACCTAATCCTCAATGGGTTAGTGTGGAAGCCGAATGGACAAAAGGAGTCCAAGAGACCTTGGGATGTGAAACCCAACGGTCACAACATGTACTATAAATGTAAATCATTTGTTAATAAAAATTGTACTTGCATGTTTTAACTTTCATATTCCTCTGTTGCCCATGTGTGTTTAACAGTTTGAACTATTTTTGCAGTATGGATTTCCTAGAGAGATCGTAACAGATGGGGGATCATAGTTCACTGTCCACAAAATTTCTGCTACCTTGCAGAAATATCACATTAAACACGGAATTACTTCCCCTTACCACCCTCAAGAAAATGGATAGGTGGAAATCACCAATAAAGTTCTAGAGTAATTTTTAACCAAAACAGTATCTACGAACTGTTGGAACTGGGTTTTCAAACTCCTTGAAGCCTTATGGGCCTATCAAACAACTTGGTGCAACACTATTGAATGTTCATTGTACCAGCTTCTTTTTGGTAAGGATCCCATTTTTCCGATAGAATTTGAAATTAAGACTCTCAAAACTGCAAGGGAAGTTGGATTAGACTTTACATAAGTGAAAAAACAACGCTTGCAACATCTTAACGAATAGGACAAAATTCTCCTATTGGCCTTGCAGCGTACAGTTGTTATTTGGAAGCAAAGGGTCAAATGGCATGATCGTCTCATCAAGAAGAAAAAAATTCATAAGGGTGATTACGCGCTATTATATGATTCCATATTTCAAGATTTCCCAGGGAAGCTCCAAACAAGATGGTTGAGACCATACAAGATCACCAAATTTTATGACAACGGGATGGTGAGCCTTACTAAGATTGATGGTTATGGTATATCCTTCCTTGCCAATGGACATCAGCTCTACTAGTATCACTAACCACTCACACAGGAGTCTTTTCTTCACAAGGTAAGTAATGATTCCAATCTATAGGTTATAATTGATCTAGGAGGTAAGCCCGCAGCTACAACCAGCTAAAGTGTTTTTTTGAAATTTCTTTCATGTTGTCCATAATGTACATACTTTTTGTGAAAGTTTTTAACTAAATTTACGTTTTTTTTTTAAAGGGACTTGTTCCCTTAATCACAGTTGTTGTTCCCTTAGTCACAGTTTTTGTTCCCCTAATCACATTTGTTGTTCTCTTGGTCGCGATTGTGATTCCCTTAGTCACAATTGTTGTTCCCTTAGTCACAGTTGTTGTTCCCTTAGTCACCGCTATTGTTTCCTTAGTCGTGGTTTTTGTTTCCTTAGTCACCGTTGTTGTTCATTTAGTCACAATTGTTGTTCCCTTTGTTGCGGTTGTTGTTTCCTTAACTGGAGTTGTTCTTCCCTTAGTCATAATTGTTGTTCCCTTACTCATGATTGTTGTTTTCTAGCCATAGTTTTTTATTTTTTTAAACATAGTTATTCTTTTAGTTTTATTTTGAAGCTCTTCTTTGATATCATGGTGAGATAATCAGTTTTCTTAAATTATTTCCATAAGAGAATGTTTTATAATAAATTTTTAATAGACTTCTAAACCGCCTAAAACTTTAACAACCCTGATATTGTAAATACATAAAGATATTTATAATGCATTTCTTCAATCACCATTAGAGGAGTTTTTCTTTCCTTTTAGTTTCTTATAATTCTTTGATCTCCTTGAAAAATAAATTTTGGGAAGAAAAATGGAAAGCTAAAAGGGTAATTATTACAATTCTTTTTACACCATCCCTAACTCTTAAGTAGTTGATGAGCCACCCCATTCACTAATATTTTGTCATAACAAAACAAGAATAATAGAAATAATAATAATAATAAATAAAAACATAAAAAGAGAATCTGATAAAGGATAGGAGGTCTCATCACGAGCCGACCTACCATGATCATAAGACTTAATGAGGCGACATTACCACTCTGGTCACCAAGCCAGGGTAATGGCCTTCGATCTTTGGGTCGAAGGACAAGAGGTCTCATCATGAGTCGGCTTGTTCGTCTCATCAGCTCTAGTGAATGGCATTGTTATCAACTGGTCACCATGCTAGAACAATGGCCTTTTGTCGATAATCAAAAAATAATGATATGAATCTTTTCTAGTAGAATGGGATATTGGCATATCAATGGGTTAAAAGGAAACCTTGTCAAGGCTATGGACACCTGCTAGCAGTAGAGGACATGCCTATGGTATTGAAGTACATTTGAAATTACCATCTAAAATTAGTTATTTTTCTCTCCCTTAGCAATAATAAAGGAAAATCGTTGGATTACTATGGAAACTTATTAAATTTTTCCTTGGAAAGTGGTAATGATGAGTATGTATGAACGATTAATTTTAATTTTACATATCAGGGATGTAATCTTTTTTTGAAGAGCTACTAAGTCTATTCTAAATTTATTTTCTTTTTCTCTAAGGGTAATCTTTCAATGAAATTTGTCTTATCCATGTTCAGAGTTCAAAATATCTCCACATACTTTTACCCTGATTTAATGCTTTGGGTGTCATAAATGTCTAGTCCCGTCAGCATGCTTTATGATTAATTCATCCAATAATTATGTTGCACACCTCACCCGCTATTTCAATTTTTTACGGATGCTCCATTATGTCTAATTAATACATTCTTATCTGATTAGTCATGTCAACTATATTATCAAATCAAATGCATGATGGAAGGTCATGGGTGAGCTTTAATTTCACCAGAAGCAGGGAGTGAAAGACTAAACACAAAATTTGACCCTTAAAAACTCTTTAACATCATTGTATGCTATGGTTCTTTGAATTTTCCACTTTGTGCAGCGTTTATGCCCCTATATCTTCTGAACTTTGTTGTCTCTAGCTCCAAATTGCTCCATGTGGAACAACCGAAATGGGTGTCCATTCGGTGCATAGTGAACCTTCTCAGTTGCGGATCTTTGAGCAAGCACACAGTATTTTGGACCAAGTAGGGTGGTCAAACTATTTCCTGTGACTACAAGGCTTTGATAACGAAGTCGCCTTGGAATTTACAAGGAACTTGAGCAATGGAATAACAATGGTAAAGGGAAGAAAAATACTATTAAATGAAGAAGTTTTGGCAGAAGTGACAGAAATTTCCACAGAAGGCAAGAAGTGGTTCGAAATATATACTCCACTACAGTGCGCAGTGTCCCTATTTGCGAACCTTGGAGAGGACTAGTCAAAAATGTAAAAGGGTACAATCCTACCTCATTTCCATAGCCATGGAAGGAATTACCATGTGTCGTCTAAAGGTACATTACATGTTATGGTCGGTATGACATGGTAAGAGGACGACATTAGAAGTTTATGGCAGCATTGAGACGGAAGGTAATCCTAAACCTTCCTTATTTTCTGAATTTGTTATTGCATGAAACTACTTTAAGACTCAAAAGATCTAAGGACCAAGCCTTAGTGGTGAGTCACCATGGGCTCATAAAATTGATAGTTTTCAAAGGTTTGAATAGATCACAATTGATTTGGGAAGAGTTCTTAGGAAATACCAAGGCTCCATGACAAACCGAAGCACCCATTGAAGATTTTGGAAACATCCTACCTAATAATGAGCAACCAGAATAGAATGAGAGGGCCAATCAAAACAAAAACATTACAGTAGAAGGTACATTACAGGGAAAAGAACAAACTCTAACCCACAAACAATTAACTAGGACAGAGAAAAGAATGGCTTCCCTCTTGGCCTCCCTACCTAGAAAAAGAAGAAGATCAGCTTCATGAAATTCTATAGACTCCTTTGAACAGCCACTGGAGGAAAGTGAACCTCAAGAATTTCTTGATACATAGGAAACCCATCAGTAGGATTCTCCTCAAGAGCATAAAATAGAGGCAACCCAAGTTCTGGAAGGATTGGAAAATTTGTTGAATTTTGTGAATTTCGAAGTAGCTGCAGGTTCCTCAAGAAATCCTTCTGACCAAAAGACACCACCTAATTATCCAACCTACCCTCTTAATTCCACAACCACTATCATTTTAGAACCCTCAGGAGAATGTTGGAATACTTTTCTTCAATAACGTTCAACAAATTTTGTTGCAACTATCCTAGAACCCTCCTCCCCTGAAGAAGGAGCTTTACAATCTCCTTCACAAATAATGGGACAAGAAGTCAATATTGACTTTCCAATTGAACCCCAAGTTGACAAAAACCTTGTGGAACCTATAATCAATGCCACAATTGAGTCCACCAAGGAAATGATGACTGAAATCCATGAGGCCACAACTGTCATTTTCCTTTCCTCTTCTCCAGTTACTCTGGCCAAAAATTGTATTCAAAAGATTAATAGAGGACTGGAGGATAAAAGGAAAAGAAAGAATAGTAAAGAAATAGTGTTGTTGAGAAAAGAGAACATGAAGCTACAAAGGAAGGTACGACAACTAAAGAAATTGTTTTGAGATAGTAAGGGCCAAAGGCATCATTAGAAGAGAAATGATAAGAAGAAGGAAGTCTGGGAGAATGAAACTCAAACTAAATTTGAAGACTTTGTTGTTACCTTTACTATGGGAACTAAAACTAAGTTGGGAACATTAAATATTGATGTTCTGACTAGTAAAGCAGGGACACAAATAGATTCACCAACCCTCATTGCGAGAGGTGCACAGAGAGAACATGTGCCTCCATATACTACTTTAATTGTGGAAGCCACCATTCAGGTTTTGAATAAAAATATGGAGGAAAAATGAGAAACTTTAATGCGATATCAAAAGAGGTAGTACCTCAGAAGGAGCATCAAGATTTTCTTCAAAAGTTTAAGGTATTGGCAATTACAAAGGATGAAACATGTGCCAAGCTGAGAGCATCTAAGAAAAAGGTTCAGTATTTGAAAGGTTAGCTTAAAAATGCCACAGAACAAATGAAAGAAGTTTTTTCTATATATTTCGATGCTTTATTGTGTAGATCTCCAACAAAAAATGATGTTTTATTTCTGTTAGAATGGTATTTATTTCTTAAATTCCATGCCATTCGGTCTGGGAAACCATATGAATTCAATAATGTTTTAGATTTTGTTAATTATTTTCATAAGAAGGATGATAATACAAAGTAATTTTTATTATAGTTGTACATGAAAAGCTTCTTCCTAGAAGAGCAGGTAGATGAGAACCTTGTTCCTTTTATAGGGGATGTGCAGTTTCAAGATTTTATATCATTTTCTAGAAATCAGATAAAGTGGGCTAAAAGCCTATAATGTATTTCAAAGAAGAGAGCTTGGCCTTGACCTCTGGGTTAGAGGAGAGCCACGGAGCCCTTTGCATACACTTATTTGTCATAAGAGGTTTATGGAACAATTTGGTGTTGTTGATGCTTTGGCACCCATTCACAATGATGTTCTGCAGTCAAGACTAGAGTACCTGGGAGACATTAGGGTTGAAGCTCTCTAAGGAGCCAAGCAAATATGGTAGGCATCATTCAGTGAAATTAAAAACAAAGAACCTTTTATCTTTCAGAATTTTTAGTCTGCAATGAGCAGGGCACGGGATTATGCTCATCTGGTGTTGGAAGAAGGTCCTATTTGGATAGGGTGCAGATACATATGCCCCATAATCTGGTGTCCTCAAGATGATTACAAATCTGAATATGACTTGACCGAGGCAGGTAAGTATGTTTCTTTTCAAGAAATACAGAGTAGAAATAGATTCTGACATTATGGAGAAAATCCTTACCCAGCCTATTCCCTAACTACTCTTCATGTCAATCACTTGTTTGCATGAGGTCATGCAAATAGGTAAGCTGGGGGGTGATGTTGGGCTTCAGAATTGATACATTTTCTTACCTTATTTTCTTATCTTTATATTAGTTTTCTAAGTTTTTTGTGTGTAGAATATGATAATTCATGTGATATAGATTCTAGAAAGGAGTCAATGGATTTTCATTACTTTATCTCTTTAATAAATTGATTTACATCATGAAAGGCATTATTTACTTACGATTTGAACCATTAATTGAACAGGAATATTTGATATCGGACGTTGTTCCCTAGAATAGTTGAGGAAGAACAAAATATGAGGATTTGTTAAGGTTAATTATAACCAGTTGAACCAGATCGACTTCTATCATGGATGGATCAATTGGAGAAGATATCTTGGCCCTGTTATTCAGGACAAACATTGGAGATTTTGTAATTTGAATAAAGCATCCTGAGAATCTTCAGATTCTCAGGATCACTTTTCTATTTGAAATAGACTTGCTTGTTATATAAAAATGAGGAATTGAACCTCAATAGTAGAGTTCGAGCTATAGTCATCTCGATCTTTGTTATAATTTTTTACAGACATTCCTTGTAATTTACTCATTGAAATTTAATAGAAACTTTTGTTGTTCGACCTTAACTTATTGCACTGAGTTAGCTACGAGGTAGTTGAATTCTAGTGATATTGGGCCTAGTCCTGGAACTACTAAAGTCCTTTCTTGTAGTATTAAACTTGTATTTTTCTTTTAGTCCTTGTTCTACAATTCAATTATTTTCAAGATCTAATTGTCGATTATCAGATATATTTTTTACAGTATGAGTTTTTGCAGCAGCCACAGTGGAATATCATAGAGTTAGATTTACTAGAATTGATTCTTTGAGTGTTATCTTTCCTTGTTGTTTCTTGTGATTAATGTAGAGTTGTTAATTCTGAAGATTTATTTTATTTTTGGCACATTCATTTCTAGTCATAGTGTTGTTCCTTTCTTGCAGACGCAATTTCCTAGGAAACAACTTTGTATTTAGTTGGATTACTTCACTTTTTTTGGTAGGAGAATTAATGCTTTGATTATTTTAGCAGTCTTGATTGTTTAAGATTGAAGTCTAGAATTTGAGAGTAAGTTGTTTCTTTCAGTAAGTCTAAGTTGTTCCTTTTATTTACATGTCCTTATTTTTCATTAGATCATGCATATTAGAGAATATTAGCACTGCCTCTTGCACAAACCATGTGGAAAACCTTGAAATAAATAAACGAAACTCAGGGTTGATGATTTAATGTGTGGAGGTCAGTTGGTCCTTTAGGAATAACTAAGCACCCCAACAATGAGCATCCTTTGATAAAAGAGAACCCAAAAGTTGCAATAAAAAGGCACAACATCTTATAACAGTAGTCTGGAAATCTCAGTAATGTGATATTGCAAAGATATGTTTAAGAAACAAAGGCACTAGTCCATTCAAAAGAATCGAGACTCCAAAATGCATTAAAATAGTACTCTTATTATTACAAAAAGTGACACTTTTGGTCAAAGATCTTGAGCATCATTATAAGACAGTAGTGATTTATTGCAGAATGAAGAAACAAGTACATATTTTATAGGCATCATTATAAATCATATCCATCATTATAAATCATCTCAGAAGTTTGTTTTAGTAATCTAAAAAGATGACTGAATCAAAATACTGAAGTATTTTTTGCAGTGAGAAAAAGGATTATTTGTTGCAAGATTCAAGGACCGAGTCTTATAGAAGTATTCTTAAGATCATTAAAAGACTAGATCAGAATCTACAGTCACAATAAGGATTATAGTCATATCTAAAAAGATATTTATGTACAGAAGGATATAGCTCCAAAAACTAGAAAAGATAGTTTATGAGGTCTATGATCTTAAAAGGCTTGTGTATATATATATATAAGGAAATATTGAACCTCCACAGTATCATAATAACCGACCTAAAGGGATCAAAAGAAATCTCAAGTGTAGAACTCATTGAACAAGCCTAACATCTCTATTGTGCAAGGAAGGAAGCAGTTCTCAACAGTAAAAATAACTTGTTCATTTAGTCTTGCATCAATCAAAGTCAAGTAAGTATTATTTTTTTTATATATGCCTCAATCTAACAATATTTTTTCAAGTTTGCAAGGAAAAGTTTTATTTTTTTCTTTATGCCGCAATCTAACAATATGTTTTCAAGTTTGCAAGGAAAGCATTTAGCATCTTGGGACCAGTTTTTGTTGTCAAAAGTCAACATGAGTAGTTCATGGCATCTTGAAGAAGTTCTTGCAATAGAGTCTTGGAAGACCAAGGTAAGTAGTTTTTGAGGTATGTATAATTACTTTATTCGTTCAGAATCTAACTTAAAAATAGTTTAGGATTTTGGGATTTCTTTTAGGGTTTGAAATATTCATATTATTGAAGGTTGTTAGCATCTAAAACTTTGTTAGTATTTGGAAACCCTATAGAAATCCTATTTTTGGTTGTAATGGCCCTGGTGAAAATTCCATGTAAAAAAAGTTAATAAAGGAAAAAATAATAACCACAGATTATGGGACACTTATACCAAGTTGAATGTTGGGAAAGACATCCTAGTGTGGGTATTCATTTGGTTTATTATGGCTAAGGAAATTGGCAAAGGCAATAGCTAAGGAATTTGGAAAGTCAAAGTGGCATTTAGGCACACTTATTTATGAAAATAATGGAAATTAAGAGAAAAGGAAGGTGAAAGGTCACATGTTGCATGTGAAGAGGAAAATGAACGAAACTAATGGAAAATGAAGAAACAAGAGACATTATTAATAAAAAGGCTTCTGAGGATCAGTTGGTACCTTTTCTCAGTTCAATTTTGGAGCTCTCCTATTATTCTCTCTCTCTCTCTCTCACTCTTGGACACTTAGATTTTTATTGGAGCACTTTGGCATTGGATCAAGAAAGGAAATGAAGACAAGAGGAAGGAAGGAGAAAGAAAGGAAGAGCAAGATCAAGAAGCTACAACAAGAATCTTTGCAGGTATGGATTTGAATGTGTGGTTTCCTTTCTATATTTTGCATACATGGTCTTGTATGTGTGTTCTTGGTTCTCTTTTTGTCATTAGCATGGGTTTCTCCATGTGTGACAGTGTTTTTCAGCCTAGCTTTACCATTTCCACATAGCCATGGTGTGATGGAGTTCTCATGTTTTGGTTGAGCTGGATTGTCGGATGGATTCGAAGTTGAGTGAGGTGGATCTCTGAATAAAAGAACACAGGGCCTAGTAACCCCTGAACCAGATTGTGTGTTGCGGTAAAGCCATATTTTGTGTTACCTCGATGGGCCTAGGAATCCTCGACCAGTGAATGACAAGATATAAGGTAAAGCCTAGAGGTGGGTGCTCTCCATCAAGCCTAGTAATCCGTGGATGGGACATACAGTAAAGCCTAGAGAGTGGAGTCTCAGTTAGGGCCTAGTGATCTGGTATGCATTGCGGTAAAGCCCAGAGACTAGAATCTTAGTTATGGCCTAGTGATCCCTAGATCAGAATATGGATTGTGGTAAAGCCTAAAGACTAGGAGATAGGAAAATTACTCACGGTGTAGGTGGAGAAACCTAGTGGCATCCATGCTTGTTTTGGCTTAGCGATCCGGTGGAGATCATGGTAAAGCCTATTATTACATGTTTATTATTTTGGCCTAGTGATCTGGTGTGGATTGCGGTAAATCCTGGTTTCTATTGGTGAGGGTGAGGTGGATTAGCCTCAGTATGACCTAGTTGGTTCTTTTGGTTTGAGTCCCACATTCATGCTTTGAATATGGCATGGGGCTGATTAGCTGAAGAGAGATTTGGCTCAACTAATCTATGGTCAGGTGGAACATTGTTGTCCCATACTAGGTTGGCTTTTGCATTCATTAATAAGAGTTTCTTTCCTTGGTATATTATGTGTAAATGTACTAGTTTATATGTGGATTCTATGGTTGATGTATCCTTGATATTTATGTTGTTATTATGCTAGTTATAAGCATGTATTAAGACAGTGATGATGTATGGCTCTCCTCATTTTTTTATTTGTAAATGAATGAACAATGTATCCATGACCTAATAGATGATAATGTAGTTAATGATATAAGGGAAAAATGCTTCCCAGCGATTCTCAGATAAGTATGAGACCCCTATGCTCATATCTATTCTTTAAACTTGTATATCTCATATTTGTGACATGTTTGACGAAATTCTTGTCATGGCTAGTAAGGTTCTAGTCAAGTCCTTGTCAATGTTTTTGCAAATGTATCATTGTTCTATTGTGTAAATTCATTTCTGAAGGTGTCATTGAGTTCTAGGCAGTGATCTAGGCTTAAGGCCTAAAAAAATGGCACAAATCCCTTAGTCGCAAGCACAATACTGAGGAGAAAATTCCCCAGACGCACCCATGCCTCATTGAAAGAGTGACTGGAGCCTCCTAGATGCACCCTTGTCCATATCAAGGGAGCATCCAAGGTTTTAATGGTCTAAAAATTCAGTGGGACCCATGGACTAGTTATGGGGATGACTAGGAAGGCTTCTAGGAGTCCTGTAGCAGGTATAGAAAGTATTTTTTGTGGGTTTTTGTCGATTTCACTTCCTTAAGGTCATCTAGGAGGTTGACTCCCATTATAGTGGCCT
The DNA here is from genome assembly GCA_031772625.1 of Pinus tabuliformis. Lineage (NCBI taxonomy): Eukaryota > Viridiplantae > Streptophyta > Pinopsida > Pinales > Pinaceae > Pinus > Pinus tabuliformis. The sequence continues at coordinate 994,487,399 of CM062810.1, read as the reverse complement.
CTTGTCACATATTTACCCCAGTTGGTCGGTTACTTGGGTAGATGTGGGGTTGTCATATTGGTCTTAAGAATTCGAAGGTACTCTAGAATGAAATAAAGGAAAAATTTGAGATTCAAACTCTAGAACTAATGTTTTTTAGACTTAAAATTTGGAATTCTCCCTCTCTGTAGATTTCACATCATAAATATGCTCTTGTACTTGTGTATTTTGGTAGTACTTGTCAACAAATGTTACAAGTACATACTAAAGAAAGAAAAAGTTCAGATATATATGTTGATCTTATGATGGATCTTGAAAATGTTTAAAAGGAATATTTCTAAGAATTTTTGTTGCAGAGGAATTCCTTCAATAGGAAATCCTACAAGGTTTGTAAAAGAAACTCTAAGTATGTATAAAGATTTGTAGTGAGTCTTCTTCATATTAAAAGGCACGATAATTTTAAAATTTGTTTTCTATTACTAACTCTCTCATGTCTAGGGTTTTGAATCATCAAGATTCTTATTTAGGGTGATTAATATCTAGATTAAATCAACCTTCATCTTACTATCATTTGTTCACTTTGTTAAAACCCTAACATTTAGGGTTTACTCTATAAACCTGACATTTTGATGCTTAGGTTATGATAAATGAAACCCTAAGTCTTCACAGGGTTTAGAACTCATGATGAAATCCTACTCTCTTGATGTCTATGATTTTGGTAATATTATGAAGAAACGCTAGCCTTTTAGGGTATGTCGATGATATATAGTTTATATAATGAAACCCTATATTTTTAGGGTTTGGTGAATTAGGGTTTCTAACAAAACCCTTATAATAGTTAATATAAAATCCTAAGAAAGATAACCTAGGTGTATGTGCTTACATATGATTGGAACCCTAGCCCGGTCAAAAATTTTGTATATCTAATTTTGAAGTTGGATGTTTGTATCTAGGGTTTTTGACAAACCCTTAGTAAAAGGTTGATATAAGGAAATAATGATGAAACCTTAGATATGAAATGCTAACTTGATTGTTTTATTTTTATTAATGAAAGCTAGGCCTTGTGACAAAACCCTAGTAGAATTTGACATGAAATTCTAGGGCATAATATTGAAGCCCCATATGTAAAGTGTTATGATTGAATTTCTAACATATAAGCTTTAAGTATTGATGATGGAGTCTAGGGTTTTCAAACCAAACCCTAGAAATTTGTTAAAGTCCATAATATAAAAGATGTAACCCTTGTTAACTATGAACCTAACTAGGTTTAGGCATTTGATGTTTAAAGCTTTATTATTTAGATGCTTCCATTATAATTACATGATGAACTTCATGCTTTTGTATATTTGTACTTGGTTGTACTTGTTGTTGAAATTTTGCAAGTACATAATCTTCAATATGTTCAAGATGTTCATAATTGAAGATGACTTGATCATAATGATGATGGGTAAAGGAAGTTGTAAGAATGACGATGGCATAAAATATGAATAGATGACTTTGTTGCCATATAAGAAAGAATGATGTTCCTAAAGAAATAAAGCTTTGAAAGGTTGAAGTTTATTTGATGTTATGAAGTTGTTGATCTCCCGAAGTTGAGAGGGAGCTTGGATGAAATAAAATGTATATCTCCCTAGTTGAGAGGGAGGGTAGAATGTGAGAAATAGAATAAATACCTTAAAGAAAGAATAAAGGTCATGGTTGAATCATTACATATAGATATTCATGAGTGGCAAGTGGAAAACAAGACTTGAATGTTCTAGAAGAAGTGCTAAGGCTAATTTTGGTGATGTTGTAGAAGTTAAAGAAGAAATCTTTCTATAATAAGTACATTTGAGAACCTTGGAGGCTTGTGTATATGTATGTATGTATGTATATGTATGTGTCTATATGTATGTATGTATGTAGATATATATGTGTGTGTGTATATGTATGTATGTATATATATATATATATATATATAATATATATATATATATATATATATATATATATAGGGTTACGATTGTGGAGGATCTGTCTATAAGAAGGTTGAACATTTGAAGCATGCTTGGATTGGTGGATATATCTGATTTAGTTAATAAGGAGAGATGAAGCATCTTGGGAGGACATTTGACTGACCTATGATGACTTCTAGATCCTGAAGTAAGGAGGGTGGCGTTTGTCTTGGAACTCCAGCATTGGATACGCACCTAGATCCTTGAGTCGGTATTAGAGTTGAAGCCTAATGGTACCTAGAGTGGCTAAAGCTTGGAACACACCTTAGTCCCACCTGATTAGATGTTATGAAACCAGCTCAGGAAAAGATAGAAAAGATAGATCAACGCCTTAGAATTCAACCTCTTCAAGGGGGCAACCTCCTTTACATTACATAAATGAACAATTCTTGGATGATTCAAATGACAAAACCTCCCTTCTATATATAGGAGTCTAAGGAGTCACAATATAACCCAGTCGACCTAACAATAATAATATAAAGCCACAAAAATAACAATAGAGGGATTCTATGGGGCACAGTAATAACAATATGGGGGCAATAGGGGCACAACAATATTAATAAGGGGTATAACTACAATAGTAATGGGGTAATCACTAGTATTATAGGGACCCAACATGCCCCTCTCCTTCAAAAAAGTGTTGTCCTCAACGCTTGAGTAGTTCTGGATACTTCTGCATAAAATTCTCATCCTCCCATGTGGAATCTTCAGCGGATAAGTTCTTCCACTTGATAAGATACTCCAAAATTGATCGATTTCGTAGCTGTCGAGTTCTTGTTTCTGTGACTGCTTCCGGTTCCAATATAATTTTCCTTCCTCATCAAGTTCTGGAAATATTGTTTGAACTGGGAGCTTGTCGCCTATAACCTTCTTTAAACATGAAACATGGAAAACTGGGTGCAATCGAGAAGCTGCAAGAAGCTCCAATTTGTATGCCATAGTACCAATCTTTTGCAACACCTTGTACGGACCATAATACTTTGGTGATAATTTATTATCCTTCTTAGCTTGCTTGAGGGACATTTGCTTATATGGTTGTAGCCGTAGGAATACCCAATCACCTACATCAAAACTTCTTTCACTGCGATGTTGATCTGCCTGTTGTTTCATTCTATTCTGTGCCAACACAAGGTTATCCTTTAAGAGTTGGAGGACTTGTTGTTGATGTTCGATGTGATGTTCCACTACCTGAACCTTAGAATTTTCTCTTAAATATGATGTGATGGATGGTGGTTGATACCCATAAAGTGCCATAAATGGGGTCATTTTTGTTGTTGTATGGAAGGAAGTGTTATACCACCATTCAGCCAGAGGCAACCATTTGACCCATTGTGTATGTTTATCAGATACAAAGCAACGAAGATATCCTTCCAAACATTTGTTTACTATCTCAGTTTGCCCATCAGATTGAGGATGATAAGATGAGCTATGAGCTAACTGAGTACCAAGACAAGAAAATAATTTTGTCCAAAAATTTCCAGTGAAAAGGGATCTCTATCACTTACAATAATCTTTGGGTTTCCATGTATCTTTTGAATTGTTTCCATAAATGCAGTAGAAATTGTACTGGCTTTAAATGGATGTGATAATGCACAAAAGTGTGCATACTTGGTAAGTCTGTCAACTACCACCATGATGACACTCTTTCCCTCAGACTTGGGTAAACCTGTGATAAAATCCATTGAAACCTCCTCCCAACATTGGCTTGGAATGGATAAAGGTTGTAATAGACCCAGTGTCTTAATTGTTTCAACTTTATTTTGTTGGCAAACCAAACATTTCACCACAAACTTTTGAATATCTGATTTAAGGCCATCCCAAAAAAATTCCTTCTTAACCCTGTGGTAAGTTTTTAAAAATCCTGAGTGCCCTCCTAAGGGAGAAGTGTGCAATTCCATAAGAATATTTTGTTTTAGCTGGGAATTCTTATAGAGGTATAAGCGATCTTTGTACCATAATGAATCATTTTGCCAGCTAAATGTATCAGACGTACTGGAATCTTGTTGTAACTTTCGAATAAGTGCCCACACTTTCTTCATCATTCTTCCATTCCTCCCTTGCTTCGTTTATCCAATCTGGTTGGATAATAGAAATGGCGCACAACAATGCTTCCACATCCTCATCCTTTCTTGAGAGTGCATCTGCCACCACATTTTGCTTCCCTTTTTTGTAGATGATTTCAAAGTCATAACCCAACATCTTTGTGACCCACTTTTGTTGCTCTTCAGAGGATAATCTTTTTTCTAAAAAGTATTTAAGGCTATCATGATCCGTTTTTACCTTGAAGTGTCTTCCCATTAGGTAGGGTCGCCATTTCTTAAGTGCATGGAGTATTGCCAACATTTCCTTCTCATAAATAGCTTTGCTTAAAAAATTTCCCTTGATTGGACGACCTTCAAAAGCAATGGGTCTTTCATCTTGCATTAGAACAGCACCAATTCCATTTCCTGAAGCATCACATTCCACAATAAAGGTTTTTGTGAAGTCCGGTGTAGCTAAGACCGGTGCTTGGCACATTGCCTCTTTAAGATGTTCAAAGGCCTTTGTTGCTTCCGAGTCCCTGAAAATGCATCTTTCTTCAATAATGTTGTTAGAGGTGCTACTATTCTCCCATAATTCTTAACAAACTTGCGATAATACCCTGTCAACCCGAGAAATCCTCGCAGATGCTTTATGGATGTGGGGATTTTCCATTCCTTAATGGCTTTAATTTTGCTAGGGTCTACCTTAACTCCTTCATGAGATACAATATGACCCAGATATTCCACCTCCTGGACTCCAAAGAAACATTTGGATCTTTTTGCATATAATTGTTTCTCCTCCAATAGTTGTAGCACCCTATCAACATGTTCAACATGATCCTTCCAAGACTTGTTGTAGATTAGTATATCATCAAAAAATACTAACACAAATTTTCTAAGGAATGGTTTGAAAATTGAATTCATCAAACCTTGAAATGTTGAAGGTGCATTGGTAAGGCCAAAAGGCATGACCAAAAATTCATAATGACCCTCATGAGTTCTAAATGTTGTTTTTGGAATGTCTTCAGTCTTCATTCTGATTTGATGATATCCTGAACGAAGATCCAACTTGGTGAAGTAAATTGATCCATGCAATTCATCCAGTAATTCATCAATGACAGGAATGGGGAACTTATCTTTAATAGTGAGCTTGTTGAGCTCCCTATAATTGGACACATGCGCCATGATCCATCCTTCTTGTGCACCAATACTACTGGAGCAGAGAAAGAACTTTGACTCGGTTGAATTATACCAGCCTCTAGCATTTCTGCAACCATACGTTCAATTTCACTCTTTTGGACATAGGGATATCTGTACGGCCTGATGTTTGGAGGAACACTTCCTGGAATCAGATGAATAGCATGATCATGATCACGCATAGGTGGGAGACCTTTGGGAGTCTCAAATACCTTGGAATGATTGTCCAGGACTTTTTGGAGATCTGGAGAAATAGATGATTCCGATGTGGAAACATCTAGCGAACATAATTGTGCAATTACACCTCTTTGCTCCTTTTTTAGAAGCTTTGTCATACCATTAGAGCTGATTATCTTTCCTGGTTTCCCTGCAATACCCCTTAATTCAACTTCCTTTCCTTCCGTAGAAAATTTGATGAAAAGTTCTTGAAAATTAAAAGCTATTGTACCCAAGGATTGTAGCCATTGGACTCCTAGTACAACATCAGCACCTCCCATTGGAATGGAAAGCATTGGGCTAGTCAATACATATTCTCCCATGGATAGCTTGATATTATGGCACTTTCCAGAGCAATTTATTGTTCCTCCATTTGCAATCATCACTTGACACTCTGGTGCTGGATATAAGAAGCAATTCAATTCTTTTGCTACCTTACAATGAATAAAATTGTGGTTCTTCCTGAATCAATCAACACTATTACCTTTTTCTTCTTGATTTGTCCTTCTATCTTGATGGTTTGAGGAGTGGTAATTCCTGCCAATGCATTACAAGATATGGTCGGATTTATTTGTTCTTCATCTAGGCTTTGTTCCTGGAGTATATCCTCTTCTTTTGACCTTTCTTGCTCCATTTCTTCTTCCTCTTCACAATCTATGTAGAATAATTTCTTCTCAGCACACTTATGACCTTTAGTGTATTTTCTATCACAACTGTAACAAAGCCCTTTTGTTCTTTTTTCTTCCAATTGTTGTGGTGTCAACCTTATAGGTTGTGGAAGACTAGGGGCAACAACACTTCCGTCTTTATAGTTGTGAGTGGTATGCTTCCTGGTTGCCATAATTTTGCTTTCCATTTTTCTTGCTAACCTGAATGCCTTCTCTAATGAATCAGGTTCCCAAAGGCGAACATCATGTTGGATATTATCCTTTAAAGACCCTATGAACACATCAATCCTATGCTCCTCTGGAATATCTTTTACCCTTATGTTCAATTTTTGGAACTCCTCAATGTGCTCCATTATTGAACCCTTTTGTTTGAGACTTATCAATTGGCTAAAAAAAGTGTTGCTTTTTGTATCCTCATAATGTGCTATCAATTCTTTCGTAAAAATTGCCCAAGTGATAAATTGTTTACGAGAGCAAAGCCATTGATACCATACAAACTAATTTGGTTCCAAATATAAAGTTGCCATACGTACCTTTTGTGTGTTTTGCACAGTATTGAGATCGAAGAATTGCTCCATCTGTAATATCCATGTGGCGCAATCCTTGCCATCAAACTTCCTCATATCGATTTTTGGAATATGATGAGTCTTTGATCCAACATTAGAGTCTATGGAATCATGATTAACATTTCTTTTGTTCTCATCATGAGTTTCCTTTAGTACCCTTTCACCATTAGTGACCATTTCTTGTAGCAACTTATTCATATTTATCTTCAATTCTTCCATCTTATCATCCATGCCATCAATTTTAGTGTCTATGCCATTCATCTTAGCTTCCATGCCATCCATCTTAGCTTCTACGCCTTTCTTTAAACAATCCATCTTAGCTTCTACACATTTCTTTAAACCATCCATCTTAGCTTCTACATCTTTCCTTAAACCATCCATCTTAGATTATGTTGCTTTTGGTGCAAGTGACAAGTGTTGCACTTGTTCTTGTAATTTTGATATATCATATAGCATTTCTTCTTCTTCTTCATGAGTCATGCTAGAGCTTTCAAGTTCCTTACTTGGTGTTTGCATTTTCTTTCCTCGGGGCATCAGTTACCAATAATAATGCTCTACTAGCCCTTTGAATTCCTTCAAAATAAATTTTCAAACCACTCTTAAGCAAAAAATTTAAAAGAATCTACACACCTTTTTTTCACTTTGTAGGAGCTCGATATTGCCTCTGATGTACCTCTGTATTTTCAGATAATCCAATTCTGAAATTGAAACCTGTGGTAGCCCTCTGTGTCCTCTTTCCAATGCCACTAGTCTGATCCAATTTGGATTCTCCAAGGAAGAGTTATGTGAAATCTCCCACAGTGACTTGATTATAGACTAGTTCAATAGAGTGAACTTGTACGACGTGCCACAAGTCACTGTTTCATCCTTTGGCTCTGAAAAATATATACAAGAAACTACAGTCCGTCCTCTTTCTGCACCTTCTTACTAAATTTCAATCCAATTCTCAGGGAAAAAGTTATGATGATTTTCCCCAGGTCACATGTTTGGAATGTAATTCAGGATTCTGCAAAAAGACCAACTTCCTTAGATCATATCTCCGCAAATATAGCACAAAAAGCTCTGAAATTCAAACCCAATATTCAGAAAAATGTCTTCTCAAATGGGTTTTTTTTTTAGCTTCTGAAACATCGCAGAAAAAAAATTTATAGTGAAAATTCCATGATGACCTGTTTGGAGTAGCGAAACCCTAGAATCCAAAGCTCTGATACCAAATGTTATGAAACCAGCTCAAGAAAAGATAGATCAACGCCTTAGAATTCAGCCTCTTCGAGGGGGCAACCTCCTTTACATTACATAAATGAAAAATTCTTGGCTGATTCAAATGAAAAAACCTCCTTTCTATATATAGGAGTCTAAGGAGTCACAATATAACCCAGCCAACCTAACAATAATAATATAAAGCCACAAAAATAACAATAGAGGGATTCTATGGGGCACAGTAATAACAATATGGGGGTAATAGGGGCACAACAATATTAATAGGGGGTATAACTACAATAGTAATGGGGTAATCACTAGTATTATAGGGACCCAAGATTAGATACCTTGGTCAAGTATCTAATCTGTAGCATTGTGTGTGTTGTGACTCTTCATAAAACATATCATTTTGAGTTCTTCTATGTACCTCTACGTAATTATGAATACCTCCCTAGTTAAGAGGGAGTGTTGAAGAACGTAACAAGTATTATTCTTCATAATTGTATTTGTCAAAAGAGAGAAAAAGAAATATTTTCAAAAGAAATTGACTTGTTAAATCATGGGTTTCATTCTTGGGTCAATGGCAATAGGTCAAGCCTCCATTATAGGCTTCTAGGATTGTGCCTTGAGTCATTGTCATCATTATTCTATTCTAGACCTTTCTTGGGATCTTTGTATCAAGAAAGAAAAATATTATTATGCTAAAAATATTATCTTGTCCCTCCTCCTTCAATTCGGCCCCCAAATGCATCAAGTCAACTTGTCCTTCAAGGAAGCTACATAAACTATATATATAAAGAAGTGTAACTCGACCATCCAAGAAAGAGAATTATTCTAAAACAAGGAAGACTTGATCTGAAAAAAGGAAGAGTGTGAAGAAGTCAACGACTAATGGAAAACTATAACAAAGAAGAGGTGATGAATGAAAGTCGTAATACTTAACCTTTTCTATCACAAAACTGAACCACTATAGTGCCACTACAGGATTGAAGGAAAAGATTTCTTGCAGAGCCGAGGGTATAAGGACTGAAGTCACAGAATCATAAAGAGAGTTGAAATTCAATATTTATCCTTGTTATCAGGAGATAATTGATGTTTACCTTTGAAATATGTCAGGACTTAACTTGGTTTCATAGAGGCTAACTTGATGGATGGAGGAAAGTTTGTGTCATGGTCAGAAATGGTCTCAGTTTGTCTCAATCGTATTTGAATCTACTAGTTGAAGAGTTTGACTGAGTTTTCCCTTTGTCAGTGGTTTTTCCCTGACTGAGTACCTACATCTTGTGTTCTCTTGTTTTCTTTGAAGTTTTGGCAATTGTATTGATGATCAAAATATAATAACAAAGAAGAAAAAGTAATAACTAATCACAAGAAATTGTCAAGTAAAGGAGAAAGATAATTAATGAGAAGCCCTAAATAAGCTACCCTAGATTTATCAACATCTTTTGCTTAAAGCATTTCATAAAATTGTTCTAACTTGCATTCTATCAGAAGTTTAATCTGGATTTCCTTTCTCTCACTCACTTCGTCCAAAACTGAATCTCATACAAGAATGGTAGAAGATGAGCCCACTTTCTGTATGGGACTCTTATCCCAAATGGTGTAAGGTATATATGGGACTTTATACCGAGGAGATACCCTTACCATTGGCAATGCATTTCCACCCATCAATAGTTTTGTTGTTAGAAGAAGGGTCATCATTGTATGGATGGTAGATTTCATAACTCTTATCATTTTGAAACCTTCAGACAAGACAACAATCAATCTGCTTCACCTTAAGCTATACTTGACCCATTTGAAGAACCTTATCCCAACTATTTACCTCCTCCAAAAAATCATGAGCAATTGCACAAGATTACTCAAGAGCAGTTGGAATTTCTTAGACCATTCACTTGAGAGTACATGAAAAAACTTGGAATATGTCGTGCTTCTGGCCTTTTTCCTCATAAGCATACAAGCAAGAGATAAACAACTACTCATGGTGTACTATTTGATTCAGTTGAAGGTTTATTTGATGCTTCATTGGTGGATTTGGCAAAGTCTATTGAATGACCTCATTTGTTTAAGCCTTCTGACGAAGAATATGAAGGGCCATTAATTAGTGAGTATAAGGAAGGTGAAGATGATCATACCAACTTTGATAGTGAAGAAGACCTAGAAAATAATATGGTATTTAATTAGTTGGCATGGATGGCCCAAGGGGCTTTGAACCTTCCAGGTTTATCACATGACTTTCCTCGACATCTAGAAAAATTATTCCCGGGATTTGACCCAGATAAATCCACCTCAGTAGAAGATACTATTAACAATTTTTATTTGTCATTAAGATTGATGAATGCTAAATATGAGGATGGGGCATGTAGACAATTTCCTTATACTTTTGAGAATAAATTTGCAATCTAGTGTCATAGTCTTCTGACATGTTCCATTACAAATTTGGAGGAATTTAAGAAGGCCTTTATGGATAAATTTGTTGAAGAGAAAACTCCAACCATATTATTAAGGGATCCTAGTGCATTAAAAATGGAAAACAAAGAGAAAGCTAAAGACTTCAACCAATGTTTCACTGCATATTTGAATAAGTTTCAAGTTGATGTACATCCTCATGATTCATTATCTATTAAATATTATACATTAGCCCTACATTCTAACATCACAATCTTTTTGAAAAGGGCCAACAAGACTACACTGGAAGAAAATTTTACTAAAGCCCTGGCAGTTGAGAAGGACATGATTTCTATCGGGGTACACCACACTCAAGAATATTTGAAGGCCAATGGGAATAAGCCTCAAACAACGAGTAAACCCACTAAGAAAGAGGCTATTAATGTAGTGAGTATGGTTAGAATGATGAAGAAATTGACCAACGAAGTATCAAATTTGAAGAGAAATGTTGGGGAAATCCCCTCAAGTAACAAATCTTTCGAACTATTTTTGAAGTGTCACAACAATCCCCCAATCAATTTTACTCGAACCTCTAATGTCAATCTTAATGTTTAAGAGATTATAATGGATAACTTTTGATCATACCATCAAGAAAACCATTTAGAGAATACTTGCCCACAATGGATCAAGTCTATGACCGTAGTGATTAATAAGTTGTTGGATGATCAATCAACAAAAAAAAAATCTGAACAATTAAATGAAGAAGAAGTCACCCTAGTAAAAGATTATTCCAATGCCAGGTAAACAATGTTATTATGGGATGTGGTAGTGGACAAAGATACCTAAACATTCAGAAAAGTTTTAGTTGGAGAATCCCAACCAGCCAAGGACCCAAAATCTTAGAGCCTATGAAGTAAATAGCCAATAGTTGAATCTAATCCTCAGGATATGGGTAAGGCTTTGTTGAGATGAATACTTCCTCTAAAGACCAACAACCAAAGTCTGGCTTCTCAATCCATGAGTAATAAACTAACCAAAGGTGTATCAAGGAATACTAAAGAAAATTCTAAAGCACCTAAAGCATCTAATAAGTCCTCTCAAGCTACATCTTCAACTCACACAACCAAGGACAAATTTGGTGGTGGTGCGAAGGATTATAACATTGTTGAAGATATGAAGAAAACATGAGCGAATGTGACACTATACGAGATGGGTCAAATTCTTGATCAAAGAGAGTTGATAATCCATACGTTCACACTAACTCCTCAACCAAGTAAATTAGATCCTACAACATCCAATTCTAGGAAAACACATTAGTACTCAAACTAAAGCTTTGGACCTGACAAGGCTACGATTAATGCAACAAGTATTGGAGTCCATTCACGATCACAAACACCATTATTCGTGCTGAAATTTGAGATCTTTAATTAAAATGTGAATAATTGCTTAGTGGATTGTGGTGCTTCAACTAATGTGATGCCTTTGTCAGTCTGTAAAAAGATCAACACTAATCCAGAAAAGACTAACGCTAAAATCATACAACTAAATAGGTTTGAAGTACAAGTTGTTGATGAACTCAACAATGTAGTCATCTGCTTGTCATAATATTCAAGAGCACATCAATTCGTTGATATTTTGATTGTGTATATACTAGAAGCTTACAACCTTCTTTTGAGTGTAGAGATTGGTCCAAGAAACTTCAAGGCTATTTTTTCTACAAATTGGTCACTTGTGGCTCCCTTATAACATAAAGAACAATCAAATAAGAGTTGACAGTGAGCCACACATGAAGTACACCATCACCGAATTGGAAGGCCACAATGAGTCAAACATCTCACTCATGAAACATTGGGGAAGTTCTTTCTAGATTCAGAAATTAGTTGCTATAAACCATAGCCATCTCCAGTACTACCATATGAATAGTTAGAGCTCCTTCATTGCAATCTAAATGGGGTAAATGGAACCTATATTATAGATGTAAATAGTATTAGTGTAGATAAGAATAGCCTTGTAAATAGTAGTAGCATGTGGACTCTAAATCTAAAACACAAGATGGAGTTGGTGCAATTTGCATCCTGATGGACCCTGAAAATAACAAAACCTTCATTCTTTCCACATAGATTTCAGATGTACCAACAACACAGCGGAATATGAGGCATTGATTTTTGGGTTAGAAAGGCCCTCGATCTAAAGTTAGAGTGCATCAAGGTAATTGGTTATTTAAAATTATGACCAGGCAGGTGAATCATACAATTCATTGGTTATCACCTCATCTAAAAAACTACCAATAAGAAGTATTGCATCTCATTTCTACATTTAAAGATTTTAATATCATTTCAATGCCTAGAATTAATAATGTTGCAACAGACACCTTACCAAATGCTGCAACATATTTTGCGCCTTCAAGAGATGGTTTTTCAATTGAAATTGTTTATTAACCCAAACTCCTCAATAATGTGACTAATTTTCATGTTTCCATTGATGGTCAATAGATGTTGGAGATTCTCACCAACTCAGACGCATTTAAGGATTCGACCATTGACGAATAAGTACATGATAAATTTCTAAAAGATGGAACCAAGTTGTGGAAAGGAAATTCTATGCCCAAAGGTTTCATCTCAATAGAAAAGCTATATGATTTGAAAATTTGATTCAAAGGGACCCCTAAAACTAAGTCACAAAGTTCAATATAGATGCATGAGCAAATAAATATGGTAACAAATAAATATCTCAAGTTCGTGAGAGATTTTTCGGCGAAAATCACATGGAATACCATTTTTCGACGCGTTTCGAACCAACTAGTGTGGTTCATCGTCAGGACAAGTTGAAGAAACAAATCCAGCTTAGCATGTTAAATAGTCTCAGCAGAGCCTCCAACGGCTAACTTGACCAACGGCTAGTTTGACTCTAGGACCGAGGTCAAAATTATTTTATTAAATTAATTAGTAATATTTAGGACCAATCCCTTAAAAATATATAAAATATTTTCAATGGGTATTTAGTTCAACAAATATTATTAAAAATTATAAGTTAAATAGTATTTAAAAGGAAATTTAGTTAAATAAAGGACCTTATAATATATGAATAAATTAAACGCCTACATACAAATATATAAAGTAATATATAAAATAATTAAAAATAATAAGTTAATTAATAATTAAAGGAAAATTTAGTTACATAAAGGACCTTATAAGAAGTAATATCAAAAGGATGTTAGGTTAGTTAGAAAATTATTTAAAAAGTATAAGTTAATAAGAATTAGTTATATAAAGGACCTAATAATATAAGAACAAAATATATGCATAAATATAAATATATGAAGTAATATAAAATATATATATATATATATATATATATATAATAGAAAAGGGTGTTTATTTAGAAGTATTACGCTAATTAGTATTAGTCACAAAATACCTGAAGTAATAAGCTGTTAGAATCAATAAAAATAAGAAATGAGAAAAATTAACTCTAAAAAAAAATAATAATAATAATAATAAATAAATAAATAAATAATAATAATAATAATAATAAAAGAATAAAAAGAATAAAAATAAAAATAAAAATAAAACATAAATAAATAAATAAACCTTAAGAGGAGGGCGGAAAAACGACTAGGAAGAGAGTGTTGGGACCCAACACCTACTGATTTTCCAGCCATCCTCTCTATTGAGATTTCTCGGACTCTTTTCAATCTCAAGCGCTTCCCTAAATTTTCGATGATGGAAATGCGAAACCTTAGCAATAACACTAGCCTCTTCAATACAAACATGATGATTGGTTTTCTCAGCGTGTTCAGCTAAAGCGGAAGACTTAGCTCTCCTATGCTTAAGGTTCGCTGCGTGCTCGCTAATCCTTTGATTAATGGAGCGACTAGTCTCCCCAATATAGGGGTTCCCACAGGAACAAGGGATCATATAAACACCTTTCATATCCTTAGGGTCGATAGGATCCTTCACCGATCTAAGGGACATACGAATGGTGTTCAGGGGCCTAAAGGTCATAGGGATACCATGCTTCCTGAGAATCCTTCCAATTCTATCAGTGGTCCCCTGAACATACGGAAGATGGACACCTGGAATTCGTTCCTTCGGTTCCCTTTTAGTCAAAGAATTCTTGGAAGCTTTAAGGAAAGCCCTCTGACCCATGTATCTACTATAACCATTCTCAACAAAGACATCAAGTAGATGGGATTTTTCTTTCTCAAAGCTCTTCTTGTCCGAGATCCTTAGGGCCTGAGTAGCAAGGGTATTGAGAACACCCATCTTTTGAGCCGGGAAATGGTGGGAACTGGCATGAAGATACTGCTCCGTATGATTTTTCTTCCGAAAAACTCGATGGGCGAGGGAACCATCACTATTCTTAGAAATAAGAATATCAAGGAATGGAAGGCATCCATCAACTTCCTGCTCCTTAGTGAACTTAATGGCTGAGGATTGATTGTTGAGATTATCAAAGAAGAGATCAAGCTCATCCTGGCCATGAGACCAGATGACATTGGTGTCATCCACATACCTTTATCTCAAGTTCATCAATCTTAATATGTGTTGTACTCTAGTCAAACACCAATTATTTATATAATTATTTAAATAATAGCATGATGCTTTCGCCTAGACATGCGATGATCTTAAAACTTATCATACTCAAATCATTTAATATGTGATTCTTATAAAATAGGGTGCCAAGCCATTTTAATAGAAGTTACGAATAGTATAGCCAACCTTGGAACCACTCATACAAAAGGAAATAAATAAATTGTTGGACACCAAGATTATCTTCAAAGTTTGACATTCAACTTGGGTTTTGAATCTGGTCCCTCTTAGAAAGAACTTAGGAGAGATAATATTATGCATAGACTTCCAAAATATCAATTGTGCATCAGACAAAGAAAACTACCTAGTATAGTCCATGGGACAAATCCTTTATAAGGTCTCAGGTTTGGAGATGTTTTATTTACTTTATGGATTTTCATTTTATAACCAAGCTTTAGTCTCTGAACTAGAAATGTGAAGAACAACATTCAGGACCAAATGGGGCATGTTTGCATATAAGTGTATGCATTTTGGGCTCATAAATGCAAGGGATATTTTCCAATAAGTGGTGGATATTTATTTCTGAGGATTGATAGGACACAATGTGATGGTATATTTGGATTATTTAATAGTGTTCTCAAAACAACGATTGAATCATATCCAACATATTCAACAAATCTTTGAGCATTGTCACAAATATGGCATATTTCTTAATCAAGAAGTGTAATTTTGCAAAATCTGAAGGAAACATCTTGGGACACATTATTGCAAAGAGAGGGATCATTATCAGTCCAGAATGTGTTAAAGCAATCACACAAGTCCATACCCCAACGGAAAAATGCTATGCAATCTTTTTTGGGAAAGATTAGTTTTGTTAGAAAATTATCTCTGACTTTGCTTAGATTGTGAAACCACTTCAAGACATGACTAAAAAAGATGCAATTTTCAACCAGGATCAAAAGGAGAAAGAGAGATTTTCAAATATTAAAGAAGTCATTACAACATCCCCTACCCTATACAGTCTTGATTTTGATAAAGAATTCATGCTTTTGCGTCTGACTCTTCCATCATTACAATTCTTACACAAAAGGACAGTCAAGGAGATGAATGCCCAATATCATTTATGAGTATAGGTATGCAAGGATCTGAGCTAAACTACCTTGTTATAGATAAAAACTCTTATGCAATATATAAAGTCATGAAGCACTTCAAGACTTACGTCATAAAGAGCCATGTAAAGGCGATTGTTCCCCACCTTGCCATCAGACCCTCGTTCATGCAAAATGAGTTAGGGGAATGAAGAGGTAATTGGATGAAATATTTGCAAGAGTATGACCTTGATTTTAAACCAAATCATACTATCAAAGGTCACGGATTATGCAAGTTAGTTACAGATCCTCAAACAAATGAAATTTTATTTTTGGATGATGAAATCAACATGTACACTATTGATTCTATGCCTCAATTGGCTTCAGAACCATCATGATACAACAAAGTGAGGTGATATTTAGAGCATGATACTTTGCCTTCAAAATTAACTACAAAACAAAAGTGAGAGATCATACTGAATTCCGTAGAATACCTGTTGATCCATGGTTTTTTATTTAGAAAACATCATAATGGAGTCTTATTGTCGTGCTTAGAGTCATCCAAGGCATATAAAGTTCTTAAATAACTTCATGATGGAACGGTTAGAGGCCACCTTGCCGATAAGAATACAACACACAAAATTATTCGTGTAGTTTACCACTAGACCATGCTATTCAAAGATGCTCATGCATATGCACAAAAGTGCCCTATTTTTCAAAGGTGTGCTAGAAGGGGAAAAAGGTCAGCAACCCCATTACAAGAAATTGAAGTCAAGGAACCATTCCAACAGTGGGGACTTGATACTATCAATATTATTTTTTTACACTCATCTAAGCAACTCTAGTACATTCTTATGGCCATAGATTATTTTACATGATGGGTGGAGGCTATTCCTTTGAAACAAGTAAATGATCAAGTTGTAATGCATTTTATTAAACAAAATATTATCACCTGGCTTGGCTTTCTGACCTCTCTTTTCTTTGATAATTCCACTTAATTTTCATCATTGAAATCATATTATTTTTCTTTTCTTTATATGGTTGATTGTTCCATGATATAGAGATCCTTCTTGAGGAGGAGGGCTTGGAAAACTATGGAGATTGCTTGGGATACAAATGAAATGATGAGGTGAGTGGGACTTGCCCTTTTCACATATATGTGAGCAACATGTCTTCATATCTAAGGGGAGAGATGAAGTGTGGAGTGACTTGGATGATGATAGGAGCATTATATCTGGATGACTTGATGGAGCACCTTGAGACAAGGTTGCAAACATTGGAACATCATGAGAGGATTGCATGATTGACATGGAAACTTGTCATTTTTGACTTCTCTTCATGGACTTGGATGTAGAACAAATAGTGATGTTTCTAGATGGATATTGATTGGAGGTGTTAGTGTCAGTCAGTTTAGCCTATCACTAGTGATCAAATATGCTCTTACAAGGTGTTGTTAAGGTGTGAAGTCAATTTTTTGTCATTTCAGTGAGTCTTCAAATAAAAATTTGGTCACTGGTTGTTGTGTCTAGGTCACTGCTACTCCCTTAACTTACTCATGGTCTTCATCACTCACATGGTCATTTTATTCTTTGAGGTATCATATCTTCATTTAAGTGTCTTGGGTCATGAAATGGTTAAATTCCTCATTTTAGGTCATGGTCTAAGGTTTCACTCCATGTGTCATCACGATACCATATGTTGCCAAAAACATATCCATCATGTGATTAAGTGGGTAAAGGGAGTTAGTAGCTTAGGGAAAGAAAAGTAAAGGTAAAGGTAATGTTTTATTTAAAATAAGACAATGTTGCAATACACTACCTCACCTCATCATTTCTCATAGGGACATGTTTTCTTCAAAATATGTTTCTAGCCAAACGGAGAAGAATTTTACAAAAGTGAAAGAGGTTTGTGTCCATTATATTCCAAGGATCAAAAAACTCCTTAATTTTATGCACAAGTGTTATTATTTGAAATAAATTTCCAAAAGACACTTTCTACAGGAGAGTTGTTGCACTTCTGGACAGCTTGACTTCAAGACAGCTTTTCAGGGATTTGGAGCAGGTAATGGTAGTGCTTAAGGACTCTATTGTGTAGCAGACATCCTAAGCTTTCCAATGGTACCTTTAGATCATGATTTGGATTAGTGGAGGGCATCAAAAAGTACTCTTCAAGTTGGCATTGCTCTTTTATTAGAGACACCCTGGGTTTTGGAGTGACCTTGGGAAAATCAATTTTTCTCCCTGATGGAGTGTCCAAATTGCATGTGTGAGGAGTCTATCGTATAGCAGACTTCCAAATCTTTCCAATGCACTATCAAGTGCTCAATTTGGAGCAGTTTAAGGCCTCCAAAAGTGGTTTTGAAGAGTGGCGCTGTGCTCAGGAAGACTACGTTGTGCTTGGATGCCTAGCGCTACACTCAGGAAGACTACATTGCGCATGGGCACTGCGTTCAAGAACATTGTACTGTGCTTGGGCCAAAGTAACTAAAATTATCTGAAACTCACCCAAACTCAATCTTTAAGATTTCTCACTTGTTTTATTGCAATCCTAAGGTGAGATACAAGTAAGTACACCATCTTACTTACCTTTTTAATTTGAAAAATCAATTCATGCCAAAGCTTTCTTTAATTAGGGTTTTTGAGCGAATTTCTCATGCAAAAATGATAGGGTTGATGATGGTCATTTTCCTTTCTTGATTTTTAACATGTAAAATCTTACCCTACACCTTTATACATGTTTGATATGCCATGTAAACCACTCAATCAACCTCAGAACATAAATTTACCTTACTAAGATTGAAACCCTAGTTCATTCCTAGGGGTTTTGGGCACTTTCCCTAAAAGCTCTGTTTTTTCCCTTTACAAGCACATTGTTCCTTCATTTCTCTTCCACTCATTTTCATCATCTCTCCAAATTTCATTTCCACCTCTTTCAAACCTCCTTTACTATTTTTTCAAACTCCACCTTCACATCACTTCATCTTCCACTCATACCTCACTATTTTTTCCCTTTTCCTATCATCTAGGCTTTCAAAAATGAAATGAGATTGCTTCACCAAGCCATCACCAAGACACATCAGCACAACCTATGGAAGCAGGGTTATCAAACAAATAAGAGTAGGATCCCAAGGCACCTATACCTGAGGTGACCAAAACATATCAAAGATGAAAAGGACTTGTGTTTGCTTCTCATGGTGAGAAAGGGGCCAAGCCTTCTTTATTAACAAAATAGGGATCGGCAAAAAAGAAGAAAGACACAGTTGAGCATGAGTTTGAGCTTATTGATTTAGAGGCAGAAGATCAGACTTCAATCATGCAACAGAAAATCAAAGATAAGGACTATCAGATCAAGGAGCTTACAGTAAACATGTCGAGAGCTAGATACATTATTTCATTCCTTCAACAGGAGAACAGTCAGCTCAAAGGAAAGGAATTGATCATGGAAAAAAAACAAGCCAAGTTATTGTAGCAGGTTGGAAATGGTAAGGAGATCATAGAATCAAGCGAACTTGAAGCATCAAAAGGGAAAGGAAAGAGGAAAAGACCAAGAACAAAAGGCCTAAAGAAGGCATTGCAAGAAGAGCAAGAGCACATTCTGTTGAATGAAGACCTAGACCTAGAGGATAGGATTGCTCTTGAGGTCAATCAAGACAAGGAATATTGGCTCAACAGGGTGAATGAACACTTGGAGAAGCTCCTTGAGAAGGCAAATAGAGATAATCAGTTGCTCAGACATATGGCACACCACTACCAAGCTCAAAACATGATCGCCAATGTCAAGGTTAAGCAACTTGAAAACAAGCTTAAAGAAGCCAAAAAAGACCAAAAGGATGAGGGAAACTTGGAGATGCTTGTTGAAGCATCTATGAAGCTTTAAAAAACATATTTTTACACCTTCCATCCAATTTTGAGAAAATTCTGAGCACTTTAAGTTTTTTGAGAATTTTTGGGCCAAATTCAGAAAATCAGCTGCTCTAGAAGGCGCTGCGCTTTTTCCTCAAGCCTCCATTTGAGAAAAAGTATACATTTTTGGAAAGCTCTTGCCATCCTCTAAAAACCCATTTCTCAGATTTTGTAGAGGTGGCTCAGTTTTGGAGAAAAATGTAAAAAATGGCAAAAAAACTAGCATTCTGGACCATTTTTTTACAAGCGCTGCGCTTCTGGAGCGACCTTGGGAGAATGAATATTTTAAGGCCTTCCCATGGCCCAAATTCAGAAATTAAAACTTTTATAGAAACTAGACTTGAAGGGCTAGTTGACCGTTCTCTTAGTTTTTCATTTTAACCAGTGGAAGGCACCTGAAAATCAGCTCAAAGTCGGTGCTGCGCTTCTACACTTTTCTATGTTTTAACTTGTAAATTTCACTATGTAAAATTTCTAGTTTCTAGTTTGACTTAGTCAAAGTCAAGATTCTCTATGTAATGGCACTAGTTTCGAGGCTAGGTGATGTAGGCATGAATAAATGTACATCATATTTTGTTTTTTATGTTTATTAGGCCTCATAAAAGAAGCAAACTCCTAAACAAACTCTCCATGAAGTGTTTGAGTTTCACCTTCTCACTCTCACCTGTTGGTTGAGAGAATCTTGGAGTTAGTTCCTCCACCAAGGAATTCGACTCCTGAAGGTGGGAAAGTGGTCTAGGAGAGTCTATATGTATCATTTCTCTTGAGGAGAAGAGGGTTGAACTTTTTGTGAAGGAAGCTTGCATGTAATCATCTTTTCAGCTAATACAGAGACATGTTGCAGCTATTTTCAAGGAACTCTATCCCAGTGAGTTCATTCATTATTTTTTTTCTCATGGTCTAAACATCTTTATCTACATTATATCTCTTCTTTCTATGAATGCCTTATAATAAAAAACACAGAATTCTTGTTTTCCAAGCTCTATTATCTGGTTTTCATAGTTATGTGTATGTCTTCCTAAACTAATGAAATCATGTTTATTTATGCTCATTAGTTTCTTCTACACTATATCCTCTATACGACATTAACAATACTCAAAATACACCATGGCTTCTGATATCTAGCTCCTTCTCATATTTGCTCCTGCACTCCTACAGCCTAGACCTATTTGTGGCTCCAAACCCTAAGTTTAGCAAACCCTAAAACTCAAATTTTCACAAACAAACAAATAAATACACATATCTAGCCTAAAATTCATTTGCTTTAAAGTCACATCACTGATAAAAGACTTAGAGATATCCCTCTCATGCTCAGTAGGGCTAGCTACTGAGCTGAAGTGGTTTGAGGTTACCCTTCTCAATTTCTTTTTCAGCCTAGGAGATTGTAAGGACTAACAGGAGGTATTTTCATGATGAGGGGCATGAGTTGCATTTGTTCAGGATGATGGCATGAAGGATTTATTAAGTGAATCAAGGTAGTGATGATGGTATTCGCGGTTGAGTATGTAACAATGTTGGAGAAAAAACTTATGATGATATGACGATGTGCATTCTCATGAGTTTGACACTACGGTTAGATTGATCACCCAATTATTTTGAGTCATGGAGTTAATAGTGTGTAGAGACATGTGAGATTTATGTTGGAGTATGGCAACAAGAGTTCACAGGTGCATCAACACATCAAGATTCGAGGGTCAGCATGTAGTAGTTGCATATTGATGAATTATAGGAATAGTTTGGTTGGGAGAGTCCTTCTATGGTGGCTTTCAGCAGTGAGGATAGTTGCCGCATATTGTGATTGATCACCTAATGACCAATTTTGAGAGACATTCTACATGATTGTTACTTTCCATATGATGGAGTAGGAGGAGTCATTTATATTTGATGCGACCTAGGAAGAGGTGCATTGGAGAAATTTTATTGTGGGGATTGAGTGAGAGAAGTAGTCTTATTCCATCTTCTAATGGTTCAGGTAGTATGGTGAGGAAGTTGTTCGATGTCATCAGTTTGATGAGTAGTCTTCTTCTGCATGATGATTATGTTATGCCTCGGTGATCGTTAGGTTTCCAGGGGATTTCTTGTCGAGGATGACAACATATTTAGAGTGCGAGGGGGGATGTTAGACCTTTGATCTTGAGCACCCACATGTGCCACTTATTCGACGAGACGAGAGAGTCATCACACTTTTGCAATCATTGTGTGGCATTTTGGGATTTATGGTACGAGGGGACCAAGAGTGGCCAAGGCACCCAAGTTGGTGCAAAATTGACCACATAAGGTGCTTAAGTTAGCATGAATGCGCCTAGGACAAGGCGCATGAGAGTTGGTAGGAGCATACTTGAAACACCTAAGGTGGAATGGATGGCACTTGAGTTAGCCCAGAATGCCCCTACGTGATGGCACTTGAGTTGGCACAGCGACACTTGAAGTGGCCCCAATGCACCAAGGACAGAACAAACGTGCCTAGTTGAATGCACCTAAAGTGGAATGGGCGTGCCCAGACATGTAACGAGTTGACCTAAGATCACATGAGATGGAATGATTTGGCCCACCCAAATTTGAGGTTTCTGACACTAAGAAGGATTGAACGAGCGTTGGCCCAACTAATTAAATACCCACATAAGTGCATGATGGAACCATATAAGTAAACAATGGAATGAGTGGAATGAAGGCAAGCAAGGACTTCAAATGAACAAAGGAAGGAGGACTTCACACGAATAGGACCGAACGGGTTTGGAGCAAGACCGAATGAATTTGGATCAAAATAAATGTAGTTCATATAACTCGAGTCAAGAAATACTATCTATATTTTAGACAATTGGGATCATATGAATTGGGTCATATGGGTTGGATTGTATGAGTTTGTGCACATCCAAAAGGATATTGTTGTATGATTTTTGGAGCAATTTTGCAACACGGTCGGATGAGTGGATCAAGACTTTTGTGATAGAGTTTAGGCTTTGTCAAAGACACTTCGTACCCGATTCATGTGAACCAAAGGGTGGATCGGGTTGGTTGTTTTGAGCTTGTATTTGGGGCTCAATTTTGGGAAAAATCAAGAGGATTGTTTTATGAGTGAGGTGGGGCTGAACTCTTGGATATCGAAAACGTGTTGTATGTTTAGGGACTAGGTTGCAAGCTGAAATTGTGATTGTTAATGTAACATATTCTTATTGTTATTATATATATGGGTGGACTGAGGGTCCTCTCCTTAATGTATATCTGCAATATTATTGTGGATGTCATATGTTATGTTTATGATAGTCTTATGTGGTTCATATGGATATGATTTTAATGGACTCTCTACACTATGATAATTGTAGTTAAATGTGAAATTGGAATTATACTTTTGTTTAGATTGAATGTTGGATTCAACACATGCATATTATATCTAACACATGATAGAAGTATAAGTGCCAGAGGCATAGTCCGAGTGTTAAGTACTTGCAAGTTGCTCATTGTCATTCCAAGGAACCTTGTCGATGCTACACACCCAAAGGACTCGACGTGCCTTATCTTGAGTGTATGCTCTAAGGATGTAACATAATGGCATCATTACATCTTGGGTCAGGAGACAATCCTCTACATAAATGACCAACCCTTGATTCTTTTAAATAAATTTTGAATTCTTAAACCAAAATTTCAAGAACAATGACATATTAAGTGGGAATCATATATAGAACAATTCCATTTGGTGATCAAATATAAGGACAATTTAAACAAGGTGGCCAATATTTTGAGCCACCCACCTACCAAATTTTTGCACATTTAAGAGGTTTATTGTGTTTTCTATGAGGGAAGGAAATCATTCTATTCTAAAGATCATTTTTGGGGGGGCAGATTGATAGGGTATACACAGGCCCACTGAGATAAATCAGACCCCCTTTTGGATTATTTATATCATTATGACTGGTTGTATAAAATGAATCAATTTTTGGTTCCATAAACTCTAGATCGCATATTCCTCGTCAAGGGAGCGCATTTTTATACTTGTAAGGGTAACTTAGAATTTTGAAAATGCTTTGGCATCTTCAATGCCATTAGTTTTGGCCTTTTATGTAATGTCATGTAGAATACTTTTATTTTTGTTTATCCTCTTTTTAGTTAAATAAGACCTACCAATTATAAGCATGGATTTTTTGAACCTTGTTGCTACCATTTTTCCCATAATCAATGGATTTTCCTGGTGTATTTCATATGACATTAGAAAACATGACTCCAAATAGATAGTGATTTGCCACTTTTCTAAAATGGCCATCTTGATTCCCACGCCACAACCACTTCAACTTAACATATCGCTCAATTATCCTCTACACAAGTCTAGTCACATTAAATTTGTCTCCCCTAAATATCATCTCATATCATGACTCTCATTTTCTTACCATCTTTTAGAAAAATTTGTGGCAATCACTAGGTTGACAACTTCATTTTTTACTAACTTCACAACAATTTGATGTATAGACTAAATTGATTACTCATAACTTGGTGCACACTCTGTGTATATACTTTTGCAAGGATAAGAAATGGGACCTTTATTTCCATATCACCCCACAAAGTGATAGGCGGATTTCCACACTTCCATGGGCCATTCCCGTTTAAGGTATGTTACGGTTATCAACCACCTCGGGCCCTTGTGAACTTCTAATGACACTTCCAATGTAGGTTCTCATCATAAATGGAAGTAACAACAAATAACCTCCTCTTTTATTCAAAATCCAATTCAAATGAATGCATATATTTCTATAATATTTCAAATAGCTCAAGATTGTTTCAAGAAACACAATGATTTCCATCAATTCCTATTATAGTTTCATCTTATAAAACACATTTAGTTATATATTGATAAACAATGTTTTCAAGCAAAGCGGGCTCACAAGTTGAAACCTCTCTGTTATGACTCTTATACCATTTTATTGCGAAGCATTTTCTTACAATAATACTTGGCCAAATATTTCATGGAACCAATTGAGGATATATTATACCGTTAGCCATACTACTAGATTTCAAGGTATGTGAGAATGATCTCCCTAAGTATTGTTATTGGTATACTATAACAATAAGAGGTTCAAAAGGATTATTAATGCGTGTTTCAAGTGTGCCTGGTGGGTGCCTATAGACCCAAAGGTATGTGAAAGACAAATTCATATATAGGTGCTACCTAATATGGTAATACTCGACTGGTTACCAACAAAAGTTGCAAGGGTGGGCCAACCTAATGACCCCTCTTGTATTTTGCCCAATAGTATATTTACCCATTGAATGATATGTTCCTATGTTATGTAAAGATACGAAAACATGTTTTTAGTTGAAGCATGTATTGGCACGTGAGAGTAATTTAATACCACTTGTGGTTTCCTTGTTAGCTAAAACAAAATATTCAAAGCACAAAAACAAAAACGGCATTGGAAAAGAACAACAATATGCACAATTTTATTGATATTCAAAACTAAATACAATTTTCACTTACTTTTCATATGGGCAACCTTCAACATGAATATAACTCCAAATACAATAATACTCACTTTACAACCATCTAGCGAACCTCTATTAATGAGATCTCAACTACTAGCTAGTGAACCTTCTTTAATAAAACTACTTACATTGATTGATTTAATACTTAACTATCTCATAAGACCATATTTAATAAAAATGACTCTCAATACATTAAACAACTTCTCCCATTAATTAAAAAAATTAAGAATTAACCATAAAAATAAAAATAAAAAACATTAAAATTCCATATGAATTCTTTTAAAGCTCAATATATATGAATAAAATTTTATATATAGTTGGAAAAGTTTAATATTCTTATTTTTCCAAATTGTAATTTTCAATTAAAATAAAACATTAGAATTCCTTAAAATCTTTATTTGATAATCATTTGAGTGAATGATTTTCAAAAAAAAATTAATTATTTTACTTTCTAAAATTATCTTAATTATAAATTTAGTTATTATGATTATAATTTTTATTCATTTTTATAAAATTAAAACAATTATATTATATTATATTATTTTTATACCGGATGTGTTTTTCTATGGAGTTTGTTGAGCAAACACAGTTCATCTTAGCCAATCTTAACGCTTTATTTTCGTCTTCCATTAACCAGTTTAAAATTCAACAAGTGGAAAGGGTTTTTGACTAGCCGTCGTTTGCTTGATCGCCGTTGACGAACAGTTTCCGCGGTTTGTCATCTTCACCGCCCATTCATGGACCACGTGTGGCTTGGGTTATACGTGAGCCCGCCAATGAGAGCCCTCTTCATCCAAACATTTTCGTCCTCCATCCAAACCGTTTTGACCACGTAGCGGTGGTGCAGGTGTCATTCCAATGAAATTTCTCTCATTGTTTTCATCAATGGTCGACAGCAAGGATGAGACTTTTACATCTGTCGGTGAGGTTGAAAGAGTGAGTTGAGAACTTGAGACAAGCTACCAAGCAGGGTTTGGATCTTCTGCAGGACAATTATCCTGAGTTCATTGCCTGAAAAGTTTGTAAATGTTTTGATTATATTTGTTTGTTATCCGTTCAATTATGCAATCCAATTGTGGATGACAATGATAAAATGGATTGTTAACATACATATTTTTATCAACTTGCCTTGGTGGTACTTTGCATTGAGCACAATGATATCGTTGTTCATCACATAGAGAACGAAGAGCGAGTTTGTGATTGCTCGGGCTTCCAGAGTCACTGAGACTCTATTCAAGTATTTCCTATTTCCTTTTAAAAGCATTTTAATCCTACATGCCTTTATGTTGGCTTTGAAATTGCATCTATGTATATTTTGTCAAAGTACTTTTGTTCTATGCTAACTTCAAGCCCTTGGAATTCATTTTATTGGTACATATCACCCATTCGAGCGATGGAAAGTGGAGTGACATTAGTGGAATGGAGTCAGATCACGCAGTGCTCGCCTAGGGTTCAAGAGAGGATGGGAAGTTGGGAACATGGAGGAAAAGTATTGGGTTTGCAGCATCCAAGCCTTGGCATCGAAAGGAAAGTGTGTCATTTCTATGGTGGCTGGCAGTATAAACTCCCTTGCCATCTATGAAGAAGGTCAACTTTTTACATGGGGGCACATTGAGTCATCCTCCTTAAAGCAAGACTAAGAGAACTCTGACGCAGGAGAAGACGCTAGAGAATGTAAAGATCGTTTAGGCAGCCATTGGGGGATGGCATTTTTTCACAATGGATGATGAAGGGCGAGATTATCCTTGGGGTGGAAATGATTATGGGCAATGTGGAGAAGAGATAGAAAGGAAGGAGGACGGTAATAGAGTATCAAGGCGGGATTACTCCATTAATCTATAGAGTAGACATTGCTTCGTGTGTGATTTCTCTACTAATAATCTTACAATTCTCTTTGGATTCGTAGAATTCATTTTTTTCCACATGTTGATTAAGTTGGGTGGATTTCAATTGTTGCTACTATTATGTCTTTCTCATATGCAACACTCTTAACTCTTCTTGCTATTGCGTGAGTGGTTGATAACAAAAAAAATCAAAGGAAGTATTGGTGCAATAGGAGAAGTGAAAGAAATTTGGGTTGTCTTCCAAGATCTTGGTGACATTTGATTTTCCTACTCATTTTCTGTGATTCTCATCGTGATCCAGTATACTTTGTAATCCATCCTGCAAATTGCTGAGATAACTTAGAGGATGTTTTCATTTGCATGTGCTGGAGTTGCTTCTAGAGCATGGGGCATATATATAAAAGAATGATCTAGTTCCTTACCAGTGGGCATGCTTATATTGGTTGTTTGCTTGCAGGACTGTCATAGAGATGAAAGCCAGACCATACTCCAGTGGCCCTTTATTGCATCATGATCATACATCACTAAAAAAACAGATGAAAGAAGATACTTAATTGTTTAAACAGGATGAAAGTACCTTTTTAATACTAGGCAACTTGGTAAAGGTCTTAAAAAATGTGAACCTGATAGATGGAAGGCATGCCAAAGTGGTTGATGATTCAATTGTTTATGAAATGCAAGAATTAAGAATTTAGTCATAGGGCTCGAAATTTTATTTATTTTAGGTTGTCAATGCAGGATTCATGGGCAAGCATGCACTTTATTCCGAGCCAAGTGAAAGTGATTCCATAACCTTTGAGTCATTGAAGGATGTTAGTGATTATGTTGGGCTCTCACTCCAACAGAGAAGTTTTGAGAGCCTAAAATTCTATGTTACAACATTAAATGGCATGAAGGAAGGTCTTTGTCTTACTAAATATTGGTGACTTGATAATGGCATTAGTCTTCAACAGATGCATCATCAACAATTGCTTAGTTCTCTAAAAAGTTGGAACATACATCCATTGTATTTTCACTATTGTCATTTATTTTACAGTTCTCTCAAAAGTTGGAACATACATCCATTGTATTTTCACTATTGTCATTTATTTTACCTATTTCAGAGTACTGAAACTATCAAAGTGGATATCATTGCAAAAATATATGAAAAAGTAGATAATAATCAATGGGTGAGATAGTAACTTCAACATATAGAAAAATGTTGTGGGAAAATTATCAAGCACTTTGGACAAGTATTTTAAGTCCAAATAAATTTATATATGAAACAACAGATATCAAAAAATATTTGAAATTAGAAAGGTACTTGGAATATAGGTGGCAACAATAAATTATCAAATACAACAAACAAATTTGTATTTTAAGGGAAGATATGCACATGCATTCAACAGTGGGCTTTGTTCGTGGAAAGATGGTCTTCCCAAATCTTTAATCTTATATTCCTTTGATGTATATTTTCACCTTCAGGGGAAATTGCTAGTTTACTAACTTCCAAATTTATCAATATAATTATAATATTTTTTATCAAAAAAATAGTTTAGGAAAAAAAATTCTTATAATCAAAGTTTAAAATTGAAATCTTTATTTCTCTTCAAAAGTTATTTAGCATTCTCTCATGGGTGGAAATCCCAAAGTGGTTGGACATTGTGTCGGGCCCTATTCGAGGATAATCATGCAAGTGAGAGTACATTCAAGAGTGTGGCAATACCTGAACCAATCTATTTGTGAGAGGAAAGGCATTTGCAAAGGAAATCATTCAAGCCTATGTAGGTAGTTCAAGCGCTACATAAGACGCAACATCGGTACCTTCATGGTGATATTCTTTTTATGTTGGCATTATGACACAGATTTTGCACTATGACATAGGGGTTATCCTTGATGGCAACTCACTCAAATGACATATCACAGTTCAGACTCTCAAAATGAATCAAGAAAGGTATATGCAGGTTCCTCATTGACCAAGGCACGTGTACACGCGGGTTAGAAAACCAAAAGGCGCGTATGGCGTACACACGCACTTTCATGGAAGGAAAGACGCGTACATGTTGGAAAACTTAGTTTTGGTCCGTGGTATTTGGACCATGGTATTTTGATCCATGGTATTGGTCCAAGGTATCCTATCCGAAGTGTTGACCCTAGGTATTTGGTCCAAGGTATTAGTTCTAAGTGGTTTTGGTCCATGGTATTGAGTAAGGCCTAAGACTATAAAAGGAGGAGAAGATCATTAGGCAAAGGCACTCACGTATTGAATATCTAATGAAGAGCAAGATCTAGAATACAGGTTATTGGGTTATGGTGCACAACTAGATCTGAATCAAGGATGAACCTTAGCGCTTGAGGAAGGATAAGATCTAATGATGGGTCAAGATCTTAAAGCTTGAAGTGAAGTATCTTTGTGTGTTTTGATCTTTTATCTGAATAACTGGTGCATGTTGTAGACTATAAATATGATGATCTGGGTATAACTGAATTCTAGAATTATTGCAAAGTTTAAATCAGCATTTATATATCTGTACGCAGGTTCACCTTAGAAAATGCACATATACACGCTGGTTCTGCATATCAAAATAGCATATACATCTTAAATTGATTTGCAGATATGTACGCAGGTTCGCCTTGAGAAAAGTGCATATGCACGTAGGTTCGACACATTGAAGTAGTGTATACCTCATAAAATATGCTTTAGCTACTTCTGGTTGCTGTTACAGTGTTCTGGGTTCTGGTTACTATTTCTGGTTACTGTATTCTGGTTACAGCATTCTGAAAAGTGATTGATTGATTCAGTTGTGGTTGGTGCAAAGGAGATTGATTGATGCAGATGTATTTGATGTTTGAATGATGTTATTGATGGATCCAGTCTGAAAATTTATGAAACGTGGTCCCTGGAAGAAAAGAGAAGGTTGTAGCCTTCTATAGGCCGGCACCTACGTACTAGTAAACATATCAACTAGTACAAGAGCTAAGGGGTTGTAGCTCCCTTCCAGGAGAAGCTGGAGAACGAGAGAAGGTTGTAGCCTTCTGTAGGTAGAAGCCTGCGTACTAGTATAAGATTGCACCAGTATAGAAATTGTAAAAAGAAGTTTCTTATTAAAATTTGATAGAGACGATTGCAGCAGGTGGTTTTCACCCACATTGGGTTTCCACCTTATATCTTGTGTTCATGTGTGTGTGATTGTCTATTCTGTTTTACTACACCTGGTTACTATTTATATGGTTCTGATGCACTGAGTAAAGATCAACATATGATAAATTAACTGAATCATAAGTTTGCAGGATATACGCTAGTTGCCTTAAATATAGTTGCGTATACACACAAGTTCCATTAACTGAAGTAGCGTATATGAATCTGATTATGGAAATGAAATATTATTGACTTGCTAATACTGATTCACACCCCCCCTCTCAGTATTATTTCCAACAATTGGTATCAGAGCAGGTCCTTCAGAAGAAGCTTGATCGCTTGAAGGAAGATCTATCATCATGAGTAACTACAAAAGAGAGGGATCCATTAGACCACCAATCTTTGATGGGAGCAACTTCATTTATTGGAAGGTAAGGACTACAACCTATCTTCAATCTCTTGGAACAAATGTCTGGGAAATCGTGGAAGGAGGATATACATTTCCATTAGCAATTCCTACAGATACGGTAGGTAAGAAGCAATATGAAACCAATGCCAAGGTTGTCAATACATTATTAGGGAGTCTGTCACAATCAGAATTTGTCAAAGTTATGCAGCTCAAAACTGCCAAAGAAATATGGGACAAGATCATTCTAAGCTATGAAGGAGACAATCAGGTAAAACGTGCAAAACTACAATCTCTCAGAATTCAATATGAAACTCTCAAAATGCACAATGATGAAAGTATCGCTAGTTACTTCTTACGCATAGATGAGATTGTTAATTGCATGAAGAACTTGGGTGAAGAGATAAAAGAAGTTACTTTAGTTGAAAAGGTTTTAAGATCCTTGTCTACTAAGTTTGAATCAAAAGTATCTGCCATAGAAGAAAAGTAGGATCTTTAGACTATTACTATGACACAGTTGCACGAAGTCTTAACTGCCTTCGAAATGAGAAAAGGAGGTCCATCAAATATGAGAGAAGACACATTCAAAGCTTCAGGAAGAGAAGAATTCCATGAATTGAGACATATTTCAGAAGGAGAAGAAGAAGAAAACTTTGTCAAGAACCTTCAACGGGGTTCTGGGAGATTCAGAGGTAAACTACCTTTCAAATGTTTTGCTTGTGGAAGAGTCGGTCATTATGCTGCCAAATGTCCTCATAAAGATAAGCTTGATAAAGGTAAGGAATCAGCAAAATGGAATAGAAAACAAAGTGTAAGTAAGAAGAGCTACTATACTCATGAAGATAGTGATGGTTTATCAAATAGTGATGAAGATGAAAATATTAATGACTATAGACTTCTAATGGCTTTTGAAGATGATTATTTCTTAAATGCCTTAGATGAAGATGACCTTTATGAAGAAATCTCTAAACTCAAAGTCTGTTTAGAAGAAAATAATATGATTATAGATACTCTGACATTCCAACTTGTTGAAGGAGAAAAACACAATGAAAATCTAGAATGTGAAATTGTGGGTCTAAGAAAGGATATTGAGAAAACAAAAGCTCTCAATCTTAGATTTTCTAAAGGATCAGAAACCTTAAATGAAATTATCAAAGTGCAGCATTCTCCTCTGATAAAGACAAATCTTGGATATACTAAAGAAGCATCCCAAGCACAGAAGTTGTCAACCTCCACTAAAAGCTATCTTGATGCAGCAAAGAGCAGTGAACAGTTTGACAATCGACAACAAAGGCATAAAGAAGATCACCAGGTAAATCAGGCTCAATTTACTTCAAGGATGAACAGAAGCTACAAACCTCAGGTAAATCATACTCAATCTGCTTCAAGAATGAATATCAATAGCAACTATAATCACCAGGTCAGTAGATTCGATAATCGCAGGAACTTCTTTAATGGCCAATGTTTTTCATGTCATAACTTTGGACACAAAGCTGCTCAATGTGTTGCTTACAAAACCATCATGACTAGAGAAGCACGAAATCAAAGGAATGTGATGGGGATCATGAAACAGACCTACAATAACTTTTCTCTTCTTGAAAATGAAATAGAATGCCCTATTTGCAACAACTTTGGTCATGAAGAATCTGAATGCAGGAGTAAATTTCGGCAAACATCTCAGAAGGAGCAAACTACATTAAATCCCAAAATATGGAGAAAGAAAGAACCATAAACAGAAAGATGTGGTATAGCCCTGTATGTAGAAGGACAAGAAAATCAGTGGTACATCGACAGTGGATGCTCGAAACACATGACAGGTGATAAAGAAAAACTTCAGTCATATAATGCCTTAGAAAAGGAAAAGAAGGTCTCATTTGGAAATGACACTCTTGTTTTCATAAAAGGTAAAGGCTATGTTCTTCTAAAAGAAAAAGTTAAAGCTGGGAATGTTATGTATGTTGATGGTCTAAAGCATAACCTGTTGAGTGTCAGTCAAATGTGTGATCAAGGAAATGAAGTAGTATTTCGATCAAATGGATGTGTTGTTCGTGAGCTTGATACAGGAGAAACCGTGATCAAAGGTATAAGAACTCTAAACAACTTATATATACTCAAGGGAGGACAACAATAGTGCTATCTAAGAAAAAATGATGAACACTAGCTATGGCACAGAAGATTGGGGCATCTAAGCTTCTCTCAAATAAGAAAAGCAAGAAAATTCCACGTTGTTCGTGATCTTCCTGATATCAGCATTCCAGAAAATACAATATGAAAATCATGTCAATTTGGTAAGAAAACCAGGTCACAATTCCCTGAAAAGGAAGGATCAGCTAGTAAGCCTCTTGAACTTGTTCATATTGATTTATGTGGTCCATCAAGGAAAAAGTCACCTCATGGAGTGGAATAATTTATATTGTTCATTGATGATTTTTCCAGAATGTGTTGGATAGGGCTTCTAAAGCATAAAGATGAAGCATTTGAAAAACTCAAAGCCTTCAAAGCCCTGGTTGAGAATGAATCAGATTGCAAAATCAAATGTCTTAGATCCGGTCGAGGAGGTGAATTTACCTCAGATGAATTCTTTGACTTTTGTGAAGAACATGGAATAAAAAGGAAATTCTCCACTGCAAGGACTCCTCAGCAAAATGGAGTGCTAGAAAGGATGAACAGAACTATTCAAAAAATTGCTCGTGCTATGCTAGATGAGTTTGGAACTCTTGCAACCTTCTGGGGTAAAGTTGCATTCGCTGCCATCACTATTCTCAACAAAGCAAATGTTAGGGTAAACAACACTCAAACTCCACATGAACTTTGGTATGGTAAGACTCCTACCGTAAAATACTTTAAAGTTTTTGGAAGCAAATGTTACATCAAAAAAACTGATGAAAAACTTGGCAAGTTTGAACCCAGAGCAAATGAAGGCATTCTCCTTGGTTACTCTTCTCGAAGTAAAGGATATAAGTGTTATAATAAAAGACTTGGGAAAATTATTGAAAGTATTGATGTTGTGGTTGATAAAGCATGCAAAAATCCAAAGCAGGTAAAAACCGAAGATTGTGGAGAAGATGAGGATTATCCTTCCACATTAAATCAGACTAATTCTGAAGAAGAAACCTATGAAGCACCAAAAGAATAGATGACGGCAGAAGAAAAGACTCCATCCAGGTATGTTCAGAAAAATCATCCATAGACAAATTTTGGGACAGAAAGAGGCAGGTGTGCAGAAAAGAAGAACTATTACAGAAGCCTCAAGCTATCTAGCATTGCTTTCCTCCATCGAACCTCAAAATGTAAATGAAGCATGCAAAGATGAATGTTGGGTCAAGGCCATGAATGAAGAGCTTGAGCAGATTGAAAAGAATAATACTTGGGAATTAGTTCCTAGACCTCATGATAAGAATATCATAGGAACCAAATGGATATTCAAAAACAAGCTGAATGAAAATGGAGAAGTTATTAGAAACAAGGCCAGACTTGTTTGTAAAGGGTATGCTCAACAAGAAGGTATAGATTTTGAAGAAACTTTTGCACCTGTTGCAAGACTTGAAGCCATAAGAATGTTCCTTGCTCTTTCTAGTTTTCAGAAATTCAAAGTATACCAAATGGATGTAAAATCTGCTTTTCTTAATGGGGACTTAGAAGAAGAAGTATATATTGAGCAACCAGACGGATTCATTCTTGGAAATGATCCAAAACTTGTATGCAGACTCAAAAAGGCTCTCTATGGTCTAAAACAAGCTCCAAGGGCCTGGTATTACCGTCTTGACAAATATCTCCATCAACAAGGTTTTTCAAAAGGATCAGCTGATAGCAATCTATATACAAAGATTGACAATAATAAATTGCTAATACTTGTTGTGTATGTTGATGATATCATTTTTGGTAGCAATGAAGAAGCCATGAGTAAAAACTTTGCTTTGGTAATGCAACAAGAATTTGAAATGTCCCTGCTTGGTGAGCTCACATATTTTCTTGGTCTACAAGTTCAACAAAAGAAGGATGGTATTTTTCTATCACAAACCAAGTATCTCAAGCAAATCTTGAAAAAATGCGGCATGGAAGATTCTAAACCAGTATGTACCCCTATGGTAACAGGATGTAGTCTCAATGCAAATGATGAATCAATAGCAGTACATCAACCAACCTACAGATCCATGATTGGCAGTCTGCTTTATCTAACAGGTACCCGAACAGACATCATGCATGCAGTGGGAATAGTTGGAAGATTCCAAGCCAATCCAAAGGAATCACACCTTCAGGCCATCAAAAGGATTTTCAAATAGCTTCAAGGAACACAGAACTTTGGTTTATGGTATCCTAGAGATACAGATCTTACACTTCATGCATATACAGATGCAGATTGGGTAGGAAGCATTGATGACAGGAAAAGCACTAGTGGTGGTGCATTCTATATGGGTTCCAGATTAGTATCTTGGTTCAGCAAGAAGCAAAGTTCAATTGCATTATCTACAACTGAAGAAGAATATGTGGTTGTTGCATCTTGCTGCACACAACTCCTTTAGATGATGCAAACATTGCAAGACATTCAGATCACATGTACTCCACCCATCTCCATTCTATGTGATAATACAAGTGCAATCAGTATTTCAAAGAATCTAGTCATGCATTCCAAGACCAAGCACATACCCATCAAATATCATTTTCTACGTGAATAAGTGCTTGAACAAAAGGTCAAATTGGAGTATGTTCCCTCCAAAGAACAGGTTTTTGATATATTCACCAAACCACTGCCCAGAGAGACATTTGAATACCTCAGACAGAAGCTGGGAGTAGTTGATGCATCATCTTACGGTTAAAACTTATCTGTTTCAGAGAAAAGTGGTTATACGCGAGTTCCATGAAGCGTATTCGCGTACATATGCCAGTTTCTGTGGATATAGTCGCGTATATGTTGGTTTGAAGAAAAACAGTGGGCCAGACTTAGGATGAAAGGAGTCTGATATGGGGCTGACAATGATCATTTGGCACAGGGGGAGCATATACTTCTAATAATGCATTGTTGGCATTATCTTAGAAGATCTTGGTACAAATTCACAATTGTTTTTGAAGCAAGTGGAACATGTCCAAGGGGAGATCATGGTTGCTGGTCTGGATGCTGATTGACAGATGTTGTTGATGATAGTTGATGATAACTATCATGGTCTTGTTTCAAATATTTGGTCTCTATATCATGTATATATTTAAATGTCAAGGTCATGAAATGACCTATTTTGGTTCCTCACTATGCATGACATGGATGATGTAATGTTCTTGTTTTGACATGTATAAACATTTGGTATATCCCCACTTGGTTGGGTGGATGATTCAAACTTGGTATATCCCCACTTGTTTGGGAGATGGATATATGTATGAGTCATTGGTGATAAGAAGGTTATTTATGATATATAGAGTCATGTTCTTCTTTAGAACAGCTTTTTGCAAACCTTGCTTATTTTTAGGGGGAGCATGGAGCTCAATCAGCACTCTTCAACATATCAGAGCATTCAGTATGTACTCAGGGGGAGCATAACCCTTTGCCCTTGATGACAAAGGGGGAGAGTGACTTGGGGTTGCCATCAAGTCCAAAGGGGGAGATTGTTGGCATTATGACACAGATTTGGCACTATGACACAGGTGTTGTCCTTGATGGCAACTCACTCAGATGACAGATCACAGTTTAGACTCTCAGAATGAAGAAAAAAAGGTATACGTAGGTTCCTCATTGACCAAGGCACGTGTACACACAGGTTAGTAGACCAAAAGGTGTGTATGGCGTGCACATGAACTTTCACGGAAGGAAAGGTACGTATGGCGTACACATGCACTTTCACGGAAGGAAAGGCGTGTACACGTTGGAAAACTTAGTTTTGGTTTGTGGTATTTGGACCATGGTATTTTGATCCATGGTATTGGTCCAAGGTATCATGTCCGAAGTGTTGACCCCAGGTATTTGGTCCAAGGTATTGGTTCTAAATGGTTATGGTCCATGGTATTGAGTAAGGCCTAAGACTATAAAAGGAGGAGAAGATCATTAGGCAAAGGCACTCACATATTGAATATCTAATGAAGAGCAAGATCTAGAATATAGGTTATTGGGTTATGGTTCACAACTAGATCTGAATCAAGGATGAACCTTAGCGCTTGAGGAAGGATAAGATCTAATGATGGGTCAAGATCTTAAAGCTTGAAATGAAGTATCTTTGTGTGTTTTGATCTTTTATCTGAATAACTGGCGCATGTTGTAGGCTATAAATATGATGATCTGGGTATAATTAAAGTCTGGAATTGTTGCAAAGTTTAAATCCTCATTTATAGATATGTACGTAGGTTCACCTTAGAAAAAGCATGTATACACGCTAGTTCTGCATATCAAAATAGCGTATACATCTTAAAATTGATTTGTAGATCTATACGCGGGTTCGCCTTGAGAAAAGTGTGTATGCACGCAGGTTCGACACATTGAAGTAGCGTATACCTCATAAAATATGCTTTAGCTACTTCTGGTTGATGTTACAGTGTTATGGGTTCTAGTTACTGTATTCTGGTTACAGCATTCTGAAAAGTGATTGATTGATTTAGTTATGGTTGGTGCAAGGGAGATTGATTGATGCAGATGTATTTGATGTTTGAATGATGTTATTAATGGATCCAATCTGAAAATTTATGAAACGTGGTCCCTGGAAGAAAAGAGAAGGTTGTAGCCTTCTGTAGCCCGACACTTACGTACTAGCAAACATATCAGCTAGTACAAGAGCTAGGGGGTTGTAGCTCCCTTCCAGGAGAAGCTGGAGAATGAGAGAAGGTTGTAGCCTTCTATAGGTAGAAGCCTGCATACTAGTATAAGACTGCACTAGTACATAAATTATAAAAAGAAGTTTTTTATTAAAAGAAGATAGAGACGATTGCAGCAAGTGGTTTTCATCCACATTGGGTTTCCACCTTATATCTTGTGTTCATGTGTGTGTGATTATATGTTCTATTTTACTGCACCTGGTTAATATTTATATGGTTCTGATGCACTGAGTAAAGATCAACATATGATAAATTAACTTAATCATAAGTTTGCAGGATATACACTAATTGCCTTAAATACAGCTACGTATACACGCAAGTTCCATTAACTGAAGTAACGTATATGAATCTGATTATGGAAATGAAATATTATTGACTTTCTAATACTGATTCATCCCCCCCCCCTCTCAGTATTATTTCCAACAGTTTAGGGTATGGATAAGGAGAGAACCATAGTGTTTACGATGTCTCGTCCTTTGGAAGCTGCTAGAGGTCAGATTGGGTGGCAAAATGTGACCCTAATGGTAATTAGGGAAGTGGGAGTCTGTGAAAGTTGGTTGGGCGCATCATTACTCCTCGTCCCACCTTGCAATCTCTTTGGTGTTTGTCAGAATCACAAGGTAATTTAGTAGATCTTTGGTGTTAGGTGCGGTATAGAAGGTTTTTTAGGCTGTCATTGGATTGGAATTTTGTCCTTTCTAGTGTGTCTATCAGTGGTGTTAAAGTTGGTAGGAACCCAACAAGCTGGTTTCACCCGCATAGAAGGTGCAGTGTTTCTTTGGCTGCTCATTTTGAGCCTGTCTCCCTAACTCCATCCCTATTTATGTCTCAGGATTGTTTCATTGTGTCTGTGTCCATTTTATGTTTGCTTTTGGTTGTAGGTTTTGAAGTCCTATATTAGAGTGGATTAGCTCCTGGTCGTGGAATTCGAGGGTGTCGGTTCAAATTATGGTGGCTCAGTATTTTTTGGTGGTGGTCTATAATTTCGGTCTGAAGTTTCATCATTTGTAGATGGGTCTTTATCAGTGGGGTGGGATTTTTAATCGTTCACCTAACAAGTCTATATGGCATTAGAACTGATGAACATTTCTCAATCTCAACGCTGGTGTGGTGTTGATAGAGGGGCAGCAGTGGCCCTCAACTGTAGGAGGAGCCACCATCTGCCTGAATTAGTAGGTGTTGTGGGGTTCTATGTGGGAAGTGTTCTTTGGAGGTCCTCTGTGGTGTGTTTCTCCCACGGCCCCCTAGATGAAGCTATCACTTGGTTCTTTATGACAAAAGCAAGGCCTTTGAGCCGTTTTCGAGAGGATGCCATCAGGGCAAGGTGACACCGTAAGTATGCTGGCGGGGCAAGGTGACACAATTAGCAGGTTCGACTAGGAGTAGGAAAGTGTGAGCTACAAGCTCCTGGAAAGGTTGCCGGTCATTGTAGAGGAGGGGTGGCAAAGCCTCTTATGTCACTCCATCTCATCTGCGGCAGTCTGTGAAAGCCTAGTTGGATATTTGAGAAGAACAACCTAGAGGAGCATGAGGCCTTGATGGCAACCTTGACCCAGATTCAATACTTTCAATGTCATTTGAGAAAATGTGTAGTGGTGGTGTGTCATGCAGTTGGCATACCCGCATCCTAGAGAAACTAGTGCAGTTGGAAGCCTAGTTGGTACACTCGAAGCAACATGTTGACTTCCCTTATCGCCCTCCCCCTCCACCGGGGATAGGGCCAGATAACCCAGCCTCTGTTACTTCAGATGACTGACTATGTCCCTTAGTGTTTTGTTGATTTTGATGGTGTTTTGGCACCCTTGGCCTTCGAGGTTATGGTTGACTAACTTGTGTATCTTTTGAAATGTTTGTCCTAGTCGGTTAGCTCTAGTTAACAAACCCGGTTGGGTGAGACCAATAGAATTATATGGAATACCTATGTAAATATTAACATATGCAATTAATAGAAGGTTCTTATTTATTAAAAAAAAATTATCTAACCCATTATAAAAAGGCATAAAATGATTTCCCATGCAAATAAACATTAAAATAAAAGGTCATTCTGATTTTTTCAATTGAAGGGTGAGGCAAATTTTCATAATATGTTTTACTTTTCGTTATTTTATAGTTTTTTTTATTAGCCATTTGTATACTATGAAAGTTAAAACTAGCATAGATCCATCTTAATTCTCAATCTACCAAGGACCGAGGGGAACCAAGTCTCCCAAGATGCAAACCTCATTTTGAAGTCAAAACATGAGAAAATGTTAGCACCCAGAGATATTTGATTCCTCTCATAACTTGATAGATCCAAATTTAAGATAGATCTACTTCTTAATAATATTATTTATATTCATATAAATTTCACTATTTATGTATATAGAAATATTCATATTTTTTATCTTATTAAAATCTAATAATACATATCAATAGATATTTTATAATTATTTTAATTTAATTGATTAATGTGATATGCAAAGAATATATAACTTGGAAAAAATTAATTGTAAATTTTGAATTTTGATATGTTTATTAATTAAATTTAAATACCAAGTTATGAAATATAATGGTTATGAATCTAAATTATTATTTTAATTTATGTATGTTTAAGTGGATCTTACTTTATAATATATGTGTGGGGAT
The DNA here is from genome assembly GCA_031772625.1 of Pinus tabuliformis. NCBI lineage: Eukaryota > Viridiplantae > Streptophyta > Pinopsida > Pinales > Pinaceae > Pinus > Pinus tabuliformis. Next base: position 994,447,394 of record CM062810.1, on the reverse strand, counting down.
GGGCATATATTAATAAAATTTATTTAGCTTTTATATGTTTATTAATTATATGTTATGAAATATGAATTATTGTTATTTAAATTTATTTTGATGTAATATATATAATATGATTTTTCAATAATAATAAAAAAAATGTTTGTATTACTTTTTTAATTAATCCAACATTATGTTTTATTAATATTACTTTTGATTTAATGTTTTAGTTTACAAACCCTACAACATTTCTCTCCTATTAAGTCATACATTTAAATGTTTTGTACTCATTTACACTACCAAATATTCCCCATACTGAGCTAATATTTAAATTTTTACACTCATTTATGAACACTACAACATCTCCCCAATACTGTGTTGTAGAGAGCCTATCAGAGCAAAAACAGAATGTTAACAATTCTTTTTCATACCATGATAGTTCAAAAAAATAAATGTTATCATTTTTATACAATAGAATCTTCTTATTATAAAGTTTATGCATGCATGTATCACCTATTTATTGAAACTACATCTTAGCGGTGGGAATTGAAGATCAAAATGTTTTGTTATAGTTAATGTTTTTGTTACTCATAGAGGAGAAATAATTCTAGAGGAGAAATAATTCTATTTTGAATCATCTCTCCATCCTCTAGTTGCTAAGATTTACAAATGGTACCTATCAATATTATATAGCTCCACATGTAGATTTTCTTACTACCTATTGAGCTTGCTTACATGTACTAGTGCTCAACTTATTTGGATTTATGAATAGTATTTGCATACTTTTTTATGTCCACTTAATATGAAGATATAACAATGGGCACTAGGGATCACAATTGTTTCAATTTAGATTTGATTTCTTATTATCAAAAATTCAATGTTGGATAAGTAGTATTGAATTTAAATATTCATTTTTGTTGACAAAAAATAACTTTTGTATTCTTTTGTAGATGGTGTTTTACATCATAATTCACATGTGCATCAATTATTAGGCCTATAATCTTATGGCAAAAAGTTCTTGTAAGTTATATTTTGTTATATTTTGAACCATTGGACCAATTATTTTATTTGGTAGAGAGGTACGTTCTACAACTCGGTATGAGGGGATGTGTAAGTATGTCATGTATCCAATAAAATAAATATAAAAATTAAAGATTAATATCGACCCAAAACAAAAAATGAAAATAACCATATAGATTAAAAAAAAAAGACAATACAATAGAATTAACACAAAGAATCAAAAATCATGCTCCAAAATCTTTTAATATTTCTTTTAATTAAATATTTGTAAAATGAATCTTTAAAAGGAAAAACCATATCTTATGGATATATTAAATTTTTTAAATACATAAATATTTCCACATCAAAGTTGTAATATTTGAAAATATTTTTGATGTAGTTTTATTATAAAAAATTTTATCAACCATATAAAAAGCATCGTTAAATTTAATATTAATATTAAAATATTAATATGAATATTATTATTATTATTAGATCTAATATTAATATCAATATATTATAATATTAACATTATTAAATTTTACAACTTTGGATTAATAATTTGAGGAAAGGTTTGCATTTGGAGGGATTTCATCCCTCTAGGCTCATGAGCCGAGTTAGATGGATCTAGACTATTTCATCCCTCTAGGCTCATGAGCCGAGTTAGATGGATCTGGACTGGTAAAAAGGAAATACAGTTTAATTGTATCTCAGGAATAGTGTTGAGAAGGTGAGAAAGTGAATAGTTCTATTGAATTCCCTCCATCTGATTCTTATATAGATTATAAGTAAATGGTGTAATTGAATTTCCTCCATATGGTTCCTATATAGAGTGTAAGTAAATGGCCTTATTAAATTTCCTCCATATGATTACTATATACAATGTAATATTGGTGAATCAATGTTATTTACGTGTACTCATTTAAATGCACTTAGAATTATGGTTTGTAGATAAAAATTGGACATAATAGGAGGTGTGACATGTAAGATATGTAAGAAATATTAAATTATTTTTCATTTTTATATGAAAATATTAGTTTATTGTGCCGAAAGGCGCTATATTTAATCGAGCTCATACCGTGTATCTGATATTTACCAAATTACCAAAAAAAAATCCCAATTTAACTCCATGGAATTTTTGGTAAAAATAGCTCCATGGTAAATTGAATTTTCGAATGAATAGCTTGGGAGAAATTCAAATGGATATAAATAATTATTATACTTCGTGTACATATGTGCGTTATAATGTTAAAGTTTAAGACTATAATATATTTAAAAATAGTAGAGAATGATAAATGAAAACATAATTTTTTATTTATTTAATTTATTAGCGATTTTTTCTATTATAACAATTTTCATTGGAAAAATAAAATATGACCTTATTAAAAAGTGAATCTGGAAAGATGAGTTATTATTTTGTTCACTTTTTGGTGAGGGAAAGTGTAGTTATTGATTTTCAAATTTTAATTAATTTTAACTATAAAAGATGAGATATAAGTTTCAAATATTTTTATTTTAATATAAATTAATATTATCTACACTTTACAAATTTAGAAATTTAAACTAAATTTTAAATAAAATTAAGAGTTTATAATATTTAAATAATAAAATTTCAAACGAACGAGTGTCTCTTTATATGATGTTTCCCATTTTGAAAGGAGTATTTCTTTACAAACTATAAAAAGAGTCTACCATCCATTATCCTTACAATTCACTATTAAGATCAGAGGCATTGATACAGAGATACATTAATTTGAATACATTTTTAGTGGTATTCACAGGCAAGCCAATATCTTCATCTCATATACCATATCAAAAAGATAAAACTTATTAATTTTATTAAATAAATAATGGTTTGAAAAAACAACAGTCTAAAAAAAATAATGTTTTTGTTTTCCGTATATTGTTGGCTTTAGAAAAAAAAAACTTTTATAAATTAGTTTTTAATCTTTAGTAAATTTACCTTTTAAATTTAATTTTCGATTCTTAGTAAATTATATTTTAAATTAGTTTTTAGCCCTTTTTAAATTAAATTAGTTTTAATCTTTTAAAAATATTTAATATCTAAAATAAATGCATCGTTTTTGTATTATGTTGTTTTCTAAATTTTTTAGAAATATTCAACATCTAAAATAAATACATTGATTTCAGCATTATGTTGCTTTCTAAATCTTTTAGAAATATTTAGCATCTATATTAAATGCATTGGAAATATGCATCTAAATTAAATGCATTGATTTCAACATTATGTTGTTTTCTAAATCTTTTAAAAATATTTAACATCTAAATTAAATGCATTGATTTTAGCGTTATATTGTTTTATAAATCTCTCGAAAAATATTTAACATCTAAATTAAATGCATTGATTTCCGCATTACGATGATTTCTAAATCTTTTAGATATATTTAACATCTAAAATAAATGCATTGATTTCAGGGAAGTTATGGTTTTTGGGCATGTGGTATTGATAAGCTATGGTATTGTAACAGAATAATTAAAAGCCTAGATCCATAACATAATAATCAAAAGCATAGACCGCCCTTCAAATTCAAATGTAACGATTCTCTTCCAATTTGATCGTTGCTCATAACAATGGAACTTAGTCACTTTTGCTTTATAATCCAATCTTTTACAAACTGAAATAACCATTTGCATATTAATAACCTCCTCCTAATAATTTCAGTTAAAAAGCCGAGCTAATGACAATTAAACCTCCCTATCCCGAAAGACGTAATCATTTTACAAACTTAAGTAACCTCTTGATTTTATATTAAAGACTATAGACCAAAATAAATTATCCTTAAGATCATGGTTCCAGGAACCATGTGACCGGCACTTAACTAAACTCAAGGACACATCCTACCGCTCTCTGCAATTCAATTAAATTTACAAGCATCTGGAGAAAGAAAATTCTGCCACTTTCTCACTTCAGACGTGGTTCCATTGGCATTCACAACTATGGCGTGAAAGTCAAGGCCACCAGTGTGCCCATCAGCGAGGGTACAGTAGCCAAAGGAGACTGATCTGGGTATATCCTTTCACCAAGGACGTTGAAGGCTCTGTGGGTCATCTTCCGTCTGGGCTATTTTCGAATGCTTGCTGTCATCTATTCCATATAACCATCCAAAACTATGTTTTCCATTGTGTGCGCCATCAAAAATCACCACCTTCACCCACCAAACCCTAGCCATTTATCCAAAGCAATGATGACCTCGTCAAAAATGTCGAAGACCTTACCCCTCCATCCCGGACAAACAACTAACAGAGTTATTACACATGAAAATCCGAATCCATAGCTCAATGCTACTCCTATCTCCCACCACAGATCACCCAAATCCACCCCTCCTTCACTAGCAAGCACAGGAGAAATATAGTGCTCGGAATGCCCACAACTTTTATTCAGAAGAATCCCACAAAGACCAGGATTTCCCAAGAAAGAAGTTGCACCAAAGGTATCAAAGTGTCTGCCCAGTGGAATCATTCCAGAGAGTCTGTTATTGCTTAAATTCAAAACCTGAAGGAAATCTATAGTCACAAGCTGTGTTGGTATTTCTCCAGAGATTCGGTTCAAGGAAAGATCCAGGGACTCCAGCTGTCTAATGCTTCCTAATGTCTCAGGAATGGAGCCACTAAGATTGTTCCTGGAGAGGTTCAGAGTCACTAATCCTGTCAGGCAACCTATCTCTGATGGAATGTGGCCTACCAAATTGTTATTTGAGAGATCTATGCTGGTAACAATTGAAGGAATTTGATCAAAATGCATGTCCTGTCCCTTGCTCATTACTTCAACATCGGCTCCATAGAATAAGCCAAGGCCATCCTCTGCATCAGCCTTGTAGGGAGACATCGTCATTCCAAAACCAATTACATATCTTAGGATAAATGGTCCTTTTGGCTGCAACTGATCTACCATACCAGAAAATTTCCCAATTTCCTGGGGAATAAAGCCTGATAAATTGTTGTGAGAGAGGTCTAGAATTTGGATGTTCTTGACCAGGCCTATTTCTTGAGGAATACTCCCCTGTAAATGATTATTTTTCAGGATAAGAATACGAAGCCTTGATAGATGCTTAATCCATCTTGGAATACTCCCCGAAATGTTGTTATCTCCCAGCTCTATGATCTCCAATGCCTTGCAATTCTGTAGAGATGAAGGAAGTAAACCCATAAGCCTGTTATTATTCATGTGCAAAGTTTGCAAGTTAGGCATATTCCCCAACTCAAGTGGCAATTCACCTGACAGCAGATTGTTTTCCATATTCAAGACAACCAGAGAAGAGCAGTTACCAAAGCGCTGATGAAGGTCTCCTGAGATTTTATTATTTGACAAGTCTAAAATCTCTAGAGATCTGCTTTCTGAAAGGGATTTGGGTAATTCTCCACTGAGACTGTTGTTCGATAAAGATAAGAAGTTTATGTCCCAGTGATTTCCAAAAACCTGAGGAGAAAGGGTGCCATTGAAGTGATTGTTGGACAGATCCAGAACTTCCATGGATCCAAAACTGAGAGGCAGAGGACCCTGTAACTGGTTGCTATGCAAGTCTGCAACTCTGGGCCCTGTCTGAGCTTTTAGATGTATATAAGATGGCAGACTGCCTTCTAAATTATTGCTGGACAAGTTCACTTGAGCAAGTTTGGGAAGGCTCCACAGCCAACTAGGTATATTCCCATTCAGCCTATTGTTTGAAAGGTCCAGATACACAATCCTGTATTGAGTGGAAAGCCACTGTGGAATTGGCCCCCGCATGTTACAGGAGCTCAGTGACAGCTGTTCCAGGCTAAAGTGTGCAGTGTCATCCGTCATATTTACAGTAAGACCACTGTTAGACAAGTGCAGAACCTTGAGAAGATGGAAACCCTGAAAGAAGTTTTTTGAGATGGTGTCTGAGAAGTTGTTGAATGAAACATCGAGAGTGCCGAGATCTGATAGAAGTCCTAATCCCTCCGGGATTCTACCCATTAGTCTATTGTGTCCGATGCCAAGGTATTGCAGTGAAGTAAGCCCAGACAGCGAGACAGGGATGAAGCCCTCCAACTGGTTGTGCCTCAGATCAAGATGAATGATGTTAGAGAGATTGCCAAGAGAATCTGGGACCGTGCCAGTCAAGTTATTGAATGAAAGATCTAGAAATTGCAATCTCTGGAGCTTCCCAATACAACTGGGGAGGGCACCTGTGATCTGGTTGTTGGAGAGATCCAGATGGGCTAGTAAAGTGAATCTTGAAACATGGCATGTAATTAACCCTCCCAAATTGCAGGATGAAAGGGATAATCGCCAGAGCTGTGCCCAGTTCTTCCTTCCAAAAGCCGAAGTATTTACATTCAGATAATAGTTTCGATCCAGAACAAGTTCTTGCAGATTTGGAACCTCTATAACAGGACCTCTGAGTGCACATCCACTGAGATTCAAAGAAACCAGAGATGTCATATTTGATAACCATGAAGGCATCTGCTGGGAGGAAAATGTATTATAACTCAAATCAAGATGCGAGAGATCTGTAACATTCAGAAGCGACGCAGGAATAATCCCTCTAAGTCGACAGCCTGACAAGTGAAGATAACGAAGCTCGGGCAGCTGTGAAATACTATCAGCCCAATTATCGCTCGAGCTCCTGAGATCGACCCCATTGAGAGACAAATACCTCAATGCAGACAAGTTCTGAATCCATGATATGTCTGATACATGTGGCACTGCAGAAGAGATGGTAAAAGTATCACGAGAAAGGCCGAGGTATTCCAGCTTCGACAGATTACCCAGCTGCCATGGAACGAGACCAACGAATCCAGAATAAGATAAGTCCAAATATATTAGTTTATCCAACAAGCCGAACTCTGCAGGTATGATAACTCCTGAGAAATTGTTCAAGCTGAGGTCAAGTTGCTCCAAGTTTCTTAGTTCCCACAAGGATGGATTTATGGAATCTGCCAGAGCTTGAACATACATTCCTCTCATATTCAGCTTGGATATCGATCCAGTGAGGTTATCACATTCCACTCCGTTCCATTGGCAGCAATCCTCTCCTACCCATGAAGACAGTGAATTCATGGAATCGTTCAAACTGTCTTTGAATGCTAAGAGGGCGTTTCTCTCATTCTTTCTGCAATGGGAATGGCAAGCAACCAAGCTAATTGACAACAACAAGCCAAGGGCCGTGAATAACGAGTAGCTCGAAACCTCTGCAAATGAACCCTTCATGGTTTTGAGTGCTTACTGTCCCTCAAACCTGTGGTCGGGAACAAGTATTTACAATTAAAGGCAATTGAAAGGGTAGTGAAATTAAAGACTTGTCTCAGACAACTAAGAAAGAACTGCTAATCGTTCCTAGTGAAACCACAGCTTTGAGCAGGGGAGAAAATCAAAAAATCAATGATACAGGTGGAGATACGGAATCCCAAAACGAATGATCATTATTATTTACAAATTATGAAAACAAATCCGTCATTTCAAACATATAAAATATGAAATGTTGATCTAGTTCACATTTTTGGCAATAACTGAATAACAATTGAAAAAGTTTGACTTCACTTTTTAATCTTTAAACATCATTGATTTTTTAAGTTCAAGATGGCAAAAATCTAATTACAAACTTACTCTGTTGTCAGACTGAAAGCTTCAATCCAATGCAACTCCATGACTTTTAGCTGGCCATCATCCTTCAAATCTCCTTACTAAGCTGGACCAGGAATTCAAGAGCTGATATTCTAGGTGGGAGTTTCAACCGCCTTTATTGTTTTTGCTATACTGAAAGTTCCAATCCAATGCAACTCCACTGATTTCAGCTTCTCATCATTCTTGTTATCTCCTTACACTGGTCCGTACCAGTAATTCAATGGCTGATTTTCTAGGTGGAAGCGTCAACAACCTTTATGGTTGCAGTGGGTTTGGTGGAATCTCACATTGAAGCCACTTTATGTCACCACTTCATGTCTTCATGTCTTTGGTCTGTACATTAAAAATGGCGCAAAGTCAAATATACCGCAGTCGGTGGTAGATGCGGCATAAGCACCTACGTTTTTGGAACTTAGTCAAATTTTGGTGCTGGTTTTTCTTTCCTCAACCATCACTATCAGAAAAAGGGGCTTAGGCTTTCTAAGGATCATCATTCAGAGAAGAATAAAATGTCTGTTTGTGGGATCCATTAAAAGATTAAAATGAACATAAAGTCTCAAATACATAAATTTGTATACATGTAGGGTAGGAAGGAGCACCTTTCAATGGATTTTTGTTCAAATGGAATTGAAATCATCAGTTGGTGGAGGTTGGAGGTTAAAATAACTGGAGGTTGGAGGTTAAATTCCCATTTTGCAGATTTTGAAAATATTTTGAAATTACCTCTTATTCCAAACTATTTTCAAAATTTACAAGTTAGTCGGAAGAAGTGATTTCACTAAGGCCGTGGCGACAGCTTTCACTCTGGAAATTGCTTACAAATGAAGGCATAATTTAAATGCATTTGTTAGTGGCGGTGTGTTAAAGTATAAGTACGACACTCGAAAAGTAAACGGATCGATGCTCGGAAATTCTTCACGAAGTTTGATTTTTCTGGTATTATGATAACAAAAGTTCAGGGTACCTTAACGGGATTGGATCAATGATTACAACGTAATGCGATACGAAGACCGTAAGAGACTCCTGGGGTTGGGTTATCTGTCACTCAGAAACCTTTTGTTTTTTTGTAATGTTTTCTTTAAATTTGGTTGGAAAAAGGTGAAATTTTGAATTTTATGTTTGTGGGTACAGTTAAGTTTATGTTGAATTCCATTTTAGTGTAGTGATTTTATTTTGAATTTTATTTTTTTTCATGGTAGTGAGTTAAGTTTATATTATGAGTAATTTTAAATAATGTATTTTAAATAATAATAAAAACAAATAATTTGAAATTCTATGGTTATAGACACGGAAAAATGTTATTTTATCATTTTATTGATTATTTTAATTAATAGATGAAATTACTTTTTTTTGAAGTGTATTTCTTAATTAATTTTTACCAAAATATAATAGAGATTTTTAAAAATTTTAAGTTGCTTAATCTGTAAAATTCTAGTTCTTTTGAAAAAATTAAGGGTGTTGAATTCATTTATGCATTCAAAATTGTATTTTAAAGAACAAAAAATCACAAACTTGCTTGAAATTGTATCACTAGATTCAGATGGAAAAATATCATTTTGTCTATAAATTAGACTGAGCATATATATATATATTACCCAAGCTACTCCCATATATATAGAGTTAAATTCTACCCAAGATACTACCATATGATTTTCATCCTCAATTTCTCTCCATAACGTTTAAATTTGAATTCTAATAGGGACTAAACCCTACACAAATCAACTAATCTACACTTTATGAATTACTAAAATTATTTATTTTTAACCAAATCCATCTTAACTCCATATTTACCCAATGTCAAGAGAGATCAAATCTTTGAAATGGAAAACCTCTTTTTGAATAAGTAAATAAATATATGTATATATATATATATATATATAAAACAATGGGAAAAACTATTATAACTCAATTGTCAAACTTTCAAATGGAAAATCTCTTTTTGAATATATATATATATATATATATATAACAATGGGAAAACCCCATCATAACTCAATTGTCAAACTTTGAAATAGCAAACCTCTTTTTGAATGAATGACTACACATATATATATAACAATGGGAAAAACCTATCATAACTCAATTGTCAAACCAGAAGTGGATGTATGTTATCTATGAATGCAGGCTCACTCATCATTGTTATTCAAAGAAAACTACACCAGTGGGGTATTATTATTCAAACAAAACTACGCCACTTGAAATTACCCGTTAGTAATCCATAATGGCGTAAGTGAGGAGTATTGTTATTCAAAGAAAACTAAGCCACTTGGAACTACCCACTTGGTGATCCGGGCCAAGGTTTTCACTCCTACCAGAGGTCGGGGTATTGTTATTCAAAGAAAACTAAGCCACTTGGAACTAACCAATTGGTGATCCATAAGGGCCTAGGTTTTCGCTCCTACTTACTAAGCCACTTGGAACTACCCACTTGGTGATCCATAAGGGCCAAGGTTTTCACTCCTACCAGAGGTCGGGGTATTGTTATTCAAAGAAAACTAAGCCACTTGGAACTAACCAGTTGGTGATCCATAAGGGCCTAGGTTTTCACTCCTACTTCGGGTCTTGGGCGGTTAACCGATTTCCTTAAGCTCAAAGAAGAAGAGTTCTTATCCAAACAAAAGCACTTTTAAGATATATATAAAAATATATATATTCGAAATATAATAGCTATGAATCATATAATATTATATTATATACAAATATAAATAGAATTATAATTATTTGTATTTTATTAATAAATTTATTAAATAAAAAATTAAATAAAAATACATTGTTATTTTTTAAATTTATTTAATATAATATATATATCATAATTTATTGTTTATAATTTTATTAATAAAAATAAAATTAATATAGTAAAAATTGAATTGAATATATTTATTATTTTTATTATTTTTTATTTTTTATTTTTTTTAATTGAGTCTATTATGTTTGGTTCTTATTATATTTAGATTTAATACTTATTTTTATAAATACTACAATACTTTTTTCCATATTAAACTAATATTTAAATGTTTATATTTATTTGTAAATATTATATTATATTTTTTCCTTATTAAACTAATATTTAAATTTCCTCTTATTAAACCAATATTTAAATATTTATATGTGTATATATATACAATAACATCTTCTCTATACTCAATAACTTTCCCAAAAAACAAATTTTATTATTTTCGATTTTTTTTATATTTTTTTTTCAAATAACATATATGGTTATCATTTATAAAAAAAAAACAAAATACTGCCAACAAAATAAATAAATAAAGTTCCCAAAAATAATCCAACCCATTCGATACCGAAACGCAGTCCTAGTGGAAAAATCATTATTAGAGTGCGTGAAAAATATGGAAATAAAATCATTATTAGCATGCGTTGAAAATATTGAAAAAAATATTTTGAATTGCGTGGCACATTGAAATTGTATCGTCGTATGTGCCTTTATGTAAAAATCTAATAATAATTTAAAGGTACCCTTCTTCATGGAAGGGATGGCTATGGCTTTAAAATATTTTGAAATAGTTAATTGGTCCAACTCCTTGACATAACTCTATGGTGTTGTTCAAGAGGCCAAAGACTTGGAGGTGAAGAGTGTATAATATATTGTCTCCAGCGTTAAAGATTTCAAAAGTGGAGAGTTGTTAAATCGTTAAATTTAATATATGTTTGTGAAAAGAAGTTAGAGTTGTTAAAATGTTAAATTTAAAATAGGTTTATGATGAGAAGTTTAATAATTTATTTAAATTTTAGTGCGGATATAATGAATATTTAATATTCTATAGTGGATATATTTTTGCAAATAAATGTAAATGATGTTTAAAGTAAATAAAAAATGATGAGAAGTCAATCATTTAAAGTAAATAAAAAATGATGAGAAATTAATTATTGTTAGATTTAAGACTTTTGTGATTTATAATGATGAGAAGTCACTTTGTTCTGAGATGAACCACATTAGTTGGTTCAAAATTTTTTATTTTATTTTTTTGTAATATACCTCGGTATCCTTACATGTAAAAGCAGGGAGTTAGAATTTTTTATACAAATTACCCACAAGTAATTATCCAATTCACAGCTCCTCATTTCTCATTAACCATTAGATATAATGTTCATTAGTACATACAGTAAATTGCAGTAAGTTGCATAACCATTAACCACCACTGTGGTAGTGTAATAACATAAATTGTCTTATGGACTTTGCATCCATTTCCTGATTTCCTTAGCCATATTACTTAAACACATACTTAGACATTATGATTATCACATCAAATAAAGAATCATCATCATCAAGGATTCAACATCATCAAACTGACACAAAAGGCAATCACACCATTGAACACCAATATACCCTGGAAACCCCATAGGGTGAAAACTAGCAAACATTTAATCTTATTATTAAACGCTCGTGAGGGTTTTCACCCCTCACTCAATGGCTTATAAGGGATTCCATCCCTTAACCATTGTTATAAAATCATTACAATGAATTATCATTAAGTTGTCACATAACTAGCTAATAGATAATACATTTTCCATGAAACCCTTTATTTACATACCGCCACATGCAACATTCCTTGTGGCATGATTGTTCTAGCAATGTACAATCCCACAACTCGTACTCATCTGCATGGACCATTAATCCTTTTCCTGCCAAAACGCTAAATATAATCTATGCCTTGTGCAAGTAATCCAACTTTACCTACCCATGTTATCATTATCAACATTGACATCATGATTACATTTATAAATAATCATATTAACTAGCATTTCCCTTCGCATAAGCACATATTCTTAGAGGACAAAACACTAAGGCATTGCTTTGAAGGGACTAACTAAAACATCAGTTATAATCTTCTTACATGAAATTTACATAAACTTTATCAAAAGATCTAGTTCTTTAGCTATTACTTTTGATGCATGCAAATATATAAATCAATCTCACACAACCTGTAGTCTTTTCCTGCATGCGAATATATATCCTTTCTAATGAAAGCTAACACAAATCTCGTGTGCATACACATCTCATTCAACAAGAAACTAAGATAATAGTTATGTTAGCATAAAAGTAATCACATATCATTTTCCTAAAGAAAATGACTCAATAGTTCTTCAATCCATACAAAAAGATATCTCTATAACACATTGACTATACTTTGTGCATCCAATAGCTTATCATAATAGCCCTTCTATTCCCTTCTCTGGAATTCTACCATCATTTCATGTAAACAGTTACATACTTCTTTATTAAAGGAGGTCATTATAACCCCATTTCTCTATCTTCCTATATGTAAGTTTCTCATGCTTCCCTTTCAAGAAATTATTATAGATACCCATCTTTATGCTTAAAAATCAAGAAACAATATCCAACTTATCTAGCAAGACAATCTTTTCAAGAGATTAATATTTCCAAGGAAGTTAACATCGATTATTATTTTCAAGAGAGTCAACATAATACTTTCTCTATGTACACACCAAATCATATTTCCAATGTCACCATAGCTACCCTTATGTGCATGCAACATGTGTTTTTCCTAACACAATTACTTTTACTTCAATGCACATAATCTTTTCATGAAAGAAGTATGGAATCTTGATCTTGTATGTACACTATTCTTATGTGTCTTTGAAGGAAAGAACCTCTATTTTTGTTTTTCAAGAGATTTCTCGTAAAAGCCATCATTTTCATACATGAAGTATGCACACTTTTCTAAAAAGAAAACTATAGAAATGAATATCTATGTGCCTAGAAGCACATCATTAGCTAATTCTATCATGCATGTAATGCATAATTATTTCACAAGAAACTTAGAAATTAGCTAGTATCACAATGCAATTAGCATATATCCTTTTTCAAGAAACTTTTATTAAATAAAAATACATATTTTAATTCAAGAAAACTTGGCCACTTTTCACACTATGTCCTCAGGATGTTTATATGCCTCACCATCTTTTCTCAAGAAGACATTTTGGCTATATTTTGGCTATTTAGCAAGGATTTTATTCCAAGAAAATGACAAGTGACCCAGCATTTCACACACAAGACTCACATGTAGTCTTTCTAAGAGGAACTACATATTTTCTTTATAAGAAAAACTACATATTTTCTTAGCTTTTAAATCCACTCATTTTTCACATTCTTCTTTGCATACTATTATGCATATATTATCTATATTTGGTAAGAAATCCTTCAAGAAGATACCCAAATAAAACATACATATATTTTTCTTCAAGAAAGCGAGCAAGTTACTTATCTTTTCATGGCAGCCTCCTTGCCTCCATCACCTGTCAAAGCTATGTCTTAAAAAGCCTTCAAATATCATATGCACGCTTTGTTTCGTAACACCAGCCACAAACTTGAGTTTTTTTAGAGATGTTACACCAGCCAAGTGGGTAACTCATTTCGCAGGTGTCGTCCTCTACGCTTTTGACAATCGAGCTATGGAATACGCCCTTTACCACAAGGAAATGCATGATTCTAAAGAGGCACGGGCCGAACAATCATATTGTGGATTCCGAGCAAGTGACACAACTAAATGCCGAGACTACAAATGCAAAGGTTCACTTCCAAGCCCCTGCAATTCCAAACCCTGCGGTCGCTCAACGTTTTCTTCCTTTATTGTCTCAATTCTGGTGGTGTAGTAATCCTTTTCCCCAGTGGTCTACACCTTTATCCCTTAGCAGGTAGTCGATGTACCCTTCGTTTGTTATGAGCTCGACTCTCACCACCCCGCATTAGCCGCCGATTCACTTTTTTTAATCTCCTCTTGTGCGAAAGAACAAGGATTCATATAAACCAAATTCCCCACACAGACCACTACTCTCCACCATGTCACTATTGCTATGGTTGAATACGTGGTTGATTCAGTTGGGTACAGTTTCAACTGTTCCCTCCTCTATTCAACATCCAGCTATTAGTTCCTCATTCAGTTTTTACAGATCACAAGAATTAGTTTTTGAAACTAATTCATAACCTTTTAAAAAATTACTATTTCATAAATGATTTTACCTTTAAGTTATTTTAGGGATGTTACATTTTTTTTATATTTTAAGTTTTTATCATAATTTTTAAATTTAAATGAAGTGTATTTTATAAGCAATGATTCTAATGTAAGTATTTGGATAGTTTTTTAGTTTACTAAAATCATTCATTTTTTATCTAAATATTTAGATAGTTTTTTAGTCTACTAAAATTATTATTTTTGAGTTCATAGAAAGTTTTAATAAATAGTAATTATTTTACAAGTTTAGTTAGAAATTCATTATATATTTTCTAAATATTTTTAAAATAATTGTTTGTGTTTTGAGATAAATGAACTATTATCCACTTACTATTTATTATGAGGTTGCACGTTTTTTTATTTTGCATTGTTTTTTTTTATTATTAATTTTTTTTTTTTTTTTGGATATTTTCAACATTAATAAAATTATATTCTTTTATATTATTTAATATTCATCATTTCAAATTGTAAAGAAATTATATGATATATATCCATGTATAAAAAAAATATAATTATTAACAATTGATTCTTGAATGCCCAAAGTCATATCAATACAATATGTCACTCTTAAAAGGTGTAGATCACTCTTATAAATGTCACTCTTAGGCCACAATCATTTTACCCCTCAAAATTTAATTGGTTATTCTTAAAATACATACATGTTAAAACATTATAATATAACGTTATGAAGAGGATTAAACATACACTCATAACTTTAACTAGTTAAACATATATCAATGAAGCCAAAGAATTAGAGGTTGATCAGGTATTATTAAGGATGTCTCTAGGTTTCTAATTTATTGATTTTACATTTGTGTTAAAAAAAAAAAAAAAAAAAACTACTAAAATATTATTTTTTTTAAATGTAAAAATAATGAATTAGATTAAGATAAAGTTGTTATTTATATAAGATTTGGATTGAAATTAGGGATTATTTTCGTTGTTTTATGAGTTTTTATTTCTCAACAAGCTTTTTCTAATAATAAATAGATAAGGTCATTAGAGGAATTTTGAGGTCTAAAATGCATCTCCTAAGAAAAATGTATAACCAAAATAAAGTTTATAAGAACCAATAATTCGTTGTTTTATGAGTTTTTATTTCTCAACAAGCTTTTTCTAATAATAAATAGATAAGGTCATTAGGGGAATTTTGAGGTCTAAAATGAGTCTCCTAAGAAAAATGTACAACCAAAATAAAGTTTATAAGAACCAATAAAATTCAAGATGATGATGTCAACCATGGGGATGATTCACCACCTTTGAAGTAAAAAAATAAAAATAATAAAAAATAATAAAATAATAAAACTACTTTTTCAACTTGTATTTTCAACTTATCTCCTTAATGTTTTACTCAAATTTCAAATAAGAGTACTCGTTGGATGCAAAATTTAATTCCTCGTACAAAGAGTACCCATGTTGCATACTTTTAATGGACCCTACTACACGAAAAATGAGAAATACATGAAAAACATGATTGCAATCATGTTTTTCATGTGTTTCTCATTTTTCGTGTAGTATGGTCCATCGAAAGTATGTGACATGGGTACTCATTGGATGAAGAATCAAATTTTGCATCCAACGAGTGTTTCCACTCGAAATTTGAGTAATTCCATGGGGAGATAAGTTGAAAAAATATTTTTCTTTTTCTTTTTTCCCTCTAAAATTTGATAATATAATTTAATCTTATTTTATTATTTCCACTATTATTTTATAATTTTCTTAGGAGGCCCATTTTAGACCTCAAAATTCCCCTCATGTTTTATAATAGTTTTTTTTTTGTTGCAACTATTTCTTTAGCATTTATTTTTGGTCCTTGAATCAATTTGAACATGTGTTATAAGCAAGTTTCAATTATTTGGAAAATTCTATAAACAAAACTTTCACAATGAATATAAATAAGGATAGCTTAGATGTTCAAAAGAATATGAATGAGATCAAATTTGAAAAGATGAATATTGAGATTATGGCCCTTGAGGTTGCCAATTTGAAGTCTAAATTGATCAAACTTTGCAAGTAATTGGGCAAAGAGAAAATTCAAACTAAGATCATAACATAGAGAGAAGTGAGGAATGATGATAAATGTAGCAACATAAAATAAAGGATAAGCTTGTGGGATTACAACAAAGTTGAACTTGGAAAACCTTGAAGAACAAATTGAACTTTTTTCCCAACCCTAACTTTTGCAATATTACAAATGAAGTAACATAGATCTAACTTAACCTTAAACCTCTAATCACTTAAAAACATTAAAATATTTAAAAATATAAATTATTAAATACTCACCACATAGTATTAGTATTGGAGAATCTAAAACCATAAAGAAAATATCTTTAACACGAGATAAATTCAAAATCAAGGTAAAGTTACATTAACACATTACATATATTTTATATAATATATATCCATATTTTACCAATAACCATGTTTGCAGAAAAGATACATCATTAGTGTTAACCATCAAAACCATTATCATTGTCTTAAAAGAAATAAAACATTTAAATCCTCTTTTGGATCTTTATAGTAACACATTCCATTACATTAGTTACACCATACAACAAGAATGATGGCACTATAGGATTCCTTAGGGACCTAACAAACTTGCGGTAATTGGACTGGTCTAGATGCAAGGATTTGTAAACACTACTTGATTCCTTGGATAATTTAACATATCTAGAACTATTAAATTTGTCATGCAGACTCAAAGAAATTGTTGGTTGCTACTGGAAACATGAGAAATTTTGAAATTTTGAAATTAAAACTTCCTTAGTCGGAAACTCTGCCACCTTTGCTCGGTAACCCAAGTAGCTTAACGAAATTGACACTTCGACTATACAATAATTTGAAATGTTTACCGGAATCAATTGGATAATTAATTGACTAATCATACATTATGATGGAGTATTTATCACCAAATATCACCGAGGTGAACAATTTTTGAAATTTTGACCACTGAGGTGTTGAACAATTTTTGAAATTTTGACTAATGAGGTTTGAAGCGGCAGGAATACTGCAAGATGGGTTCGTTTCAGAGGACGTCTGAGCACCGAACCAGAAACCCTTTGATGATGTTGAGGTGTTTTAAGCAAAAGAAGATAGGGTCGAAGTCGAAAAAGGGGTGCCAAAGGGGAATACAGGGGCTGAGGCGGAGGAATAAACGAAAGTCGATGATGCGGAGACCCTGAGGTTTTTTTTTTGGGTTGAGTGTGCAACAATGGTAGTTATAGAATAGTATGGTAAAAAATAGGAATATCAAGCATGATCATGTGATTTATGAAGTCTTAGAGTGTTACAATATGGTAGTTCCTTCAAATCCTCAACATTCCTTATTGTATGGAATCCATCTCTAACATTAAACAAATTTCCTTCTAAGTAGTTTTTGAAGGCCAAATCAACAAGCTTCCTAGAGATTGATGACATTAAACTCCTTTGGTCAACTAGTATTTTTCCAATTTGCTTCCTTACTCTAGAACAATGAGCTCACTCATGAGTTACATAGAAATAGAATTAGCATTAGGGGAATTTTAAGGCTTAAAATGAGTCTCCTAAGGAAAACAATAAACTAAGAGTTGTGAATTTTTAAAAGAAAAGAAAGAAAACTATATTTTTTATTGTATTTTCGACTTATCTCCTTGTAAGTTTACTCAAATTTCAATTGTGTACACTCATTGGATGTAGAATTAGATTCCTCATCCAATAAGTATACACTATGCATACTTTTGAGTATATCCACACTCAGAAAAAATCAAAATACATGAAAAAAAATGTGTTCAAACACGTTATTTTCATGTATTTTGTTTTTTTCTCAATGTCGATCTACTCAAACGTATGAAGAGTGGGTACTTGTTGGATGTGGAATCTCATTTCGCAGCCAACTGTTGAGAATTCAATAGGGCAACGAATATGTTAATTCTCTTAACTTGATAACTGTTTGTCTTACCTTTTACTTATTAGCTTTGTTAGTTATTATTTCAATGTGAAATACATCAAACAGCTACCAAAACAATAAGAAAAGTGACACAGTATATAGGCCACAAGCCAGGGCCAAAACCCCTCCTCTTGAGGGGAAAACTTGTAAATTTATTCTTTATATTTTAGATATTTCAATTGACGAATACCATGACCTAGACTCAGACAAATACCCTCCAAGGTTAAGTCTACCGTGACCTCCAGTTGCAATATCTTCGACCTCCTAGTAGATCCAAAATTATGCTCCCCAGTAACTGCTATAACTGTTGTTGCTCCTCTAGGAGACTTCAATCTCCCTCTAATAGAATTCCTCTTGACTTCTCTTGCCTTGACTTGAGTCCTAGGGCTAGTAGGATTCCCTAAGAGACCTTCACTTGCCTTCCCTTCTCTTCTCCTTCCAAAATCGAACCCGGAAGATCCAGTGCAAAAAACCCTAATTTCGATCTTCTGTGAAGTATAGATAAGGCCCAGAAACTTTGACTTCTTCACACTTCCTTCTTGACTTCTATTGCTTCTGCTTCTTCACATAAGATATGAGTGAGTGAGTGATCCAAATGGAGGACAAATTCCTCTTATATATAGGCTTCTTCAAGGGTGGACATGGCTCTTCATGTAGGCCGACTTGACAGCTCATTAGGCCGACTTGCTCTTGGAGGTATTTTGACACTTTAAAGACAAATATTCAATATATGACAATGATTCTTCTACCTAGGACAAACCCTAGAAGCACTCAATGGATTCTTAACCTATAAAATAAAAGAACTTGAGCATGAAACCTATGCTTCAATAATAATAATAATTTTTTTCATTTTATATTTACAAGAATATATTTCATACTTATGAAGACCTAACCTAGTTACAGATTTTTCAACACTCCCTCTTAACTAGGGAGGTATTCATAAGAGGTACATGGTCATTCTCAATTTGAAGAGATCTCATAAGAATAGTCGGACTGGTAACCCATCTGTCTAGCATCATATTAACCAACATTGTCACATAGCAAGGCCTTGACTAACATCTCTATCTCTCCATAAGGTCATAGCACAATGCTAGCGGGACCAATGTTATATATAGACACCATCGTCATTGTCTCCCAAGGTATATACCCCACTCGAGTGTTCACAGAGTATGACCTCCCATTGGACTATTCTTATGTTGGGTAGCTAATCCTTAAAGAATATCAGTCCATGACTACTCTTGTCTTGAATTCCCTACCACATTCTCAAAGAGTATCGAATGCCATATGGTTACCCAATCCTCCATTTTTTCTTCCCAACTGAAGAGAATAATGTAGTGTTTATCTCTCCCTCCCAATTAGGGAGGACAAATCCACCAAACCAAGCTTGTCCCTTATGTTTACTAGCTTCTTGTTCGGAATTTTATTTCATCAATATGTCAGCTACATGTTCATCAGTGGAGATATACCAGCTACAACACACCATTTTGTATTAGTGCTTGGCAATAGTGATACTTGTTGTTGATGTACTTCATCTTTCCATAGAACATTGGATCCTCAGACAAAGGAATACAACTAGTGTTATCACAAAGTATCACTGTAGGGTTCATTGATCCTTTAAACAAGTCAGATAGTAACTTCCTTAACCAGACTTCTTCTCTGCTTACTTCACATGCTACAACATATCCAGCCTCAGCACCACTCAAAGCAATGATGTCTTGCTTTCTACTCATCCATGAGACCATGGAGGAACCTAAACTAAAACCTCCTCCCATAGTGCCTCTTCCATCATGTTCACTACCTCCCCAGTCAGAATCTGTATAACCAATCAGTTGGACATCATTCCTTCTATCATATTTCAGACAGTAGTTGATGGTTCCTCACAGATATCTCAAATTATGCTTTGGTGTTATCCAATGATCATGCTTTGGCTCCACTTGGAATTGACTGAGTACATTTACTGCAAAACATATGTATGGTTGAGAATTCACCAAGTACATCAATGAGCCAACAAGTTGTCTATACCTGGAAGGTTCCACAAGGCTTGATTCAGAACTCTGCAGTCTCTTCATGTTTCTGATCATCGGAGTGGTCATAGGTTTACAGTCCATCATGTCGAACTTCTTTAGAATCTTGATCACATACTTTCCTTGACCCCAATAGATTTCATTTGGTCCTTGCCAGACTTCTAGTCCCAAATAGTAGTGCATCAGCCCAAGATCCTTCATGTCAATTTATGTTTCCAATTACCTATTTCATTCTTCAATTCGACCTTCTACATTTTTCAAGAGAATATCATCTACATATAGAATAATAAATACAGGTTAATTGTTTACAACCTTAATATAAAGGTTCGAGTCAGCAGAACTTTTTGTGAAGCCTATTCTTTGTAGGTATGCATCCATTCTAGCATACCATGCCCTTGGTGCTTGCTTGAGGCCATATAATGCTTTCTTCAATCTGAAAACATATGCCTTCCTATCATCGACATCCAAACCCAAGGGTTCTTCTATGTAGACTTCTTCATCTATAGTTCCATTAAGAAATGTAGTCTTGACGTCCATTTGGTGGATGTTCCATCCCATCGATGTTGCCAAAGAGACTAATGATCGAATCAATGTATATCTTTTTGTTGGAGCAAATGTTTCTTCATAGTCGATGCCTTAAAGTTGAGAGAACCCTCTAGCCACAAATCTAGGTTTATACTTATCTATACTTCCATCAGCTGCATGCTTGATCTTATAGATCCACTTGGAAGTAACCACAAATTTGTCTTCGGGCCTAGGTATGATCTCCCAACACCATTCTTCATTATATATTTATACGCTTCATTCATGGAATCCTTCCATTCTCGATGTTTTACAGCCTCTTCAAAGGTGGATGGTTCTTCTTCTATTAATTGTTTTCATGTATGCACCAGACCCAGAATATTTCTTGGGTCTCTTACTTTCTCTAAATGATCCTTGTGCTGACCCATGACCTTATGCATCAAGTAGTGTGGATTTCAACCAATTAGGTATTTTCCTTGTTTCTAGAATGACCACGGGTTGAATAGGTTCACTTGGACCTTCTTCTTCATGGTGTGATCCTTCTTATTCCTTTTCACCTTCCTCCTCAAATATCAGAAGTTCTTCATCATCAGAATCTATGGAAAGTTATTTTGATTTCTTGAATGTTATATTCTCATCAAATATGACATCACGACTAACTTCAATGTGATGTCCATATTTCATATAGGTTCTATAGGCCTTTGATGAGTTACTATACCCAACAAATGTCCCCTTCATACCAGAAGGATCCAGCTTCTTTCTTTTTTCCTTTGGTATATGAATATACATAGGACACCCAAAGATTCAGAGATGATCTACAGATGGCTTCTTCCTAGTGAACACTTCTTTCAGAGTCTTGTTATCTAGAGATCTGTGAGGACATCAATTCTGAATGTAGATCATTGTCTTGGTTGCCTCTCCCCACAGAAAATTAAGTAGATCTTGATCGTGTAACTTTGCTATTACACTTTCTTCAATGGATTTATTCTTTCTTTATGCGACTCCATTTGTTTGGGATTGTATTGGGCTATAAGCTCCCTGTTAATCCCAGACTCCTTACATAACTCTATAATCTCTTTAGATGTATATTCTCCTCCATTATCAGATTTTAGTATCTTGATTCTTCTTTCTATAAGGTTCTCCACTTCAGCTTTGAATTCTTGAAATTTTGTAAATACTTCATCCTTGGTTTTCATTAAGTAAACCCAGGTATTTCTTGAATGACCATCCATGAATGTGACATAGTATAGATGACCTCCAAGTTATTTTGGAGTCATAGGGCCACATACATCATAGTGAATAAGATCCAAGATTTCTTTTGACTGCAAACGACTGCTTCCAAATGGTCTCTTGGTATTCTTACCCAATGCACATCCCTTGTAGAAACTTTCATGATCTTCCTTTAGATTTGGAATTCCATCTACTATGGAATTTAAAGTTGGAAGAATTTTAAAATGTAGATGACCAAACCTTCGATGCCAAAGTTCACATGGACTAATCTCAGAATGAACTAGGGCTTAGTTTACAGGACATATTAATCTGTAAAGCCTTCCTTCTCGGATACCAATAACTTTAGCTTGATCTATGCTTGATTCCTTTCCCCAAACAACTACCTTTCAATCAATGAAGGCTACTCTATCTCCTTTATCTTATAAACTTAAAATAGAAAGTAAATTTTTGTGAAAACCTGGAACAAATAGAATGTTGTTGAGGTGGATGTTGCTTCCATCCTTGAGTTTTATGGAATTTGATCCAATGCCCTTTACTGGATATATTTTTTTGTCTCTAAGTTCCACAGAGAAATTTATTTTCCTTTTGATAAGGTCTTTAATTGGTTGGAGTGACCATTCATGTGCCTTGATGCACCATTATAAATTACTCAAATGTCTTCGTCTTGGAATGTACCAGAGAGAGCTGAAAAGGGACCTTCATCCCTTTCATTGATTGATGCCTTCTTTTAAGAGAATAAGAGACTCCATGCTTCCTTGATAACTTTCTTGAGATGGCTTCTAATCTTCTTGATTAACTTCTTTATTATAGAGGATATCTTCATGATGCCCTTAGAGAACCAAAGCTCTGATACCATGTTGAGAATTCAATAGGGAAATGAATATGTTAATTCACTTAACTTGATAATTATTTGTGTTACCTTTTACTTATTAGCTTTGTCTGTTATTATTTCAATGTGCAATACATCAAAGAACTTCCAAAAGAGTAAGAACAGTGACACAACATATAGGCTGCAAGACAAGGCCAAAACCCCTCCTCTTGAGGAGAAAACCCGTAAATCTATTCTTTATCTTTGAGATATTTCAATTGATGAGTACCATGACCTATAATCAGAAAAATACCCTCCAATATCAAGTCTACCATGGCCTCCATCTGTAATATCTTTGACCTCCCAGTAGATCTGAAATTATACTCTCCAGCAACTGTTGCAACTGTTGTTACTCCCCTAGGAGACTTCGATCTCCCTCTCATAGCCTTCCTCTTGACTTTGCTTTCCTTGAATTGATTCCTAGGGCTAGTAGGATGCCCTAAGAGACCTTCACTTTCCTTCCCTTTCATTCTCCTTCCAAAATTGAACCCCAAAAGATCCAGCGTAGAAAACCCTAACTTCAATCCTCCCAGAAGAATAGATAAGGCCCAGAAACTTCGACTTCCTCTTCTTCTCACTTCCTTCTTGACTTATGTTGATTCTTCTCCTTTACATAAGAGATAAGTGAGTGAGTGATCCAAATGGAGGACGAGTTCCTCTTATTGATAGGCTTCTTCAAGGGTGGATGTGGCTCTTCATGTTCGCTGACTTGACAACTCATTAGGCCAACTTGATCTTGGAGCTATTTTGACACTTTAAAGACAAAAATAAATATTTCTTTACACTTTAAAATGTTCCCATATGGTCTTCAATATATGATAATGACTCTTATACCTATGATAAACCTTAGAATCACTCAATAGGTGCTTGGCCTATAAAATAAAATAACTTGAGCATGAAACCCATGCTCCAATAATAATAATAATTTCTTTTTCATTTTATATTTACAAGAAATAATTTCATACTTATGAAGACCAAACCTAGTTACACGTTTTTCAACACCAATGAGTGTACACATTTGAAATTTGTGTAAACCTACAAGAAGATAATTAAAAAATATAACTAAATAAATAATTTTCTTCTTTCCCCTCCAAAAATATTCTCCACTGGGGATGACATCATCATCTTGAATCTTATTGGTTCTCTTAAAGTTGATTTTGTTAGTACATTTTTCATTATGAGACTCATTTGTGAGCTCAAAATCCCCTAATACCCACAATTTATTTCTTATAGGGATGTCATGAAAATTGGGTTATTGGAAAACACCATGTATGAAAGAACAATTAGGTATTGAATAGTTATGAATCTACATATTTTAACAATGAATTGCATGTTAAAGAAAAACAACATTTTAAAGAAATATAGAACCAACAATTTTGAGCTTTCTTATGTAGAGAAAAGGCTCAAAAAGATTAAATTGTTAATGGATGTGCAATTCTAGCTAACTGCACCAACTTGACTAACATCACCGCCTCTTCTTTATTTGTCCCCTGCTGAATGAAGAGGTTGAAAATAAACATAACCTCAAGATATTAAATTACAAAGTAATGTTTGCATATGAATAAGGCTTGGATTTGCTAAACAAATTCCTTTAGCAATATGCATCATTTTTCTTTCCCACTAAATTAATAGGTGGTACTCCAAAGTCCACATTATGTATGTCCTTCATCAACATCAAATATGTAAATTTAAACCAAATGACCATGTTTAGTTCCATGGAGGAATAATGCAACACAAATACCAATGACATTAATTGGGTCCTACACAACCATGATGAAATGGAAAAAGATAATTTTAAGTTATTAAGACTTATGACAATGGAGGCATGACACAAGGGTTAAGTAATTAAATTTATTTATTGAAAGCAAACCAAAAATTAATGTAGATTTTATGCTAAAATAGTAGCCACTAAGCAAATATATAAGGAAAATTAAAATATATCCCTAGATAATTGGGTTTGCTCACCACCCATTTAAGAATTTAGGTTTGACTCTAGAAAATCAAATGGTGCCTTACAAATGAATTTTGATGGGTTTATCTAAATTTTGCATGGTTTCCTTGAATTAAAGAGAAAATGAAATATCTTAAATATGAAACACTACTTATAATTGGACTCAATTTTCTAAGGCCTCTTGAAAACATTATCCAATCTCTTATATGTTTTTCATATTTTAACTCAAGATCACTAACCAATCAATAACACAAGATGTTCTAATTACAATTTATAGATTATGTTGAGTTGGTGTAAGGGTTTACTTTTCCACCTAATTCATTACTAGACCAACCCAATTAGGGAAGCATAATCAAAATAATTCACCATGTGAACATTGATATTACAACATTTCTATCTCATTTTTTCATGCACACCAATGTTTCATTTAAGTGAAATGCATGTGGAGGATCAAAATTTAAAATAAAATTTAAACTAAAGATAGCAATGTAGCTTGAAATCATGAATTGGTATTTAAAACAAAATTAAACTGAAGATAGTAATATAGTTTGAAGTCATGGATATATCTTTAATTTATAAATAATAATATTCATTTTGGTAGGTTACTTCTAGTATCAGGTTATATCTAGTACCACTCAATAATTCCTAGTATAATGTACGACAACAACATAGATACCAAATGTAAAAATGGAATATGTCATACATGTTATAATAACCTGCAGCCATTATCAATTTTGAACTATCATTTTTGCATAAGTTGAAAGATGGAGTGATATTGAACTACCTTTCCTATGACAAGGAGCTTTATGCCCTAATACAAGTAGTGAATGAACTACCTATTAGTTAAGAAGGCCATTATCCATAGCGATCACAAAATTCTTCAATACTTGCATACTTGTATTAACATCTAATGAGAAAGACATTTTAAGATGGATAGAATTTTAATAACAAATTCCATTTAATGATCAAATATAAAAATGACACAACTAACAATTTGTTACCAAGAGCACCAACATTGAAGTCATGATTTTGTGTGACATTATAGTCGTCCAACAATTCACCCATGAAGTATACAAATATGCATATGTTGAACATGAGGATTTCAATGGATTGCGTAGAAGTCACACATACATCATGACCTGACATATTTAAGTTAAAATCATGATTACCATCTCTAGAATGGGTTACTCTACAAGATGTGAAGTTGTGTGAGCCAAAAGGAGAAATAATACCACTAATAAGGAAGGATCAAACATCAAAGTTTGCTACACAATTTAGTTTAAGGAAGAATATGGCCAACTTGTAAATTTGTGCTTATTAGCTCAAGAAGAAGAAAGAAAACTCTATGTTTATCATATGTTGTATGTATGCTATACTAGAAAGCCTATTAAAAATAGAGCAAGGATTATATAATGCACTTATAGTGTCTATATCCATATAATTTATTGATGGTTTCTTGAGGAAAAGAAGAGGACATGACTGCTAGAGTTTGGTAATTGATAGGTCCAATAGGAAGCCCTAATATTCTATAAGAAGACCATCAAAGGAAAAGAAGCATTAAGTTTTCTCTTTTAAATACTTTTTATTCACCTTGTGATACTAAGGGGAACCATTTATAATAGATAAGCTAGAGTTCATAGTACATTATTAGCTTCATAATGGGAGAATTTGAGTGCTAAAATGAAGACACATAGAACCTCCCCTCCCTATATGGATGTGCAAACTTAGATGGTGAATCAAACATTTTTTTTTTTCAATTTTTCATAAGATATAGTTAGAGGCATATAAGTCTATGGGATGAGAATGTAATTTATTTTCAATATCCCTATAATAGTGTTGTCCACACTTCCACTACTATGTCTCCATCTGAAATTTCTTCTCGATATTTTCCATTATTAAGTTTAGATATTGTGTATAGGGAACATGAAGCCAAGATTGTAGGAGCCTCAAGTGATGTGCTAAAATATAAGATATTATTGGTAGGGTCAAGTACATGCATTTGTAAGTTCAAGAGAAACTAAGATAATAACATGAGGGTATATTCATTATCAACATTATGTTGCAAATACTTTCATGACAAGGGAATTGACACTTAGTGCACTTGAAAAAGGATACAAGGATGAGAGAAGAAAAAATGAACAGCTTAACATATGGTCCTTAAGAAGGTACGAAATAAGGTGTTGAGATCCTCACTAGGGATGTAAGGGGGGGTTGAAGGGTCCATTAGAGTAATAATAATTGAGGCCATTCAATGTAAGGTGGATAGTATTCATTATGTTTGTTATTGTTAAGTTAGGCCCGTTACAGTAGTTACTAATAAATAAAGCTAATGTGGCCTTATTAACGGAGATTGAAAAGGAAGTTCGGAGGGTTTTATGGATAGTGTTTTATTGCTAGGTAAATAAGGATGGGTTCCTCCCTATGAGAAGTGTGGAAGAATATTATATCTATTCATTAGCTCATTGAGAGTTCATCCAACCACATAAGGCAAGTCAACAAAAGTGGATTCCTTAAAGTATCATTATAAAGTCATTCCCTACCTTAACAATATTTTTATGTAATCAAGTAAATGATATTTTCTATCTTATTCTTGGATATGTTGTATGTGATATCATTTTATGATATAAGGTTCTTAACACAATGCTTATAGGCATAATTTCCCATTAATAAAAACTTATTACATAGCAAATGTGGATAACCTAAATTACTACAAGGAATTTATGCTCAATGAGGAAGAAGGGTGCTAAGTCTCACCTTACATAGAAGACTTGACACCTAATGTACAAGAAGAATTTCCAAAAGATATGGTTATGCAAAAGAACGTCATAATAAATATAAGGGCTCAACAAAAACTATGAAAGGTGGGATTAGAAGCGTGGTGAAATCCATGTCAAAGCAATATTCCAAGGAGAAAGTTGAGAAAAATTTTCCTAGTCTCCTTCATAATGAAATATTTCAGGGATACAAAACCAACCAAAATAGAGAGGAATGATCCAAAATGGATCACTGCATTTTTTTCTACCTTTTAGGATTTAAAATGAAGTATAAATTTACAGTCCTTAACTGGGTGAAAATGTGAAATTGCGAAACACTTTTTCAAAGTTTCGACGGAAAGCGCATTGTGGTTTATAAGATTCTAAACCAAGAAAAAAATTTAAAAAAAATCTCATTCGAGAGTTAAAAAAAAATTCTCGTTCAAGAGTTTTATAATGTTTCATCTGAGAGTTTGGTCGAGTTAATTCCAAGGTTAAAAAAACTTGGATGAGAGTTTTCCAAGTTTTCAACCGAGAAGTTTGACAAAAAAATCTCGAACACTAAATCTCAGTCGAGAGTTTAGATTATACTTATAACTCTCAACCGAGAGTTTAGATTCCATTTAAAACTCTCAGCTGAGAATATAAATTCTAATTAAAACTCTTGTTTGAGAGTTTGGATGGTATAAATATGAAAAATGAAATCTTGTCTACCATTTCAGCTATGACAACATTTGTACCGCTAAAGACATCTCTCGAGCGTCCTTTCCCATGATAGGATTTTTTATTAACAAATTATCCATCCCCTTTTGCTTGATAGTGAGGATCCCCCTTCACTTCTTAACTCATATTTGGACATAGAAGCCACAGTTTTACCCATATAGTAACAAAAACCAAAAGCTTTTGGGTTCTTTGCATAGACCACCTACATCATGCATCAATTTCTTCTACATAGATGTTGGAATTATTGGATGTCTGAACCCAAATAAACATTTATTTTTCTATTCTCTATGCAAGCAACTTACCAAGAGTCATTCCACAATAGCAAGTGCCCAGAATCATCCCAAGTATGAGAATTTCTTTGCCACTCTTAGGGTTTAAATGGTTTTTGGTTTTAAATTGGTAAGCAATTTGGTTCAAAGAGAAAAAATCATGATTCAATTTCCCCCTTCCCACCTAGTGTTTTTGTACCCCAGTTGCCTCGTGCCAACACAAGAAACACATTCCACTCCTTTGTAAATTGTGTATGTCAACAACATTAAACTTTCTTTGAATTTAACTCATAAATTGACAACAAACGGGTCCATTAAATAAGTACAACTTGCCATGTCATTTTCAAAAATAATAATAACAACCTCCAACTTGTTTTAATCCTTCAACCAAAATAGATGACAGGGAGTTTATGTGGGTGATACACTGAAAGGAACATGTATTGTTGTGGGGAAGAGTAGAATTTTTGAACAAATTATTTTTTTGAATTTTGGTTATGTTGTTTTGAAAAGATTTATAATAGTACAACCATGGAGAATAGTCATAGTACATGTGAATTTAGAACAAAATTCCTGGAAAAAATTGTAAATTTAGAACATTTATTATATGGTACATTTATAAAATTTCCCCCTTCCCGCCCGTTGTTTTTATACCCCAACCTCCCCATCGTACCTATAGAAATCGTCCCTTGTTTCCCATATTGGTAGTCTTAGTTTTCCCTCCCCGGTTGTTTTATTGACCAAACAAAAGTGACCAAACATTTATTAGATGGAAATAACTTTGATGGGCTTCCTAGTGATTAGGTGTTAAACCTACATATACTTCGAATTTAATGTTTTAGATATTTGTAGATGCTCTTGGTCATAGAAATTCCATGAATTTTGTAATGATGAATGGCTTTAAAAGCTCAAGATTCATGTAATAATTCCAAGTGAAATTATTGTCACCCACGCAGATGACATATAGGGATTGTGACACAATGGATGAAATTTTATCTTAGTTCACATGTTCCTCCACCTGGTTTGGTACTGTTGGAAATATTTCCATAGTTTCTTCATATAAACATATATCACATGCTTAAAAAAATCTTGAGGAATAAACTTATTTATATCCAATCCTATTCATGAAGGATCCAATCATTATCTCAACAGCGATCACTCTATCGCATAGACGAAGTTATTTAATTTCTCCATCCTTTCATTAATGGTGCATATAAGAATCCCAAGCATTAGGCTTTGGATCTTCATTCATGAATGAAGGGATAACACCAAAGCACACTGTATAGATAGTGATTTCTTGTAGGTATTCCTTTTTGTCAAGAGTTTTAAAAATATTTAATTCTATCCATGAAAAATCAATATACTTAGTGTTTGTAATCGACATTAGCAAGGTATCTACCTAAATAGTAACATCTATTTGTTTTTTAATCTTTTATCATTTTGTAATTTTTGCATCATTCTTAGTAGTAGCTTTGTGAGAGCTCTATGTTAACTTTGTTATGTTATGGGGGCAAACAAAATCACATCTATCGAGAGTTTTGAAAGTTTCACTAGCCATCTTGACAACCTCTACTTTGATGTATCGAATGTTTCTCTCCTACTTTGATATGGATTTGATAATTGATAAGCCTATTCATGAAGGATCCAATCATTATCTTAGCAACCATCACTCTATAACATAGACCGAGTTAGTTAATTCCTTCATCCTTTCATTAATGGTGCGTATAAGTAGCCCAAGCATTAAGCTCTGGATCTTCATTAATGAAGGAAGGGATAACACCAAAGCACATTGTATAGATAGTGATTTCTTGTAGGGATTCCATTTTGTCAAGAGTTTTAAAACTATGTAATTTTATCCATGCAAACTCAATATAGTTAGTGTTTGTAATCAACATTAGCATGGTATCTTCCTAAATAATAACATCAGTATGTTTTTTAATATTTTATCATTTTGTAGTCTTTGAATCATTCTTAGAAGTAGCTTGTGAGAGCTCTATGTCAATGTTGTTATGTTATGGGAGAAAACAAAAGTAGAGATATCAAGGGTTTTGAAAGTTTCACTAGCCATATTGACAACCTATACTCTGATCTATAGAATGTTTTGATCTCCTACTTTGATATGGATCTGATAATTAATAAAAAATTGGTAAGGATCCTTTTTTAATAGAATATTAACTTCAAAGAAGTAATTTTCTACAAAATAAAAGAAGTGAAAGAGAAGATTTTCAATCCTTCAAAAGGGAGGAGTTTCAACAAATTAAGTTCTTCAAGGAACATTTTCCTCAACATGAAAAACTTTGACATGAAAATTGTGATGTGCCCCTTCTCTCAATATAGGTATGAAAACATCACCTAGTTCTCATTTTTGTACCACTATTATGTTTTTCACCCTTATGCTTCTATTGAAATGTTAGCAAGCACTTAGCATTGTTGTATGACAGCATGATATCAAGAATACAAATTTCTTACATCAAAAGGCAGCATCACCTTTGTTGACAAGAAGACCCAAGAGAAAGTTTCCTTGCTGAATAATCAAGTTGTAGAGAATTTGGTCCAAGACCATCTTCAAGGATGAAGGAAAGTAGTGAGGATAAGGACTCTAATAACAGAGGAAACAACTACATAATTCATAGGCCCCCACCTACGAGGATTTTGATAACGCCCAAGGGAAACCCACAAGTCCAACAAAATGAAGACAATTTATTGTTCTTTTATGTGTTGGCCTTTGAATCCTCATTTTTTTTCTAGTGTATTCTCTTGACTGCATCAGGTTATTCTCCATCCAATCCTTCCTAGATTGTACTATGAATATTTATTAACTGAAAAACAAGATTACAAAATGAGAATATAATCTGAAGAAATGAAAACCCCATATAAGAATAATTCCCCATTGTTCTAGGTTATATGATTATAAAATGAGAACAACTAATTATTTCCTTCTATAAAGCAACATTGTATCAATACTTTCTAGTTAGTAGATGTTGAAAACAACCCTACTTAATTGCATTTGCATACTTAAAGAATTTTTATATTAGCGATAAGATGTAGTGAGATGGGGTGATCAAATATAGTAGTTTTGGCTTAATATAGGGTGATCAAAGGATGTGACAAAGTCTTAGAGTCTCAATTGCATCATTGTTTTAGGGGGATTGGAGTAGGTGTTCTATCTCAACCTTAAAACAAAAAAAAAATCGGTGTTCATGACAATGTATTAATTAACATTTTAATCAAATGTTTCCAAATTCCAATTAGATTGAAATCCTCTTCTTCTATGGGCCACATTTGTACAAAACTTGAATTTCATAATCTTGGATGAATTTTATTTTTTTTTAAATGTATAGATATCATTGAGAATTTTCCAATGGTGTATTTATTTAAGAAATATAATAAATTTTAGTAGATTAAACTGATATCTCTATAAATTTACAATTACTCTATATACTTTAGTTACAAGTTAGAGTTAAATTAACCTCACACATGTGGAGCTAGCCATCTTAAGAAGATTTTATTGACATAGGTAAAATTAGCATAACTCCAACAACTAAGAAAATGTGATAAAACCTTGGTTAAAAAGATTGGAAAAGGTTAAGCTCTTGTAGGAGTAATAATTTTCCAAAGAAAAACAATAATTACCACTCTATATTCAAGAATAACAATCAATATCATTATATAATTGTTAAAGACTTTAATAATTAGATTCAATGTATCTACTTTGAAGAGATTTAAAATAATTAATAATTAATAATTTTAAACATTAACATATTAAGATATATTATTATCATAATAATCAATATCATTATGCTCATGGGGTGTAGAATAGATGGTGACACAGTGTTTTGTTAAGGAACTTTGTGGTACAAAAGTCATTGGTTCGAAACTCTGTGGGCAAAAAAAATGCCCTGCGTTGTAGCTACCCAAGCCATCACAAATTTTGCGTGTCAATAATCTCAAAATTCACATTACCTAATAAACAAAAAAAATTATCAATATCATTATAATTTCAAACATTAACATATTAACCTTTATTAGTATCATTTTAATATTAATTTAAAAATTTATATTGTAAAATTAATTTGATTAAACTTATAGCAATATAATAATAATTAATATATTGTAATATTTAGCATTCTCGATTCAATGTATCATTACATAAACACAATCTCCTACCAAGTATTCTAATGTGGATTTCTTCTTTGGGGTACAAGTAGACTTTAAAGATAATTATTCAAATGAAACTCACACAAGTATGGCCTTGTAAAAATGGTGTCAGTGGGCCAACATTTAGCTATGTAACTTGTACTTGGTTTGGAATGAATGATTGCTTTCATTTATTTTAATTCAAAGTATGTATTTTTTACCTCATATTTATCAATTCGGTAATTCAATGTAATATGTCACAAATCAAAGAATAAAATATCGGGTCAAGCACATGTATTTTAAATCTTTGGATAAATTTTAAATTTTTGGAAAAGTTATTTACCCTGAAATTTGGTATCAGGGAGTTTCCTGATCACATTAAGGATGTCATTACGCGGGATTGTTCTGTTATTCTTAATTATGCTAAGCCTCCTAAAAGAAATATTAGCAAGTCGGAATTTCAAGCCCTAAAATCTTTAAACAATAACCCTGATGTTGTTGTCCTTAAAGCAGATAAAGGAGGAGTGGTTGTGATTTTAAATAAAGATGATTACCGGAAGAAGATGTTAGATCACCTGTGAAATAGTGGGAGCTAGAGAAAACTAAATAAGAATCCCATTAAAAAGGTTTCAAAATTTGTTGCCTTGGCTATCAAGTCTAATAGATCTATGAGCTCATTAAGCCACATGCTTATAGAAAGTAACCCTCTCACCCCTAGGATCTATGAGCTTCCTAAGATTCATAAGGAAGGGGCCCCACTTAGACCTATTGTCAACACAATAGGTGGGCCAACGTATATCCTTGCTAAGTATTTAGCTCAGAAGCTTAAACGCTTAGTAGGTAAGTCTAGTTATTTTGTCAAAGATTCTTTCTTTGCTTACTTCACATGCTGCAACATATTCAACCTCAACACTACTCAATCAATGATGTCACGCTTTCTGCTCATCCATGAGACCATGGAGGATCCTAAACTAAAACATCCTCCTGTAGTGCTTCTTCCATCCTATTCATGGCCTCCCCAGTCAGAATCTGTATAACCAATCAATTGAACATCATTCCTTCTATCATATTTCAGACAGTAGTTGATGGTTCCTCACAGATATCTCATAATATGCTTTGTTTCTATCCAATGATCATGTTTTGGCTCCACTTGGAATTTATTGAGTACATTTACTACAAAACATATATTTGGTCTAGTATTCACCAAGTACATCAATGAGCCAACAAGTTGTCTATACCTGGAAGGATCCACAAGGCTTGACTAGGAACTCCTCAGTCTCTTCAATTTTGTAATCATCAGAGTGGTCATATGTTTATAGTCCATCATGTCAAACTTCTTTAGAATCTCGATCACATACTTTCCTTGACCCAAATAGATTTCATTCTGTCCTTGCCAGACTTCTAGTCCCAAATAGTAATGCATCAACCCAAGATTCTTCATGTCAAATTCCGCTACCAATTGCTTCTTTAATTCTTCAATTCGACCTCCTACACCTATCGAGAGAATATCATTTACATATAGAAGAATAAATACATGTTAATTTTTTACAACCTTAATATAAAGGTTTGAGCCAGCATAACATGTTGTGAAGCATATTCTCTATAGGTATGCATCCATTCTAACATACCATGCCCTTGGTGTTTGCTTGAGGCCATATAATGCTTTCTTCAATCAGAGAAAATATGCCTTCCTATCTTTGACTTTGAATCCCAAGGGTTGTTCTATGTAGACTTCTTCATTTATAGTGTCATTTAGAAACACAATCTTGACATCATTTGGTGCATGTTCCATCCCATCGATGATGCCAAAGAGACTAATGATTGAATCGTTGTATATCTTTCTATTAGAGCAAATGTTTCTTCATATTCGATTCCTTCAAGTTGAGAGAACCCTTGAGACACAAATCTATCTTTATACTTATCTATACTTCCATCAGCTGCATGCTTGATCTTATAGATCCACTTGGAAGTAACCACAAATTTGTCTTTTGGCCTAGGTATGATCTCCCAAAATCCATTCTTCATTATAGATTGATATTGTTCATTCATTGAATCCTTCCATTCTCGGTGTTCTACAACCTCTTTAGAGTGGATGGTTCTGATTCTATTAATTTTGTCATGTATGCAGCATACCCAGAATATTTCTTAGGTCTCTTACTTTCTCTAAATGATCCTTATGTTTCCCCATGACCTTATGCATCAAGTAGTGTGGATTTCAACCAATTAGATTTTTTCCTTGTTTCGGGAATGACAATGGGTTAAACGGGTTCACTTGGCCCTTCTTCTTCATGGTGTGATCCTTCTTCTTCCTTGTCAACTTCCTCCTCAAATATCGGAAGTTCTTCGTCATCAGAATCTATGGAATTTTCTTTTGATATATTGAATGCTATACGCTTATCAAATATGACATCATGACTAACTTCAATGTGATTTCCATCTTTCATATAGATTCTATAGGCCTTTGATGAGTTCCTATACCCAACAAATGTCCCCTTCATACTGGAAGGATCTAGATTCATTTTTTTTCCTTTGGTATATGAATATACACATGACACCCAAAGATTCAGAGATGATCTACAAATGGCATCTTCCCAATGAACACTTCTTCTAGAGTCTTGTTATCTAGAGATCTGTGAGGATATCGATTTTGAATGTAGACCGTTGTCTTGGTTGCCTCTCCCCACAGAAACTTAAGTAGATATTGATCGTGTAACATTGCTTTTACACTTTCTTCAATGGATCCGTTCTTTCTTTCTACAACTCCATTTTGTTTGGGATTGTATGGGACTATCAGCTCCCTCTTAATCCCAGTCTCCTTACATAATGCTATAATCTCTTTAGATGTATATTCTCCTCCATTATTATATCTTAGTATCTTGATTCTTCTTTCTGTAAGGTTCTCCACTTCAGCTTTGAATTCTTGAAATTTTGTAAATACTTCATCCTTGGTTTTCACTAAGTAAACCCAGGTCTTTCTTGAATTATCATCTATGAATGTGACATAGTATAGATGGCCTCCAAGTGATTTTGTATCCATAAGGCCACATAAATCGGACTGAATAAGATCCAAGCTTTATTTCGACTACGAAGGACTGCTTCCAAATGGTATCTTGGTATTCTTACCCATTGCACATCCCTTGCAAACACATTCATGATCTTCCTTTAGATTTGGAATTCCATCTACTATGGAATTTAAAGTTGGAATAATTTTAAAATGTAGATGACCAAACCTTCGATGCCAAAGTCAACATGGACTAATCTCAGTGTGAACTAGGGCCTAGTTTACAGGTTATATTAATCTTTAAATCCTTCCTTCTCGAATAGATTTTGTTCTCTCCAAGTTCCACAAAGTAAGCGGATTTTCATTTTAATAAGGTATTTAATTGTTTGGAGCGACCAATCATGTGCCTTGATGCACCACTATCAATTACCCAGATGTCTTTGTCTTGGAATGTACCAGAGAGAGTTGAAAAGATACCTTCATCCCCTTCATTTATTGATGCCTTCTTTGAAGAGAATAAGAGACTTCATGCTTCCTTGATACCTTTCTTGAGATGGCTTGATGAAATTCCTTATTGTAGAGGAGATATTCATGATGCCCTTAGAGAACCAAAGCTCTAATACCATGTTGAGAATTGAATAGGGAAATGAATATGTTAATTATCTTAACTTGATAACGATTTGTGATACCTTTAACTTATTCACTTTGTTTTTATTATTTCAATGTGCAATACATAAAACAACTATGAAAAGAGTAAGAACAGTGACACAATATATAGGCTGCAAGTCAGGGCTAAAACCCCTCCTCTTGAGGGGAAAACCTGTAAATCTCTTCTTTATATTTCAGATCTTTCAATTGATGAATACAATGACCTAGAATCAGAAAAATACCCTCCAATATCAAGTCTACCATGGCCTCTAACTGTGATATCTTCGACCTCCCAGTAGATCCAAAATTCTACTCCACAAGAATTGTTGTTGCTCCCCTAACATACTTCGATCTCCCTCTAATAGCCTTCCTCTTGAATTTTCTTGCCTTGAATTGAGTCCTTGGGCTAGTAGGATGCCCTAAGATACCTTCACTTGCCTTCCCTTCCCTTCTCCTTCCAAAATCGAACCCTAGAAGATCCACCGCAGAAAGCCCTAACTTTGATCTTCCCAGAAGAATAGTTAAGGCCTAAAAACTTTGACTTCCTCTTCTTCACACTTCCTTCTTGACTACTACTTGTTCACATAAGAGATGATTGAGTGAGTCATCCAAATGGATGATGAGTTCCTCTTATGTATAGGCTTCTTCAAGGGTGGATGTGGCTCTTCATGTAGGCCAACTTGACAGCTTATTAGGCCGACTTGCTCTTGGAGGTATTTTGACACTTTAAAGACAAATAAATATTTCTTTACACTTTACAATGTGCCCATAGGGTCTTCAATATATGACAATGACTCTTATACCTAGGATAAACCCTAGAAGCACTCAATGGGTGCTTGACTTATAAAATAAAATAGCTTGAGCATGAAATCCATGCTCCAATAATAATAATAATAATAATTTCTCATTTTATATTTACAAGAATATATTTCATACTTATGAATACCGAACCTAATTACACATTTTTCAACACCAACGACTGTACACATTTGAAATTTGTGTAAACCTACAAGAAGATAATTAAAAAATATATCTAAAGAAATAGTTTTCTTCTTTCCCCTCCAAAAATATTCTCGACTGGAGATGACATCATCATCTTGAATCCTATTGGTTCTCTTAAAGTTGATTTTGTTAGTACATTTTTCATTATGAGACTCATTTGTGAGCTCAAAAATCCCCTAGTACCCACAATTTCTTTCTTATAGGGATGTCATGAAAATTGGGCTATTGGAAAACACCGTATGAAGGAACAATCAGGTATTGAACAACTATCGATCTACATAGTTAAACAATGAATTGCATGTTAAAAAAAAAAAAAAAAATATTTAAAAAAAATACAAAACCAGTAATTTTGAGCTTTCTTAAGCAGAGAAAAGGCTCAAAAAGATTAAATTGTTAATGGATGTGCAATTCTAGCTAACTCCACCAACTTTACTAACATCATCGCCTCTTCTCTATTTTTCCCCCACTCAATAAAGAGGTTGCAAATAAACATAACCTCAAGATATTAAATTACAAAGTAATGCTTGCATATGAATAAGGCTTGTATTTTCTAATTAAATTCCTTTAGCAATATGCATCCTTTTGGTTTCCTACTAAATTAATAGGTGGTGCTCCAAAGTCCACATTATGTATGTCCTTCATAGGCATCAAATATGTAAATTTAAGCCAAATGACCCTGTTTAGTTCCATGGAAGAATAATGCAACACAAATACCAATGACATTAATTGGGTCTTACATAACCATGATGAAATGGAAGAAGATAAATTTAAGTTATCAAGACTTATGACAATGAAGGCATGACACAAGGGTTAAGTAATAAATTTTCTTTATTGAAAGCAAACCACAAATTAAGGTAGATTTTATGCCAAAATAGTAGCCACTAAGCAAATACATCAGGAAAAATGAAATATATCCTAGATGATTTGGGTTTCTCACCACCCATTTAAGAACTTAGGTTTGACTTTAGAAAATCAAATGCTGCCATACAAATGAATTTTGATGGGTTTATCTAAATTTTTTATGGTTTTCTTGAATTAAAGAGCAAATGAAATATCTTAAAGATTAAATGCTACTTGTAATTGGACTAAATTTTCTAAACCCTCTTAAAAACATTACCCAATCTCTTATATGTTTTTCATATTTGAACTCATGATCACTACCCAATCAACAACACAAGATGTTCCAATTAAAATTTATATATTATATTGAGTTTGTGTAAGGGTTTACTTGTCCACCTAATTAGTTACTAGACCAACCCAATTAGGGAAGCATAATCAAAATAATTCACCATGTGAACAATGATGTTACAACGTTTCTATCTCATTTTTTCATGCACACTAATGTTTCATTTAATTGAAATACATGTGGAGGATCATAATTTAAAATAGAATTTAAACTAAAGATAGAAATATAGCTTGAAATCATGAATTGGGATTTAAAACAAAATTAAACTAAACATAGTAATACACTTTGAAGTCATGGATTTATCTTTAATTTATAAATAATAATATTCATTTTGGTAGGTTACTTCTAGTACCAAGTTATATCTAATGCCACTCAATAATTCATAGTATAATTTACTACAACAACATAGATACCAAATGTACAAATGGAATATGTCATACGTTTTATAGTAACCCACAACCATTATCAATTTTGAACTATCATTTTTGCATAATTTTATACGAAGTTGAGAGATGGAGTGATATTGAACTACCTTTCCTATGACAAGGAGCTTTATGCCCTAATACAAGTAGTGAATGAACTACCTATTAGTTAAGAAGACCATTATTCATAGCGATCACAAAATTCTTCAATACTTGCATACTTTTATTAACATCTAATGAGAAAGACATTTTAAGATGGATAGAATTTTAATAAAAAATTCCATTTAATGATCAAATATAAAAATTACATAACCAACAACTTGTTACCAAGGGCACCAACATTGAAGTCATGACTTTGTGTGCCATTATATTCATCCAACAATTCACCCATGAAGTATACAAATATGCATATGTTGAACATGAGGATTTCAATGGATTGCGTAGAAGTCGCACGTACATCATGACCTGACATATTTAAGTTAAAATCATGATTACCATCTCTAGAATGGGTTACTCTACAAGATGTGAAGTTACGTGTGCCAAAAGGAGGAATAATACCACTAATAAGGAAGGATCAAACATCAAATTTTGCTACACAATTTAGTTTAAGGAACAATATGGCCAACTTGTAAATTTGTGCTTATTACTCTAGGTTTATCAGATGTTGTATGTTATGCTATACTAGAAAGCCTATTAAAAATAGAGCAATGATTATATAGTGCACTTCTAGTGTCTATATCCACATAATTTATTGATGGTTTCTTGAGGAAAAGAAGAGGACATGACTTCTATATTTTGGTAATTGATAAGTTCAATAAGATTCCCTAATATTCTATAAGAAGACCATCAAAGGAAAAGAAGCATTAAGTTTGTTCTTTGAAATACTTTTTATTCACCTTGTGATACTAAGGAGAACCATTTATAATAGAGAAGCTAGATTTCATAGTACATTATGAACTTCATAATGGGAAAAGTTGGGTGCCAAAATGAAGACTCGTAGAACCTCCCCTCCCTATATGGATGTGCAAACTGAGGTGGTGAATCAAACATTTTTTTTCAATTTTTCATAAGATACAATTAGAGGCATAGTGGGATGAGAATCTAATTTATTATCAATATCCCTATAATAGTGTTGTCCACACTTCCACTACTATGTCCCCATTTGAAATTTGTTCTCAATATTTTCCATCATTAAGTTTAGATATTGTGTCTAGTCAACATGAAGCCAAGATAGTAGGAACCTCAAGTGATGTGCTAAAATATAAAATATTATTGATAGGGTCAAGGACATGCATTTGTAGGTTCAAGAGAAACTAAGATAATAACATGAGGGTCTAGTCGTTATCAACATTATGTTGAAAATACTTTCATAACAAGAGAATTGACACTTAGTGCACTTGAATAAGGATGCAGGGACTAGAGAAGAAAAAATGAACAACTTAACATATGATCCTTAAGAAGGTAGGAAATAAGGTGTTGAGATCTTCATGAGGGGTGTAAGTGGGGGTTGAAGGATCCATTAGAGTAATAATAATTGAGGCAATTCAATGTAAGGTGGATAATGTTCATTATGTTTGTTATTATTAAGTTAGGCACATTACAGTAGTTACTAATAAATAAAGATAATGTGGCCTTATTAAAGGAGATCAAAAAGGAACTTAGGAGGGTTTTATGGATAGAGTTCTATTTATAGGTACAAATAAGGATGGGTTCCTCCATGTGAGAAGTGTGGAAGAATATTGTGTCTAGACATTAGCTCATTGAGAGTTCATCCAACCATATAAGCCAAGTGAAAAAACATGGATTCCTTAAAGTATCATTATAAAGTCATTCCCTACCTTAACAATATTTTATATAAATCAAGCAAATGATATTTTCTATCTTATTCTTGGATATGTTGTATGTGATATCATTTTATGATCTAAGGTTCTTAATACAATGCTTATAGGAATAATTTCCCATTAATGAAAACTTATTACATAGAAAATGTGGATAACCTAAAATACTACAATGAACTTATGCTTAATGAGGAAGAAGAGTGCTAAGTCTCCCCTTACATAGAAGACTTGACACATAATTCACTAGAAGAATTTCCAAAAGATATGGTTATGCAAAAGAACGTCATAATAAATATAAAGGGTCAACGAAAACTATGAAAGGTGTGATTAGAAGGGTAGTGAAATCCATGTCAAAGCAATATTCCAAGGAGAAAGTTGAGAAATTTTTTCCTAGTCTCCTTCACAATGAAATATTTCAGGGATCCAAAACCAACCAAAATAGAGAACAATGATCCAAAATGGATCACTACAATTTTTTCTACCTTTTAGGATTTTAAATGAAATTATAAATTTAGATTACTTAACTGGGTGAAATTGTTTTCAAAGTGTCAGCGAAAGCGCATTGTGGTTTATAAGATTCTCAACCAAGAAAAAAATTAACAATTTTTCTCATCCGAGAGTTTTATAATGTTTCATATGAAAGTTTGATCGAGTTAATTCCAAGGTTAAAAAAACTTGGATGAGAGTTTTCCAAGTTTTCAACCAAGAAGTTTGACAAAGAAAAATCTCGAACACAAAATATTAGCCGAGAGTTTAGATTATATTTATAACTCTCAACCGAGAGTTTAGATTCCATTTAAAACTCTCAACTGAGAATATAAATTCTAATTGAACCTCTCAATTGAGAGATTGTATGGTATAAATATAAAAAATAAAATCTCGTCTACCATTTCAATTGTGACAACATTTGTCTCGCTAAAGAAATCTCTCGAGCGTCATTTCCCATGACAGGGTTTTTTATTAACAAATTATCCATCCCCTTCTTCTTGATAGTGAGGATCTCCCTTCACTTCTTAACTCAGATTCGGACATAGGAGCCATGGATTTACCCATCTAGTAACAAAATCCAAAAGCTTTTGGGCTCTCTGCATAGACCACCTACTACATGCATCAATTTCTTCTACATAGATGTGGGAATTATTGGATACCTGAACCCAAATAAATATTTATTTTTCTATTATCTATGAAAGTGACTTACCAAGAGTCATTCCACAATAGCAAGTACCCAGA
This sequence comes from Pinus tabuliformis, assembly GCA_031772625.1. NCBI lineage: Eukaryota > Viridiplantae > Streptophyta > Pinopsida > Pinales > Pinaceae > Pinus > Pinus tabuliformis. The sequence goes on along the minus strand of CM062810.1, from coordinate 994,405,094 downwards.
ATCATCCCAAGTATGGGAATTTATTTTCCACTCTTAGGTTTTAAATGGTTTTTGGTTTTAAATATATAAGCAATTTGGTTCTGAGAGAAAAAAATCTTGATTCAATTTCCTCCTTCCCACCTAGTAATTTTGTACCCCAATTTCCCCATGCCTCCACAAGAAACACATTCCACTCCTTTGCAAATTGTGTACTTCAACAACATTAAACTTTCTTTGAATTTAACTCATAAATTGACAACAAATGGGTCCATTAAAGAAGTACACCTTGCCATGTCATTTTCAAAAATAATAATAACAACCTCCAACTTGTTCTAATCCTTCAACCAAAATAGAAGGCAGGGAGTTTATGTGAGTGATACACTGAACGAAACATGTATTGTCGTGGGGAAGGGTATATTTTTTCAACAAATTATTTTTTTTAATTATGGTTATGTTGTTTTGAAAATATTTATAATAGTACAATCATGGAGAATAGCCATAGTACATGTAAATTTAGAACAAATTTCCTGGAAAAAATTTGTAAATTTAGAACATTTAATATGTGGTATATTTACAACATTTCCCCCTTCACACGTGTTTTTTTATACACCAAACTCCCCATCTTACCTATAGAAATAATCCCATGTTTCCCATATTGGTAGCCTTAGTTTTCCCTCCTTGGTTGTTTTATTGACCAAACATTTATTAGACTGCAATAACTTTGATGAGCTTCCTAGTCATTAGGTTTTAAACCGGCATATACTTCTCATTTAATGTTTTAGATCTCTCTAGATTCTCTTGGTCATGGAAATTCCATGAATTTTGGAACGATGAATGGCTTTAAAAGCTAAATATTCATGTAATAATTCCAAGTGAAATTATTTTCACCCACACAGATGACATATAGGTATTGTGACACAATGGATGAAATTTTATCTTAGTTCACATGTTCCTCCACCTAGTTTGGTACTGTTGGAAATATTTCCATAGTTTCTTCATATAAACATATATCACATGCTTGAAAAATTATTGAGGAATAAACTTATTTATATTCAATCCTATTCATGAAATATCCAATCATTATCTCAACATCCATCACTCTATCACATAGACTGAGTTATTTAATTCTCCATCCTTTCATTAATGGTGTATATAAGTAGCCTAAACATTAGGCTTTGCATCTTAATTCATGAAGGAAGGGATAACACCAAATCACATTGTATAGATAGTGATTTCTTGTAGGTATTCCCTTTTGTCAAGAGTTTTAAAACTAGTTAATTCTATCCATTCAAACTCAATATACTTAGTGTTTGTAATCGACATTAGCATGGTATCTTCCTAAATAATAAAATCAGTTTATGTGTTCATCTTTTATCATTTTGTAATTTTTGCATCATTATTATTAGTAGCTTTGTGAGATCTCTATGTCAATGTTTTCATGTTATGGGAGAAAACAAAATCATGGATATCGAGGGTTTTGAAATTTTCACTAGCCATCTTGACAACCTCTACTCTGATGTATCAAATGTTTCTATCCTACTTTGATATCGATTTGATCATTAAGAAGCCTATTCATGAAGGATCTAATCATTATCTTAGCAGCCATCACTCTATCACATAGACCGAGTTATTTAATTCCTTCATCCTTTCATTAATGGTGCATATAATTAGCCTAAGCATTAGGTTATGGATCTTCGTTAATGAAGGAATGGATAACACCAAAGCACACTGTATAGATAGTGATTTCTTGTAGGTATTATGTTTTGTCAAGAGTTTTAAAATTATGTAATTCTATCCATGCAAACTCAATATAGTTAGTGATTGTAACGACATTAGCACGGTATCTCCTAAATAATAACATCAGTATGTTTTTTAATCTTTTATCATTTTGTAGTTTTTGCATTATTCTTAGAAGTAGCTTTGTGAGATCTCTATGTTAATGATGTTATGTTATGGGAGCAAACAAAATTAGAGATATCGAGGGTTTTGAAATTTTCACTAGCCATCTTGACAACCTCAACTCTGATGTATCGAATGTTTCTCTCCTACTTTCATATGGATCTGATAATTAATAATAATAAAAATGCAAGGATCTTTTTTTAATAGAATATTAACTTCAAAGAAGGAATTTTTTACGAAAGAAAAGAAGTGAAAGAGAAGATTTTTGATTCTTCGAAAGAGAGGAGTTTCAACAAATGATGTTCTTCAAGGCACATTTTCCTCAACATGAACAACTTTGACATGAAAATTATGGTGTGCCCCTTCTCTCAATATATGTATGAAAACAACACCTAGTTCTCATTTTTTTACCACTATAATGTTTTTCAACCTTATGCTTCTAATAAAATGTTAGCAAGCACTTATCATTTTTGTATGATAGCATGATATTAAGAATACAAATTTCTTACATCAAAAGAGAACATCACCTATGTTGACAAGAAGACCCAAAAAAAAGTTGCCTTGCTAAATAGTTATGTTGTATAGGATTTGGTCCATGAACATCTTCAAGGACGGAGGAAGGTAGTGAGGATAATTACTTTAATAACATAGGCAAATAATACATAATTCATAGGCTCCCACCTACGAGGATTCTGATAACTCCTAAGGGAAACCCACATCAAAATGAAGACTATTTATTGTTCTTTTATTTGTTGGCCTTTGAATTCTCATTTTTTTCTAGTGTATTCTCTTAACAACATAAGTTATCCTCCATCCAATCCTTCCTAGATTATATTATGAATATTTATTAACTAAAAAACAAGATTACAAAATGAGAATATAATCTAAAGAAATGAAAACCCCATATAAGAATAATTCCCCATTGTTCTAGTTGATATGGTTATAAAATGAGAACAACTAATTATTTCCTTCTATAAAGCACCACTTTGTATCAATAATTTCTAGTTAGTAGATGTTGAAAACAACCCTACTTGATTGCATTTGCATACTTCTAGAACTTTTCTATTAGTGGTAACGAGGTGAGCATGTAGTGAGATGGGGTGGAGCAAGCTAAGTAATTTTGGCTTAATGTAGGGTGATCAAAGGATGTGAAAAAAATCTTAGAGTCTCAACTGCATCATTTTTCCAGGGGCATTGGAGTAGGTGTTCTATCTCAACTTTAAAACAAAAAATATTGGTGTTCATGACAATTTATTAATTCACATTTTAATCAAATGTTTCCAAATTCCAATTAAATTGGAATCTTCTTCTTCTATGGGCCACATTTGTAAAAAACTTGAATTTCATAATCTTGGATGATTTATATATATATATATATATATATATATATATATATATATATATATATATATATATATATATATATATATCATTGAGAATTGTCCAATGGTGTATTTATTTAAGAAATATAATAATTAGTAGATTAAACTGATATCTCTATAAGTTTACAATTACTCTATCTACTTTAGTTCTAGGTAAGAGTTTAATTAACCTCACACATGTTTAAGAAGATTTTACAAACATAGGTAAAATTAGCATAACTCCATCAACTAAGAAAATGTGATAAAACCTTGGTTAAAAATATGGGAAAAGGTTAAGCTCTTGTATGAGTAATCATTTTCTATAGAAAAAACAATAATTGCCACTCTATATTCAAGAATAACAATCAATATCATTATATAATTGTTAAAGACTTTTTAATAATCAAATTCAATGTATCTACTTTGAAGAGATTTTAAATAATGAATCATTTTAAACATTAACATATTAAGATATATTATTATCATAATAATCAATATCATTATGCCCACGGGGTGTAGAATAGATGGTGACATGGTGTTTTGTTAAGGAAATTGTGGTGCAAAGGTCATTGGTTCGAAACTATGTAGGCAAAAACCCTGTCGTGATAAGAGTTCGTGTGGCCCAAGCCAAATGCAATCCCCAGGTGATTTTGACGGCTTAGATGCCCCTGGGTCGTAGCTACCCAAGCCACCACATATTTTACGTGTCAATAATCTCAAAACTCACATTACCTAATAAACAAAACAAAAAAAAATCAATATCATTATATCATTGTTGAAAGTTAAATTGATATATCTGTTTTAAAGAAATTTAAAATAATTAAAAAATAATATTTTCAAACATTAACATATTAACCTTATTATTATCATTTTAATATTTATTTAAAAATTTATATTGTAAAATTAATTTGATTAAACTTATAACAATATAATAATAATTAATATATTTTAATATTTCACATTCTCGATTCAATGATTTTTCGTTTGGGAAAAAAACATTCTCGATTCAATGTATCATTACACAGACCCAATCTCCTACCAAGTATTCTAATGCGGATTTCTTGTTTGGGGTACAAGTAGACTTTAAAGATAATTATGCAAATGAAACTCCACACAAGTAAGGCCTTGTAAAAATGGTGTGAGCGGGCCAACATTTAGCTATGTAACTTGTAATTGGTTTGGAATGGATGATTGCTTTCTTTTGTTTTAATTCAAAGTATATGTTTTCTACCTCATATTTATCAATTCGGTAACTCACCATGTAAGATGTCACAAATCAAAGAATAAAATATCGCTCAAGCACATGTATTTTAAATTTTTGGATAAATTTTAAATTTTTGGAAAAGTTATTTACCTTGAAATTCAGCGTCAGGGAGTTCCCTAATCACATTAAGGATGTTACTAGGCAGGATTGTTCTGTTATTCTTAGGAATGCTAAGACACCTAAAAGCAATATTAGCAAGTCAGAATTTGAAGTCCTAAAATATTTAAACAATAACCCTGATGTTATTGTCTTTAAAGTAAATAAAGGAGGAGGGGTTGTGATTTTAGATAAATATGATTATTGAAAGAAGATGTTAGATCACTTGTGCATTAGTGGGAGATATAGAAAGCTAAATAAGAACCCCATTAAAAAAATTTCAAAATTTGTTGCCCTGGCTATTAAGTCTAATAGATCTGTGAGCTCATTAAGTCACAAGCTTATAGAAAGTAACCCTCTCGCCCCTAGGATCTATGGGCTTCCTAAGATTCATAAGGAAGGGGCCACCCTTAGACCTATTGTCAATACCATAGGTGGGCCAACGTATCTCCTTGCTAAGTATTTAACTTGGAAGCTTAATCCCTTAGTAGGTAAGTCTAGTAATTTTGTTAAATATTCTCTCTTTTGTGAATGACTTGAAAGATGTGAAATTTGAACTTGGAGATTTTATGGTTAGTTTTGATATTCTTTATCTTTACACTAACATATCTATTAAAGAGGTTATTGATGTTATCAATCACATAACATATCCTAATACTGCCAAGTTTGTAGAGATTTGCCTTACCTCAACCTTCTTTAGTTTCAAAGTCAAAGTCTATGAGAAAATATGCAGGGTAGTGATGGGTTATCCCCTCTCTCCAGTGGTTGCTAACCTTTTTATGGAAGATTTTGAATCTGGAGCTTTAGCTTCAGCTCAATTTAAGCTGAAAATTTGGAAATGGTTTGTTGATGATACCTTCAACTTATGGCCCCATGTTCAGGATAAATTAGTATCTATTTTTGAGTATCTCAACAATCAATCTAGTTCCATTAAATTTTCCATGGAATGTGAGGTTAATGGAAGCTTACCCTTCCTTGATGTGCTCATCTCAAAGAAAGATGATGGTTTTTTCTCCCACCAAGTTTTTCGTAAGAAAAGCCACATTGAACAGTATCTTCATGCAAAATCTCATCACTTTCCAACCCAAAAACTAGGGGTTCTCAACACTCTAGCCACTAGGTCTTTAAGGATTTCTGATGAAGACCATATGGCTGATGAGAAAACCCATCTCATGAATGTTCTCAAGAAGAATGGTTATAATAAGTTCCAAGGTTTCCGAGCCTTTTTAAAATCTATTCAAGGACCTAGGACTAAGAAAGAGTCGGTTGAGGTGGTCCCTAGTGTCCATTTTCCCTTTATCTGGGGGACGATTGACAAGATTGCTAGGATTTTGGCGAAACAAAATATTGTCTCCACCTTTAGACCTTTAAAAACCATTCATGGCTCTTTAAGATCCATCAAAGACCCTATTGATCCTAAAAACATGAAGGGTTTTTATTTAATTCCATGTTCTTGTAGAACCCCCTACATTGGAGAGTTTAGTCGTTCCATTTCTCAGAGAATTTAAGAGCACAGAGCGAACCTTCTACATTGTAGGACTCACTCCGCTGCTCTAGCGGAACATGTTGAATTGTCAAAACACCATATTTTCTTAGAGGATTATAAGGTCCTCGCTAGGGTTGATCATTTCCATCACCAAAAATTAAGAGAAGACATCAAGATTGAGAAGAGAAGTAATGCTCTTAATAGGGATGATGGATGGAAGTTAAGCAACTCGTGGGTCCCTTCCCTTTATTCTTAACCCCCTAGGTTTTTCGCCCCTCCTTTGTTTCCTTCTCTGGTTCTGGTTCTGGTTTGTGTTTGTTTTGTTCTATGATCTCCTTTCTTTTATTTGCTTTGATTTTATTTTGAATTTTGTTTTATTATTGAATTTAACAGTTTCTATTAATAGTTTTAGTTTATATTTTTTCCCTTTCTTATCAAATAGACTTAGTTATTAATCAATCAATTATTTATTATTAATATAATTTTAATTGATAGTGTTGTATATAGTTGAATATTAATATATTACAGGTTAAAATATTTAAAATTGTCAAAGTCATATAATAATTTTGAAAAATAAAAATAAAAATTAAATAAATTATATTAATTCCAAAAATAAGTAATAAATAAATTGTTTTTTATCCCTTAATGTTTTTTTTTATTTATATTTCTTTTTTACCGTTAGAAATTTACCATTGCATCTCTGATATAAATTAGTGATCTATTGATCTTGCTCATCATCCTTGTCCTGATGATGAACCTCGATAGAGGTTCGAAACACATCGACCCTAAGTTTTCTATGTGATTTCTCTAGAAGATCTTGGCTCAAATCATGAATCACAAAAGAAACCAATCTGAGAAGTTTTTTTCCAATTTTCTTAAATTAAAAAGATATTTTCTCAATTTTTTAAACTCAGATAAATATTATATATATATATATATATATATATATATATATATAAAAAATGATTAAATGTATTGTTGAAGGTTACTTAAAATTTTGAATTTTTTTATCCACGGGGTCTTCAATAGATGGTGTTCGGGTGCTTTGTTAAGGCACTCCTTGATGTCAAGTCACCGGTTCAATTACCTGCCCCAATCGGGATGATATATTGGACATGATGAAGATGTAGTCCTACCAAGCTTACAAAAAAAATTGGAAATTTTTTAAAATATGACCAATAAAAAAGGTTTTGAAACCACTCTTCCTTTTTTGTAAACTTGGAAGATCTCTATTTATCTTCTATTTAAAAAAAAAAAATTGCATCCATATGTTCCGGGTAGTCACCTGCCCGGAGGAAACTAGGTGACCACCAGTCAGCTTTAAATCTTGTCCAAAATTTAAATAAGTTCATAACAATCCATATACTATTTCTATGTTGATTGTCTCTACTACTATCTCTACTAATCAACATAAACATGTTTTTTTTCTTCATCATAGACAAAATTCAAAGCTTTCTGGCTCGCTTGATCATTCCTCATCTGAGGATATTACCGGAGCTGGTGCCTTTGCGCTAGATCCTGGCATCTCGCTTATCTGTTCCATTTTCCACTTTATCTCTTTCAGTGTCTGCTCAATCCTTCTTAATGCAAGATTGTTCCAGTAAGTCCGAATTTGTATGGTCGCTATTTTCCTTAAAAGTTCCTCTCTGACTGGTTCCTTCTCCGTTTTGTCTTCTTGTTTTCCAAATTCTTCCCCTACCATGTGCTCGCGGTGGAGGGTCATGGCCCGTGCCACCACATTTTTCATAACCCAGTACTGGTGCAGGGTTTTTTTGAACAGGGATTGTCTTCCATTAGTAGTCCCAGGGTCTTGCACCATTCTTTCCCATTCATCCATAGGTATATCTCTGTATCTAAGATTATCTCTTAGGTCTCGCTCCCAGCTAGCGATCTGGTCCCTTACTTCCTTCGGGTTTCCTTCCATGTAGGAGTCAATAATTGTCTTCATTTGGTCTCCATTTTGCTTCCTGCCTCTTTTCTTTACCTAGCCACTTGTTCCTTCGTCCTTCTTAGCTGTCCTCTTTCCTCTTCTGGGAGCCATTCTGCTTGCAGCTTGGCGGTTGAAGCCTGTAATCTTGAGCTCTCTGAACTGTTCTACGTGCCTTCCCTATTCTGTTACTGAACCTATCACAGAATCAAAGCATATGTCAATCATATTATTTTGGTTTATAACATTTTCTGTAGTTTTTTCCTCCTTCCTCCTTCTTGAGCTTCCTATCTTCTGGTTTCATACCAATCTAAATTTGGCTCCATCTCTTTTTATTCCCAAGGTCATGGGGTATCGATGGTGTTGGAAATAATACTGAGAAGGGGGGTGAATCAGTATTATCAAGTCAAATATTCCCTTTTTCAAATTCAGATAATATACGCTACTGCAGTTAATTAAACCCGCGTATATACGCAACTATGTTGAAAGAAAACCGTGTATACAATGCAAACTTATAATTTACTTTATCTGTCAGATGTTGATTGTTAATCTGTGTTTCAGAATCAAATAACCAGTAAGCAGGAACAGTAAAACAGAGCAGAAGACAATCACACACAAGATATAAGGTGGAAACCCAATGTGGGGAAACCACCTGCTGCAATTCGTCTCTATCTTCTTTTAATTAGAAACTTCTTTTTACAATGTACTGGTGCAGTCCTTTACCAGTACGCAGGCTGCAACCTGCAGAGAGCTACAACCCTCTCTCGTTCTCCAGCTTCTCCTGGAAGGGAGCTACAACCCCCTTAGCTCTTGCACTAGCCAAGATACTAGTACATAGGTGCTGGCCTACAGAAGGCTACAACCTTCTCTTTCTTCCACGGACCACGTTTCATAAATTTTCAGACTGGATCCATGAACATCAAACAATTTTTGCATCAAACAACCTCCTTTTCACCAATTAGAACTGAATCAAGTAGATATTTCTCTGACAGCTATACCCAAAACACAGTAACAGCAACCACACACCAAATTCTGAACCCAAAACACTGCAGCAATAAACAGAAGCAGCAAGATCACAACTCAAAATATATACGCTACTTTAACAGCCTGAAACCCACGTGCATACGCTTCTACGTATGGAACAACCTGCGTATACGCTATTTTCATTCACTGAACCGACGTCTATACGCGCCTTCGCTTCACTAAACCTGCGTACAGATCTATAAAGGATAATTCGCTCTCTCAGATATTCAAACTCTAATTAACCCAGATTATCATATTTATAGATCAAGCAAGCGCCACATAGAACATATCAAAATCATTCAAAGATACCATCATTCAAGCTTAAAGATTATGATCCATCAATAGAACTTATCCTTCTCTTTGCGCTCAGGTTCCTCCTTCATTCAGATCTAGATCTGCACCATAACCCAATTACCAGTATTCCAGATCTAGCGCTTTATCAGATATTCAATAATATTTCAGATGATCCTTTGCCACATGATCTCCTTCCTCTTTTATAGTCTTAGGCCTTCCACAATACCACGGTCCAAAACCATAATAAACAATACCAAGGACCCAATACCTGGGGTCAACACTTCTGACGAGATACCATGGTCCAAAACCATAGGTTCAAATACCAAGGACTAACTACCACGGACCAAAAGTAAGTTCTCCAACATATACGCTCTTTTCCGTGCATGAAAGTGCGTGTATACGCATACATGCCTTTGAAACGTCTAACCCGCATGTATACGCGTCTCCGTCTAGATGAACCTGCGTATATGTCTTTTCCTTCATTTTGAAAGCCTGAACTGAGATCTGTTACCAAAGAGAGTTGCCATCAAGGACAACACCCATGCCATAGCTCCAAACTTGTGCCATAATGCCAACAGATGGGTTCGTTTCTTCTCCCATCCCACGCAGGATTTCCAATCCTGCCTTTTTTGCCTCTTCCCTTCAGGGGCCTCGCCCTTGGATAATTTTAAGCGGAAGAGGTATCCCCTAAACCCAGTTTTCTTGGGATTTTTAGTAGGGTTTCTACTAGCTTCTCTCCCTCCCATCCCCCTAGGTTGCAGTGTCGTCTCACTGGAGATCGAGGTTTTCCTTTCCCAGCTTTCTTCTCTCAGGGTTACAGGCATTCTGCCTTTCACTCCAATGAGTCTTGCCAGGACCCATATTCTGAGGGGGGAACTGTTGAATTTTTGCTCAGGATGGCCCTCATTCTCATAGATTTCTCTGCCTCTCCTCTCGCTCTCTCTGTCTAGAGTAGACGAGATCTCTTCGGTCCTGTTTTCCCCCATTCCACTGAGGTTGCTATAGAAATTGATATGACGATACCAGATTTTCTTACAATACCAATATCCTAGAGGCCTATTTCTCAAACAATTAAAGCTTTCAGGAGTTAGAGCCAGAGGTATTACATACCCGCTTACCAAACTTCGCCTTTCTTCCGCCTTCTGCGTCTTCTCGCTGCCTCCTCTTCCTTTCTCGTCACCTTTCCTCATTCTCGTCTACATGCATAATGCCTCTTTCCTATTTTCCTTGAGATTTATCTCTTTTTCGTTCCCGGCTCTTGTCTTTACCGCCAGCTGTCTTGTTTTATTCCCAGCACGATCCCTTCCTTCCTGTCTTGGGATGTTGCCCTCATGTCCTGTCTATCGTTTTCTTGCATTAATTTCTTTCCTCTCCGAGTACTCTTTCCGTAGTTTTTTTTACTCTACTCTGTCACTTGTCTTTATTCCTCTGCCCGCCTTCATTTTCTCTATCCTGCCCTCTCCTCTGACATTCCTTTCCAACTCATCCCCCGTACTCTCGAGGTTTGTCCTTCCTCTACCCTACCCGTCATCCTACCAATCACCTGTCTTCTCCTGTCCTGTTCCTCCCCTGTCCTTTCCTGTGTCTATCCTTTTCCCTCTCCACTCCAGTCTTTTCTCTTCGAATTCTCTAGATGTTCACTCATATTCCTATCTTGTTCTACGAGTTGTATCAGTTGTGTCATTTCCTCCTTTTGGTTTAGCTCTGTCCCGCTTGCATCCAGCTGCTGGTCTCCCTTCCTACATCCCCAATTCACTAGGCTATCTGCTGGTGCATTACCTCTTCATCTCACATGGGATGGTACTACGTATGCTATCCTTCTCAACATTTTGCTTATCTCTTTGACTATCCATGCAGTCCACCAGCTGCGACTTAGCTTTTCTGTTGATGCTCCATTCTATAATTGTTTGAGTATTTCTATCGCTAACTTCGAATCTCCTTCTACTTGAAGTTTCTGATACCCCTCTCGTATGGTTATTTCTATCCCCCTTTTCAATGCATGGAATTTTGCTTCATTGTTTGATGCATTTCCACAGTCCAGCGCATATACCCTTAGCGTTTTTCCTTTGTCATCCTTGAATATTCCTCCAATGCCTGCCTCCCCTGGGTTTCCTTTTGCAGCTCCATCAAATTTCAGCTTTATGAATCCCTGTTGCAGATTCCTATAGTAATCGTTGTCTTCTACATCTTTGGCCTGATCTTTCCTTGCAGCCATGTCTGTTATGCTTATTTTTAGTTGCAGACGGTTCAGAATTCGTGTCTCTGTTTGGTCTGCTTTCCAGTCTTCGTCATTCCACTTCTCTATGATTATGGTTTCTCTTATGTTCTGGACTATTTGGTTCCATATATCATTCATTACTCTACCATCGTCCTTAAAAATCAACCGGTTCCTTTCTTTCCATATGTTCCACAGGATGAACCCTATGGATAGATTCCAAGCTCTATTCAGGACTGCATTTTAGTACGGTTTACTCCTCCAGTTTTCTATTGTTAACTTCATATTGTTTATGTCTCTATCGCTGATTTCAAAGCGTTGCTGGTGGTGTCGCCACAGGATGTTGCTGACTCGGAAGGTGTTAGTCAGGTGTTCCATCATTTCTTCTTGTTCTTGGCATAGTACGTAGCATGATGGGCCTTGCACCCCCTTCCTTCATAGCTGGTCCCAGGTTAAAGCTCGTCCGTGGGTCATAATCCAGGTAAACAATGCTATCTTTTGCCAGGTTTCATTTTCCAAATTTTGTCCCATTTTTTTTGTTTCGGGGTTGCTAGTGTTTCCAACCTTTATATAGTATCCTTATGCTATCATAAACATGCCTTTAATTTTTTTTCCCCATCTTATGATGTTCGCCCCTTCTTTGACCACGAATTTCCTTATCTCCATCTCCCTTTTGTAGTTTGGCCATTGTGCTATTTCTGGTGCTTCTTGCCAATCTTCTTATGTTTTCCATTTTCTCTAGTATTTGTCCCTTTCAAGGAGCCAATAGTTTTGGACTGCGTCTTCCTCCATTTGGGTGGTGAACTAGTGAATTTCTTGGAGTTGAGGTTGATAACGAAGTTTTTCTCTTTGTTGCCATGCCTCATCCCAGAAATTCGCTTTGTCCCCCTCTCTTATTTCCCAGAAGCTATGTTCTCTTATCAGGTCCCTATTTGATCTTGCCAGGTTCCAAATTGTGGATCCTTTCTTTTCCAATTGGCTTCTCAGTTTTCCTTCTGGAGATCTGGCCATCTCATATTTTTTCTCCCACAACTTTTTCCACAAGTCTTCTCCTCCTTGTATCCATCTCCACCACAATTTTTCCCCCATTACCTGGTTTAGGATATATGGATCTCGCAGCCCTAGTCCTCCTTCTTTTAATGTTTTACTTAGCCATTTCCATAATAGCAACGCCTACTTTTTAGCTTTTCTTTTCACTTGCCATAGGAATTTTTTGAATATTTCCACCATTTTTTGGCATATTCTTTTTGGTATAGCTTGGCTATTCATTTGATAAATTGGAATTTATTGGAGGATCGATTTGAGGAGGATTATGCGACTCGGGGTGTTCAAAGCCCTGAAAGTCCAGTTATCCATTCGTTTTTGTATCTTTCCCATCAGACCTCCCCAATTAGCAATTTTGTTTTGCTTATCACTTAGTTGGATGCCTAGATATTTAGTGGGGAACTTCCCTGTTCGAAAACCCATGGTTCTTGCCAGGAATGATTGGGAAGTCATTTGAGTGTTGAAGAAGTAGATTTCCGATTTGTCTTTATTTATCTCAGTACCTGTTGCTTTTGTAAATTCGCCAAGGATTTCCATTAATTGCTTTGCTTCCTTGAGATTGGCTTGTCCATACAACATGACGTCATCCACAAATTGTTGATGTGTTAGGGGTAGTTCTTCTCCCCACAGTCTGAGTCCTTTTAGCTGTCCGCTATTCACTCTTGCTTTTATCAGTCTTCCCAGACCATCAGCAGCTAGGATGAACAGAAACGGGGAGAGTGGATCCCCCTGCCTGAGTCCTTTGGTCCGGTTAAAGGCTTCTTTAGGTGTCCCGTTTAACATTATGGACATAACTGGTGTAGTTATCATAGACATTACCCATTCTATCCATCTGTTATCAAAACCATAAGCTTTTAGGATTTTCTAAAGATATTCCCAGCTTAGCCTATCATATGCTTTAGCTAAGTCTAGTTTGATCATCATCCCCTTGTGTTTTGAGTTCTTCAGTGAATGGATTGCTTCTTGAGCAACTATGATTCTGTCCACTATTTGTCTCCCTTTAACGAACCCCGTCTGTTCCTCTGAAATCAACTCTGGGAGTATAGATTTTAGTCTATTCACCATTATAGTGGCTAGGATTTTGTAAATTACATTACATAATGCTATTGGTCTGAATCCTTGTGGTTCCTCAGCTTTTTCCATCTTCAGAATCAAGGCAAGGAAGGTAGCATTCAAAGCCGGGTGCATTCTTTTCGTGCATCTAGATTCTTCCACTACATTTACAATGTCTTGACTCATGAAGCTCCATGTGGCTTGGAAGAATTCTGAGGTGTATCCATCCGGTCCTAGTGCTTTATTCTTTGCCATCATCTTCACTGTCTCTTCTACTTCTTTCTCTGTTATAACCCTTAGGAGTGCCATGTTTTGTTCTCTATTCACCCTTTTGGGTATATATTGGCTTATTTTTGCTATATCTTCCTCTCTATTGCTTTGTGTCTCAGTCAAGATTCCTTTGAAGTGTTGTACCAGCAGATTCTCCATCTCCTCTTTCTGAGTTGCCTTGGTTATCTTTTAGAGAGAATATTATGTTTCGTTGTCTGTGTTGTTGCATGGCCTTATGGAAGAATTTCGTGTTTCTCTCCCCTCTTTTAGCCATTGTATTCTTGATTTTTTTCTCCATAAGATTTCCTCTTGTTTTCTTCTTTCCTCCAGCCTGTTTAGTACCATTCCTTCTTCCTTTGCTAATTCCTCTGTTCTCCTGTCTTCTATGATTTTCTATTGTATTCTTTTCATTTCTGTCTGAAGCTTTTCTTGGTCTTTTTGAATATGTCCAAATTCCTCTCTATTCCACTTCTTTATTTTACCTTTGAGATCCTTTAATCTTAGTTGTAGAGTGTGCATTTTGTTTCTTCCTTTTATTCCAGTCTCATTCTCCTTCCACCATTGTTCCATATTTTCTATGAAGGTTGGATCTCTCAACCAGAAAGCCTCGAACCTGAAGGGTCTATTCTGATTTTGTTGGTTCATGGCGATTTCTAATTTTATGGGCCAGTGATTGGACCCTTGGCAGGGTAGGATTGTTGCTTCATAGAAAATGTCTTTCCTTATGAGATGTTCTGTTGCTAGGAACCTATCAAGCCTAGAAGCTATTTGCTTGCTTCCTCCTCTACGGTTGTTCCAAGTGTATTTGCCATTAATGGTATGTATGTCTATCATTTTTAGTTATGATTGTATGTCCTTGAATCTTTCCATGTCTGGTTCTTCTCTTTGCAGTCCACCTTTCTTTCCTCTTTTGAGGTTATCATATTAAAGTCACCGGCTATCAACCACAACTTTTCTTTGTGCAGGTTTCTTAACTGTTGCAGTTGGAGGAGGAAACTTCCTCTTTCCATTGGTATATGAGGTCCATAAGCTGCCGAGACCAAGAACCATTCTCTGTGGCCTATAAGTCGGAACCTCCCGGTGAGAATCCTTTTCATTCCTATCCAGTAATCTACTGTGACTTCCGTGGGGTTCCATAAAGTTTTGAAACCACTCTTAGCCTTAAAAAAAAACATTGTATTGTTATATCATTTCTTTGTGAATAAATAAAAACAAAATATGCCTGTGGATATAGAGTAGTTGATCATAAGGTGTTTTGTTAAGGATTCCATGGTGAAAATGCCACCAATTTAAAACTCTGTGGGCACAAATCCAACCATGAGTACAGGTCGGTGTGGCCTAGGCTAAGTGTAATCCTTGAGTGATTTTGACGACTTAGATGCCCCTTGATCGCAATTTCCCAAGTCGTAGGTTAGTCTTGCTAATTTACAAACAAACTAACAAACAATAGAAAAGATAAGATAATACACCTCGTGTACAAAGAAAAAAACAAAAAATGGTACTAAAATTTTCATTAATAAAAATAAAAAAATTAACCCCTTAAAAAATAATGGTGACATGGTATCACCTTTTTATTAAATGACAAAAAAATACGTTAACTCTTTGAAATGATAACTTCGTAATAATACTATCTAATTGACACATAATGCGTAACCACTAAACCATTAAGAATTTGAAATGGAAAATATCTTACATTTCTCCAAAAAAAACCCCACAAGATGCCCCCACGTCCCTATAATTTCTAGATGGTCGTCAGATTAACCATTGGTATTTATTATAGCACTTGTTAGATATTTTTTAGTGAAATTTATAGCAATATAGGTAGCCAACCCCAAACCCTCCTAAATAAGCCTATAACATTCAACCACTCAAGCTGCCCCATAGGGCCAAAAAAAATCAAACATCACACTTATAAAAAATTACTCAACAATTTGTGGGGAATTTTTCCTTCTTCTTGATCATATTCTATATGATGCCCCCATTTAGAGGAAAAACTAATCCCAGTCATGCTAACTAGACTCAAATTCCTTACGTATGTAAGATTTTTGGATCAAAAAAACTACAATTGTATAATATGTTATAACTTGTCAACCTCAATCATTTGTGGTATCTCAAGAACACCATTATATAACATTAATGGTCCATGCAGCTCGATATTTCTCAAACTTGCACTTATAGCACTTGTGACTTATAAGTTTACTCACTACCAATAGACCAATCTATACAAATGTTGGTGATAATCAAGATTGTTTCTCCAATAAAACCAAGCTAATTAATAAATCCACTAATCAACCTCAGTTAATGAGGTTATTACATATAAAAGAATTGTGGATAGGGACCAAATTGACCATACCAAGGATCAGATTACAATGGATCCTCCAAGCTCACTTCTCTAATTCTAGTTATTGAAATAAGGTTGGTTATTTTGGTTCTCTATATTTTATCAATCAAAATTCAATGGGGTGGATTTCAAAGTCAAATACCCATCAATGACCAAACCATGTTAACACATTGTCGCATCCTAACATTAGATTCCAACTCATGTTTTCACACCATCTCAACATCCACACTAAAATAAGTTCCTGTGAAAACCACATGTTTTACTCAAACATTAAACTACACTAACTCTCATCATGTTTTGATTTGTTTAATACACATGATAAATTTATTACTCATGTCTTAAATATATTGCGGTCAACAAATGAAAAAAAAATCCATTAGTATGTCCAACACTCCCCTTCCTTGGAGAGGGGTTTTATTCATTCCAAGCATATATTTTGAGTTAACAAATGTATCTCTGCTTAAAATCTGGCAAAAGTCTTTTATCATCAATTCTCATAAAGGGATGTATAATATTTCTTTGAATATCATTAATATAATGGTTAAAAACAAAAAAATGGATCTCAAAACAAAAAATATACTAACAAAATCAACTTTAAAAGAATCGATAAAATTCAATATGATGACGTCATCTCTATGGGTAAATATTGTTTTTGAGAGAAAAGAAGAAAACTGTTTTTTTTTTAATGTATTTTTATCTTATCTACTTATAGTTATACTCAAATATCAAGTGTAGGAACTCGTTGGAAGCCATATTTAATTTGGTATGCAAAAGATACCCACTCTGCATACTTTCGTGTAGACCCGCACTGGTAAAAAATTGAAAATGCATGAAAAAAAATGTTTCTTTCAAGAAACTTTTTTTCATGTATTTTGATTTTTTTTTGGTGTGGGTCTACTCAAAAGTATGTAGAATGGGTACTAGTTGGATATGGAATCCAGCAAGTGCCTACACTTGAAATTTCAGCAAATCTATAAAGAAATAAGTGGAAGATCCAAAAAAGCGGTACTTTTTTTCTTTCCCTTTAAAAGTTTATAACTTTTATTTTATTACTTTTATTATTATTTTATTATTTTCTTTAGAAGACCTATTTTAGACCTCAAAATTCACCAAATGAGTGTGTTTTACTCTTCTTTAGATAAGATCAAACCAATGGAAGCGAATGCATTCTTAGAAAATTTTAAGAAAGAAAAGAAACATCACTTAGAAGAGATTTTACCAGTGTATAAAAGTGTAAGATGAGGCAAAAAGTATGCCACCCAAAACAAAAGTGGAAAATGAGATGTAATTACTTTCATGCTCTCATTTATTGAGTGTAGTACAATATAAATAATCATCACTAGAATCAAATGGGATTAAGATGTAGTTGCAAAAAATAGAATGGGAGATATAAGGCCTAGTAGCTCACATTGTTGATCACGTGATATTTTGATACCCTATAAGGATGGGAATTAGAGAATGCATATCAAAGATATTAAGAATATCACACTTAAGAATGAATACACTTTCCTAGAAACGGTGACTTATTACATTAACAATAGTGTGTGAAATAATTCACTAAACTATACACACAATTTGTTTACAATCAAGGCTAGATTAAAAAGATAAGATACATGGAATACCACCTTCGAGACATGTCAAGGTTTCTATAAATGGCTAGTAACTCCTCTAATTTTAGTAATGTTCTCCCTAATTTAATGTTCTTTGAATGATGTGTGTGTCTCCCCTCCCCCCACACACATACATATATATGTCATGATATTTTCATTTTTAGTTTTACTTAGAAATATAATATTATAGACTCCTAGTAAGTGTTAAAGGCACTAACAAAATGGGTTATTCCTAGAAACATAAACAACTGTGAGTTTTCCAATAAATCCTTAGTGTATTTGGGGCACATGGTTGGTAGTGGTGAGTTGAAGTTGACGACCATTCCTAAATGGTTCACTTCTACTAACGTCAATGAAAAAATGGGTTTTATAAAATAAATAAAAAAACCCCAATATTTAAATAAGGTTATATAATGTTTTTAATTGTGATAACATCACTCCATGTTGTAATAATGAGTTGTAAGAGTTTCCATTTGGTTAAAATTCTAAGAATAATGTGTTTGGACTATTGAAGAAAAATATTAGCAAATACTTTGTCCTAGTATTTCCCAGCAGACATAAGCCATTTGAAGTGAAAACCAACACAAATTGATATCTTATTATTAATGCAATGGGGTGAATCGGTATTCTCTCATTCAAAGTTGTTATGTGGAGCAACATTGAACTACCTTGCATATGGTTAGGATCTTTATGCCTTACTGTAATTAGTAAAGTAGTGGAGGAAATATTTATTGGTTGAGTCCATTATTCATATTGATCGCCAACCTCTACAATACTTGTGAACTTAGAGTAAGTCCAACAAGCAAGACATTTCAAAAGGATGGGATTTTTCCAACAATTTCATGTAGTGCTCAAATATAAAAATGAGACAACCAACAAGTAGTCATAAAGAGCATGAACACCCAAAATCATGGCCTTTGGATTCACTATGACATGGAGCTATTCACCCATGAAGCATTTGAACATGCATAAGCTGAATATGAGGACCTCAAAGAAGTGCAATATAATTTGCATGGAAATCATGATCTAACATACATAAATAAGAAGGTTGACTACCATCTCTAATATGGGTTACTCTACAACATAGTCTCTAGATAAGGTATCTAAATGACTACAACCTTTATAGAGTTCTTCGATTCAATGTTGGCTCTTTTCAAGGTCCAAGAACTTTAGGCATTTGAGATATAGCAAAATTAGTTTATAGACTACATCGCTTCTTGTGTTTATTTTCCATAAATAACTTTAATCGACAAAACCAATAATTACATTTTATTTAAAACAAGCTCTAATCAAAAAACCCAATAATTGTGTTCCCTTAATGAAAATTGCATTTTTTTTTAGATCTTGACTTACACATATAATCCTTCTAAACACAAAAATATCAAACCCAAATGAATTTTTCATTGTTTATGTTTACGAATCAATTTTTTGTTGCTTCATCTACTTTCATTATAACAACATAAGGACATTACCATCATGTAGCTCTTATTAAGAGGAAGTGGTGGATGCATCTTAGCATCTACTAAAATAATATATTTCCACTTTCATGGATGAAAATGGGAGTTTTTGCCCATTAGATGTAGGGAATAATGGATTCTAATGGAAGAAAATAAATATTAAAAAAACAAACATGTGGGAGTCTAAAATACCTATTTAAACCATGTCAAGTAACAAGGGGTAAGAAAACACACTTAAATCAAGGTGGATCCTAAGCTCCATTCTTTTTGGCTGAAAATGGAGTTTAGGATCATTAAAGGGCATTTGGTTTTGGGTCCTAAATTTTGTAGTTTTGAGTAAAAATTCAAAAATTCCTTTATTTGGACCTTAAATGACATTTTTGGGGAAAAACGCTTGATAAAAAATGCATAGCCCATTCCTTTGTTATCAGTTTGTCAAGAGTTTTCCAATGAGCCAAAGAAGTCCACAAACAAAGTTCTCATGTGAAAGTTATGTTCCCAACAATATGGCCATAGCTTTGACCACCACAATACCATGTGGAAGCCACATCATTGTATGCTACTCAACACATGTGGAACTAGAAATGTATGGATTTCCAAGAAGATTCTAGGGGATCTAATCCATAACCCTAATGGATAGGAAAGGAGGTTTCATCCTAACTGCGACAACAATAAAAGTTATTGTTCTATTATAATATATTTTATTCCATATAACCACAAATCAAAAGAGGGACATAACAAAGCAAACTAGAGGAAGAATGCAACCTGGTAGAAGTTTGTATCCAACCTTGGTGTGTATTTTCCTCATCGTGAGAGTCAATTTTGTATTTTCTTTATATTTGCATTGCAATTCCTAAAAATAATAAGAGAAATACAAGATCTTTTATGTCATTGGAGTTTTTTTAGTACTTGTAGTGTGAGCCAATGCCCCAGCGTCACAAGGAATCCTTCACTAGTCAAGTTATGATATCCCAAGGGTTTCTCTAAGGTAAATCATGCATCCATGGTGTTTTATGTTGTTTTCTACCATTATTTTTTTCCTTATTTGACAATTATTTTAAAGAATACAGGTGGAATTGTTTTTAACTTTGTTCAAGCCTGTATATAAGTCAATCATCGTGTAATAGAGTATAGCTTAGTGTATTTACAATAACAATATTAAAGTTTTTTTATGATGAACTAACAATTAGAATATCTAAAGTAGTTAATAGGTCATGATCCCTTACCACCCACCTTTCTTTCAAGCATGAAACAACACAAGAAGTATGAAAAATATCGCATACCCAACACCTAAGCTTTATTAAGAAAAAGAGGTAATAATTTTTTTTGCTAAATAATCTTCTCTAACATGACTCTAAGGTCATTCATGAGATCATGAATGGATTCTACTCATCAAAATATTTCCAAAAACTATAATCTTGTTCAATTTTGAGCTCCAACTGTGAAGTTATGGTCTCTTAAATTTTATCATGTTTTCTCTTTCCTACCACGTGGCACTGCCACATTATTGTCTATACAAGGGACATGTCATCTATTGTACATGCCACGTCATCAATTGTACAATTATTTGGTAAGCTTCACATTTCTTGAGGTCATTTTCCCCTCTTTAATATGTTGCACCAATTTTATCTTCCCACAACATAGTTATCACACCCCACGATTCACTTATGCAACATATCATGCTAAATATTTTTGTGGTGTGATACATCACACCTTAAAAAGTTTTATTTTCTACCACAAAGGCTTAGAACACTTCCCAAAAATTTTACTTCTATGGCATATCGCATTGAAGATTTGTGTGGCATCATACATCGCACCTTAAAAAAAAAAAAAAATCTATGTGACAAAGGCTTAATGTGCTTCCCAAAATTTTCACTTATGTGATGTACAATGCCAAATATTTTTGTGGCATACTATTTCGTACCCTCAAATTTAATTTTCTTCACCACAATGCACATGTATCCTCATAGTCCCTTTTTCATATTTTTCTCCTCCTTTCCTCCTCTTTCCTCTTCAACCTTCCTTCTCTATATCGTTTCTCCAATGCTTATTTCTCTATTACATGTGATGCCTTTAAATTTTTTGTGTAGTGTATTCTACCACAATGATTCTAGTATTACACATTGCAGCATGTCCCACTTTCTTTTGGCCAAAATATTGAAGGTTCACTAAAGCCTTCCCTTACCCTTTCCCGACCTCCCTTGTATCACACAAAGTTTTTCTTCATGTGATACACGCTATATTGCATGAAAATTTTCTATATAAGTTTCCTTTGAAGAAAATTTCCCAAAGTTTTTCTTAACTTCTCCTACAAATAGTAAGAGTTTCCCCCAAGTCAAAAATGCTTCTTTGATATCATCCCTTTAGTAGCCTTTCCCGACAACAACCCCCCCCCGGTATCACTTCTCTTACAAAGATGGTATTTTCCCCAAGGGAAAAACACTTCTTTGACACCATCCCTTTGCTTCTATAAGGAATGAAAAGGGTCATAAGCCTTAGAACTATATTTTCTCAAACACAAGGTAAAATTACCAAGATCTTACTTAAGGTTGTTAAATGATTCCTTTAATGAGGTCACATTTTTAGGGTCCATGCCTGAATCCTTTTCACATGGAGACCTAGAAACCAAGGATCTAGGTCTTTTATATTTCAATCAATCATTAACATAGAGGCAAGTCTCACTAGCACAACCACTTGAGGATGGGTCTCGTCAACAAGCAACCTAGGGTCAAACCTCACAAGCAGTGGTTGTGCCCTGTGCTAGGGGGAGGAAACATGCTAAAAATCCAGTCAATTTAGGGTTGGTGTGGCCCAAGTCGGGTGCGATCCCCAGGTGACTTTTACGGTTTAGATACCCCTGGGTTGCAACTCCTCAAGCCATAGGTCAAGCCTGGAGGATCACAAACAACTTGACAAACAAAAATAAAATCATAACATAGAGACTATTGTTTATACATGTTGTAAGATATTATTTTGACAAAGATGGCTCCCTTTCCTTCTCAGACCACAAATATCAAATATATTACTTAGGTTAAATTTTTCCATGATTTACATGTGTTGTAATCATTTCTAACATAGCAATTCAACACTTTTTAAGGAGATATATTTACACATACATACTTTGAAAATCATCTCTCTCTCTCTCTCTCTCACACACACATAACAGGGTTACATTATCAAAGTGTGAAGTATTCTCTCAAGGATACCTAAGCATGCATAAATAATAAGTTGTATCTACAACTACTCAATAATTTACTAATAAAATGTTTTACAACAGTCTCATAGCTACATATTAATCATAAGAAAGTGTCATAGTTTACATAATGTTTTATCATGATAAGTAAAGTCTCTATTCCTTTTAAACATAAATTAATTATCTCATATCTAATTTTAGAGTACCACAATTCAGAGCTCACAGAAACAACAAAATTACATCCACACAAATTCCTAAACCAAAACTAGTCCATTTTTAAGCTTAATATTTATCACATATGAAGCTAAACTTTAACATGCATAAATATATAAATGTGTGTGTGTGCGCCCCACAACAAACATACTTATGTTATTCAAACAAGAATCATTTAAATGGATTGTGTAACATAACTCAAGGAATGTAGATTGGGTGAATTAAAATAATTTCCTAATCCAATAAAAACTCATATATGCCACCTTTAAATATTTCCATGCAATTTCCCATTGCTAGTCAAATAGTATACTCAAACCATGCATGGATACTTCAAGCAATAGACAATAACATAAAATTTGATTTCGCCATAATTAGAAGCTTATATGTACATACATTATCCAACCAAATGACTAATGGTGAGTGGTTTTCCACCCCATCATAAGCATAGGCACGCCTTATCTTTCTACAACTAGAAATCCCCTGCCTAGACCATTACACCACAAGGGAAAACTTTGGTAACTCTCAGTAAATTTGTTCAATGACAACTTTTCAAGGGATAATTTTGTAGGAAAAACTCCTTGTTGGTCTCTCAAGAACCCCCATGAGTTCTAGGCACACCCTTTGTTGGCTCTACATAGCACAAGGTCGAGCTCTATTTGCTACTGTGTAGTCCTTGACAATTGGCTCAATCCAAAGATCTTGGACTAGTTTTACATGGTCATTAGCTCAACATACAATTGGCTCTCTTTTTTCCTTTATTTCTATGTAAAGACTCCTCCCTGCGCATTTGAGTGTATCCTCCTTTTCCTTCAACACAATTTTCTTTTTCCCATATAGTTGGGGTTGTCCATGATTTCCAATATGGGTAATCTTTCCCATTCCTTGCATTTTTTGTAGAGAGGACTCTCTCAACTGCCATCCCATTCTCTCATAATTTGGGAGGTGAGAACTTCCACCAACCTCTTTACATTTATTCAATGATTGACTTGGACAAATAAAGAGGGAACAATGTCTAGGATTTGTAAAATTTGAATATCAACAAAAATGGTTTTTACAAGGGTGGCCTGGAATTATTTACAAGATGAACCCCCTAGACCCCCTCACTATTCCTTGCTCATGGTAGCATGGCCCCTATAAGCCCTCATGCATTATTCAATTATTTATATTTTCCATTAATTGAAATTATGATACATACAATTTTTTGACTTGTCCATTTCAAGTTGGCATGGTAATGAAATATTCAAGCTGAAATAAAATATTGTTGAACATAATTAAGTGCAATTATTCAGTGGATCAAAATGGTGACATGATAGATCCTCCCCTTTGGAATAACATAATTCTCAATGTTCCAATAATCACATCAACATTATCTAAGATGGAAACAAAAATGAATGTATCTCCCATGGCATACCCCATTTACCATGTGGCTCCACTTGAACAAAAGTGCTTCCATTGCATCTTTACATACACGATGGCTCGGTTCTATAGCAATGTTCCCCACCCACCCCAATTCACCCTCCACCCCCTAGCTTGCCCCCACCCCACCCTTGTTTAATATATGTAGGAAATATGGTTCAAACACTCCTAGTTCCACCTAGATCACAGCCTAATCAGTAACATGGTTAGAATCATGTACACATTTTTTAACCAATGAGATATGGAAAAAGATTATGGATATTAATTTTAGGATGTAATTAAAGCTTGTACACTATAGGTACCACCCTCTCCAAGATTTCAAAGCACAAAACAAAGGTGCAAGCACATCACAGATTCTCAGCCACAATGAACTCTTCTCTAGTCTGATTTTGGGGTACACAAGCTCTCCCACTTTAAATTCTTTGTGTCCTATTATTATCTACATAAATATTATGCATGTCCTAGGTTGCTTTCAAATTTTGTCTAATCCTAATCACTTTTTTCTCTACTTCTTTCGGTACCTTGGGTCCAAGAAAAAATATATCCATTGGGTTATCCCAACTCATTAGAATACTACACTTATTGCCATAAAGTGCTTCAGAGGGACTTATCATTAATGAAGTTTGATAGCCATTGTTATAGGAAAAATCTACCAAATGTAGGAAATATTCCTACCTTGTTGGCTTATTCATAATTTACATGCAAAGAGTATTTTCTAATATTCAAATCACCACTTTACTTTTCCATACCTTTGGGGATAATACAATGTTGAAATTTAACTATGTACCCAAGCCTTCGAACAATGCTCTCCTAAACTTTGATGTTAACTTTGCACCTTTGTCATTTACGATTGTTTTAGGAAAATTGTGTAATGTAAATACTTCAACAATTAATCTATTTTTGGGTTGACTTTATAGGGACAAAGTACATGGCTTTGCTCAACTTGTAAACCACAACCATAATTACATAGTGTTGTTTTTTCATCGTTGGTAATCCCATGATGAAATCCATCAGTATAACTTCCACCCAAGAATAAGTAAAGGATATAGTAAACTTGTAGGATGCATGTGTTTTGCTTTACTTACTGACACTTAATGCATCTAACAATGTACTCAACAATTTCCTTCTCCATTCCAGGCCAGTAGTATTGCCTCCTTGCTAATGTAAACTTACTTGATGTCCCAAGTATGGGTTCTTATGTAAGTCCTCCAAAATGAGTTTTTTGCCATAAAATCTAGTAGGCCTTGGAGAGGGGCACTCTATAAGGCTAACACTAGACCAAGTGACAACAATGGGGTGATGGCCCACTGTCACCATAGCCAAAAACCCTTGCTCTTTGCAGATTTTCACCAATGAGAGGAGTCCTGATATGTGAGAAGGTCACCTAGTATATATTATGGGGTTAGGGTACAAGGTGACATAATGAGGCTTTCTACAAGAAAGGCACAATTTACGCTCAAGGCTCCAGTGGGAGATAATTTGTTTTCTCTGTAGAAACCTATAAAATGAGGCACGAGACCTAGAGTTTAGTTGGTAAGTTGAGTGTTAATATGGACAAAGGTAAAGACAAGGATGGTTTCCAATAATGTATATGAATGTCAAGATCAAGGTACATGAAACCATCAAAAAAGCCGCTAAGTTGAAGCAACACTATATTAGGGTTTCTCCTAGGGCAAAGAAATTAATGGACAAGATTGAAGAGGGTGCCCACCAAAATAAGATATTTTGTGGCAAATCCATTCCTCTTAATGTTTAGGCTCCTCAATGCCAAAAATATACCTTGCATAGGGATTCGCACCAAGCCCTAGTTAGTAAACTTGGCCTTAAAAGGATTGAATTAAAGAGAACATTTTATGGATAAGAGATGTGTTTGATAATCAACAAAATGGACTAGTCCCTTGTTCCTTGGGAGTATGGAGTCTATGATTTGATAAGACATGTTGGGATGGGATCCCCTGGGTCAATTTTGGAGTTAAAATAACCCAGTTTGATTTATTTTTTGTAACTAATGTAAAGTATCCGCGATTTGTGGATGTGGAACGCGTAGATGATTAGGAGTCAAAGGGGTTTTAGCCCTTTTTTATGTAAAGTATGAGTCGGTTTTGAGATCCACCCATAGTCCGCGGACCATGGGATTGTATGAAAAAGACTATAAATAGGCATGTCTTAGAGAGTCTAAGGCATATCTTGGATGTAATGGGTCAATAGAAGAGATGTGTTAGCGCAGAGAAGTGGGTCATATAGGGGAAGAAAGGCTCTGCAGTTGAGTGCGTAGAGGCCTAGGTAGAGTCCGCAACTGAATGTGCGGGCCCCCGCAGCTGAGTGCGCAGGGTAGTTTTGAGTCTGTAAAGTTGAACTGAAGATCAATAAATAAAGTTGTCAAAGAATTCCTATGTATATATGTTTGTCTATGTTTACTTATGTTTATGACACATGTTGTTGATGAATAATTTACTTATGGAAGATTGATCTAATGATGTGTGATTCTCTTGAATAAGTCTAAATAAATGTATGCAACGCATGTCATTTCACGAAGACTATGATAAATTCTGTTATATTTACTAAATAACTTAAGTAGATCTGCGCGAACACTAATTAAGGGTTCCTCTCTGATGCGCGTAAGTGGATAAATTGACTGTTAAGGGTCTGCAAAGGTTGATCGTAGACCTTTGTGAAGGTCTGAAGTTTGTTTTAACATAGTTGCAGTATCGAGCCCTAAGGGCTTATTGATCTGCGTGAAGGCAGATGTGAGGCACTAAAATACCTCACACTCGTCTCTAGATGTAGAAACTTGGTTTTTGCATCCCCCCATACTACTTCAGGTGAAACTGCAGCCTACGTTATGCGGGTTGTTGCCGAAAGGGCCAGTGGTGTAGGGATTTGTTGGTTGGTGCAACTAACTCTAAACCTGGGTCAGGACCCCCTAAGCCAACAAATGGTTCTGTTGTTGGGACTGGGATCTGCTTGAAAGAGATGTGTGATGTCGCATCACTGGAGTCCAACCAAGAAAGGAATTGAGAAATGGTTGATTCGGAAGATTCACGAGTTCGCAGCACAAGAAAATAGGAATCCGCACCTGTCGAAGGTAGAGTGGTTGAGCATGGATCTGTACAGAGATACACGAGATCTTCTTCTCCACTTTTCCAATTGAACTGTATGAGTGGTTAGCCAAATTGACAGCCAACCAAGGAAGGTGGAAGCTTGATAATCCTATAGTGTGGACTCCTGAATTAGTGCGACAATTAGAAGCCTCTGAAAATCAGATCACGATTGTTGATCATTGGCTCGATAAAATTCTGGGAGGATTTGTTACAAAATTCACAGTTGATACCTCAGTTAGCTACAGCGAAGCGAAGCGCAATTTTTCAATGGACCACGAGGTAAGTATTTAAGTTCTTTGAATACTTGGATTAAAATGTTGTTATGTGAAAAACAAGTTATGCCATTGCCTTAATGTTTGGAGCTAGGCAAAGTGAAAAAATATTTAGAGATCGAGAGAGATCAGGTCCTGAATATAGCCCGTTGATCAGACCTCCTTTGAGCGATGACGAGGGAGTGGTTCATGCCTCACCATGAAGTCTTTTCTAGCTGATAACACAAGGTTTTCTATGGAGGCATCATCCATCCACTCCACCTCCACCGCATACACCTTCGCCCACACCTCCACCACCACCACCACCATTCAACATGTCGAACACAATGAAGCTGTCAATTTTCAAGGGCATAGGGAGTGAAGATACAAAGTAGTTCTAGTTTGTTGTGAATGTTGTGTGGACAGCGCAACAGATTACTGATGACAATATAAAGAAGGCACAATTGGTTACCGCTTTGCAGGATTGCGCGTTGACTTGGTATATTAAGTATCGTTCTGATAATCTTCTAGCATTGCTAGTAGAGACTAAGGTTGCTTTAAACAAAGAATTTAGTAAGCCTAAGTATGACTCGCATTCGGTAGTTGGATTTAAGGAAATCATGATGAGGGTTGATGAGGCGCCTTGGGAATTAGATCAAAGGTTGAAATGTTAGATTCGAGAAGCTCACATGCAGCTCACAAACGGTCAGCATCGTGAATGGTTTATAGCTTCGCTTTTGGCCCACCTGAGGATTGCTCTATCGCAACATAAGATAGGAACTCAGGTAGAAGCCCTGGAAATTGCGATGAGGTTGCATGCAATGCCCATTCAAGATGTGACCTTGGGGGTACATCAAATTCACTCTCAGTTATAGAGCCTCTTCTTAGAATTGCAGAGCTTGAAGAAACACAAGAAGACTAAACCAGAGGTGCACGTAGAAGTCTGGAGTATGAAGTGTAAGATCCAGGGGCACGATAAAGACCATTATCCCATATTTGTGAATTATATTACAGGAGGGGGACCAATTCCCCTGAGGCCAGAAGCTCCAGTAGGACCAAGCATGGGGGCTGCGCTATGGTGCGCTATTTTTCAGGTTGTTGGACAACATGTGATGGATAATTGTCATTTGCTTCAAAAGTTCATCTAGACACCACAGCAGTTGTTCTGTAACTTTTGAAAATTAGTGGGCCACGATGAGTGCCACTATCGTAGCTATGAGCTAATGATGGAAAGAACACCTACATACCGGATGCAAGTAGAAACTCGGCCTCCAGAGCAAGGCGCTGGAGGAGCGCGCAGAGGATATTAGGGATGAGGACGAGGACGAGGAAGAGGACCTGGCAAAGGCTGAGGTCAGGTTATCTGTTACAAGTGGAGAACACCAGGGCACTACACATGGGAGTGTCACAATCAGACACACCCATCATGTCAATACTGCAGCCAGTTTGACCACACTATAGAAGAATGCATGGTATTGATAGCTAAGATGTAGGAGAAGAAGGCGCAACCTCAACAACCTACGCAGAACTTACAGATGATGAGAGCTAAGCCCTGCGAGGAAGATCAAAGCGTGAATATAGTGCTGAGAAGCAGAATAATGACTGGCGATGATAAAGGTAAATAGCCTAAAGAGGATGGATGGGTCTACAAGGCCCCAGAAAAGGAAGTGAGTTTTTATCTGGCATGTGGTAAGGAAACATTATGGAGGCCAAGAAAATCTTCATTGAGACGTCCACCTCAGGAAGTCAGGACAAAGTGCAAGGAACCAACGCACTTGCAGAGGTTGATCGCTCTATGCTTACTACGTTTTTGGAGACTTGCATAAAACTGTTACGCGATAGCAAAGTCGTGGAAGGCTTCCAGGAAGTGATAAACAAATGCGCCAGAAAAGAGAAGGTCCCTAATGGACACCAGGTGGTCAAAAAAATTGGCAAACATAAGGCAAGAACAGGGCACGAGATGAGGCTCACCGCGCAGATAGGAGATTATGAGATGGACCAGGTCATCTTGGATCTGGGATCCGATGCGAATGTACTACCAAAGCAAACATGGAAAAGAATGGGGAGACTTACGCTACAGTGGTCTCTGATTCTGCTCAGAATGGCAAACCAGAAAAATATCATCCCTATGGGACGATTATATGGGGTAACTATTGATATCGAAGGTGCGAGTGCAATGGCTGACTTTGAGGTGATAGAGATCGTTGATGATAGTAATCCATACCCCATGCTCCTGGGAATTGACTGGGCCATTGATATGAATGGATTCATTAATTTGAAAAAGAGGACAATGTCGTTTGAAAGGAAATTGCTTCAAGTTGTAGTGTCATTGGACCATGCAGGAGGGTCGTGCTACACTAAACCGGTCCGCGATTATGAAGAAAGTGAGGACGAACTAGATCAAATCTACAAAATAACAGTACAAGACTAGGACTGGATCAATCTGACGACATATGGATGGATTGTGTGGGACTGGGAGAGAACCTGCACCTCTGATTCAGACGAATAGCTAGAACATTGGCAGAATCATTTGCATGAAGTATCCATGTTGCAATACAATATGATGATGAGATTATTGCATTGTGTTTCATCGGAGGCAAGGAACTTACCTTATTATGATGGTTTAACTGAATTGGATAAGTTTTGGATGCATTTGAGCTTGAAGTCCCTGAGGATCACTACTTCCAAGCATTAGATTTGGCACAAGGATAGCTTTGATGGGTGGCGAGATTACAGAATAATGATGAGGTTACGGTTTGGGCGGCTTAACACTAGATTAACTGAGAAATATAACAGGAAGGATGATCTGCGTGACCACTTAGCAAAATGGACTAAAGCATGGGTGACAGAACCACAGTCGGAGTGGGTACACTTATTTTTCCATACTTTGGATACAATTCCTATGACCACAGTCGGAGTGGGTACACTTATTTTTCCATACTTTGGATACAATTCCTATGAACTGGTATCTAGAAACAGAGCTCTGCCATGGCACCGTAGAGTGGGATATATTGAGGGAAGGGTTCTTATTGACCTTCAATTTTGAAGACAGCTTCGTGAGAATCGATGAAGCCCTATAGGAGATTAAG
The DNA here is from genome assembly GCA_031772625.1 of Pinus tabuliformis. Lineage (NCBI taxonomy): Eukaryota > Viridiplantae > Streptophyta > Pinopsida > Pinales > Pinaceae > Pinus > Pinus tabuliformis. Next base: position 994,374,512 of record CM062810.1, on the reverse strand, counting down.
GCAGTTATCTTCAGAGCACCGCAAGAACCTATGGAATGGATCCAACCAGATTGGAGCACCCAGCTACGTCATGCACTGGAATGTTATAATGTGACCGCTAAAGAGGAGCATGATGATCCAATAAATACTAATATTCCATAGGTAGAAGGGCATCGCAAATTTGAGGGCCCGCAAATATACAACCCGGACATCACCGCACCGTTGAAGACAAAGCAAGTAAACATTGGTACTGAAGCGGAACCGAAGTTTGCAAAGATTGGAGACTATTGGGATGACGCTACTGTGGATAAGGTTGCTAAGTTACTCCACAAATATCAGGATCTTTTCCCTACCAAGTATTCGGATTTCAAGGGAATATTTGGTGATTTGGGCTTCATGAAAATCACTCTGAAGCCAAACGTGAAGCCTGTTAAATAGAGGTAGTATCACCTTAATCCTAAATACAAGGAAAAGGTTCGCCTAGAGTTGGATAAGATGTTGGAAGCAGGCATCATAGAATCGGTTGAGGAATTTGATTGGGTGAGCCTGATGGTGGTTCAGGAGAAGAAGAAGAAGGGCGAGATAAGGATTTGCATAGATCTACGGAAACTTAATGATGCATGTGTCCATGATCCATTCCCGACGTCATTTACTGATGAAGTATTAGACAAATTTGGAGGGCAAAAGGCCTACTCATTCACTGATGGGTTTTTTGGGTACCATCAGATTAAGATCACGCCTGAGGATAGGATCAAAACGACCTTCACGACAGAATGGGGTTGTTTTTAATACACTGTGATTTCGTTTGGACTCAAGAATGCGCCTGCGATATTTTATCGCGTAGTCATCGCAACGTTCAAGGAGTTCATTCATAAGTTCTTGGAAGTGTAATTTAATGACTAGACAGTGTTCAAACTAGTAAAGTGCCATGTAGAAAGTCTGCACCTAATGTTGGATACGTGTCACAGATACCAGATCGTGCTGAATTTGAATAAATGCATCTTTTATGTTCCCTTTGGAATCCTGTTGGGTCACGTGGTGTGCAAGCAAGGGCTAATGATGGACCCTACAAAGATTGCAGTAATTGTGAATCTAGAGGCCCCAGGGAACGTTAAGCAACTATGAGCGACATTGGGACATACGGGATATTATAGAAAAAATAACAAAGCATATGCTCAAAATACCACGCCTATGAAGAAACTACTGAAGAAGGACACAACATTCTGCTAGGACGAAGAATGTCAACGCAGCTTAGATGTCTTGAAAGAAAAGATGGTCACTGTGCCGATCTTGGTATTCGTTGATTGGAAAAAGGAATTTCACGTACATGTGGATGCCTCTTGTATTGCATTGGGTGCAGTGTTAACGCAAGCCGGTTAAGGATAAATGGACCATCCTACGAGTAGGAAATTATCGAAGACTAAGAAGAATTACACAACTATTGAGCGCGAAGGATTGGCCATGGTGTACGCGCTGCAAAAATTTAGGCACTACCTGTTAGGAGGGCATTTCAAGATGTACATGGATCATTTTGCTTTGAAATACTTGGTCAATAAGCTTGTCTTGGGGGGGAGATCTATAAATGGTTGCTACTATTCCAGGAGTATGACTTTGAAGTAATTGTGAAGCTAGGGAAGTTAAATGCGGGACCTGACCATCTGTCGCGGATCGAAACAGGAGAGAAGCCCAATAATATGGAGGAAGGGTTTCCAGACGTGCAACTCTTTGCGGTGCACGTAGCGGATAACTATTTTGCAGATATTATTCATTTCTTAACTACGGGGATGGCACCAGAAGGGTATACAAGTCACCAAAAGAAGGAACTCGTGGTGCATGTGGTAGATTTTTCAGTGATTGCAGGACATTTGTATAAGATGGGTGCTGATGAAATATTGTGAAGATATGTACCAGATTTTGAGAGGGATAGCATTCTCATTGAAGCTCATGGAGGGGCTATGGGAGGTCATTATGCGGGAAATGCGACTTCACAAAAGATTTTGCGCGCAGATCTATGGTGGCCAACGCTGCACAAGGATTCCAAGGCATATTGTAAGGCACACGATTCATGTCAGAGAATGGGCAGACCATCACAAAGAGATGAATTTCCATTACAACCTCAAATATCATTGCAGCCATTTGAAAAATGGGCGATTAATTTTGTTGGGCCAATTCAGCCCCCAGGGAAGAAAACTGGTGTGCATTATATCATCACCGCGACAGAATATCTAACCAAATGGGAAGAAGCATAGCCAATTAAGGATTATACAGGGGCTACAACAGCAAAGTTTTTGTTTGAGTATGTCTTAACCAGATTTGGCTGCTCAAAAGTGTTGATGAGTCACAGAGGTATGCACTTTCTGAACGAAAAAATCAGCGTTAATAGAAGAATTCTAGGTCTACAATTAGAAGAGTACACTGTGTCATCCACAGGCCAATGGAACTGTTGAAGCCTTCAACAAGATTTTGGAGAACGCACTGACGAAGATCTGCAACGCCCAGTGGAATGATTGGGATGTGCACGTACCTGTGATACTATGGGCTTATAGGACTACTTGCAATAAGTTGACAGGACAAACGTCGTTCAAATTGGTATATGGTGTCGAAGCTATAATGACAATGGAGTATATTGTGCCTAGTCTGCGCATAACAACTTTCACAAGTATGGCGGATCACGAGGCCTTGGAAGAACAACTCGCACATCTGATGGAACTTGAAGAGGATTGATTTCTGGCATGATTTCATCAGCAAGTACAGAAGGAACGTGAAAAATCATGGCATGATCGACACATCAAGCTTCGCGCGTTCAAGGTAAATGATCTTGTATTTTTATATGATAGTAAATTCACTAAGTTTCCAGGGAAATTTCAGATGCATTGGCTAGGGCCATATATTATCAAAGAAATTACAGATGGAGGTGCAGTTTAGCTCGTGAAGCTGAATGGAGAAACCTTTCCAGAATGAGTGAACGGAAGTCGATTGAAGCTATATACAGGGGATCCTACGCAATGACTATATGGTGGCAAGATAGTCTCAGTGCTCCAGGCAGTTCCAAGGGAGCATGGGATTATAACATACACTACCAGGGTCAAAGGACTACGAAGTAGGCGAGCTACGCGGAAAATAGCAAATTTGCAACATATGAAGCTGCACGCAGGAAGTTGTGCCATGGAGGGAGGTGACACGTAGCGCAACAGAAAAGTGACCGTTGGAGTCATTGTTCATGACTTGACAGCTAGAAGACGGTTAAGAGGAGCAAGTTGGCAACATTTAAGGAAAAAATCTTTGAAGATCTACCGCCAAAACAGCATTAATTTTTCAAAATTTGGGGGGAACAGTCGGATTTGAATTCAAAACCCCATATAAATTATGCATGCCGGCCCAACAGAGAAAACTTTGCGCCCTTAGAGTTGTTGAAATTTTCTATCTATCGCTTATAAGCCAAGCGTTTTGGTAGGAATTCTTCGCACACATAGACATTTCTCTTAAAGCCTGTGAGTTGTTTATGGAGAGGATGACTGTCACCAACCCCACCGAAGCCTTGAGTTTGGAAGCAGGTGTATCCGACGCTCTAGGACTAGAAGTATCCAGTGTTGAAGCTACCCCTACAATGCCCACGGCGCCGAGGTCACTAAGGCCAAAACATTCCATTGTGAAAGACAAACAACCTGCCACGGAAGAGAAGCAACCTTCAGCCAAGGAAAAGCAGAAAAAGTTAGTGCAGGTACATGCTTCCCCAAGGAAGCATACTGCAACACCAGCACAGAAGAAAGATAAGCAGCCACCGAAAGATAAGTAGAAGGTAGTAGACCTGGAGGCAGAAGAAGGTCAGGGAACAAAAGATATTGATGCTGAAGGAGTAGAATTTATAATGAAGTTCCTTGGGTATATCCCTCCGAGAAATGGAAAGGTGAAGATCACAAAGGACCCAAACTCGGAGAAATTCACCATTTCCATGCCCTTGCTACTTGAGCAGGTTCCTTTTGAAGGTCTACAGCTCACACGAATCCCACTATTGAAGATGGAGGATTGGGACCTCGCGGATCACACTAAGTTCCCACACTTAGCGACGAAAAAATACAAGAAGAGAGTTTACTATGAAGAAACAGGCGTTACAGCGCTGGAAATGGAGGAATGGGTCCGCGGTGTCGAGCAATCAGGGTTTCCCAACTTGCTATGGGTGCCACATTACCACCAAAACCCCATTAACACAATTTGTGTGCATCAACTACTTACTTTAGTGCATAATGGGTGTCTATGGATAGAAGGTCTATACCCATCACAGATATGCTCATTCATAGGATTACGCACCTGCCATATGAAGGTTTGAACCCAACCAAGGAGTTTGACGGAAAGACAGGGGAGAGGGACCTTGCAGAAAGAATGAAGAAAGATTAAAAACTCGTAAAGAAGTTGTGTGGGCTTTTAATTTTATCTATCTCAAACCCTGCAGTTCAATTGGCCACGTAGACATTAGCAGGAAAGGTGATGAGGAAGTGTCGCGTGGATGAAGTCCCAGCACCCGTAGTGTCCCTAGCTTCACAGTGCGCAAAGGGTGTGTAGTTCAATTGGTCTAGATACCTCTGTTTAGAGTTCCTTGCAAACTTTCGGGAGGTCCAGGATGAAACCAAGTCATTTCAGTACGTTTGGTTATTACTGTCCATTATGCTTGTCATGTGGGAATTGCCAGAGGACAACTAGTTTTCTCTGCTTAAGGAAGGATTGTCAGAGGCAAGGCAATTCGCCTCCTTATGGGCTACCAAGAACCCCGCGCGGATCACAGAGGCGAAAATATTTTGGGTCCTGATGGAATCAAGCCTTCGCATGGCTATTAACAGGCATCCAAGGTTGTCCCCAACCTTGTACACGTAGTTGTCAACCTACACAACATTCAAGGCTTACTTCCACAGGGTGTACATCTAGATGCGGAAAGATCTAGCGCAGAAGTGGCATGACTTGCCATATTTGGTAACAGAAACAGATGTACAAGAGGTGGTATCAAGATGGCCCATTGTTACAGATCCATTTGGGAAAATCAAATCCCAACATACATATCAGTGTTTTAGGGCTCATCAAACCTAATTTCAGTTGTTTCATTCCCTAAACAAGTCACCCCATTGAATGCCTCCTTCCCAGACAGTTTCATGACTTGAAGATATCCAAAAATAGCCTCTAGAGGGACCAACACAAGTAAGCCCTTATCAAGGTGCGCTGCATAGCAGTTAAGTCCACTGTCAGGGTACTCTGCAGAGCACTTAGGCTTCCTTTCACCTGCGCTGGGCGAGAATGAGCGAAATTCACATAGGGTTTGGGGAATATTCTTATTTTTTGGAGTCATCTAGAAGGTTCCCTCACTTATCAATTCCTATGAGCTCGAAAATGGATGAGGAATGAGTTAAGGTGCATCCTGTCCTCTCATCTCTTCCTCCATGGAACTAATTATAAGTCTGGAAGGCCATTCAATGCCACCATTAATGACAAAACCTCCTTCATCTTCCTATAAATTGACCACTCATCTAAGTGATCAGGTGCTATAATGCTGCTATGAGATTTGGATTTGAAGCAAGTATTGTGATGCTACAATTTTGTCATGCCTTTGATGTGATGTGGATGGGATCCAAGCTGGAGGAATGGCTTTGAATCAAACACTGATGGTTTTAATTCCTTCTTCTATCTAATAAAGTGTTTGAACCTTTTTCCCATATGTTTGTATTGTTTCATAATGCTTATGAGTGTGAATTGTATCTGATTCCTTTCACTTATATTCAATAGATCGTAAGCTTTGATCAGTTTTGTCTTTTTTTGTGTTTACAAGGTACTTCTCAAGCGGATTAAGTACAAGAAGGAGCGACGGAATCGATAGAAGGGAGACGAGAGGAAAGCGGAACTACAGGTAGGCCTTCTATCTTCTCATCTTATCTATTGCTTATAGGAAAAGTCTAAAACACTTTAAGCCGTTGTTCTAGATAAAGTTACTTATCTAGGGAATTAGTATTTATCCATAGATGTTAAATTATCCAAAACAAATTGGTGACTCCACTAGGGATCGAACCCAGAATCTCTAGTCTGCGAATCCAGAGATTTTGGGTTCAATCCCTAGTGGATTCGCCAATTTGTTTTGGAGAATTTAGTATCTACAGATAAATACTAATTCCCTAGATAAGTAGTTGTATCTAGAACAACAGTTTAAAGTGTTTTAGAATTTTCCTATAAGCAATAGATAATATGAGAAGATAGAAGGCCTACCTGTAGTTCCTCTTTCCTCTCGTCTCCCTTGTATCAATTCCATCGCTCCTTCCCGTACTTAATCCGCTTGAGAAGTACCCTATAAACACAACAGAAGAAAAAAACCGATCAAAGCATACAATCTATTAAATATAAGTGAAAGGAATCAGATACAATTCACACACATGAGCATTATGAAACAATACAAACATCTGGGAAAAAGGTTCAAACACTTTATTAGATAGAAGAAGGAATTACAACCATTGGTGTCTGATTCAAAGCCATTCCTCCAACGTGGATCCCATCCACATCACATCAAAAGCATCACAAACTTGTAGCATCACAATACTTGCTTCAAAGCCAAATCTCATAGCAGCATTATCTCCCTCCTTACAATTCAACATAATCCAGCCCCTGATCACTTAGATGAGTGGTCAATTTATAGGAAGACAAAGGAGGTTTTGTCATTAATGGTGGCATTGAATGGCCTTCCATACTTAGAATTAGTTCCATGGAGGAAGGGATGAGAGGATAGGATGCACCTTAACTCATTCCTCATCCATTTTCGAGCTCATAGGAGTTGATAAGTGAGGGAACCTTCTAGATTTCTCCAAAAGATAAGAATATTCCCCAAACCCTATGTGAATTTCGCTCATTCTCGCTCAGCACAGGTGAAAGGAAGCCTAAGTGCTCTGCAGAGCACCCTAGCGGTGGACTTAACTACTCTGCAACACACCTTCATAAGGGATTACCTGCGCTGGTCCCTCTAGAGGCTATTTATGGATATCTTCAAGTCATGAAACTGTCTAGGAAGGAGGCATTCAAAGGGGTGACTTGTTTAGGGCATGAAAAAACTGAAATTAGGGTTTGATGAGCCCTTAAACACTGATTTGTATGTTGGGATTTGAAGTGCCCAAATGGATCTGTAACAGCTACCCCTTAAAGCATGAAGTCGGAAAAATGCCAATGTCGAATGAAATGCTTTACGATGTGATGAGGAGGTATCAAAGTGGAAGGTGCCCTGCATCAATTACAATACATATATCATGATATTTGATTTTACATGAATTGCTGAGGGAAGGCATACCCATGCTTAGCTTGTAAACTTTCATTACATGTACATAAAAAGTCATCTACAGATATAGACCCATGATCAGAATGACTATCAATGTAAATCCATTGTACATATGATTTAGTACTCCTGAAATCGCAGCCCGGATGGATGAAACTAGATCTGGGGTCTTCAATATCATTCACCCTTTCGCTCAAGTACTCAAGTATGAAGGTGCTCATTCACAGGATTACGCACCTGCCATACGAAGGTTTGAACCCGACCAAGGAGTTTGACAGAAAGACGGGGGAGAAGGACCTTGCAGAAAGCATGAAGAAAGATTACAAACTCGTAAATAAGTTGTGTGCATTTTCAATTTTATCTATCTCAAACCCTGCAGTTCAAGTGGCCGCACAGACATTAGCAGGGGTGATGAGGAAGTGTCGCGTGGATGAATTTCTAGCACCCATAGTGTCCCTAGCTTCACAGTGCGCGAAGGGCATGTAGTTCAATTGGTCCAAATACCTCTGCCTGGAGTTCCTCGCGAATTGCCGAGAGGTCCAGGATGAAACCAAGTCGTTTCGCTACATTTGGTTATTGTTGTCCATTGTTCTTGTCGCATGGGAATTTCCGGAGGACAACTAGTCTTCTCCGCTTGAGGAAGGATTATCAGAGGCAGGGCAATTCGCCTCCTTATGGGCTACCAAGAACCCCGCGCGGATCATAGAGATGAAAATCTTTTGGGTCCTAATGGAATTGAGTTTACGCATGGCTATTAGCCAGCATCCAAGGTTGTCCCCAACCTTGTACACGCAGTTGTCAGCCTACACAACATTCAAGGTTGACTTCCACAGGGTGTATATCCAGGCGCGGAAGGATCCAGCGCAGAAGTGGCATGACTTTCCATATTTGGTAACAAAAATGGATGTACAAGAGGTGGTATAAAGATGGCCCGCAGAGTGGCACGCCCCTTCAGATCTTGCTACTAGGCCAAGCACGGGTACGGAGAGTGTTGCCACGGAGAAAAGGAAGGAGGCAGCTAGGCAATATGCGTAGAACCTAGCTGCGCAGAAAAAGAAGGATGCTGCAGAGAAGGCTCGTGTTGAGAAGGACCGCGTTGCCAAGGAGAAGGCAAAACAGGAACAACACGAGTCCCAAAAAGGTGACGAGTCACCTTCACCGGAAACAGAAACAGAAGATATTACAAGACAAGGTGGCGAAGGCAAGGATGGGCAGCGCACCCCCTTTATTCTGAAAAGGCATGAACTGGAGCAGCAAGGTGGATCGCGGAAGACGCAGAAAGCTCAGAAAACACAGGTTGATCCCATGGGGCTCACAGAAAGTGATCTGGATGAGATTGGTGATAAAGTCAGGGAACCACAACAGAATTACTGCAACAGTACATGCAGACATTGGGAGGAGTTCAGAAGGACCTCCAAGAGTTACAGCTCCAAGCAACCAAGATCCAAGAAGATGTCGGGAAGGCAAGCGATGCATAAGGCAATTTGGCGCCAGGTAAAAGTACAGTCACGGAGATGGCCTAGATGCAGGATGTGCGAGTCTTCCCCTTGCCTGAAGGTTCAATCCGAGCTAACACCGAGGATCAGCATGCCCTCCTTGACAAGGTCACAAAAATGGGCCCAAACCTTGCCGCGATATCACTTGAGTCACTGCATGCATTACTACAAGGAGTCGTGGAAGAGCTTCACATCAGGGAACAGCGAGCACTCAGTGCTATCAGTGAAATAAAAGTCAATAATCATCATTTGTTCGCTGAAAAGATGCAATTTCTGAAGGAGAAGGAGACGCTACAAGCACACCATTCACGATTGGAGTCAGCAGTCGCAAAGGCATGCAGGACAGTGCCTAATCTTCATATCCTCGAGGATGCACAGCCAGAGGCAAAGATCATAAAAATAGTTGCTGGTGTGCACGAAGCCAAAGTCGGGGTTAACCAAGTTCAGTTTGAACTCAATAGGAAGATCACCGAGTTGCTATTAAAGTTGCAGTCCATGACTCTGTCGAAGGTTCGGGAGAAGCGCAGAGCTGCGATCAAGGAAGGAATGGCCACTCTAGATGCCATAGTTGCTGACTACACAACATTTTTTGAGCAATCCATGGAGTTGGTAACAAATCTGCTAGAGGATCCGAACCTATAGATGTTGAATATGGAAATAAGGGAGTTGCAGTACGATGAGGTCAAGGCAACCACGTGCTCCATTGCACCAACGTAATGCCTAGCCAAATTGTAGGAGGGGAAGCAGCTCCTCGTGCAGGTAGAGGAAGCACAGAAGAAGGAAGCCTTGCTTAAGTCCAGCCTGCAGCCTTGGTTAGAGGAGGCTTATCAAGTCACAACCATTATTCAGGATAAGCTAAAGGGCTTGCAGCAAACACAGCAGACAATGAGGCTAGCCGCAGAGGGACCAGCTACAGAAAAGTTAGTGGAGGAAATCAAACAGACAACTACGCAGAGTGTTGTCGAGGTTGCAGTAATCCAGTTGGAGATGGGAGCTCTTTGCAGCAAGATCGCAGCGCCAACCGAGTGACTCGAGGGCGAGTCACGATATTTGTGTTGGGGGCTTGTTGGGATGGGGTCCCTTGGGTCAGTTTTGGGGTTAAAATAACCCAAGTTTGATGTATTTTTTGTAACTAATGTAAAGTCTCCGCGATTTGTGGATGAGGAGAGTGTAGATGATTAGGAGTAAAAGGGGTTTTATCTCTTTGTTTATGTAAAGTATGAGTCGGTTTTGAGATCCACCCATGGTCCGCGGACCATGGGATTGTATAAAAAAGGCTATAAATAGGTGTGTCTTAGAGAGTCTAAGGCATATCTTGGATGTAATGGGTCAGTAGAAGATAAGTGTTAGCATATAGAAGTGGGTCAGATAGGGGAAGAAAGGCTTTGCAGCTGAGTGCACAAAGGCCTAAGTAGAGTCTGCAACTGAGTGCGTGGACCCCTACAGCTAAGTGCACAGGGTAGTTTTGAGTTTGTAAAGATGAACTGAAGACCAATAAAGAAAGTTACCGAAGAATTCATGTGTATATTTGTTTATCTCTGTTTACTTATGTTTATGATACATGTTGTTGGTGAATAATGTGTTTATGGAATATTGATCTAATGATGCACGATTCTCTTGAATAAGTCTAGATAAATGTACACAATGCATGTTATGTACTTTCATGAAGACTATGATAAATTATATTATGTTTACTAAATAACTTAAGTAGATCTTTTCGAACACTAATTAAGGGTTTCTCTCTGATGCACGCAAGTGGATAAATCGACTGCTAAGGATCCGCAAAGGCTGATCGTAGACCTTCGCAAGGGTTTAAAGGTTGTTTTAATAGAGTTGCAGTACTGAGCCCTAAGGGCTTATTGATCTACTAAAAGGCAGATCTAAGGCACTAAAAGACATCACACTCGTCTCTGGATGCAGAAACTTGGTTCTTGCATCCCCCCATACTGCTTCGGGTGAGACTGCAGCCTGCGCTACGCAGGTTGTTGCCGAAAGGGCCAGTAGTGTATGGGTTTTTTGGTTGGCACAGCTAACTCTGAACCTAGGTCAGGACCCCCTAAGCTGACAAGAAAACTAAAAAAAATTAAGGAGGCCGAAATCTTGATGCCCTAGCAACAAAACTCAAGCAATTATATATGCAATGGATAATAAAAATTTCATGGGAGAGCTAGTAAAATATCACCACTATGATATTTGTTCACATGTTATTCATGACTAATGCATGCAATAATGACATCTAGATAGCATTCAATAAATTTTCAATAGATTATGGAGCAAATATCAAACCCTAGAGTCAACATCTTCCATACATTAGACATAGAGAAAATAGATATTCAACAATAAGTACACTTACAAGATAACATGCAAAGAGAATCCATCATTTGATCCAAAGAATAGCTCCAAATATAAACAAAGAAGCTCCAAATGTCAAAAATTGCATTCATGGATCTTAATTCTCCACAAGAAAAGAAGGTTGAATTAGCTTAAGAGGCCAGATTACACAAGTTGAGATGATGATTTGCTACAATGTATCTCTCCTCTACTTATATGAGGAGTTCAAATGCCTAATTTAGCCTAATGACCCCTAAAACAACAAAATAACGTGCCAATCACAAGTTAGGTCACAAATCGGCCTAATAACCCTGGATAAAAATCAACTCTTGCCCAAAAAATGATGATGTCATGGAAGTGTGAGCCCTTCTAGGGCTAGTATTAAGGCTTTGTGGTGCCAAGATATGAATAAAATCCTTCTAAAATCGCCTCCTAAGGGTTGGCCCTTAGGACTCTTTCAATGTTCCTCTGTGGACCCCAATTTTCATCTTGGAGCACAAAAGTAGTCACATGGGTCTCTACGTGGCCAAAATATATGTAGATGCTTCAACATTGGGGGCTTTCAAGGTGGTGCTAGCCCTCCCATGTCTCTAGGTGTGAAAACATCTTTTTATGGGCTCTGAATCAATTACCATCCCTCTAATAGTGATAAGCTAGTTGGGGGGTTGTTGGTTCCAAGATCATCATCCCATAAAAGTCATCAATGTAGGAAAAAGTGTTAGAATGTTGTGGGTGCCGGAGGTTCCCATGGGTATGTATGATGATCTATCACTGCTTGGAGTCCCATGGCTCTTAACGCCTCACCTGTGGGTGTCAATATGCTCCTATGGAAGACTTGAGCCCCAGTTAATTTTCCCAAGCCATGGTTGTAAAACCACCTAACAATCACACACAATACCTAGTGCTAACACCTACATCATTAGCTACATCTAATCATTTTTTCATCTAAGTGAACCAAGCTTGAAAGTAATAAGAATTTTTCATTTCAAATAAGGCTCCCCTTCCAAAAGTAAGGTTTTGAACTTGCAATGGTGTTACCTCCCTAGGTAGGAGTGGTTAATAGACCACCCTATTAGGTATTTCCAACCCCTAAGGGGAAGTGGCATGTCCTTGGTACACCCTTCAATTTATAGGTGTCATATGAATAATGATCGAACGAATGGGAGCAGACTTCATGGCCAAGTGCCAAGGTCAAAGGGAACAACAATGATGGGCTCCTTATCCTAAGTGTATAGACATGGGGAGGGAGAAATTGTGGTTGCATGAGTTACCAACTCGTCCTTTGATTTTCCACCCCTCTTGTGCACCTTTTAGTTTTTATTATTTTTTCTTTGTATTATTGCTTGTAGCTCAAAGGTTTAGAGCTAGCTTTGTATGATGTATAGTAGTTATTACCCCCTTAATGATGAGGCAGCTCATTTCCCATTAGGGGTTGGGGCATGCAAGGGTTCCTTCTCATACTATGATGAGAAAAATGTGCTCAAGAAGTAGGTGATGGCCATAATGAGTGAGGTAGAGCTCATGTTAGGATTTTTCCGACATGCTAATAATGTCTCGGCCATATTTTGAATTTTTATCTTCTTTCGCTTTTTCTTGTGGTCATCATGTACTTTTTCTTGTTCTTTTAGTTGCATCAACCTCCCAGGGTGAATCTTCAGGCCCTACTCATGGATAAAGATGTATGTTTCCAAATCCTAGAGACCCAATGGTCAGTTAAACCCGAAGAAGGGAGGTGGCATAGAGAGCTTATAATGTAAGATGGAAAGTGTTAAGTATGGAATAAGGAGAGATGGGACTACGTTATCTCAATCAGGGTTTTCCAAGTAGTTCCCCTCTTATACCCATTTGGCCATTAAGGGAGGTCCCACTGAACTAGGATGAAAGATTAATCCCCCATTTAGGGTGAGGGAACAAGATCATGGTCAAAACCCCTCTTCCTTCTAGGTTTCCCCATAATTTATGTCAAAATCCCAAATACAAACAAGCATAAGCACCTGTTTGAAAAATCAATAAAGTACCTTTTGATCAGAAGCCCACCTTCCAACATGTGCTCTTGTGAAATGGGCAAGGAAACATATGGTTGATGTAGGTGGCAGAGATATGAATGGCACATCATCATCGGCTAGTAGTGGATGCTAGTCGGTCAATTAGAAGAGATGATAAGAGAAAATTTTCTCCTATGGGGTCACCCACTTTTTGTGGGTAACCAAGTCAAAGAACTCTTTGAAATTGGGGATGTATAGCCTTTCTCTATATATCAACAGTCCAACCTTTTTCATATGATAATAGACACATTTTTTTCCTAATGAATATTACTACAACCAATCTTTTTATTTGGAGGAAGTGCTAATTTGTATCCAATGATTCTTTCACCTTAGTCTTCAACTTGCATTTGCAAGTACTAATGGATGTCGAGTGAATCACTTTCATGCTTTTGTTGAGCACATCTACCACTATGTTTTCCTTTCCCTTTATATGTTTTATCTTGAAATTTCATTTTCTAATGAGGGCTAGCCATCTATCCTATCTAGCATTCAAGTATGATTGATCAAACAAATACTTCATCCCATTATGATCCATAATCAACACAAATCTTCAACTAATTAAGTAGTGCGGCCGCATCTTCAATACATTAATTATGGAAACTAGTTCTAGGTCATGGATGATGTAATTCCTTCCATGCTCCTTAAACTTCCAAGACTCGTGACTTATTTAATGATCACCTTTCTTAATAAATACACTAAGCCCTCATTTATAGGTGTTTGTTCACACTGCAAAAACCTTGTCTAGGTCTACAATTTTTAAGATGGGTGCACTAATGAGTAAGTATTTTAGTTATTGAAATCTTTCTTCACATTCTTCAATTCACATAAATTTGACTCCTTTCCTCTGTAATGGATTTATTGGGTAGTCAACCTTGTAAAATCCATTAATAAATCTTCAATGGTACCCTGCTATGTTGGAAATACCGAGAGGGGGGGTGAATCAGTATTTCTTTTCAAATATTATTTTACCAGTTAAAACATTTATATTCAGAACACAAGATGAAAAACAAGAATAAATGCTTTTAGTAATATAATGTTTGCAATAAAATAGATACAAATATATATGGTTCCAATCTGTTTCCAAGCACCAACTTGGACTTTTGTGGGGCTCCAACCTCCAGAGCACCAACACTGTTTTGTCAAGGCACCAACCTTGGACTTAGGAGCACCAACTCCCAGGACACCAATCCTTCCAGTTCTAAGGCACCAACCTCAAGGGCTCCAACCCTCTGTTCTCAAGGCACCAACCTTGGATATAGGAGCACCAACTCCAAGGACACCAATCCTTTTAACTTCTGAGGCACCAACCCCAAAGGCTCCAACCCTCTGTTGTCAAGGCAAGTTTGATAATAATGTTCTGCTCCCAAAACTCTTCTTTACTGAATTTTTTTCTGTTTACAGCTTCACTGTAGTCTCCGTGCTACAGCATCAATGGAAACCAGTCTTCATATGAAGAAGTCTTTACAACTCTTCATACTGTCCACACAGAGTCTGCAAAAGTTATTTCATGATGATATCGAATAGCCATCATGATCTTTGATAATGTCTCCACACAGCTTTAGTGAGTCTACTATTAGTTGCACTAAGCTATGCACAAGAACCAACTCTCTGTTTCAAGCCTTTGTTCTCACTGTCATGGTGAATGCTTCCAACGTGACTACTGTGCACTGTTCTTGCTATTGCAATCTCTTATTTCCCAAAAATACATTCACATATGCTTCAATACTGGTGCTGGCTACTGTTCCCTTCAAGCGATATCAAATGAAACTTTCTTTATTATATCACAGAATTGTTCTTTAGTATGCATTATGTACCTGATTAATTCATCACAGGTCTGAGTCTTTCACAAAGTAACACGATCAACAAAGTTGCTCGTCCTTCGACTGCCTCCTATCCGGCTGGACCTTCGTCTTCCTTCTGTCTTGCTGGACCTTCAGCCTCTTTCTATCCTGCTTGACTATCGACTTCCTTATTTCTTCCAGTTCACCAACCACCACTCATAAAGGCAATTCTCTGTTTCCTTATACTAATACGCCCAACCTTTGGCTTCCCTTTCGCTCGCTTGAACTTCTGCTTCCTCTGTGCTCACTCGACCTTTTGGCTTCCCTCCTCCGGTCACTTTAGCTTCCTCAACACTCGTCCATCTATGCTCGCTTGATTCTTCAGCTTCCCGGTCCATGGCTTCCTCTGTTTATTTTAGTGTTCCAATACTCACAAGACACGTAAATTCAAAAGAGAGGTCGAATTACAAAGAAATGTTGCATATTAAAAAATATCAGAGAGGCCCTTTTTTCTTTAATATTTATACAATAGACTCAATCATTATTTACAGAGGATTTCATTGGAGAGGCTTGTACCAACAGGGAGGTCCCACATGCCACATCACTATCTCAATCACAATCGGAAGTCCGGCAGCGACAACCCTTATGATTTGCGTGACTCCCCCGATACCCAGACACGATATTACATAAAGGTATATTTTATGGAGCTGTTAGGTTCGCGTAGTATATCGCAATCGGCGTTTTGACATAGTTACAGTTCTTCATGACTTGCAATATGCGACGGATGCGATATAACAATAAACAGAAGTTAATATACCTGTCGGGTCCATATATATTTATCGCAATCGTAGTTTATAATGTACCATCCCTTTATAACTTACGATGCATAACCTCCGATATGGTGGACGCAATATAGCATTAGGGTGTATTACAATGGTGATGACGTAACCCGCTCGAACACAGTTCCCGAGGTTTAACTTTATCGAGTTCATTCTCCACCGTAGATTTCATCTGTATTAGATCCGACGATCAACACTCGGTCCGATCAACACAATCCATCGGAAGCTTGCTGTGCCATAGATCTCTTCTCTCCAGATCTAATGGTCCCGACTTAACCCGATCAACCCAAAACCGTCCGTTGATCCTTCGCCATCAATCAACCCGCGCTAGATCCAACGGTCTACATGCATTTTGGGTGAGCCACTTGCATGAGAGTTACTCGCCCAAAATGAGTGGTTTTTCTCTCTCCTCTAGTTGCTTCGTGTCAACCATTGAATGGAATTGGGCGCTCTCCTCTAAATACCACTTACCATTTTGCATCCGCTCGAAAACCACTGTCGTTATTACAAACCCGCTTTTTGGAATATAACCACGTGCATTAATCAATCACTTAAATAAAGCGCTTAATCGTTTAACCACGAGATTAACACTTAATCACAAGATAATCATGATTTGTGAATAAAAGCGTTAAGCACTGAGATTTATGTTTTTCAGTGGGAATACAAAGAAATACCCGGTTAACTATTGAACGCGGATACACAGAGTAACGAGAGTCCACACCAGGCACAAGTCTTGCCCTCTCGGCTCAATTACAACAATAAATTGACCTCTATCTCAAACCCCCTCTAACACTCAACCTCTCGCTTCTCACTCAAAACCTAATCATCTCAGCTCCCTTGACTTTCCACTCTTCTCTGGTCTGATATGGCTCCTCTGTTAACTCCTCTGATACTCTGCAGTTCTTCTTTGGCATATATTACATGCGATACTCCGATATGGTTCCTCCTCAATCTCCCGCTCTTACACTAACTTGGCTTTCCTATGGCTTCTGATACCGCTCCAATACCTCTTCTCTGCTTTGATAGCTCTGCTATGATAACTCCTATGACTTCCGATATTCTCTCCAATGGCTTGACTTTCTTGGCTTTCCTCTGGTTTCTCCTCATGGCTTATTGCTCCTGTTTCTTCATGGATCTGCTCTACTTCTCCTTGGCTTCATATCATCATTTAGTATCCTAGAGTATTTCCATATTGACATACTCCTGTTGCTTCATGGATCTGCTCTACTTGGCTTCACATCATTGTTTACTGTCCAGAATATTGCGATATTGACATCAATGACAACCTAGATTAACATGCTAATCCCATAAATGATACCACATTCATTACATTTTTTGAAGTGGGCCAACCCATGATAACCTTTATCTTTTCCAATTCAACCACAGTGATTTGATCTGAAATAACATGACTCAAATAACGGATCTACTTTTGATAGAAATCACATTTGTTGAATTTGGCATACAATTGGTACTCTCTTAGCTCTTGCAACACTATTCTCAGATGATCTTCATGCTCCTCATTAGCCTTGGAGTAGAAGAGAATGTCATCAATAAAGACCATTCGATATAGATGTTTGTTAAGAATGTTATTCATAAGACACATGAATGTGATTGGTGCATGAATGAGTCCAAACGGAATGACCATGAACTCGTAATGTCCATACCTTGTTCTAGATGTCTTATATTTAATCCTAATTTGGTGGTAACAAAACCTTAAATCATTTTTTGAAAATAGAGCAACTCCTCTTAATTGATTGAACAAATCATCAATCCAGTGTAATGGATACTTGTTTTTTATTGTGACCTTGTTTAATTGTTTGTAGTCGATACATAGTATGTGTTCCATCAATAGTTTTCATGAACAACACAAATTCTTGCTATTGAAACACAATTTCCCAAATATATCCCTTTTGCAACATCTCTTGCAATTACATTTTCAATGCTATTAATTCAAGGATACTCTAGAATAAGGGGAGTTGGACGCAAATGCAACTCCTTGTACTAAGTTGATGGAGAAAATATACATCCAACTTAAGAGGTAGTCCAAATATCTCACATGGAAACACATCCCTAAATTATTGAAGTATCATATAGTCCTCAATATTTGAATCATTTTTCTTTGATGTCTCCAACACATGAACAACATACATTAATAAATTTTCCTAAATACTTCTTCAACTGCAAGCCTTGGCACTTGTCTTATGTAAATAGGCTTTCATATGCCCTTTGTTACAGGTCATTTTGTTACATTTGCTCGAATGACCTAGAAACTGAATCAATCAGCATCCTTGACACTTTGCAATCATCCCTTTGCAAAGCCTTAAGTGTTATCTCTCCAAAAAGTAAAAGAATTCTAGGTTAATCAACTTTAAGACCTGGTTTTGGCCCCAGCGTGCCCTGCCTTCTAGCCACCTGCATTGGTTGCATGTTGCATAACTGGGCACTTGCACTGACCAACGCATGTTGCCTTTGTTGCGGCTGTGATGGTTCCATAATTTCGGGGAAAAAAAAATTGAATCTCCTCTTTCCAGAACCTTCTAACTTGGCTTTAACCATTTAATATTGATTGAGATCTCAAATTTCTATCCTATCCTATCTTATCCTAGAGGTATTATCTCTTATCCCTAGAGCTTATCCTCCCTAATATGTGTATCTAATTCCTATATTGGTAAATCCTAAACTACCCCATTTACCTTATAAATTCACTGCCTCCCATAGAGTCTTGGTTGGATCTTGGAGATTCTTAGTTATGCCCTGATGTTGCCTTTTTTTACCTAAGGATCCATTAGCATCCTTTAGTTGTGATTGAAGGTTTGCTTTATCTAAGTAAGGACCAGTTTCATGGGAGACATCTACATTGTCAAGATCTGTAAAATGGTTGTAATATTCTCCTACATTTCATTAATACAAAATACATATGTTTATTTGATGCATATGTATTTCAATGCCTTCTTGACTTATTGATTAGAGATATTAGTCTATGTTATGTATGTATTGTAGTTCTCGTGCTTGTTGTAGTTGTTTTTCAGGTTCCATTTATAGCATTTGGAGTTGAAGCTAAAGTTCACAAGCCGGGAGAAGAGGAGAACTTGCATTGGACTTAAGGTAAGTCCTTCCTCCATATTCTAATTTCTCTAAGGAAAGCACAAGTGTTTTGATTTTTTTGTTTCTAGATCGAGCCACTAGATCAAGGGAGGTCACTTTTGTCTGCAAAAGAGAATTTTCCATCAAACACCCTTCACTACACTAAAATTTCCCTCATGATCTATACATTTAAGAGTTTTGTTGTGGCAATCCAACTTGAATCAATGTGTTTCCAGCTACTCCATGCTAATTAAAACATCATATGATCCCAAGGGAACAATATTCAAGGCTTCCATCATAATCAATCCATTTATTTCCAATGGGCTTTCTTCCACTAGATCACTCACCTTTATCTTGGTTCCTATAATCCACTGTCGTAACCATGATTTCTTGTGCTTACGCTTTTGGAGGGCACAATAATCAAAAACTTGAGGTGCAACATAACTAAAGTTAGATCCAGAATCAAAATGAAAACAGATCGCTTAACAATCTTACCTTCTACCTCCACCACTAAGGCTTGGTGGCATGCTTGCCTATATTCTACAACGACATGAACTTGAGGAATAGTTTTTGTTATATCATTGATTGTTGCAACTTCTTGAATGTTGTGAAACTTTCTATTATTATTCTTTGTGTGGGGATAATCCTAAAGTATATGCTCCTCCTTAAATCCCCAAACTTTTAGAGATACTTTCCATAGTTCCCTTGCTTTCTCTTCCTCTACCTCCACTAGTTTGTTTTCAATCTGCATTGGATAGTTATGTTGGTAGTTACTTTGTACTAGGGAACTTGGCTTAGAACCTTTTGCATGATTCTTATATTGTTGAGGCCTAAAGTTTTTATTCCCCCGATCATTCTTATCCATTTTCTTATCCTTCCCATCCTTGTTGCATTTCAATTTACACTTGGCTTGTTCAGAGTAGTACTTTTCCTTCCAGATTGTTTCTTCAAGAGCCTCAGGTTCATCAAATTCAATCCTATATTGATAGGAATGATGAAATCCATTAAGAAAACAATGGATTTTAACTTTCTCATCTCTAATATTTGGGACATACCTTAGTAGTTCTATAAATCCATTTGCGCAATCATCCGATTTTTAATATCCCAATTTTAGATCATGAAATTTTGTGACCTTGCCATCTTAGTATCTTTTGGATAGGTATTTTTATCTGAGGTGCTTTTCAAATCGCTTCTAGGTGATTTATTTCTCACTAATCCTCTTCACATTTTTAAGATCTTCCACCAAATAGAAGGTCAACCATTCATATTCAAAATGGCCACTCTTGCCCTCATTTCCCTAAAATAGTCATGCACCAGAAAGCATTTCTTTAGTCCAAGAACCCATGCTTCAACTTCTTCGCCTATCTTCACATCTTCATTAACGGTAGGTGGTTTAGACTTTTTTTAATCCATTATGTAAATAGTTACTAGAATGTTTCTTTTATGTTGATGAGATGTAGGTTTTTTTCCATTACTAGATGATTCATTGAAAGCAGTTTCATTGTCATTAGAGGAATCTTTCGACGTCTTTTCACTTGATGGTTAAACTCTAGCATTATGGAACCTCTCCTTGGAAGCACTCTTTCTTGCATTTCTCATTATTGATCCATTATGTAGTAGGTTATGAATTTTAGATAAACTCTACAATATAATAGTATCTAGCTCATTATATATTTCTTGAGCTTTGATTTCATTGTTTGCTCTACAAATTTGAAGTCTTGCTTTTAGAATTTATATGGTTTCTACCATATTTTATGGAATCTCAACATTTTGTCATTCATCACATTCAACTTCGTGTAAGTGTGATGAACCTTCTATGATGAACAATACACTATGCACTATTCACTTTGAGTTTTCACTTTTTTGTTTATACAAGAATTAGAAAATTAACTTGTTAATCTTATTTAGACATAGCATTTAATTTATTTTTAATCTTTTTTATTGAGCTCACACAGCTACTCTATTACAACATAATTCTAGTTGCTGACCCATAACAAACAAATGTTAGAACCATAGCTTTAATATGTTAGGGTCCCACCCTAACCCCCTTATTTATGTAATGGGATCACGTCATAGTCAAGAGTCAATAAAGCCCATATTAATAATTGTAAGTGGTTAACCCGCAATTAATGACGGGACCACAGTGAGTTGCAAATGGGTCGTAGTATTAGATAGATGGTATTAATAAAACCCACTATATTGATCTGTGGTATTGCATGTATGAGTCATATATAAAGGATAGAGACTCCCTGCGAGGAGCATCGTGTCTTATTTTGTAATCGAGCTCTGCTCTATCGGAGGTTGCCCCCTCGAAGAGGCAAGTGAACATTACTCTTTGAATAATAAAATCATTGCTATTCTGTGTTCTGGGTATCTTCTCTTCACATATTCTGTATTTGGGTATCGTTTTGCAGGTTAAGAGCACAACAAGTGGTATCAGAGCACTTTCCAGGGCCGATGGGATCTCCATTTCTTAGCAAAAAAAAAATTGGCTAGAGACGTGTTCCGGCGTCTTTAAACCACGGAATCTGTCATTGAGCGCATAAACCTGCGGATTTGGGGAGGCATGCACGCAGGAAATACAAGAGGTGGTCACGTCTGTTGGACTCCCTTGTAACCCCTGTGGGTACCCCTTTGAGTAGTAGCGCATTAGACAGAACCGCGCACGAATTGTCTTCCACATACCCTCTGGGTATATCGGAAGCCCCCTAGGCTCCCTTGAAACCTCGCCATAGATAAACCGTCAGCTGTCTTGCGGCTACAGTACACCGAGAACAGCACTCGGAGAGATTACTCGCCCGTACGATAGGGTAGTCGGATTGTACGGCTAAAGGTACGGTCGATCCTCCTTAGTTAGAGCCCTGAAACATTGGGCCGAGTACTACTGCCAGACCCTTATGTATATTGCGATCTGTAGCACCTGACACTCCTCAAGACCATAGTTCCCTTTTCTATCAGGGGATCACACATCATCTCTTCCAAATCCACTTGTGCAAAGGGGTGCAGCAGCAGCAGACATCAGTCCCGCAGTCTCGAGTTCGTAGATCAACCATTCCGATCTATTAGATCCATCAGATCAGCAGCAGCAGTCTGTTCCGCCACCCAGAGCTATCCGATCCGCCATTCAGATATCTCAGATCCACCAGATCGGAATCGTTGTGAAGGGTTCATATACCGGGGTATAATTTTCGCAGGACTTTTGGCCGCATTGACATTTTAAGGAATTGGCAACTGCAGTATTGATAAGGAAGGAGTAAAACTCCGTTAGGAATTTTCAAAAAAAAAAAAATGAGATCTTCTGGGGCGCTTATTGGTGATCTAGCCCATCAGAATCAAGACGACGAGCTGAGCACAGTGGTACCATTCAATTCTTAGTGAAAATTTTTTAGGCGGTCCCAACTTTCAAAAAAATCAGGTTGGTGTATGGTAGAAACTAGAGCTCAAGCGATGGCCAATGAAAGGATGGACAAACTTGAAGAATCCATGCAAACCGTCCACGTTCAGCTTAACCGACTAAGTAGCCTGGTCGAGGGCATGATCCAGAAGGGCAAGGAGCAAGCCCACGAGGAGGTGTATAATGGCAATGGACACAATGAGGGTGAGTCTAGCCACTCTCCTCACGTCTGGCACACCCACCAACAACCCCGTCAGCGACCTCCCAAGTTGGATATGCATAAATTTGACGGTTCTCACCCGTCGGCATGGATAGCCCAAATGGAGCAGTATTTCAATCTGAATCACATCTTAGATGATGAGACCTCTGTTTGTGTTTGATTGTCTATCATCACTGGCTCATCATCTAATATGTCAGACCCTGGAACATCTTCTGCGTCAACCTCCATGGACTCTACCTGTTTATTGATGGAAATATCCTGTAATGTAATTTTCTTCTTTTTATACCAGAGCTTCAGGAATTTATTCTGCACATTAATATTGATAGTACCCACAGATTCCATCCAAGGATATCCCAAAACAACATCCATATTATCCATCTCTGAAGTATAAAAATCACCATGCAACACATACTTATCCATAGAAATCTTCAAATCCTTATACACTTGAACATCCTCATCCTCCACCTGTGTGTTTTTAATGTTTTTTGCAGGAACTTGCAATTTTTTTGCCACATGGATGAAATTATGCTTGCAACTAAGATTTATAGAAACAATGATCTTCTCTTTCTGAATCAATCCATGAACCTGCAGTAAGGAAACACCCGTAGCAATTAACACCTTATGTGTCTCATTCTCCTTTTTTCTAGCCCGAGACCATTTGTCCAAAAAGATTTTTTCAAATTCTGCCTCTGAAAGTTTGGTCAACTGCTTTAAGTCAAGTGATAAATTCCACTATTGAGCCTTATCTCTCATATTAAGCACCATTGGAAGCTTCCAATATGTCCCATGTGTGGACTTGTATCTTTGTATGAATTCTTCAATAATAGGACCATCATCTTTTCCTATAAAATATAGAACCTTGTTAGAAGCCATGAAGAGAGTTTTGAAAAAAATTCACTTACTTGGCGAAAATTGGAAATTGTCACAGTTTAGTCAATATTGCTCAGAATCCCTATTATGACCTATTTTTGGAAATGGAACAACCATTCTGCATCTGCCCATGTGATAGAAATTTTGATCCATGCAATGAAATTTCAAATCTGCACTGCAACTCTCCCGCCGTCACCAATATTTCTGCAAAAAAGAGCTGATTTTAAATCAACGATATCTCCCTCATCTAGACTCCGATTCGACTGATTTTTTTTTTTAAATTAGGTATTTTTTCACAAAGATTCCAGATCTACAATTAGATTTTGCAGATCGTGCACCAGGACGTCCAGATCTGCGCCGCAAACTCGCTGCCCTGAAAAATTGTCTGCAACCCCACTGATTTTTAGATCAGCGATATCTCCTTCATCCAAACTCCGATTCAACCGATTTTTTTTTTGAAATCGGCTATTTTTTCACAAAGAATATAGATCTGCAATTATATTTTGCATATCTTGCACCAAAACATACAGATCTGATCTACAAACTCGTCGCCCACGAAATCTTGCAAAAATTATAAAAAAAATTCTCCACTTTTGTGCCCAAAAAAGTGCTCTGATACCACTTGTTATAGATCTAACCCAGAAAATATATGGGAATATAAATAAACCCAAGAATAATAATATAGAAATAGAAATGCTTCTCTTTATTGATATCAAGACCCTTAAGGTAGGGTAACACCATACATTCACTCCTTAAGGAAGGAGAATACTCCACAAGCCATATGCATGTTCATACAATGTGGTTCATAAGGCTCTGAAAAGTAGAGGGGGCATTACAAAGACCAAATGGCATGACCAGGAACTCATAATGGCCTTCATGAGTTCTGAAAGCAGTCTTGGGAATGTCGACTTCCTTCATGCAAATTTGGTGGTAGCCTGAGCGAAGATCCAGCTTAGTGAAGAATTGAGCCCCATTGAGTTCATCCAGCAAATCATCAACCACCGGGATGGGAAATTTATCTTTGTCTTCTTCGATGACATCCTCATCTATAGTTGCACTTGGGCCGCACATCTTCAGCATGTAGGTCTACTCTTGCAACTGCTCCGCAAGCATAAATTATTTGTCAAGATGTCCAAGTGTTCTTTTGGCATGGCAGAAGTTGAGTATTTGGGCCACATTGTCGGGCGTGAAGGTGTCAAGGTGGACCCCAAAAAGATCCAGGCAATGCAGGAATGGCCTCAACCTAAGACCTTGAAGAGCTTGAGAGGATTTTTGGGTCTCACAGGCTATTATCGTAAATTTGTCCACAACTATGGTCGCATAGCGAAGCCCCTCACCCAACTCCTAAAGAAAAATTCATTCTTCTGGAATGAGGAAGCACAACAGGCCTTTACAGCTCTAAAAAATGCCATGTGTTCCACTCCAGTCTTAGCACCCCCTGACTTCACCAAATCTTTTGTCATTGAATGTGATGCTTCGGGTACAGGTATTGGGGCGGTCTTAATGCAGGAAGGGCGACCTTTGGCCTTCACAAACCAACAACTAAGTGGGAGGAATCTGGGCCAATCTACCTACGAGAAGGAAATGATGGCCATCTTACATGCAGTCGAGACCTGGCGACCTTACTTATTGGGGCGACGTTTCCAAATCCGCACAGATCATCACAGTCTTAAATATTTTTTGGAGCAACGCCTATCCTCCCCACAACAAAATAAATGGCTCGCCAAAATGCTGGGATATGATTATGGGATCATTTACAAGAAAGGGAAAGACAATAGTGTAGCAGATGCATTATCTCGCCAATTTGAGGAGGAAAGTACTCTTCTAGCAATTTCCCTCCCCATTCCAGAATGGATTGAAGAAGCTCGCAGGGAATGGTTTTCACACCCCGGGCTCTCCCAACTCATTTCTCAATTGCAGGTAGATCCAAATTCCACCAAGGGCTACTCATGGCAGGATGATATTCTTCACTACAGGGACAGAGTCGTAATATCACCAACATCCACCCTCAAAAGTCGCATTTTGGCAGAATTGCACTCATCTCCCATTGCAGGACATTCGCGCTTTTAGAAGACGTATGCTTGCACCAGAAGATCATTTTTTTGGACAGGCATGAAAAAGGACATCCTTACTTTCGTAGCAGAATGCGATATCTGTCAACACCACAAAGGGGAAACCGTCAACACACCAGGCACATTACAACCATTGCCCATTCCGGCATCAATTTGGACGGAGGTTTCTATGGATTTCATTACAGGTCTTCCAAAGTCAGGAAACAAGTCAGTCATCATGGTGGTTGTGGAACGACTTTCGAAGTATGCTCATTTCTGCGCCCTACCCCACCCGTTTACACCAACTTTGGTCGCTCAATCTTTCATGGATCAGATCTTGAAATTGCATGGCATGCCCACTTCTATTGTGTCCGACCGCGACCCGATCTTCACCAGTAATTTTTGGCAGGAACTCTTCAGGATACAAGGCACTCAACTAAAACTCAGTACTTCCTATCATCCGCAAACGGATGGTCAAACCGAAGCCGTCAACAAATGTCTAGAAACCTACCTTAGGTGTTTCACTTCAGAAAAGCAACACCTTTGGGTACAGTGGTTACTTCTGGCTGAATGGTGGTATAACACCAACTATCATGCCACCACCAAAATGACTCCCTATGAAGCAGTATATGGTCAACTCCCACCTTCACCTACTTCATATCTCAAGGGGTGCTCAAAAGTACAAGCAGTGGATCAACTCCTACAACACCGCACAACCATGCTCGCCCATCTTAGAGAGAATCTTCATCAAGCTCAGAACCGCATGAAGCAACAGGTAGACCAGCATCGCTCAGAGCGCCAATTTCAAGAAGGGGATCAGGTCTTTTTACGGCTACAACCATATAAGCAAACATCACTCAAAGACAAGGGGTGTCAAAAACTATCTCCCAAATTCTACGGACCATATCAAGTACTTCTGCGCATTGGAGAAGTGGCTTACAAGTTGGCCTTGCCACCTACTACAAAAATCCATCCAGTTTTCCATGTCTCATGCCTCAAGAAAGTGATTGGGAACAATTGCAGAATTCAGACCAGTCTACCTGAATTGGATGAAGAAGGGTCCATCTGGCTTCAACCCGAACAGGTCCTAGACACACGAGACAAGCAACTGCGCGGCCGCATGATTAAGGAAGTCCTCGTCAAATGGAAAGACACCTCTCCAGAAGATGCAACTTGGGAACCAGCCACTATTCTTCAGCGGTTTCCGCAGCTTCAGCCTTGAGGACAAGGCTAGTCTTAAGGGGGAGGGCATGTTAGGGTCCCACCCTAACCCCCTTATTTATGTAATGGGATCACGTCATAGTCAAGAGTCAATAAAGCCCATATTAATAATTGTAAGTGGTTAACCCGCAATTAATGATGGGACCACAGTTAGTTGCAAATGGGCCGTAGTATTAGATAGATGGTATTAATAAAACCCACGGTATTGATCTGTGGTATTCCATGTATGAGTCATATATAAAGGATAGAGACTCCCTGCGAGGAGCATTGTGTCTTATTTTGTAATCGAGCTCTACTCTATCGGAGGTTGCCCCCTCGAAGAGGCAAGTGAACATTACTCTCTGAATAATAAAATCATCGTTGTTCTATGTTCTGGGTATCTTCTCTTCGCATATTCTATATTTGGGTATCGTTTTGCAGGTTAAGAGCATAACATAATACCACTTGTCCCATACCCAACCCCCTAAAACTCTATTAGGAATGTGAGCTAATAAAGGTTATCACTAAATAATATTCCCTAACAAAACCCTTAAGGTCATTCATGAGATAATTAATGATGGATTCTACTCATTGAGAACTTTCCAACAACTATACTCTTGTTCAATTCCAACCTCTGAATGCGAAGTTATGGCCTTTTAAAGTTTCTCAAGGGCTTCATATTTCCTACCACATGGCTCTACCACATCATCATTCGTACAAGGGATACATCATATAGCGTACATGCCACATCATCGATTATATGGTCATTCATTAAGTTTCACATTTCTTGAGACAATGCTCCCTCCTTTGACGTATCGCACCAATTTTATCTTCCCACAACATGGTTATTGTGCCACATAAACTTTCACTTCTATGACACATCACATTGAATATTTTTGTAGTACAATATGTTGAATCTTCAAAAAATTTCTTCATTATGACAAAGGCTCAGTGTGTTTCCCAAAATTTTCACTACCACAATGTATCCCACCGAATATATTTATGGCATGATACATATGCCTTCAAAAGTTTTTTCCATGACAACAAAGGTTTGGCACACTTCCCAAAATTTCTAGTTTTGCAACATATCATGTTGAAGATTTTTGTGTGGCGATACGTCATGTCTTCAAAAAATTTCTTCACCGCAATACATGTATGGCCTTGGAATCCCTTTTTCATCTCCTTCTCATCCTTCCTTCTTTCTCTTCCTTCCTTCTTTGTATGCCTCCAAAGTTTATTTTCTAAACAAGTTGTGCCTTTTAAAAAAATTAGGTGGGTCTATTGAACCAAAACAATTTTGATACAATACATTGCACCATGTCCCACTTTCTTCAGGCCCAAAGACGAAAGGCTTGCTAAGTCCTTCCCTTAGCCTTTACTAGCCTTCCATGTATCACACAAAGTTTTTCTTTGTGCAATATACAAAGTACCTACGTTTCCATAGAAGATAATTTCCCAAAAAAAACTTTTGCTACAAAGGTCATGTTTTCCCTAAGGGGTAAAAAACACATCTTTGAGACCCTCATTTTGCTTCTATAAGGCATGAAAAATGGGTTCCAAGCCTTAGAATTATACTTGCTCAAGCATGAGAGCAAATTATCAATTTCTTACTTAAGGTTATTATTTGGTTCCTTTAATGGTTAAAGGTTATATTTTTAGTGTCCAAGCTTGTATTGTTTTCACACCCAGTTCTAGAGGCAAAGGGTTTGAAAACCCTAAGATTTACTTGTCTTTTATCTTTCACTTAATCATTACACAAGGATTGTTGTAATACATGTTGTAGGATATTTTTGACAAAGATGGCACCCTTTCTTTCTTAGACCACAAATATCAAATAGATTAGTTACAATAACTTTTCCAACCTTTACACAAGTTGTAATCATTTCTGGCATAGAAATTCAACACTTTGTAAGAGAGTAGATTTATATATACGTACTTAAATAATGTACACACATTTACACACACACACACACAGAAGGGTGTGGTTATAGTAGAAATATGTGAACACTTCTCTCAAGGTCACGTAAGCATGCAAAAACAAGTTGTATCTACTATTCCTTAGCAATTAACTAGTAAAACGTCTAGCAACAATCTCATAGTTGCATAATAATCATAAGCAAGGCTCATAAGAAAGGCCCATAGTTTGCATAAGGTTTTATCATGACAAGTATATTGTCCAAGCTTTTTAAACATAAATTCATTCTCTCAAATCGAATTTTAGTTTGCAATGTTTCACTTCTCAAATAAAAAATAAAAACAACAATACCTTATAGGCATTCATGATCCAATACTAGCCTTGGTTGTAGCTTAAGATTTATCATTTATAGGACTACATGTGGATATATATATATATATATATACCACAACAAACATACTTATATTAAACATCCAAGACTCAATTCAAGGGATGTTATAGCATAACTCGAGGAATGCAGCCTAGGTGAATTAAACAATTTCTGCATGCAGTAAAAACTCATATACACCTTCAATTCTTTCCATGCAATTCTCGCCACTAGTGAGATATTATACCCAAACCATGCAGGCTCACTTCAAGTAATACACGTGAACATAAAAATATAGAAACGCAAGATTTAGAAACTTATTTGTGCATAAGTTGTCTAGCCAAGGATGAGCGATTTTCCACCCAGTCAAAATCTAGGTAGTTCTCAACAATGACAACCTTTCAAGGGATAATGTCAATGGGAAAACTCCTTGATGGGCTCTCAATACTCCCATGAATTCTAAATGCCCCCTCTATTGGCTCTACATAGCATAAAAGTGAGCTCTATTTGCTATTGTGTAGTCCCTCGAGCAACTCCTTTTTCCAATTCCTTCTCATGCGCCCAACAAGGCCCTCATTTCATTGTCCTACACTTAAGCATTTCCAAAGAAGTTTCCATGAGATTCTAGAGTAACAATCCAAGCATTTTGGGTTGGTTTTACACAAGCATCGGCTCATCTTGTGGTTGGTTGTCTTCTTTCATATAGTTGTAAGCAAAGAATCCTCCCTACCCATTCATGCTCATTCCCCTTGCTCCCCCCACCCCCATGTGATTTTATTTTTTCCATGTAGCTAGGATCTTCTAAAATTTCCTAGATGGGTACTCTTACCCATTCCTTACAGTTGTTGTTGAAAGGACTCTCTCAACTACCATCCCATGCTCTCATAACTTGGGAGGTGACAACTTCCACAAGCCTTACAATTATTCAATGATTGTGGCTTGGACAAATAAGGAGGAAACAATGAGTAAGATTTTCAAAATTCAATTATCAACAGAGAAACAAAATTGGCAAGGGTGCCTTGCAATTACTAATAGGATTAACCCCCATAGATCCCCTCACTATTCCTTGATTGTGGTATCATGGCCCCTATGGGCACTCATGCCTTAGTCAGATGTTTAGATTTCTCATTAATTGAAAAATACAATACATATAATATTTTGACTTGTTTGATTCAACTTGGCATGGTAATGAAATATTCATGTTGAAATAAAACAACGTTAAATACAATTAATCAAAGGACCCAAATGGGGACATGACAACAAATATAGTCCTAAAAGTCCTTTTCCGAATCATTGTAGGAGGCTTTCTAGCTAAATCTACTTGAATTCTTATAGAAAGGCCCAAATCTATGAAGTTGCATTTTAAAAGGACATTTTTTCAGAGTTCTACAAATTTTCTCTTAAGGAGATTTCTCTAAGTGATTTAACATTTAAGCTCGATTACGATCCCGCCAACAATGTCATTGATGCTACCCCTAATTCCAACAATCCATCCAATAGTAGTGTAAGGGGCCTTTAATGCTCTAAATGCATTGAGCATATTGAATTTAGTAACAAACAAAAGTTTCCAAGGAACACCCCCTACACTACTCATATTACCCATTCATCAACAAAAGCCACTCCTTCTGCGTTTATGTTATAGATGCCCACTCCTTCAACTTTTATGTTGAGGATGCCCTATCCCCTTAATCTGTTGCAAAAATGTAAATATACCAAGTCGCAAGAGGAATCCTTTTCATCCCACGTTGCTTGTCCCATAGGAAGTTTTATATTACTTTCTTCAGCATTTTATATGGCATGTTGAGAAGGAAAGAGACGAGAAGAGTACTAAATGAGTGTTCTTGTTAAAACTCTATCAACAATTGTAACTTTCATGCCAAACAAATGAGCTAGAGTACTCCAAGCTTGATTTTCTTACAAACTTAGTCATAATTTATCTGCATCCACTGATTGATTACTAAAATTTATGTACCAAAGGGAATGCCCAAATAAGAAATGATCGCCCCAAAGTTGTATAAGGTTCCATTTATGATAGCAAAATTAGGGGACTCACCCTAGATAATAAGAAAAGCCTTTGTTTTTCCTCACTCACAAGTGCACCTGTAACATCCACAAAAGAGTCCAAGCAAATAATATTACCCTCCACACAAAGTCAAGTGAATTCAACGTTGACACCAAGTCATCTGTGAAGTGGACAATGAAAAGTTGCTCATCACTTGGTGAAGAAACCCTTCTAATTTTCCCTTCAACTTCTCATTTCCTCCAACAAATAACCCAAAGCACCTACAACAATTATGTAGAGATAGTAAGCTAGAAGGCATCCTTGTTGAATATAACACTAATAAGAATGGGATCTGAAATTACATCATAGACACTAACCTTGCTAAAGCTCGTGAAAAGAGTCTTCACTAATTTGTGATAAAAGGAGACAAAAGTCAACCAATCTAGTGTCTTAAGGATGAAATTCCATTCATTCATAACATATGCCTCATCAAAATCAATCTTTAAAACTAAAACTTCTTACTAAAACCTCTTGTATGGACTCTTTAGCCAACCTTCGTGGGGAGTTAATGCTTATCAAGGTTCAAGAATTAAATCTAACTTTAAAATGTTCAATTTGCTAATTTCAAAGTATCTGGGAAGCAACCAATCAAATCCCATTGTCAATGCTTTGGCTATGATTTTGCAAGAGACATTGAGGAGAGTCATATGATGCCAACCCCTAACCAAATCCTAACACCTTAGCAATAAGATTGATAAGATCGACATTTACAAGCTCCCCCACATCACAAATAAATTCATGGGGCATTTTCAAAAATGCAAGGGCAACCTCATGACAAATTTGCTTGTAAAACTCCATTAAAGCTCATTCAAACTAATAAATTTTTCATATTTTCTACTCATTCAAGTCTATAGATTTTTTCATTCTTGAATTCTTTCATCGCTGCCTCCAACTTGTCCAACTCTAATTCCCTCAAAAGGTACACCCTCTAAAAATTTCCTAACTTCCAAGGGGAAGCCTAGTTAAAAAGATCCATAGAGACATCATGCAAAGGATCATAAAAAAGCAGTGTTCCACGGGGTCGCGTCCCCCCACCTGGGGGTCGAGTTTCCTAGCTCCCTCGCGCTTCAGGGACTTGGGGATGAGAGGGGGTCATTTCCCCACGCTCCCAAAATACAAGGTACGCAAGGAAACTTGAAAGGGGTTGTTTCCTCCAATTGGGGTCGTTTCCTAGGCGAAAGGGGTCTCAAGGGGTCGTTTCCCTGGAAAAAAATTCGCAAATTTTTTTTATGAAACAAAAAAATCATAATTTTTAATATTTGTTGACTGACCGGGAAGGGTTTACGTTATGTTCATTTCACATTTCATTTTTTGTTTGCTCCTTCGTTGAACTAAACACTGCCGCCATCGCCAAGCAGCCTTTTGTCTGCTCCTTTGTTGAACGGAACGTTGCCGCCATCGCCAAGCAACCTTTTGTCTGCTCCTTCGTTGAACGGGTTACCTTGAGCAATTATGCTCATTTATGTTTTGATATGTTCTTATGTGATTTTGACTCTATAAAATTAAAAAAATTGACTCTTGATGTATCAGACTTGACTTTTATAATTTTATTTCAATATTCAATGTTCAATGTTCATAGTTGAAAATGGAATATCAATATGGTTTAAAGTTTTGAAAGTTTAAACATATATAATTTTATAATTTATTTTCATTGTGCATTGTTAGTAAGTTAGTAGACTAGTAGTTACATTGTACAGTTACAAACTTACATGTATGATGTATGATGTATGATGTATGATGTATGATTATAATTTATATGATAATGATATCAATGATCACGCTTTTTGTTTTAAATTTGTTTCAGTTATATGATCATCGATTTATATTTTATATTTATAAGTTTTTAAGACCCCGACGTCTCCCCACGTTTCCTAAAAATTGGTGGGGAGATTTTGCATAGGCCGCTCCTATGTATCCTCGCTCCCTCGCCTCCTCGTCCCGGAAACTTGGTGGAAAATTGTAAACAAGTGAATTTATTGGAGTCAAATGTGCGCATCATCCTCTATGAGATTGGCACTAGGATGTTGGAGAGCTGGAATCCTTTCATATTTTTGTCTCTTGTGATGACGAAAATAGAAGGCACATGCTCCTCATTCACCATATGCACTTCCTAATCTTAGCCACTCTCCTAAGTCTTAAGCACTCAGATGTAATTCCCACTCGCTATGTTGAAATGGTTAAATAAAATGATAAGCGAAGAATTTCAACATAGAACATAAGATATCTTGGCCATAACTGTAATAAAAAAATTTAAGGGTCATAATGAAAGGATGTGTTCGGATGAAAAAGAATGTTACCCAAGGTAAAGACATAGCCATG
Organism: Pinus tabuliformis; assembly: GCA_031772625.1. Classification (NCBI taxonomy): domain Eukaryota; kingdom Viridiplantae; phylum Streptophyta; class Pinopsida; order Pinales; family Pinaceae; genus Pinus; species Pinus tabuliformis. The sequence goes on along the minus strand of CM062810.1, from coordinate 994,341,265 downwards.
GATAAAAGGGTATATATATATATAAGAGGATCAGTTTTGCATCATCATTTATTCTATAATTATCATTCCCTAATAATTTTTGCACCATAATTTATACCATGATCTATCAATTTATAGATTTATATTTTTAATATATTGGACGTAGCTATCCCCCATCACTCCTTCAAAGACTAGCCATCCATTATTAGCAGGTTCAAAACCTGTTTTCGCCCATAATGCTTGAAACAGTAGAATAAAAGCATGCAAACAAGAGTCGAACCAAATAGTATTAACACCGACAAGAAAGAATGGCACTCGTTAATGGTGTGAAAAGTTGCTATTTGTTTAGAGAATTCTCAAAATATAAACCAAATATGAAAGAACTGCCCTAGAATTCCTCATTAGGAAGCAAAAAATAATTATTGCAACGCAACAGAATATGTAAATGCCTAGGCCAGTGCAAATGAATATACTTCTACATTCCTTCGAAAAAATACAATACTATCTTTCTCATGTTAATATCTTGATTCTTATTCTCAAGGTAGTCTGATATTATCTTCAGAATAGTACACAATAAATAGTGGGTCTACTTGCTCGGCAATAAGACTTGCATTATGAAATAGAAACTCGTACCAGAAATTGAACCATTTAGAAAAACATTAGACAGAACGTCTATTTGTGTGGTTTTAAATGTTTATACTAACAAAGTCGAGCATTGAAATAAGCATCCACATAATATGGCTAAGCCACAATGTCAAAAAAGCCAACTCTGCAAGAATCAGAATTTAGTGGACACTTGACTGAAAAGGGCCTTGAAATCTGTTGTTGGTGATCCTGCTTCTTCTGGTTTTGATACAATATCAAATGCCTTGTTCTTTGCCTCTTCAATAAGTAATGCCTACAGTAACAGAGAAAATTGCATCTTATAAAATGTTTCAATTCTTACCTGAGAAATTCCATTATAAAGCTATTTATTTCTTTCTATGATTAGAAGAAAGAAAGATTTCATACCTGTACACAGACCTCTGCTACATCAGCTCTGGGTATTGATTTGGTCTCAGTGGCAAGAAGTTCATCATCTTTCCCTACCAGTAATTGCCGCTGGCCACCTTCCTTGTCAACCAAGCCTCCAGCTCTGGTAAAGGAAGTTTCAAAAAGTTCCACCAACTTAAGCAACAAGAATCAATGATCCAGAAAATATATACACAGAGACCTTAAAAGCATTCCTGTTATAATCTAGGCACCCTATCCCAATATATCCTCCAAGCTCCCATTATGAATCATAATTAAAAATTTATGAGCATTAGTTGACTACTCAATGAGAGCATTTTCTCCACATGCAAATAGGCAATTCTGACTTCACGGATCGACGTATAGGCTCAAGCTATTGCAAATGCATAGCTTCTTAACTATCCAAGACATCTTACAGAAGCTACGAATACTGTAATTAAATGGTCATTCTCATCTGCACAGGATTGACTTACAAACTAAGAATATAAAGGTGCATAGAAAGGAGAAGAGGAGCTCCAAAATATTTATAGCAAGGTAATGAAACTTATAGCAAACCAGAGGCAACACAATATTGACAATTATATTTTCATCTCTTCCAAGGTCCCAATGGTTTACTTGAATGATCAAAACTATGCTTTTCCAACTTCTACCACAGTCCTTCAGTCTCATTTCTCCACCCTCCATCATGTTCTATATGCCACTCTATATCTTGTTCTGATAACATGATAGTGAATGCACACAACAATAGCAGAAAACAGGTATTGCAGCAAATAAGAGGTAGAGCCATTGGAATGCACGCTTCATATTCCAATACATGGAGTGACTGTTTTTATTCCTATACTAGGAAATTAATTAATTGTTTAAGCTAAGCTAAATATGAAATGTGACTTTATTAACTTAAATTACAACTCAACTATACTTAGCATATGACCATTATAATAATAATAATATAATTTTAAGGTCACGACATAGCCAAACACCAAAGTGATGATGAGACCTCATAGTTTGTGAGATAAGGGCCCACCTCCAGGCCGGGATTTCACTGCCTAATCTAGAGAGGTGTACATACCCTATCCCCTCAAACTTTGAATCCGTGACCTCAAAGGAGGAAAGACATGTTCTTAACCTATAATAATCTAACTACAATATCTGGTACCTCTTGTCCAAATTTTGTATGCACATCAATGTTATGTTATTTTCTTAATGGTTTGAAGTTTATAGTGAAGTTTATAGTTCTGTCCAATGTCTTTATGGGCATCAATGGTATGTTATATAAATAAACACAACAATGTTGTAAATTTGTAATTACTTTGAATCTGAACGTAGAATAAAGTACGATCAATAAACTGATGCAGCTGGCACTGCCCTGTTTACATTTTTAACTGTTTTGGAGGTATAGAAACCAAAGATTTTGCTAGTCTGGGATTTTTTTTGTTTTCTCATTGGTTATATGCACACATAGATACATGCATACATACACACGCAGACATCGCTTCTTGAAATTTTTTACATGTGCTAACTAAACTATGGGCAAAATGGAGAGGTTATCCAATGTCACCATAATAACCCACTACCACTCTTTAGGTTGCACTTCTCCAACTCAATGGGGGCTTTCCCTAACGTAGGATTGCTAAAACTTAAGACTATAAAAACTCAAGATGAAATGAATTGGGGATTCAGCATAACAAGTTGTAACATAGGAAAATGAAATGATGGGTACATCAAGGCTAGTTCCTATAAATTGGGCATGAAGTCAAAGGATCAAACTATGAGTTATGTTCTTACATACGATTTAGGCATGAAAGAAGTTGAACTGGACATCTACAATCTTATTTAGTTTGTTAATAAGAAATGTGAAATATACTTGGAGAAACCATTTAGGGAGAACCTCTAAAGATAGTGTGGGAGTGAGTTTATCAAATGGAAAAAGTAAATTCCTGCCAACTCGAAAAAAGAAATTTGACCATCACAATGACATTTCCATCAAATATACATCAAAGGTATTGAAAGGGAAATGAAACACCAACGAGACATTTCTAAGAAGTAAGTTGCAACAACTCAAATTTAAGAAGAAAGGTACAAGCTTAACCATGCATTAGCCCTTTGAGGCATATCCTCTTGCAAGCATTTTCATCGATATCGTTTGACAAGTGAGATCCAAAACATATACTTCATAGGAGAGAAACCTTTGTAGTTGTATTACCCTCTAGATTTTCAACTAAGCTCAATGGAAAAGTCTCCAAATCCAACCATACCAAATGAGGCAGAGAGCAAACCCTTATATAGGTTTGAGTTCAACTACTCTTACAATGAAAAAGTGATTTTTTTCCTAGATGCATTAGTTTTCCAAGAAATACAATAGAATATCACATTTCTAACCTCTTCAACAAACACCATAGTAAAAGTAGAAATGAATTCTTCAGATCCACTTTTCTCTCCTATAATAAACAATAAAATAATCAATATCTCCTCCAAGGAAAACAATATAGTAATACTCTCAAGTAAGAAATTCCATGAAACAAGTCAACGATAATAAAATAATGGAGTTGGTTATGCAGCAATCTTTAAGCATAGCAAATGCAAGTGGGACGCATCCTCAAGATGAGTGGAGGGTTGACCATGTCATAACCTCCAACAAATAATAAAGAAGTCCCTATAATGGTAGAACCTCCTAGAGATCTCCAAGGCAACAATAAAACAATCATCCCATGGTGTGCCCTCCTAGAAAGATGTTAAGCCAAGCCAAAATAGACAAAACATCCAGGGTTCAAACTTCAAATAATAAGATAATCCTTCAAAAATTGCATCCTCCATGGCATCTCCAAAGAAACAACAAAATAATCCAAGAGAGGTGTGCTCCCCAAGAAAGTGAGTCCACAAGTGAGAAAACAATAGAATAAGGAGGGTGCTCCTCAAAACAAGTGCAATAACCAACTCCTAATGGCACATGCAGGCTCCAAGGTGATAAAAAGTCAACAATCCATACAATAATGCAATGAGTCACATACCAATTCAACCAAATCTCAATCAGACTCCAAGAAGAGGGGACAGCCCCATCACCTAACAATAAAATAATGATAGGAATGTGATGATGCCTCCACATGTGTGCCGACAAGGCAAGCGCTCCATCAAACCATAGTCCAACCATACAAATGACCTCAACCAAGTGTGAACAGCAGCCAAACGAGATAGGGCACTCATGCACAAGACTCCAAGAGTTCAAATCACAAAATAAGGGCAAAATACCACTTGAATAGTTAAATCAACCTCCATTGTGTGCCAAACAGGAGCTCTCCAACAAAGGGGTTATACCCATGACAAATAAAGTATAGTGTGTAAAAACCCCTAAGTAAGTTATGGCATTCACATAAGGAAGCTCCAACCATAACAACCCAATTAGATCAATAAATCTCAATGGAACACTTTGAAAATGGGGTAAATATAAGAAAAAAGGGGACCATGTGGAATTCCCCCTCATAGTGGCATCAATAATATAACATCAACATGCTCAGTCACTAGGATACATAAAAAGGCATGTCACTACCTCAAATCACCACTATCCAACCCCTTGGGAGATTAGAACCATCATACATGAACCAAAGTGTAACATCCTCTAGTCAAGATGAATGACGCAACACCATGATGAGGTAGCATGCTCCATATTGGTTGAAAAGTATACCAAGAGTGTAATCCATAAACCATCAAACATGATCATCAAAGTGAATCAACTCAACAAAGAAAAGCATCATCTCCAAGCAAAGGAGGAAGGTGTGTACCCCAATCTATCAAAAACTCAATGGGTATAATGCTGCAAATCATATCTTTTTATGAAAATCACTAGAGTTACCCTTGTGCAATATGAAGGGTAACACTAGGCACTTGACCAGACTCAAAATCACGACTTGGCCAAACTACACACTAACATAGCCCAAGACCAATTTAGAAGTCCAAAGGAACTTAGGATCTACTAAAAACGAGTCGAATTCAACCAAAATACCTAGTGACTTGACAAATCATTCAACCATACCCTAGATTGGTCACCTCTTAAGTAGATTCCTTTAAGTGATTAAGGAGGGCCTCGAGCGTGCAACCAGAATTTGACAACCCAACTAACAACTTTTTCATTGATTTGAATTATTTCCTACTTAATAAGGTCTTACATCTCTTCTATCCTATCCTTATGCAATTCAAAAGGCTAGATGCTACTCCCTTTTCACATGCCACTTGAGTTGGAGACCAACAAGAGCAACACTTCTGAACAATGCAAAGCCAAATAAAATTATAAGTTCCTTCCTTTTCCAAATTGTGTAATTTCCTAGGTTGCAAAGAATATTTGTTAAGGTCACCGTCAAAATTATACCTTTCCTGCATCAACTGGATCTACCTTTTGTAGTATCCCTTGGAGTAAAATTGCCTTTAGGGTTAGGAAAGATCACATGACAAATTTGTAATTTAACTAGTATCACAGTGTTCCTTCATTTTTTGCAAATAAATAACAATATTGAATACAATAAACAATGTAACCAACATCAAGAACTCATGTTTATGAAACCAATCCAACAATACATATTGAGTTTAAACCATTATCCTTTCAACTCCACACTACAAATTAGACACAATAATTGCTAAATTATCAGCAAATCCTATTAACCGACTATTCTTGGCCTAACCTTGTAACCATCCCTTTTGAAATCTCTTTACTGCCAACCACCCAACCTTCGTTGGCCACAATTCACTACCACAAAACTCCTTGAATCACCCTGACTCTGCCCCAACAAATCCCTACTGCACAGATCAGCCTCAAGGGGCTACACAATTGCCTTTGCCACAAGAAAAATCCCTCTGCTGCCTCAGGTAGGGTTTGGTGCGTTGTTTGTGATTCATTGTTGCTGTAATTTACTCCCTTGAGTCAGTCGCTTGCCTTATATCAGGTTGTGCCTCGCTCACTACCCTAGAGCAGGCCTCAGGTGACCAACGTTGCCACAGAAGTGTGGCCTCAGGGTGTCTCGTAGCCACAAGATGGCTAGCCAACTTCATTGTCTCAGGATAAGTGGCTTTCAAGCGTGGGTGACCTCAAAAACCCTTGTTGTCTAGAAGGTGTACCGTAATCAATGTTGCCTTAGAATTTGGTTTCCCCATCCTGCGCTACCTCAAAAGGTGCCCTCACAATGGGTCGCTATCATAGACATAAATATAGGGACCCTCGCTGCTATCCACAGAGCCTTGAAAATCACTACGTTGCCTTAAGACAGTCCTTTGTTGCATCAACAAATACCAACGACCCTTGCTGCCACAGAAACTAGCCCTTCAAAGATCCTTGTTGCCACAAATGACTAAATGAATGTTGCCTTAAAGAAAAGAGTCAAGAGAAGGGACTAACTAGGTGGAATCTTTCCCCACCGCAGACTACTCAAAGACAAAAGGGTCTTAAAACCCTCAAAAAGACCTCAAAGCCTCAGCTCATCAAATCAAGAACAATAATATCAATAATCCATGATGCCTACCCTCACAATGGCTCCTCTACCTTACTTATATAGTTTTCCTTTAGGGTTTTCCCTCCTAATTTCCAATTAAAATAATCTTTAAGTTTCCCTCCAAAACCCCTTTTTTAAATTAATTAATGGACTTTATAAGAATGTGATTTTCCCCCTAAGTAACATTAAACCACAATTCCCTTATAAATTAGACTATGACCTACGAGAATTAGATAGGTCACTGAGTCCTCTTAGGCTTCATTTTGTAAAGGACATTACAGTCCCCATTGCCTCAGACTGCCTCGTTGCCCTAGACTTATGCCACAAAATGTACCTCCAAGCCAAATAACCCGCAAAATATCCTCTTGCTTGCCAAAAACCAAATGAAAGATGCCTCACAAAATTATGCCAAATAGATTAGAGAGAGAGAGAGAGGGGATTGGCCAAGGTGGAATCTTTCACCACTTAAACCAATCAAAGGAAAAAGGAATCTCAAAAGTTAAAACCTCAAAAAGACCTCAAAACCTCAGCTCATCAGATCAAGAAGAATAATATCAATAATCCATGATACCTTCCCTCACAATGGCTCCTCTCCCCTACTTAAATAGTTTTCCCTCTTAATTTCAAATTAAAATAATCTTAAAGTTTCTCTCCAAAACCCCATTTTAAATTAATTAATGTTACTTTATAAGAATGGGCTTTTTCCCCCTAAGTAACATTAAACCACAATTCCCTTGTAAATTAGACTATGACCTACCGGAATTAGATAGGTCACTAAGTCCTCTTACACTTCATTTCATAAGGGACATTACATCTTCAGTTCATTATAAGAATGTACGATGGGCTAAACTTAAATGGCCAGTTAAGCTACATCACATGTTCATAATTGGATCCATTTAAGTGGTGCCTAGGGTTATGAAGGCACATTGTATTCCTACATTTTTCACTACATGAAACCCAATAACTAAAGTTTTCAAATAGGATGTTTGATGAACTTTGATTAATGTTTGGTGTTGTCGCATAGAATGTCTAGACACCATGACAACGGCTCAAATCGGGAGTTGTCACCCTGATCCCCAATCTCTCCATTTAAGTTGTCTCCCTACAGCAGGCTAAGGGGGGTAGACCCTATGGAAATGGAATGAAAGAGAACTAGTTGGAAACCAGCCAGTTCGGGAGACACAATGAAGCGACCAAGTACTTAATTTAAATTAACCAAGATTCTTGCATCTCATATTAGCTTTAGGATTTGCACTTCATATAAGATAGTCATTCATCCAAACAACAGTTGCAAATCAATTACTTGGTCCTAGATTTCCTAGCAAGATAGTTGACCCCATAAGGCACTGGCATCAATTGCTTAAAATCTAATCAAATCCTATATAGGATTTGATTAGATTTTAAGTAATTGATGCCAGTGCCTTGTGGATTTGATTAGATTTCAAGCAATTGATGCTAGTGCCTTATGGGGTCAACTATCTTGCTAGGAAATTTAAGACCATGTACTTGGTCGCTTCACTGTGTCTCCCGAACTGGTTGGTTTCCAACTAGTTCTCCTTCAACTATCTTGCTAGGAAATCTAGGACCAAGTAATCGATTTGCAACTGTTGCTTGGATGAATGAGTATCTTATATGAAGTGCAAATCGTAGGGTCTACCCCCCTTAGCTTGTTGTAGAAAAACAACTTAAATGAAGAGATTGGGGATCAGGGTGACAACCCCCGATTTGAGCCATTGTCGCGGTGCCTAGACATTCTGTGCGACAACATATGGCACAGTAGACCACCTGAATAGATTTAAGCATTTCCTGCAGCAGTCCCATATTAACATTTCTCAATCAAACAAAGATATTAATGTAGGAGAGAGAAACTTCAACATCGTAGAAAAAGCTAAAGACATTTACAGATTCTTCATTTTGAGCAACTTAATGTACAGTTTTCCATTTCTTGGTTCACGTAACAAAGAGTAAAATTATGTGAATTTTGGATGCTTTGACTAGATTGTTGGAATTGTCTAGATTGCTATAACTTGTGCAACAGATATTAATTGTCACAACATTTATCATGCAAATAAATTGAGATAAAATTCCTCCACAAGCTTTTAAGTAAAAGCAACTCACGTTGTCATTCATTTTTCCAAATTTCCTTCTTTTGTTATTCCTCTAAACTCAAGTGGAGATATCCATGTTGACCATTTTATATAATTTAACTCCCAATGAACACATTTCAGATCATAGTTTTAAAAATTGGCCGGTCTGAACTGGTAACCAGTCAAACCAGCTAGTCAGACAGGCTTGGGCATTGACCCCATACAAAAATCCAGTCAGAGGGCCAGTTTTACTGGTTTGGTACCTAACTGGTACAAAGCGGCCGAAGCCAGCCAGTTCCAATCCTGGTTACCAGTCCATACAGTGATGTGGAGGGCAGATTGTGGGTCCTGCAAATGGTTTTTGTGAGTGGTTTTTAAAGAAACCAGGGGTTGTTCCCCTCCAAAAACAGGCCCCCTTAAGCTATAAAAGCATCCCTCCCTTCTCATTTGCCTCACATCTCTCATTTGGAGGTTTTGTTAACAACTGTGACCTTGGAGAGTTCTGCAACAGCCCTAAGTTTTGCAGCAGCAGTCCAACAGCAGCAATTTTGGAGGTTGTTTGTCATCTTGGAGCTGGTTTGAAGCCGGTTCGGAGCTGTCCAATGGAGTTGACATCTTTGGGTGGAGGCTTTTCCAGTTGGTTTTCATTCCCAGGTATGTTCTCTTCTAAAAAACAACAGATTTCATTGCTGTCCCTGTTTTTATTCTTTTTCCCCTCTTTCAAGTAAAAATCAGCCCCTCTTCATAGTCTAAACCTGTCTCTTTTTTGTTTTCAAATTTATCATAGGTTTTGTATATTTTTTATCAATTTGCATATTTATTTCTCTTCAAATTGGAAATTTCATCATCCACCATGGCCCCAAGAGCCAAAGATGCTGCATAGGTTCATTGTGAAGTTGTTGATGGCAAAAAGTTGTGCAAATATTGCAAGCAACCAATGGGAAGGAAGATATTTATAGACTGAAACAACATTTGGCTGGTCTAATAGGCCAAGTAGCTCCATGTGAAGCACCAAGTGCAGTGATAGGACCAATTGGGGAAAAGTAGCTTGAAAAGTTTGTTGATTTTGAGGAGGAGAAGGCTTGTGAAAAGGCTATAAAAGCATAAATTGCAAGGAAGAGGGAACTTGTAGAAGGCCGAAGCTATGAGAGCAAGTGGTTGTGCTGATTTTGACCTCTTCCATCCCTTCCACCAATGTCCATGACCCCTTCCATTATGTTCCTCCTCCTATTGGGTTTCTCAGTCAAGCTAAAAGTCAAAAGTGGATGAACATTAAGAGCTATTTCACACCTTCCCCACCTCCATTTCTGCTAGTGCTAGTGCCATTGCCTCCCAACCAAAGTATAAATCAACCCACTTTGGATACTCATTGAGAGTAGACATGCAATGAAGTTGCTTTTCGATACATTGCTAGAAGGTGGTATGATGCAGATATTCCCTTTAATTGTGCCAATTCACCTTATTACCAAGCTATGTAGGACCCTATTATATCTGGAGGAAAGGGCTTCAAGCACCCTCGTATGCATGACTCGCGGGAATCTCTTTTGCCAAAAGAAGTTCTCTCCATTAAAGAATGTCTAAATGAGTTTTAAAGAGTCATGGACCAAAACAGTTTGTTCCATCATGTCAAATGGATCGACTGATTAAAAGAAGTTAAGAACAGCAGTATCATCAATTTCCTTGTCTCTTTCCCTAAAGGACCCTGTTTTCGAAATCAAATAGGGTGAAAGACGCAAACCTGTTATTTGAGCTTTTGGATGAGATGGTTAGGGTAGTAAGGGAGCATAATGTTGTGCAGGTCATCACAGAGAATGCCTCAAACTATGTTCTTGCTGGAAAGGTGCCAGGTCCAAACATAGGACCATATTTTGGAACCCATGCGTTGAACATTGCATAGACCTCATGCTTGAGGACATAGGCAAAGTCGACTGGGTAAAAATCACTATAGAGCATGCCAAGTATATCACAAAATACATCTACAACCACTCATGGGTATTGAGACTCGTGAGAAAAACAATGGGGGCAAGGAGCTAGTTAGGCCTACCATCACAAGATTTGTAACTCAGTTCACGTTGCAATCTCTCACTTCCCAACAACAAAATTTGTAGAAAAAGGTTTTCCACTAATGATTGGAATTTATTCCAGTGGGCTCACAAACAAGATGGAAAAGACCTCAAAAATGAAGTTTTTGACACCACTATTGGAAAAAAGCAGCAGACCCTGTGAAAAATGGTGAGCCCCTAGTTAAGGTGTTGCAGTTGGTGGATGGGAAAAAATTGGTCATGGGCTACATCTATGAGGCTATGGATCAGAGAAAGAAGCAAATACGGGTAGCCTACAATGATAGACTAGGTAAATATAGGCCTATTTGGGAGATCATTGATAATAGATGGAATAGTCAACTCCATCATCTTATACATGTAGCTGAGTATTTTCTGAACCCAATGTATCATTAGAGACCTCATTTAGGAGAAGATCAAATTGTGAAGGTCAAAAATGGGTTGTACAAGTGCTTGGAGTGCATGGTCCCTAATGAGTCCGAGCAGTTGGAAATAATCAACAAATCAATGCTTTCACTAAGGCCACAGGTAACTTTGGCAAAAACCTAGCAAATATTGCAAGAGATGTGCATCAACCATGTAAGCAATTACTTTTTTTAAGTTAAATTGTTTAAAAATTCAAACTGTAAATACTTGCTTTTTTAGCCGAACTTGCAATCTAAATTGTTCCATAAAGAACTAACTTTACTTTTATTCTTTGCAACGCATTGGTGGGAGTCATTTGGCAGTCAATGTCCTCAATTGCAAAAGTTTGTAGTTAGAGTCTTCAGCCAAAATTGAAATGCTTCTAGGTGAGAGCGCAATTGGTCTGTTTTTTATCAGATTCAAACGTAGAAGAGATTGTTTGGAACAAAAATGGTTAAATGATCTCGTCTTCGTGCAGTATAACCATCCACTAAGGCGCAACCAGTTGTTGAACAAAGACTTGATACAGATCCCATTGTGTTGGATGATATTGATCCAACTTCAAAATGGGCGGAGAAGACTCAACCAACTGAGTCTAATCCTAATTTTCATATCGATGCCATGGAGTTTGGTAGGGGAGGGGGGGTCCCAATGCAGATCTGGTAGTCGAACCAGGAGCTGAAGGAAGTGAACCACCACGCATGGCACATGGAAGCACTAGTTGTGTAGCTCAGCCAACTCATGCTTCTACTAAGCCTAGTACTGCTACTATTACAACTGAGGTTGCAGAGGAGTCTAAGGAGTCCTCAGACTTTGAGCCAAATGATGTTTATGTAGCTCCTAGTGATGATCCCATGTCTAGTTGTGGTGATGAGTTTGATGAGTGATCATGTTGATTAGTGATTTGTAGTAGGTCAGTGGCCCAACAGGTTGTGGCATTGCTTTTGGACTCTATAGGCCATTTTGGCCTAGTAGGTTGTAGCATTGTTTTTGGACTCTATAAGCCATTTAGAGCCTCATTGATTATGTATTTTGTTGTTAATATGTATTGCACTCGATGGCATTTTGATATATTCGCCCTTACATGGTATATAGATGAGCAAGCTTTGCATCTTTTGTCTCTAATGGTTTGGTGTCATGGTTTGAAATCTTAAAATAGTTTTTTTCATTAAAAACTAAATATTTTATGTATTTTTTTCAAATCTAGTTCATTGAATCCAGTTCGGTCTGGATCCAGTTCTAAACCCGGTTAGATAGGTGACCTCATTCAAAACCCAGTTCCGGTTTTTAAAAATAAATTTCATATATGATTTCTTGGACTGTAAAATTCCAATTTTCAAAAATTTAATGAAGAATGCAAAAACATGAAAAGCATCCCAGAAAAGCCGTACACTCCACCAAGAATCCCATGTGCTCCACAATTTTTATTGTATAAATCAACCTCTAATTGAACAACATTATGCTAGTCTTTGTTGTATCGTACTTCATGGATCCTACTAACACAACCTCTGCAGTGAATAATGATGCACCACAAAGTAAATGTTCAGCAATTAAAGAAATAGATCAGTTTTCACAAGCTCCAACAAGCCATCTCACCTGATTATTGTATAAGGAATACCAGAGTCTGCAAGATATTGCTCAGCCTTCCGCTTCCATATCTGGAAGTAAAAAGATATTACATTAGCACAAGCACCACATTGCCAGAGTAGATAAGCAGACAATTTCATGAGAAAGTCGATCTCATTTCTGTCATATTCTTCATATGAGGGATAATTAACGACCATCCTCACAAATATGCCATCCAAAATACGTGGGACTTGAATTCATGCAACATATAGAACAAAAAAACAGCTAAAGGAAACATCTATTAAAAAAACTGGGAACCATGCATCTAGAGAGAAATGAAATGTTTAGAAAAATGCATAGCATACAGGAATTTCAAACAAAATCTGGAGAGCAATTTTCAAGTAATACATAGATCACTATCTGGAAAACAGATAATCCTGGAATGCAGATGCCCAGTGTTTTACAGAGATCTCTTCATGTCATAAAACATGGTACAAGATGCTAATGCCTCTCCAAAAATTCCAGGTCAAATATGTGATGGGATTGAAAGCAGTAACCCTTTCAGGAGGACTATTGAGTGTGTTGTGGGACAATTTTGGCTGGCATTGAATTTCCCAGATCATTCTGCCACTATATTTGCCAGGTATGTAGGATATTTTAAGGCCCTTAAACACTATTTTATCCCTTTTTTAAAGAAACCTCATTTTGGAACTTCATTCGATTTAAGGATCATAACATTTCTCCACGTCTTGAGCTCATGCCCCCATGAAGGACTCATATTTTGTACCAAAACTTATTCCCCTGTAATTTCTTCTATTTATTAATCAGATCATTAAATCTAAACTCCTACCTCCACTCTCCTTATCCTTGAATTCTTATTAACTGCAGGCCGTGGTTTGTCCTCACCTTTGACTTCTTACTAACAGGTGACAATGGTTTCATCGGAACCCTCAAATAGCTGTCACCTCTTTAAGTTTCACATAATTTGAAATGCATCAGTAAATGTGGATAATGCCTTTTTTTATATGCTTACACTTAATATGATGTTGACCTATATGACACAGAAAACCGACAGATTCAAGCACATCGCTGCAATGTGGCTAGTTCCACTCTAACCATTATCCCAGAGCTCTCTAAGCATAAGCGAAAATGGCAATGGGATCACCCAATCAAACTGCCTTGCCCTTGGGTCTTCAGCAATGGAGACCTACAACCTCATGCAGAATGACATGAAGCTCTTCCTCCAAATTTCTACATTCCCCCTGGGTATATTCCAGTCCCCTCTTTTCCCAGTTCAAGCATGAAGGTTGCCACCAATCTGAAAGAGAGATTCAGAGAAGCTCTATCCTCCATAGCTCTGGCAGGAAGCAATCCATTTCCAAATCGTGCTCCTCTAGTTCAGCTCCAACCAGTAAAAATGTCTATCATCTCCATGGAAATCATAGCTTTAGAGAAAACAGATTACTACTTGAATCATGGCTCATTCTACGAATTCAATAACTTTTGAACTCAACTGAGGAAGAGGCCTTCATTTACCCCTGTGCAAGGGGATTCTTTATTGTGTAGTTTGACTCAACTGCAGAAGGAATCTTATGCTACATTTAAAGCCATGGTTCTAGGGTCGCTCTGGCCTCTATACGAAGCCCTGATTTCAGACTGCTGACCCCTTCAGCATCTGAGGCCAAACAAATAAAATTCAAAATATATGTCCATCCAAAATAAAAATCCAAAGAGGAGCTGGAAGTGTTGTGTCATTGTCTAGAGGAAAGATCTCGTTGTTGTGCACAGGAAGATCTCATCTGGTAAGTAGTCTGTCTAGTACTACTAAGATAAGGTTTAGTCTCGCAACACCATTGGGGCCTTCCGGAGGTATAAATAGCATCTCATGTCCTCACTGATATTGGATCATCTTTATCCATATGTCACTTGGTGCCCATGGTCAGAAGCATTGTAACAAGGAACTTGGAAGCGATCCATTGGGTGGAAGCTAGTCTAGCAAATGGATGTGACTAGAGAATAGAAGAAAGAAGATGGAGTGCCTCCTATATGTATAAAGTTATAAACCTAGGCATCTCTGGTTGGGGTATCTAAAGAAGTTGCCAAGCATCTATAGCTCTCTGAAATGAGAGTGGAGCCAGCCTTGGATCTCGTTGTAAATTGGGCAATAAAAGATGAAGTCCCCCTCAATCTCAATCTCTCGAAGATAGCACAACTCGCAAATCTTGTCAATATGTAAATTTGATGGTTAGTCTCAATCCAAAATCTATGAGAGCCAAATACGAACTAGCCCAAGGGAATCCAAATAGGATGCATCTAATGGAGAAGTGTGTAAAGGGGTTGAAAAATGAGTCCATCCCTCATAACCATGAAATTCTCAAGCATAAAAGGCCATCTTCAAACATAACCCACCCTAAGGGTTTATCCAAGTGACCTATACAAACTGCCTATAGATAACCTCTTGGATGATTGTATCTCTTATCCGGTTGATGAGAGGTGGCCAAATGCGCTAAGAAAATATCTAAATGGATGGAGTTGCTCCATCATAACAAAGGCTAGGAGATCTAAGACCCTTGCATACGAACATCAAGACCTGACCAAAGAACTAGCTAATGCAATGGCCTTTGTTGTGCAGTAGACCAAGTATGGGTATTGGTCCTGTCCCCCCGTATTAGTGAAGATCAAAAGGCAATGTAGGAGAGAGATGAGATCAAACATTGTCTTAAGCTAGAAGGGGTGAGCACCAAACTCTGTGAAGACAATGGGCTAAGGAATTATCTGCTTGCATCTGATGATGGAGTGAAGAAGGATGACTTGTACTCTCTCTGCTAAAAACAATTCAAACACTAGTAAACCAAGTCTCCAAACTTCTAAACCATATAGAATTGTGGGTCGAACAAGAGTGTCCATGAGCAAGATCTTGAACATTATGTCCTATAAATGGTTTTGAACATTATGCAGACTCGGGGCTGAAGTCCATGCCACAAACTAAAGCAAGGTCCCGTGAACAGTACCCCTACATATGTATGTGTTGGTGATTTCAATCTTCTTTCCTGTAAAAAAGAAGTGGTGATCAAAGAGAATCTTCTTCGACCCGTTGAAAATTATGACCTTGGCTTTACCTAGGTTGACTACCAATTGACAAAGGTTGCAAAATATACCCAAGGCATCCAAGTATCTTTGCAAGCCTTCAGGGGATGAAGCTAGAAGGATCATGTCATGCACAAACAACATGATAGAAATTAGGCAATGAAACATGAATCTAGGATCACTCGCGATTAATCGCAAGTCAAATCATGCTCTTCCCTCAAACAATTTGATTCAACTCTAGACGACTCAAACACGCATTGACTGAGTTTGACTTGTGGTCAACACAAGTTTGACTCACCGATTAACTGCAATTTAGGACACTGAGGCGATTTTCAACCATTGACTCATCGAGCACGGGTTTTAACTTTTAGGGTTGCCGTATTGTTCGTCACATGGTTTAGTTAGGTTAAAAATTAAACGTCGGTCCATAACTCACTGCTCATTGCTCAGGCCCGACAACTCGTATGCCAAGAAGTTAATAGAGGCACGGTTTTAGTTTCAATTTGCTCTGCATAATAGAGGTGTAGTGTAATAGAGGCGTAGTGTGCAATGTGCTCCAATGTTAGCTTCAGTGTGTGCTATGTCAGAGATTTCAGTAGCAAACCATTATCGTATCATTTCAGTAGTAATCAAGAGATTTCAATTATTGCTTTTTTACTGATTAATATGCAGTGTTTTATAAACTTTTAGAAGCAAATGCTTCTGGTTCTATGTAGTCACTGGTTAGGAATCAGGACTAAGTACTTTCAATCATGTTTGGACTCATAACATATATGAGATACTTATTCATTCATGATATTTTGGACATCTATTGATATATGCATTGTTTGGACATGGTTTTATTGAATATCAATGAAAAATGTTATTTTAATTCAGTATATGTGTATATCTTTATTTATTGAATTCACCAATTTTTTCCCGATTCGATTAAAACTCTTCGCTCTTTTGCCTCGCTGATTTATTGTTGATTTCGAGTCTAGTAACATTGAAATTAGGACATGGTGGAGAAGACACCCATCTCCATCCTAGATGTGCTCATGCAAGGACTCCCTCGTATCAATGTAGATACCAAACAATGTGGAGGACAGTGGGCAACCTTGCATGCCCCAAAAGGTATTCCTAATAAAATATGATATCTCATGTGTTGTGCATAGATGACCAAGGACCGATTCATATAAGCACATGATGGTCGAAATCAAAACCTTTTTGAAAGTCCACAAAACAACAGTACGCTTTCAAAAAGCAATGATGCACCTCCTCGACAATAGCCCTATGTGTGAGGATATGATCAATAGTCTGGTGCTCAGGTCAAAACCCAACCTATCCTCTAGCTCTAAGTTTCCTCGTCTCAAATTCCCCAAAGAGCTTCAAATGGAGGACTATAGTATAAAGTTTGGAAAACATGTGACCAATCATGATCATCCTGTAATTGATGGTATTTTACTAGATCCCAATTTGTGGATCAAGTGAATAATGTGATGTGACCAAAACTACGAACCACTGGTACATACCACATGGCTTAACAAGTTTGCTAGGTAGTTGTTAGCATGAAGACCCTGCTTAAAGAGTTTTCTTTGGAATCCTTCCTCATCCATTGCTTTGCTAATGTTCATCATCCAAACAGCCTCTTGGATATCTCGATATGGGAATAGATGACACGAAAGGGGGCAGGGGTGGAGGTAACCTATATTAGGGGTTACCCAAGGACATCATATAAAGAGGAGGTATGGGTGAACATGGATGTTGGATCGAGAGGAGGAGGATAGAGGTAAGGAAAGAACATACGCCAAAAGTTTTTAGGGGAGCAGACAAGGAAAGCACACAACTTAGGTCTCCTTTTGGAAATAAAGAGTTGCTTCTTATGGCGAAGACAGAGATGGTAAAAAGTCTTAAGATGGGTGTTGTTGCACTCAAATTGTCAAAGTTTCAAGGAAGCAAAAATACCAAAATTTTCAATAAAAATCAGATCACATATCAGCAGTCCATGTGTCATGGTTATCCCATTCTGCAAGTTATGTAATGTAAATAATCTTAGTAAAACCTTGAGTCTATGTAACAACCTAGGTAAGCCTATAATTTTGATGACGAATTTCATCCTAGGAGGTTTTTAACCTCCTTGATTACCTATGTTTCTAAACACAACTAATCAAAAGAGTTTTTTCCATCCAGCTTAAACCCCAAAGCTAGGGTAAAATTTATTGTCGAATTATTAGGTGAGTCCTAGTGTTTTTAGTCGAGTCTGATGTAAAAGTGGTTTGGGAATAATTTAAGCTAGTTGGATTAATTATTTTATTACAAATCACTTGGTTTACTAAATCATATTGTGTTGCAGATGGATTATGTGTCTTGAGGGTCTAAGCCAAATGTGTATTCTCTCTTTGAGTCTTGTAAATGTAAAATCTTATGCATTAGAGGGTCGGATAAAATATTAAATCTCTTCATACGTAAATTAATTAATTCTTCTGGCAAAAATAAAATTAAATCTTACGCCAGAAAATTAATTAATTAGAGTCAAATTTAAATTGTCTTAGAAAAATAAATTCTCCAAATGGAAAAATTTGTGGGTCTTAAAAGAGTCAATTTTTAAAGGTCCTCCACCAAGGGAATATTGTATATTTCAAAAAAAATTGGACCCTTGGACCTTGGTGGATAGGTCAAAGTCAAATTTTTTAGGAAACTAGCTCAAAATAATTATTTTTGAGCTAATTAAAATGGAATTAAATGATAAATTCGAACATTCCTCAAAAATAAAAAATCAAAGGCCAAGATTAAAAGATCTTGAAGTGTTTATCAACAGACAATATTATTTTGACATGGATCAAAGACACTAGCCATTATTTACCCACTTGGAGGATTTATCTATAAATTCGAGAGCCAGTTGAGTCTCTAGTCATCTTGATCTCTGGTTTGAATTTGTTGTTGAAACATTTTGTAAACTATTGTCCTGTTGGGAACTATTTTTTCTACTATAATAAAATACTTTGGGGTGCAACTCGAGGTGTTATTGTTCGTTGATTTCTGGTATGTATTGACTGCGGGCTTCCTATGTTGTGCTTTATGTGATTATTTTGAGATAATACATAGTGTTTGCAGGGCCAGGTACTCAATCCTTGGTCTCCAAATTCACAGACTATGGGCAAGGATCATTTTGCTTGGATCCTTAGTTTTTATACGGTGGATTAAATCTTCGCTAGGGCTATAGTGAGCATAAATTTTCTGAGTTTTGGCCATTCTTCAAAGAAAAAATATTATTAAAAAAATAACTCAAAATTCATTTTAAAAACCCTTGAATAATTTGTAAAATAATTTTGTAATTTAAATTGTAAATTATTCTTCTAACTTGGGATGGGGTTTTTAGTGTTTTGTAGATATTTGGGGTTTTGGGTGTTTGTAATTGTATTTATGCAAGATAGATCTGAAGACCTTCGAGAGTTTCAAGAGATTTAGTTGTCTAGAATATTTTTGTGGAAGTTCTAGAGGTGGATCTGGGCCTAGGAAGGCAAGATCCACCACCTTTTCTTCTCCAAGTTCAGCATTCAAGCCCAAAGAAAAATTGTTGTGGCATTTGTGGGCAAGTTTCAAAATCCGACAAGGGTTTGATGATCTTTTCAGCCATATTGACCTAGTTGGCCTTCCTCTAGGCCTGTCGTGGCCCTACTATCCCTCTTCCTTGCCTCCTTTCCTCACCGCAGGCATTATCCTTGCCCTCTGCAGCCTACCAGCCTTTGTTGTGGCTTTTTCTTCTCCTATTCTCCCTCCGCTAGCCTTCCAAACCCTCATCTCTCCTCCCCGCTGCCCTCCTTGCTCCTTATCCTCCTCACGGAAGCCCTTCCTCCACTTCAGCAAGGCCTCCTGCCCTTTGCTGTGAGCCTCCCTATACTCTCCCAAACCTCCGTCAACTTCCTTTACTCCACCGTGAGTCTGCCTCCCCTCTGCCGTAACCCTTCTTCCAGCCTCCCCTGACTCCACTATCCCTATCCTATCCATGTCATCCTCCTCCCAGGCCTCTTGCTGGCCTATAGGCCTCTTCCCTTGCACCTCCTTCCTTCTGCTGGCCCTCCTGCTCCTCCTTGCCACCACACCCTATCCTCATTTCCGCTGCCTCATCCCTTTCAGCCCTCGGCTCCCTTTTTTCCTCCCTATCCTCCTCACGGCAGCCTCTTTCTCCGTTGCCTTCCGTCCTCCGCAGCATTCCCCTCTATCATCTCTTCCCTCACAGCCTTATCCCCTCATGGCAGCCCTTCATTCATCCCTCATCCCTTCACTCCAAGCCTCCTGCAGGCCTGTCTTAGGTCTCTGCTCCCACCGCAAGCCCTACAGGGGTTGTTCCTCCATCATTGTGGCCTCAACAAAGCCTTCTGCCCTGTGTCATCTAGCCCTTGGCTGCCATATCTCTTTGCTTCTTGGTCTTATTTGCCTATTTGGAACTCACTGTGGGTGAGCATTTTCTTATTGTTTGCAGAGGTGTCGCGACTCGCAGACTCATGAACAGCGGTGAAAGCTTGTCAACTGGACATAAAATTCAATGAGACATTCACTACTTGATGACTGTCATATATTGAGCCTTGAAAAGCAGCATTAGCATTGTAAACTGATCTTGGTAAAGTGACTCTAGTGAGATTTATGAACTTGATATTTTGAATGGTGTAAAGCTCTGCATTCAGATTTGAATTAAGCAGTGGTAAGGTTCATCATAATAATGATCACATTTTCCATCTGCGTGTAAGTTGTTGGGCTTGTTTCATGACTGTTATATCTCCTTTGAGATTTCATACTGAGGATTAATCCAGCCAGCATCACAGTAAGCTCATCATACGATTATTGTCAAATTACTTTCATTGCTGCCTTGTATGATTTCAAGAAATTTCCAGGTAGTTCATTCTCTGAAACATATTAATCTCATGGTCTGATCACTTGAGTAAATATACTTCATGGTCATCATATTGCTTTTACAACTGGATGGAATAATTGTTCTTGTCATTTCAGTCTGACAACAATATCAATAGCATATCTTGTCTCACAGTCAGCTCACTCCTAGAAAAGGCATTAATATTTTGGAAATTTGGTGAATGATTGCTTGAGGTGGTGTTATTTTATTTGGTTTGAAGCATATTATTGTCTCTTATCCCTTCATAAAACTGACAGATCTGATTACACATCTCTCAAATCGGTGAAGAGTATTGGCATTAATCACATATTGTGGAACGGCCCAGCATCTTGTCACTTTGGTATCCAAACTGCTAACTGTGTTTAAAATTGATTGTCTAAGAAATATTGTCACCTATTTTGAGCAAATTCATCAAATTGCCATTGTTCCTAGAAGATCATTGGTAAACTGTGCTCTAATTGCTATTCAATTTAAAGTAGATACCTATTATATTTTATCATTTGAGTGTATCTTTGGGTTATCCATCATACCATTGACTAAGTATTCTTCTACTATTGGTTTATGGTTGTTATCTTCAGCACATTGTTGAATCATCTATCTTGGGTAATTGCACCATTGGTATCGCTTGTTGAATCATCTATCTTGGGTAATTGCACCATTGGTATCGCTTATTCATTGCTTCTAGCATTTGACAATTCGGCATATTTTCTTATGGTTAAGGATTACCTCCAATTGATAGGTACCTATCGTCATAATTGAAGAGTAACCATAACTAAAGCACTTAGTTTAAGCAATCCTAACCCAAGAATCACTCATATCCTTTACACAAGCACCTAAGCCACAGTTGTCCATCCAGTTACTTGGCATCTAATTTGTAGATAAGCAAGAATTTGACTCCATAAGGCACTAGTCTCAATTGTGAATCTAATCTCATATCTTGCTTAAATTAACCAAGTGACTAAGCCACTCCATTGTGTCTCCTAGATAAGTTGGCCCCCAAATTGTCTCTCATCTCATTTTCCATAGGGACTACCCCCCATAGCCTGTTGTTGGCAGACGGCTAGAACGGAGTGAGCAGGGATCAGGGTGACAGCCCCCGCCCTCATCAGTTGTCGCAGTGCTTGTACAATCCAAGCGACAACATTTTTTGGCATCGGTGCCGAGGACCAATTTATTGGACCTTGGTGTTAACAACATCCTCATTTGATCTTCATAATCCTCTAATCTGTTTTCATCTTGATCTGTCAGACACCGCATTCGTCTTTGATATCTCACTAATCTTCTTATCACCTTATTCACGTCTCTATTTTCACTTTAGCACCTGAACATTTGGGTTAGTTCCTATTTGGGTGGCAACTCCACTGATTCATCCATTCATAAAGGCTTACTAATAGCTTGGTTAACCCTGCTCTTTGGGCTCGGTTAAACAGATCATAGTGAGCATTCAATTTTCTCAGACAAGAAGCCTTCCTTGATATCCACTTGCTTCTCCCTAACTAACTTCTCAGTTTTTGCCTTCTAGATTTTGGACACAGATTTATGTTCAAGTGGCGACTCCACTTCGTTCATTTTTTACAAGAATTCTTGCTAGAGGCTCGCCTCTTGAACAGGGATATCTCTCTCTGACATCCACTGGCTTCTCTTTCCCCTTAAACAAGTCATCATGAATGACTTGCTTGCCCCTTGTAATTTTACTAACATTCAAGGTTATCCCCATGATATTCTAGAAAAAAACCATTAATAATTTACCATCTTTTCGAGGCAATGGTGCAATTAATGCTAATGATCATCTCAAGAAATTTAATCTTTGTATGGCTAAGTGGTGCAGCAATGCTAACTATAATCATGAAGACATTAAGATGCGTCTCTTTGTCTTTTCCTTGGAAGATAATGCTATGGATTGGTTTCATGATTTTCCTAATGATTCTTTTGATTCTCTGCAAGCTATAATCAAGGCCTTTATCAATGAATATGGAAATAAGAAGGATGAAAAGGGTTTACTTCGCGCTATTTACAGTATGAAAAAGAATGAAGATGAAACTGTTAAAGAATTTAATAGGAGGTTCAATGGCATTATAAGAGAATTATCTCAAGATTACAAGCCTCCTGACAAACTTTTGTTAGACCATTACATTGATGCATTTGACGCTGACACTTCTTACGAATTGATGCGCGGGAAACCTGCTAATGTAAGGGTTGCTCAAGCTTTAGCTGAGGAATTAGAAAATGACAAGAAAGCATCCGGGAAGTTTGAGATTCCAGATATTAAAGAAGAGGAAAATGATCATGTTAAAGAACTAGCTCAAAGCATTAAAAGTATGCAAGATGAGCATAAAAATCAAGTCATTGTCATGCAAAATTACCTAGTTAATATGAAGGAGTCTCAAGAGAATGAGCTGCAGGATAATAATGATCAATCTTGGCCATATTGCAGTACTTGTGAAAGTTTTCATGATGAATCTACTTGTGCTTTTGCAAGGGGAATCCTGGGTAGTGGCATTGCAGGGACTAGTAACCAGATTAATCATTTTGACGATGAAAAGGAAAATGATAAGCATCTTGTTAAGGAATTAACTCAAATGATCAAAGACATGCAATCTAGTCAAGCAAGATTAATAGCAGATCACGCCAGAGAAATGAGTTCTATGGGGAACAGGTTACAGGCAATGGAAGTTACTCAGTATAATCAAAGGATCAGTTTTCAGAACATGATGGATACCATAGAGGAAGAACATGCTGAGGAACTAAAAATCATGCAGACTAATCATTCTAATCAGATGACCACCATGCAAGACCATTTGATCACCATGGAGAAAAATCATGCCAAGGAAATCAGTGCTATCAAGCATGAGCATTCCAACCAAATGAATGTCATTAAGGATAGGCTGCAGAACTCGATTAAGACCATGAAGGATGATCACACACAACAAATAAGAACAATGGAAGAAAGGCAATTACAGGTAATCAGTGCCATGGAGGTTAACTACTCTGACAAGATAAAGACCATGGAGCACAATCACACACAGGAAATGAAAGCCTTGGAAGCTAAGCATTTCACTCTTCAAGACAGATTCGTGGAGACAAAAATCAATCAAGCAAAATTAATAGTAAGACATGCCAAGGAAATGAGTTCCATGTAGAGGAGGTTGGAAGAAATGGAAAAATTACAAAAGATGGAAAGGTTGCAGATACAGGAGTTTCAGCATGGATCAAATGATGAAAGGAACAAAGAACTTTCGACAGATCATAAGCCTCCCAGTCCGCCAGAACGATTCTCATCTCACTGCAAAGAGGTCTCTTGTCCCATTGAAAACAGGTTGACTAAAAATGCCATGATTGGAAAAGAAATTAAGAAAGATCAAACTTATGTGTCACCTTTGGCAGAGTATATTCAAAATAAGGTTGGGCATACTTCAGGCTCTTCAGATCTTTCGCCTGAGCACACTCAAGATCAAGACAAGAAATCTACAGGGGTCTCGTTATTGACATCACAGCCCACCAAGAACAAAAGTAAAAGGCAGAGGAAGAGAAGAAAGAGGTTTGATGCATCTGATGGTCGAGAGCAGCTCGATATTCGAATAAGACAGAGTCCCACGATATGCAGGATCAGGCATGGCACATCAGAGAAGCGGGCTCTAGACTTGCCGGAAAGTCGGAAAATGCTCAGTATGCACTATGTTCAAGACATTTGATGCCATAGGGCATCGTTTTGTATAGTATCTCTAACCCGACTCCCTTGTATTTCATGTCGGTAGATGGTTTTACTTTTGTTATGTCTTTTATATTTCAGTTTATTAGAGTAGATTTTTCTATTCCAGCGATATTTTCTATATATGAGTAATGATTTCGATGTTGAATGGATATCTATTTGATGGACTTATGTTTTCTTGGATGCGGGATTCTGTGATTCTCAAGTTACTTCATGGAAGCAACGTGTCCCCATATGGAGCCAAATGTCGCACTCAAATTGTCAAAGTTCCAAGGAAGCAGAAGTACCAAAATTTTCAATAAAGATCAGATCACATATCAGCAGTCCGTGTGTCATGGTTATCCCATTCTGCAAGTTATGTAATGTAAATGATCTTAGTAAAACCTTCAGTCTATGTAACAGCCTAGGTAAGCCTATAATTTTGATGACAAATTTCATCCTAGCAGATTTTTTAACCTCCCTAATTACCTGTGTTTCTAAACACAACTAATCAGAAGAGTTTTTTTCCCTCCATCTTACACACCAAAGCTGAGGTGAAATTTATTGTCGAATTATTAGGCGAGTCCTAGTGTTTTTAGTCGAGTCTGATGTAAAAGTGGTTTGGGAATAATTTAAACTAGTTGGCTTAATTATTTTATTACAAATTACCTGGTTTACTAGATCATATTGCATCGCAGATGGGTTATGTGTCTTAAGGATCTAAGCCAAATGGGCATTCCCTCTTTAAGTCTTGTAAATGTAAAATATTATGTATTAGAGGGTTAGAAAAAATATTAAATCCCCTCGTGTGTAAATTATTTAATTCTTCTGGCAAAAATAAAATTAAATCTTAAGCCAAAAAATTAATTAATTAGAGTCAAATTTAAATTGTCTTAAGAAAATAAATTCTCCAAATGCAAAAATTTGTGGGTCTTAAAAGAGTCAATTTTTAAAGGTCCTCCACCAAGGGTATTGTATATTTCAAGAAAATTGGACCCTTTGACCTTGGTGGTTAGGTCAAAGTCAAATTTTCGAGGAAATTAGCTCAAAATAATTATTTTTGAACTAATTAAAATGGAATTAAATGATAAATTCGAAAATTCCTCAAAAATAAAAAATCAAAGGCCAAGATTAAAAGATCTTGAAGTGAGAAGAATCTTTTGGTAAAAAACACATAGTAGAATTTTTGCCAACACATTTCGAACCAACCAGTGTGGTTCATCGTCAAGACCATATGAAGAGGCAGATCATGGCCAACACTTAAATAGAGAGCAATGTAGAGACCCTAATATCATGTAATGGCTAGCTATTGAAAAAATAATATTTAATTTATGATATTAATTTACTACAAACAAATATTATTAAATAAATTATATTAATAGTTAATAATCAAAAAATACATAACTAAAAACAATTAGAGTCAAACTCTAAACACGGAGCAAAGTCAAAAAATGTAAAAAGGAGTCAAGAACCTAATTAGTAAATAATTAAATCAAGATCATTTAATATTTTTTTAATAATATTTTTTTAATAAATTAATATCATAAATTAAATATTATTTTTTCAATAACTACTAGTTTAATATAGTCGTTACATGATATTAGGTCTCTACATAGCTCTCTATTTAAGCCTTGGCCACGAACTGCCTCGTCACATGGTCCTAATGATGAACCACACTGGTTGGTTCGAAACGCATCGGCAAAAATTCTACTGTGATTTCTACTAAAAGACTCTTCTTAATTCATTATGGATCACAGAAGCCTGAATTCGGAAAAGGATCTTGAAGTGTTTATCAACGGCCAAGATTATTTTGACATGGATCGAAGAAACTAGTTGTTATTTTTCCACTTAGAGGATTTATCTATAAATTAGAGAGTCAAATGAGTCTCTAGTCATATTGATCTTTGGCTAGAATTTGTTGTTGAAGCATTTTGTAAACTATTGTCCCGTTGGGAACTATTTTTTCTACTATAATAAAAGACTTTGGAGTGCAACTCGAAGTGTTCTTGTTCGTCGATCTGTGGTACGTATTGACTAGGGGCTTCCTATGTTGTGCTTTATGTGATTATTTTGAGATAATACATAGTGTTTGCAGGTACTCAATCCTTGGTCTCCAAGTTCACACACTGTGGGCAAGGATCATTTTGCTTGGATCCTTAGTTTTTATATGGTGGATTAAATCTTGGCTAAAGCTATAGTGAGCATAAATTTTCTAGAGCATTTTAGCCATTCTTCAAAGGAAAAATATTATAAAAAAAAAAAAAAATCTCAAAATTCATTTAAAAAACCGTTGTATAATTTGTAAAATAATTTTGTAATTTAAATTGTAAATTATTCTTCTAACTTGGGTTGGGGATTTTAGTATTTTGTAGATATTTGGGGTTTTGGGTTTGTTACCACTCAAACCAGCAGGGGACCTAAAAGGGGTTCCTAAGAGGGAAATTGCTAGGTTAAGGGCAACGACAGAGGCTTAGCCCATTGTCACCACAGCTAAGTCTCCCTGCTCTTTATGGACTTTCACCGATGGGAGGAGTCTCGGTAGTGTAGGGATCACTTGTAAAGTATATGTCAATGGAGAGGTGAGTAGTGACCCTGAAAACCCTTTACCAAGGATGGAGCAAGGAATGGAACTTGCTTGCTCATTAAGCAAGGGACTTGGTCCACCAGAAGTAAGAGTTGAGGATTGGAGGGTCGAGGGAAAAAGGATAGGCTTATAAAGGAGTTTCTCAATCCCTATAATCCTTGGAAAATTCGATTCCCTAATGGTCCTTGACAAATAGTCTTTATTGAGAAGTGGGACGACACAGGGCCAAGTGGACCCAGTCCAGGTTCGAGGATGGAATGTAGCAGCCAATGATGTTGCTATCCTGGACAAGGTGAGGGGAAAGTTCAAAGGACCAAGTAAGAATATTTACTTCAAAAGGTTGAATTGATCCTATCGAGGTATAGCCTTGGGGATTCCTAGGCAAAATTCAGTACTAGAGTTAGGGCTTGGGATTCCTGAAGATTCCACCGTTAGAATTGCCTCAAATTTGGAGGAGAGGGAGGGGACCCACCAACGCAGTAGCCTCTAGGAGATCAAATTTTTTCCTTCAGTCAATTCTCGGGAAATTGATGCCTTAGGTGACCTAATGGGGCTAGACTTGGGAAAAAGGGGAAAAAGGTAAAAAGGTGGAGGGGATGACCACCCTTTTTAGGGATCAGTGCCTGATTCACTTGGAGATATGGATTCAAGAATGATGATGAGTAAGAACTTGGTTTCTTGATCAAGGAGGCCCAGAAAGTCAACTTCATTCAATGTTGGGAGAAAAGTGACCTTCAAGCATTTATGCTTCAAAGCAAACAATGCAAGCTTATCGAGACAAATAATCTCTAGGACATTTCATTCATATAAAATTGGCCCATACATTAAATTAGCTAAAACATGCTCAACTCCACATTTCAATCATGCAACAACTAGCCCTAATTTTAGCAATATGCAGCAACAAGAATAATGACATCAAAATTCACTTACAATGTTATAAAGTATATCCAACCAGCATTTCATTCACAGGACAAAGCTCCAAGACAAGATAAACAGCCCAAATCCATATGTCAAAATTCATCCATCTCCAGAAAATATCCTCCAAGGAAAAAAATGCCAAGTTCTATATGATTAGAGAAATCCCAAGTCAAGTGATGATCCAAATGAATGTATCTAACATTAATATATAGCCTCCTACGGAGTTCGAATTAGCCTATGGGCCTACATTAGCTCCTAATGATAAAATAATGCGCAAATAATAACCCCTATCGGTGACAAGCCCACCAAACTAGCTCACAAATGTAAAAATAAACCTCACAAGGGGCCAAATAATAGTATGTGCATGTCATAGGTCCCTCTAAAGGCTCAATAGTATCTTGAAGTGCCATATTGAAGAATAAATTCCTCGGAATATGATGAACTAGGGGGTGGCCCCTTGTTCTCCAAGTAGTAGACCTATGGTGCTCCCAGTGGGTATGAGGGCACATCAATGGCCCCATGGGTCTCCATATGAATCGGAGATGCCTGTAGATCCTTTGTAATGGTCCAAGTGGTGGAATGAATGTTTCCATGGCATCGTACAAGTGCTGAGACACCTGCCAAGAGTGTGGGGCTCCTGTGGGGGCCTATTGGGCATAGTGTACCAAGCATATCACCATCATCCCAAAAGTGGATCACTAGTAGTCTCTGAACATCCATGAAGATCTGTGGAGTGTTGTTTGTTGTTGTGGAGGCCCATGGCTCTCTATGCACACCCTACATGTGCCAATGTAGACCTCTAGGGGTCAGGATCCCATATAGGGAAACCAAACCCAAATAGAAACCACCTGCAATCCTGCATAAGATCCAATGTGTCCCCTAGGCTTCCAATACAGCCAGTTGTTAAAATAATCAGTTAAAAGAGCATACAAATCATGGATAGCAAAGTGGGCACTTCATAATGGCATGCCCTTCCATACTAGGCTTTGGCATGTGCTAGTGTGTCCAAGCTCCAAAGGGGTTAGCCAAGTACCTTATTAGGTGGTTTCAGCCCTTAGAGGGGATAGTATGTCCAAGGTACATCCCTCTAATGGGGGTGGCAAGTGACAAATAAGTGAGATGGAATAGGGAATGAGAGGGGTAGTCCTAGGCCATATAATGGGGCATAGGGATAGCTAGATAAGGGGAAGTCCACACCTGAGTATGTAATGTATAGGAGGGAAGCAGTTGTGGTACATGAGATGCCCCGGCCTTGATTTTTCAACCCTTCTTTATATGCCTTTTGCCTTTTACGAATTTTTTTAATTAACTGCTCGGGGCTCAAAGGACAAGAGCATGATGTGTAAGATATAGCAGTGATTACCCCCTTCAAGGTAGGGTGGTTTATTGCCCTCCAGAATTGGGACAATCCTGGGTTTCTGAATGATAAAGGAGGCTAATCTAAGGCCTATGGAACTGGGGTGATGGCCATGGATCATGTATTGGCTTTCGCCCATGTGCTAATTATTTTTGTCTCGACCATCTTTTGCATTTTGTGGTACAATTTCCTGTTAAATGTGGCCAATTATGCTTTTTCTTCTTTTTTTAGTTGTTTCAACCTTCGGGGCATCATTCTAGGCTTGACCCAAGGTGGGGGCAAGGGGATAGGGAGACTAGCCCTATGTGGACCCAGAATGGTAATGTGGGCCTAGGTGGGAGAAATGATGAATGGGGTATAATGAATGGGAAGGGAGTAATGTATGCGGGTAAAGGAGCAAGACCACGCACCCAAAGTTAGGGTTTCCCAAGTAGTACCACCCTAGAACCAAATGGTCAATAAAGGAAATCCCACAAGACTAAGATTCAAGGATAACAACCAAAAGAGATCAAGGAGACAAGAGTACAAACTAAGCCCACTCTTTCTGCCAAATCCCCCCATCAATCCATACCCAGAAGTATCCATGACAAATAAACCCAATACTCAATTATCAAATGACAAGACATACCTTTAGATTCGGGAGGCCCACCTTCAAAGATAAAATCAATATAGGAGGGTGAGGGACCACATGGCTGGCTCAAGTGGCAGAGAAATGGCACAAGGAGCTAGCAGGAGGCATCAAGGGGCCACTCGCTGCCGCTTGAGGCTCATCATGGAGAAAAAATTTCTCCTGGGATATCACCCACAAAATGGTGGGTAACATCTGGCTCCAACTAGGACGTGATCTCTCGAAGAAGTGGACGTGGCTGCTCGATTCAACCATGTCATCGCACGGTTTCGCGTTCCACAATTCATAATTACGGATCACGGAAAACATTTCCAAAATCATATGATGTGTAAATTGACTGCCTTTCCCATGAAAGTTCCACTCCCTACTATCCACAGACGAAAGGACAAGTTGTTCTTAAAACTATGCTTCAACGTATGATAGGGGTCCATAAATCAGACTAGCATTTGCTTCTTTTTGCTACCTTGCGGGCATATTGAACCTCCGTTAGGACTGCTACTGGATTTATACAGTTTCAATTGGTTTATGGTCTGGAAGCTATCCTTTCGATAGAATGTGAGATTTCATCATTGAAACTGGCTATAGAACTTCTTCCTACCACTTTTGCAAAAGAGGAACGTCTTTTACATCTGAAGCGCTTAGATGAGACACAGCGTGATGTCGCTTTAGCTAATGAAGCTCATAAGAGACGTATCAAGGCGTAGTATGACAAGCGTTTCAAGCCTTGTATCTTTTCAAAATGAGACCTTATTCTACTTTACGATCAAGAGTTTGATAAATTAGGTTCAGGAAAGTTCAAGCCAATGTGGCTAGGTCCATACATTGTCAAATGTGTTCTTGCAAAAGGGGCCTATGAGCTAGTAGATTTTGATGGAGTTCCATTGGCGCAGCCTAGAAATGGGTTGTACCTTAAAAATACTATGCTTGATTTTGCGTAGTACACTGTGTACATGTTGTATATGAGTGTGTTGAGTGTGTTTGTAGTGTGTCCCTTCATAGTTTCCTTATGTTTTTGTTAATCCCGTTTGGTTTGCAGATGTCAGCATCCTTGGAACCATTTGTTGGTTATGTTGATGGTGCTAGTCGTAGTACTCGGAACCTATCTTCCACAGCGTGGGCCATATTTGCTCCAGATGGCAAGTTAGTGAGTCTACAAGGGATTTGTATCAGTCGCTCTACCAATAACATCGTTGAGTATAGCGTAGTGATCAAACTACTATCTAATGCTATTTCACATGGTATCCACCGTATAGTCATCAGATTGGACTCACAGCTTGTAGTACTACAGTTGACTAATGTCTACTCAGTTAGAAGTCCAACTATGCTTCACATGTTCTTAAGGGTTCACCTTCTAGAAAGACACTTTGATTACATCCAATATCAACACATTTCTAGAAATCTAAATACATTGACAGATGCATTGGCTAATCATGTTTTAGATAGACATTTGCGACACATGTAAATAATTTCAATACACATCACATCAATTGAAAGCGATAATAGAAACGTAGGAAACACTGAAGATAGTTATATATAAAATGTTTGGTTTTACAAAATTTGTGCCCGAGACACATATGGCCACACAGCCTATCATATCCAAAAATATACATGCAAATATGGTTATATGTCTCCTAATAGACTATCATAGTGCTCACGATAACATGCCATTGCACGAGCTATCTTGCGTAGTAGCTGACCAATACGGCCTGGCACTCCAATAGTATGTCGTTGTAATCGCATAAGATGTTGGTCGACCATGGTCTCAGCTATGCAACATGCCAACCCCTGCATAGGGTCTCTACTATGTTGAGATCCTGTAGTACTTCCCGTCCTACTGCGGCAACCTGTATTGGTGTTAGTGCCAGTTGTGGGTCTCCTACACGTTGAAGATATGAGAAACCCGCAAGTCGAATGGGTCCAATATCTGCATGTAAAAATCGATAGTTTAGTCTCAGAAACATCAAAAAACACAAAAAAATTGTAAAACTCAAAATCAAAAATGGTCAAGATATCTTGCCTAGCACACCATTGCTCTCCCTCAAGAAGCGCGAGCTTTGGGTCTCCGCGAAAATCCACCCCCTGCGTATGGATAATCATCTACCATAATAAAGTACATGCACAGCCATCTGAAGAAAATCGGTGTGAAGCTCATGGACGATGGACCTGCATGGCAAGACATGAGATCTATCCACCTCCTCATCTGTGGAACTCTCAGATCAATGGGTTCGAGTGAGATATGCTGAGGCCGTAGCAATGGAATCCTCTCTAGAGCAAAGGAGATCAAGATTGATCCATAGCCAAAGTTCTTTAGTCTCCCACCTTTTGATTTAGTTAGTTGTTCTTTCATGTTGACCAACACTCCCTCACTCCAGTTGAAGACAGTTGGCTCTATGCATTCTAGAGCATACTGCATATATGACCTATTGGCCACATGTAGTGTAGAGTTACCTGCCAATCTGATGATAATGAACAGGATCGTTCTTAGAGGCAATTGGACCACGTCTTTTATGTTGATTTTCCCATCCTTGGTTGGTTGGGCTCGAGGTCTGCAATGAGTGGCGACATAATCCTTGATTGTTTCTCCTCCCCTTCTCATGCCTGTGAAAGAGACGGGGGCACCTCGTCTAGATAGACTAGTCAAGAAATATATGTCTTCTACCTTTATCTCGAGAAGATGTGCTCCTAGTCTAAATGCCTGCGCTTGAACATCCCATGCACATAGAAGATATTCAAGTAATTCCATCTGTTGCCTCATTCTGGGAAGCCAAAAGAATTTTAGTAATCCACAATCTCTTAGTGTCTGGATGGTAGCAGGATCATTTGACGCATTCATATCTTGTTCTTCATGGTCTCTTGCCCTCCATTTCAGAGACAGTTTGTAGTAATGAATTCTTGAAACATCACAAAGAGACTCATTAAGATCAATTTCATGCAAAAAACTTGATAAATTTTGAGAGAAACTAGTGGAACAAATTTGGGTTTTGCGCCCAACGCACCCCCTAAGGGAGGACAGTGCATTGCAACACTCCCTCCAGTGTTAAGTCTCCAAGATCAACGCACTTTTCAACCTTCTGGGTGTGCGCTAATCCAAGTGCGCAATATTTGTGCCCTAAAGCCTCCAAAAACCCAAAAAATGTGCATTAAACTGCAAAATGCCACCATGAAAAGAAAGAAAGGTCTTAGCTCCTGCTTGGAAGTGACGACGCCTAAAATGATCCTCCGGATTGACCGCAATCAGTTGTAGAAGATCAAGGGTAAAAAGTACTCAAAGCTCCAATGTCAAATGGTAAATGTGCAATGGTAAAAATGAAATGTCATTTTATAGATATTTAGGGTCATTTTTCCATTATTTTATTCATATTCAATGTTTTGACCTTGTTACATTTCAATTTTATCATGAAACAGACATTTTTAATCATTTTAATGGTGTTTTGAGTAGGTCGATGGTTGTTTACCGAATTCTACCGTGTTTTGAATGGAATAAGATCATTTTGATTGAGAGTAAACTTTTATCACTTTTTCGGACTCTGTAAAATTATGAAAAAGGAACCCCCCTGGAGTTCTCTTTTAGCTCTTTTCAGACTTACAAAATATGAAAATATTGTCGAGCACTTGTCTTTTCGAACTTGTTAAAGTAAATGAAAAGACGTCTACTTAGTATAAGTTTAAACCTTTTCCAGACTGAGTTAGACTATTTACGAAAAAGGAATACCTTAGTCGAACATGGCTAAGAGGTTTTCCTGAGTATTGTTTTTACCTTTTCGGACTCAAGGGACTATCTACGAAAAGGAACATTTGGAATTCTCTTTTTCGCCTCTTTTTCAAACTCTCTAAACATGAAAAAAATATCAAATTAGACCTTCGCTAAACTTGTTAAAACATCAAACAACGATGAACTCGTCGATCATGACGAGACCGAACCACTCCTTCTCTAGGTTCATTAAATATTCTCTGAGGGATTCATCCGAAGGATGAACTTACAAATCAAGCATATGTTATCCTCCTCAAGCTTGTCAAAAATAAAGAGGTACTGACTAGTAATGGTTGGGGAAATTGGGAAAACGGGATACTCCACTTGTTAATGGCAGCGAATCGCTCTTGAACACAACACTCTTCCACTTCATCTCCGTGGCTATTGGGTTGGGAAATTTGCTTGTCTTTTGGTTTATCATACATTTTCAAAGCCTCCGTTTTGGTTTGGGTCAATGTTGCCAACTTCATTTCAATGTCGTCATTGTGTTCAAGAGAAGTCATTCAGTCAATATCTACTACAATACTCTTAAGCCTTCATTCCATGTCTGTCATTCCTGATCCAGTTTCATATCAACATCATTCTGTCTCAAATCATCATACCCATTTCGTGTTGTTGATGGGGGATACATCAAGGCCCTCCTGCGACAAGTCGCTTCCTGTCAACATCAACTCATTATCTGAGATGTTGACTTAAGAACACCCCTTTGGTACCTTGGTGCTTGCATATATCAATGGCAAGTTTTCTCGCTCTTAGCGACAGGTTTACATCATTGGCCTTCGACCAAAAAACTCTGTGTGGTGTTCGACATCAACTCATTCATTCACACCATACAGATTGTACTAGAGTACCTTGAGAGTCATTAACATCATTGGTGGTTTCTCTTGTGTCTGTTAATGACTTAAATCATTGGCCGGTAATTAGACGGTGTCTACCATGTTCGACTTCAACTCATTAAGTCACATGGTTAGACTTGTACATTGGTTAGTCGTGTGAACGAGATAGAAGACCCCGGATCCAATTTCATCCATCTGGGTTGCCATTTCAGGAGTAATACGAGATCACAATGTATGATGGTTATGATCATACAAACAGTTATCCAGTCATGGGTTCACCATCAATCATCTGTGGACATGTCTTTTGGTCATTGTACATGTAATGTTAGCTTTTATGCTAAGCATGGGTATGCCTCCCTCAACAAAGATATCATGATGTAAATGTATTGTAACAAATGATGCTCTTGACCAGTTGTTCTTGATCCTGACTTGTCACAAGGTAAAGCACTTCATTCATCAGTTGTCATTTCTGACTTTGCACTTTAGGGGGCAATTTGTTATAGGCCATTTTGTTGCATCTGGTCAATAGGCCTTCAAACGGGACCAATTCACATCCTTCAACATATTGTCATCATCCCTACACAAAGCCCTAAGCATGACTTTGTTGAATCCCTGAATTTCTGCTCTTGACTGCTGAGTTTCCAAGCTTTTAAGGCCCATTGCACCCTAGCCCTTTAGGGACTAGCGTTGACCACCAGGTTGACCTTCTCTGCACCTACGCTAATCACCAGCAAGTTGTCCCTTGTTGGGGATGCGTTGATTCTATAAATTTGGGAAAAATAAAGAGTCCAGAAGCTTCTATAGGTTGTTTCAACCATTTACCTTGGATAAGAGTCTCGAATCCTATTTGATCATACCTTGGAGTTTTCACCTCTTATCCCTTGCGCTCATCCTCCCATCTCAAGCAGATCTCAAGCCTAGATTTGTAAATGGATAAGAATTAATGAACTACATCCCTCATCTACATATTTGCAACCATCCATGGGCAAGGGGTTGGTTTTTGGAGATTGATTCTACCCTCATGTTGTTGCTTTGAGAGTAATTATTCCATGCATTAGGGTAACATAGAGGCATACTTTGTGGCAAGAAAAGGACAAGTCAACTTGGGGAGAACTTCTACAAGATCAACTTGTTGATTTGGGGTAGCATCGGATGTGCTCTAGCCAAGAAAATTGGTGGAAAGGCTAAAGCACATGAGATCTCCAAGATCCAGAAATCGTTTTGGAAAATTCAATCTAAATGAAGAATTATTAAAATAATTAATATTTTTAATGAGTTCCCAAGTCTAAACTTAGGAAAATAAAAATATTTATGGGTATTAATAAAGATAAGAATGAGAAGCTTCTAAGAGACGAAGATCAAGTCTATTTTAATCTTAGCCGTTGATTATGGACTTAATCTCAGTTGTTGATTCATCAACAGGAAAAGTATAAGAGAAGGCTTGAGGGTCAGTTGGAGATACACAGAGGGAGACCAGTTAGTTTGATTTCTGGAGCGGGCCTTGCTGAAAAATTCGAACTAGAGGTCTAGATTGCAGCAAGAGGTAGCGAGTACGTAACAGAGAGGCAGGGACAGTACCGGAGGACCAGCGCAAAGTTCAAAGAGACAGACGCATAGCTACTCAGGAAGACGCAGAGGCAGCTGGACTGCGCAGTCACTGGAGGGCCTGCGTGGGTAACGCAGAAGGTTAGAGAGTTGACGCAGAGAGGCAGAAGGTTGGCGCAGGGGGTTCCAAAGTTACGCAGAAGCTAGTCGGACAAACGCTGAGCCTAGGGAAGGCGCCAAAGGATTTATCTCTGTTGGGTGAGCCAGTTTGGCACCCTAGTTGTACTCGAGAAAAGCTTAATTATAAAGTCCTCCTCTGTTGCACTGGTTTTCCCGCATTGGGTTTTTCCGAGGACAATTGTCCAAAAATATCTGTGTTGATGTGTTTGATTCTTGTGCATGTATTTGTTTCTGTATTATGGTGTGATATCTGCAATAGAATTCATTTTAATATTTACTGAAGGGATTTCGTAAATAACTTATTGGAAAATAAGTAGGTAAAATAAATCAATTGCTGCAGTGATAGAATTTTCACATGGTATCAGAGAAAGTAATCAGAGACAGGAAGGGAAAATCAATTATGGGTCGAGATCATGATGCAGAGGCATCTACGTCAAGAGACTCACGCAGATTTTCAGAAAATTGCATAAGAGATAGTAATTTCAATTTCTCTATGTTGGCTTCCAGATTGGAAGAAGAAGTTGCTTGTGTAACAAGCTCTGCATCATCATAGGTATGGTATATAGACAGTGGGGCCTCCTGGCATATGACAGGAATCCAGGAATGTTTCTCAGATTATCAAGAGGAAAGGATGAATTTTCAGATCATCATGGGGAATAAGGCAAAGTGTACTCTAGTAGGGAAGGGTACCATAGTTTTTCAAACAAAAACGGGAGAGCAGTGCCGTGCTACCAATGTGCTGCATGTGCCAGGACTGGGGATGAATTTACTTTCTGTATTACAACTTCAAGGCAAGAGCTATAATGTTTTTTTCATTAAGGAGAAAGTATACGTCAAACACCCAAGCTGGAAAAAGAAAGTGCAGATCGGAATCAGAAGTAACAGGTTGTACAGGTTACAGCTAGAATCATCAATGGCACTGATAGGTAGTAATGGAGACAAGAATTTGAATGAACTATGGCATAGAACATGGGGCTCTGAGAATTCTCAAGAAAACTGTAACATGAGTTCCAGATCTTAGTACAAAACGAGATGATCTATGCAGAGGATGTGCTTTGGGCAAGTATGCCAAAGCAGTGTTTCCTAGAATTAAAAACAAGGCCAAGAGTGTACTAGGATTGATACACTCAGATATTTGCGGACCAATGTCCACTAAAGCTCTTAGTGGTACCAAATACTTCGTCACCTTCATTGATGACCACTCCAGGAAAACTTGGATTTATTTTCTTAAAACCAAGGACGAGGTTTTATGTCGATTCAAAGAGTTCAAGGCTCTGGTGGAGAATCTGACAAGAAAGAAAATCAAAGTTTTGCGCTCAGATAATGGTGGAGAATATGTCGATAAGGACTTCACTGATTTTTGCGCTAAGAAGGGCATCAGAAGAGAGTGGACAGTTCCTTACAATCCAGAACATAATGGAGTAGCAGAAAGGAAGAACAGGACTATCGTGGAAGCAGGGAGGGCCATGATGTATGATCAGGATATGCCAAAATTCCTGTGGGCAGAAGCATGCAACACAACAAACTATGTCCAGAATAGAACTCCTCATAGGGCATTGGGCAAGATTACTCCAGAGAATTTCTTCACCGGGAAGACTCCTAAAGTCAGCGATTTCAGGATATTTGGGAGTTTATCATATTGTCATATACTCGAGGAAAAAAGGAAGAAGTTAGATCAAACTGCAGAGAAAGGATATCTAGTGGGATATAGTGAGAACACTAAGGCATATAGAATCTATCTTCCAGGGAGCAAGAAGGTAGTAGTTCGATGAGATGTGAAGTTCATGGAAGATAGGGCCTTCAAAAAATCTCAAGAAATGCCTTCCGAGGAGCATTCAAAAGATGAGTTGTTGGTCAAGCCACTTCAACCAACGAAACCAAGAATTCTTCCTCAAAACAAGAAGAATCACAAGAAGAGGAGGAGCTAACAGAGGCACCTGCTACCAAAGGAAGAACGAGATGAGAACTTCAACAGATTCTGCGGAATGCAGAAGATTTCATCAGTGCACCAAGAAACAATAAAAGGGAGCAAAAACAGCCAGATAGATATCAGGGATTAGTAGCTCAGGATGGAGAGCCTTCTAGTTTTCAAGAGGCCGCTCAACATCAAGTTTGGATGGATGCGATGGTAGAGGAATACAACTCTATAATGGTGAACGATGTCTGGGAAGTAGTACCTAGTTCTCAAGACAGATCAGTGGTAGGTTCAAGATGGATCTACAAGATTAAATACGCTGCAGATGGCAATGTGGAAAAATACAAAGCCAGGTTTGTGGCTAAGGGGTATGCTCAGAAGGAAGTAATTGACTACGAAGAGACCTTCACCCCATTAGCCAGGTATACATCTATTAAAATCGTGACATCTCTTACAGCTCAGATGGGATGGAAGATTCATCAAATGGATGTCAAAACAGCATTCTTGAACGGGGTAATAGAAGAGGAAGTATGCATTGAATAGCCAGAAGGCTTTGAGACACATGAAAAGAAGTCTCATGTATGCAGATTCAAGAAAGCCTTGTATGGGCTCAAACAGGCACCTAGAGCGTGGTATGGTCGAATTGATGGCTACTTGCAGAAAATGGGGTTCGTCAAGAGTGATGTTGATCCCAATCTCTACTATCTAGTTGTAGAAGGTGAGCCTCTAATACTAGTATTATATGTGGATGATCTCTTTCTGACAGGTTCATCCAGGCTCATCGAGGACTACAAGAAGAATCTAGCCACAGAGTTTGACATGAAAGATTTGGGACAGATGCATTAT
Source organism: Pinus tabuliformis (assembly GCA_031772625.1). Classification (NCBI taxonomy): domain Eukaryota; kingdom Viridiplantae; phylum Streptophyta; class Pinopsida; order Pinales; family Pinaceae; genus Pinus; species Pinus tabuliformis. The sequence goes on along the minus strand of CM062810.1, from coordinate 994,302,460 downwards.
TTTCTAGTGTTGGAAGAATGGCAGCAAAAGGATAAAATCTTCCTTGGACAAGGGAGATATGCTACAGAGATCCTAAAGAGATTCAAGATGCAGGACTGTAGGCCGATGGCTACTCCAATGATCACCAACTAGAAGAAAATTGATGCATTAGAAGGCAAAGATGTTGATCCCACCTTATACAGGCAGCTCATAGGGTCCTTGATGTATCTGGTCAATACCAGGCCAGACATTTGTTACGCTGTCAACACCCTCAGTCAGTTCATGGTGGAACCAAAGAGGGCTCATTGGGCAGCAGCCAAACATGTTCTCAGATATTTACAGGGAACAGTCGATTATGGACTCTTGTACACCAGAAGTAAGGATATCAGATTGAGTGGGTTTACTGATGCAAATTGGGCTAGAAGTTCAATGGATCGAAAAAGTACCTCTGGGTATTGTTTCAACATTGGATTGGGAATGACCTCCTGGTGCAGTAGGAAACAGAAATTCGTAGCTCTGAGCTCAGCTGAAGCAGAATATATGGCCGCTAGCACAGCTTCATGTGAAGCCATATGGCTTAGAAAACTGCTTGTGAACCTATTCAGAAGAAGGATGGAAGCAACCAAAATCATGCGTGATAATCATAGTTGCATCAAGCTCTCTGAGAATCCAGTATTTCATGATCGGTCAAAGCACATTGATATTCGATGTCACTTTGTCAGAAACTGTGTCCAACGAGGAGCTGTACAGTTGAGCTACACTCCTACAAGAGAACAGGTGGCAGAAATCCTTACCAAGGCCCTTGGAACAACAAAGTTTGCTTATTTCAAGGAGAAGATGGGGATGATAAAGAATCCATTTCAGTAGCAGAAATGGGTATGAAGTTGCAGTCCAGATACAGTGTTGGGAGGAAAGACCAACAACAACACGGATGTAGAGGGAGCTGAAGTATAGATGTAGCAGTGGCAGTGGTAGAGCCATGGGCAGCAGTACAGGATGCAGCAGTGCAGAGGATGTTGGGCAGGAAGGCCAAACATCAGCGCAACTACCGGTGACGGATGATCAGGGTGATGCTCAGTTGTGGATTATTACTAGAGCACATTCCTCGCTAAGAGGGAGTGTTGATTTGGGGTAGCATCGGATGTGCTCTAGCCATGAAAATTGGTGGAGAGGCTAAAGCACATGAGATCACCAAGACCCAAAAATCGTTTTGGAAAATTCCATCCGGATGAAGAGTCATTAAAATAATTAATATTTTTAATGAGCTCCTAAGTCTAAACTTAGGAAAATAAAAATATTAATGGATATTAATAAAGATAAGGATTAGAAGCTTCTAAAAGACGAAGATCAAGTCTATTTTAATCTTAGCCCTTGATTAGGGACTTAATCTCGACCGTTGATTCATCAACAGGAAAAGTATAAGAGAAGGCTTGAGAGTCAGTTGGAGACACATTGAGGGAGACCAGTCAGTTCGATTTTTGGAGCGAGGCTTGCTGAGAAATTCGAACTAGAGGTCTGGATTGCAACAAGAGGTAGCGAGTACGTAACAGAGAGGCAGGAACAATACCGGAGGACCAGCGCAAAGTTCAGAGAGACAGACGCAGAGCTACTCAGGAAGACGCAGAGGCAACTGGACTGCGCAATCACTGGAGGGCCTGCGTGGGTGACGCAGAATGCCAGAGAGCTGACGCAGAGAGGCAGAAAAATGACGTAGGGGGTTCCAAAGCTACGCAGAGGCTAGTTGAACAGACGCTGACCTAGGGGAGGCGCCGGAGGATTTATCTCTGTTGGGTGAACCAGTTTGGCACCCTAGTTGTACTTGAGAAAAACTTAATTATAAAATCCTCCTCTGTTGCACCGATTTTCCCGCATTGGATTTTTCCAGGGACAATTGTCCAAAAATATATGTGTTGATGTGTTTGATTCTTGTGCATGTATTTGTTTCTGTATTATGGTGTGATATCTGCAGTAGAATTGATTTTAATATTTACTGAAGGGATTTTGTAAATAACTTATTGGAAAATAAGTAGGTAAAATAAATCAATTGCTGTAGTAATACAATTTTCACACAACCCCTATTTTTGGTTGTAACTCTCTCCATTTCTATTAATACAAAGAGTAATTGTTTTCCTATATGAAATGTTATGATTTCATGTATTTCAATACCATGTTGACCTATTGAATGAAGTGATTGGATTATGCTACATAGATGTCGTAGATCTTTGGCTTGTCTTGTTTAATTGTGCAAGTTCTAATTATAGCAATCAGAGCTAGGATTGGAGCGTACAAGCCGATCGATAAAAGAGTGAAGCTGCGACAAATTCCAGGTAGGCCTCATCCCATCATTCAATTACTTTAAGGAAGACATTGTGCCCTTTGCTTTCTGTTGTTTTAGGTTAGTCCACCAGGCCTAGGGAAGACACTTATGTCCGCAGTCGTAGATTTCATATAATATTGACAACAAGTATATTAAGGGACACATGCCATAAATGCAATGAGAAGAAATTACTCTACATAGACTATGAATATAAAGAAGATCAAGAAGCGGAAACTTCACTGGATCTAGAGCTAAAAGGGACTACTCCAACAATCTCTTATCATGCATTGGTTGGCATCAATACTCCACAAACCCTCAAGATAATAAAAGGATATATCAAAAAGAAAAAGGTGATACAATTAATTGATTTGGGAAGTACCCATAACTTCATCAATTACAAATTAGCAAAACTTCTCAATTGTTTCATATATCTAGCACCAAAGTTTCAAGTAATGATTGTAGATGGAGGCACCATAAATTGTTCAAGGAAGTGTCATAGTATTAAGCTCAATATGGAGGAGTATTTGTTGGACAATCCCATGATTGCAATACAAATGGGTGGTATTGATGTTGTATTAGGAGTCCAATGATTACAATCATTGGGAACAATGACCTTTAATTTTCAAGATCTCTTCATAAGATTTACCTCAAAAGGAAAAGAAATTGAGCTTAGAAGTATCCAAGGGAAACCCTCTAAAGTGATAAGCTCTAATGGAATGACAAAATTACTCAAAAAGAGGCACCAAGGTGTAATGGCACAATTATGTTCACTAAATGTTCAAACGTCAATATCATCTATGTCAGGGGATCTCCATAAAGTTGTCAACAATCATCCCAAGGTATTTGGATTAATGCCTAAAGGTCTTCCACCTAGTCGAGATCATGACCATCTTATTCCTTTGCAGCTAGGAAGTGTACCAGAGATAATTGCAAAAGGGAAAATCATACCAGAAGTAAAAAAGAATCCTTGAAACAAGGATTAAGCAGCCAAGTAACCCAACAATTGTGGAGTACATCATCAAACAAAAGAACCTTCCAAATGAAGAGATGACATGGGAAGACGACTTACTCTTGAAGAATCACTAGAAGTCTGTCAAGTGTTAACGTCAACATTTGTTTGAAGTGGAGGGGCATGTTAAGGCATATATAAGCCCCATGTTAACTCTACAACCCCTTATTAAGTCCTAGATATTGAGTGATTACATTTCAATTGTTAAATTGTTATGTAGGCTATAACCCCTCATGGTCCCATTTTTATTATAATTGTACCCTTTGTCTAAAGAGACCTAGTCTTGGAATCATAAAATATTGTCTTGTACATGGTCTTCATTGTAAAAGGAGGTTTCCCCCTTGAAGAGAACTGTAATTATTGGTTTCTTGTCATTTTTAAGACATAAGGTTCATAACACACACCCACTGTCACTAGTGGTCAAATATGCCATAAGGAAATTGCTGAGAAGAGTATCTACATCCATAATAATGTCCCTATATCCATCAACTACCATACACTAGAAGTATGACATGTCAGATCTCAAACCACCATTATCCAACCCCTTGGAGGAACCATCATTCATGACCAAAAAGTATGACAAATATACCAAAAACAACACCATGATCATATGAGGTAGCAAGCAAGCATCATCACCAAATATATGCCAAAAAGGGTGATCAAGCAAAGGCATGCAATATGATGAAAGTGCCAAAAAGGGTGATCAAGCAAAGGCATGCAATATGATGAAAGTGCCACCAAATGAGCCATCAAATGTGCCAATCCACTATTAAAGAGTGAGTCAACTCCGTCCCAAAACACCAACCCACTCAAATAATATGAAGGTGTATAACCCCATCCATCTAAATACCATATGCACCATGCTGCAAACCCCATCCATCAAAATTCCATATGCACCATGCTGCAAACCCCATCCATCAAAATTCTATTGTGATGAAAATCACAAGAATCAAGATAAAATCTCATGCAACATGAGGGGTAACACCCTCCATTGGGAAAAGTTATTAAATAAACACCCTAAAAAAAACCACAATGTAGTGATTGCACCAAGCGTAGCAACCTAGGTAGATGTGTTGCATTTGAAATGTAAAAATGTGGAAAAAAAAAAATTGAAGCACACCATAATAATAAAATAAACCAGCATAGATCAATCTTAACCTCTATATTTTAAGCACTAGTAGGTTTTCTCTTTGATTTCTTTTCTATCCCTCTCCATGCTTTAATAGATCCAAGGTTAAGATGGATCTATAGTGGAAACATTGAGAGGTAGCTTGCTATATGGTCACTCTTGTACATTATGTAACAAAGTAACAAAAACTGGTCTCTATCAACAATAATGAAATAAGTGCCAACTATTCATACTTCCATTTGGAACAAAATTTACCTCAATTAAACTATGACTCACCAGAATTTTCCCATTCCCTAGAGAATTCAATGGATGATTAGGATTTGTCCCGCCCATGGATCCAACTAAGACTATATGCTTAGCTCCCACAGCTTTGGCTGCGTACATAGCAATCATATTCCACAAAACAATAGTTATACTCAGATGTTTTTATACAAAGACTATTATGTATCTAAATTTGTAATATATACAAAGAATATTATGGATCTAACTTTGTAGTATAGTTTTCAATCAGTAATATAAGTATGTCTGCGTAGCTTAATTGGAAAAAAATAAGTGTGAAAGCATTTGAAATCTCAAGCCGATGTACCTGCATCAATCTGATTCTTTTGTCCAATCCAATCAACCTGCCACCATACGAATGCAGAAAGCCTTGGTTGTTAGGTCACTTAAAAGAGGGGAAAACAAAATGGAATAGCTTAAAAGTATAAAATATAATTGCAGAGATGCTCAAGGAACAAGTATGTGGCAGGGCTAACGGGGTGTGCCATGCGGATCACCTAATCTCCGTTGGAAAACTACAGAGTGCCCAGATGCAGGTGTCATCGATGCAGCTTAAGCGTGACAAGTCATCCCAAAAATGTGGCCAAAATTTAACAAATCAGATATTTCAAATTACCTGCTCGGGATAGCATCCATCTTCGAAATAAAACTCTGGGCGTCCTCCCTTGGAGGGATCAAAGCCGGGCTTCATCTTGGGCACGGCACTTGTAACAATGACCAGTGCATCAACGCCTTGGACGACTGGAGTCAGAGTTTCAGGTTGTCTGATATCACCTACAAACACGTCGTCTCCACCACCAATTTTCTGTTTGCTTTCATCTGTCCTAACAAAACCTTACTCACAAACTGCCCTGCTCTTTCTTTCAACTTCTTGTATACCAATGCACCTGCAAATAGAAAAAGAACGATTCTTTAAATCGATATCACTCAACCCTTGAAGTCTTAAACCATATACTCAATTCATATCCTTTAAAGTGATGAGTTTTTAACCCACCTACCCAATCCTCAAAGTGATGAGCTTTTAACCCACCTACCCAATCCCCAAATCCCCGTAGCCTTGAACCCCATGTCTCATACCTCAGTACTCATTGACTAAATTCCTCAAACCCATTCGCTTCAACTCGCATGCCCAATTCCCTAACATCCACAACCTCAACTTCAACACGAAATTCTCCAATGTCCATACCTTCAACTCAAATACCCAATTGAAATCCCCAACGCTGAAAACCCACATATCCACACTAAATATACATACTCACAACCGAATCGTCGGTCCATGTAGCCTCTACCTACAAATGCAATATCATCCATGTACACTCAACCAACATAACCAATTATCTCAGTTACCATGTATCCATGCACCAATTCCTCAGTACCCAAAGCTGCAAATCAGATATTCAATGCCTCTTATCTCATTGCCTCGACTCGGTTCAGAATTTATATATCTCAGTCTCCCATGGGGCCAATCTATCACAGCTATGGCGGTCCACGTACCAAAATTACGAATCCCCACACACAGATATCCAGTTCTCCCATTTCCATTGCTCTAATCCACATTACCAGTTAAAATAAAAATAAAAATAATTATGAATTCATAAGGTTTGTTATAACATAATGAATGAAAGTAAAGTTGAATGTGTACCTGTTCTACCGCCAGCACCAGTAACCAGCACAGTAGTCGCCGAATCACCCATTGCTGCTGCTACTGATAATGCTGCAGCTTGTGTCACGGGCTTCGAAGACCTCTGGCCGCACAGTAAGGGGCAGCCCAGCAACGAAGAAGATATCCAATCAAAGTTCAACCGCCCACTGGAACCCAAATCGCTATTTGCAGCAGTAGAGAGTTTTGGAAATAATCTTACACTGCAACGATGCTGCGTGCGAGAAGAATTTGGCAATCTAAAAGTAGAATTGGAGGAGTCCGAGTTCCTCGTTGTACATGCGATAGGTGAAAATGAATGGTAGTGGGTCGGAAGCAATGGCGAAGAGACAAATGTCCGCATCATATTGCCAAGGAAAGACTAGGAAGGTTCGGTGCGGATATTTATCGCAACATTGGATTGATCGGCGGGATGTCTTCCTTGGAAACACCTTATCCTTAATGAAACACGTCGTTCCATCAGATCCTGTGGCTCAGGCCTGAACCTCAAGGCGGCTATGAAACAATTAGGCATATTCGAAGGATGAAAATTCAACTCGTCTATTTTTCTCAATTAAATATCCATAGTGTAGTTTAGTGTATTTAATTTATATAAATATAAAAGGTGTAAGTTAAGTAGTGAATAAATTTATTTAGCTAAAGGGCACGGTGGTGGGAGAAGATAGAAGATATCACTTTATTATACATCATTTTAAGTTATTATACATCATTTTCTTATTCTTAAGATTATTTTCGAGGAATGTCGCAATTTTTTTTTGTTGTTGGGTTGATTTTAAAAAAGTTTTCGAAATTTTTTTAGATAAGTTATGGAAAAGAGTTGAAGAGATGATGGTCTCTCGAGTTAAGGATTTTTGTAATTTGACTCTACGAGAATGTTGTTGTCAAGTTTAAAATCAATAAGGAGTGGTTTAAAGAGATTAAATGTAATATCAAGATTAAGCAAGGGTGCCCCCTATCTCTACCATTTTTGGCATTTACATCGCTAAGCTAGAAGTGTTTGGAAGATGCTAAATGGAATGCCCTTGAGCTCGCTGGTATGGTCATTACTCTTCTCATTTATGTTAACCATATTGTTCTTCTACCTAGAAGCCACGATGATCTCGACAAACAGCTTAAGACCCTCCATGATTTCTGCTCCAAGATGGGTATGATGGTTAATACCAACAAGAGTCAAGACTAAAGTCATGATTATTAAATCCAAAAAGACCAACCATGGTAATTTCATCTATGATAACAATTACTTGGAGCAAGTTTCTTCCTACAAATATTTAGGTATTGACATTCATCATCAGCTCAACTGGAATTATAGCATTGAGAAAAAGATTACTGGAGGTTGGAAAGCCTATTATGAGCTTGAAAACAATTGTAAGACAACCGACCTTTGGATTTGGAGTAAAAAAGGTTCATCTTTGAGACTCTCGTCACCCTAGTTATTTTATATGGTTGTGAGTTTTAGGGTTGCAGTATATCCAAATAATCATGGAGGAAGATCAAGACGATTCAAAAGCAATTTATAACCTACAACCTCAAGATTAAAGTAAATGTTCGATATCCTATCATCTTGATCGAAGCTAGCATTTCATGTTAGCATAATAACGATTCTATAACGCGGAAAAAACACTTATAAAGAATCAAAAACTTTAATGCCCAATAAATCATACCTCCAGCCATTGATGCTACTCACACTCTGATACCAGAGTTTCCGCTGCGCTTGAGGCAATCCACTTCTCTTTCTATTTTCTCAATCTGTTTGCGAACATTATCAAGCTCGCCAGCAAGAAACCTTATGGTGCTACTGGAGTCCGAAATCTGCCTGCAGTTTCAGAGAGCATCCAGCTAAACCAAGTAAAAGCCACAAATTACTTTCTTGCAGATGAAAAGAGGAGAAGTTGTAAGATCTATTTCATTTACCTTAAGAATCTACAGTAAACACTTCGTTGGAGTACTTGGAGCGCTGTTATTTGCATAGATCTCACCTCTCAATCTGTCTGTCACTTTCCCTATGGTAGATCTTGCTGCACTTTCTCTTCCCTAGAGCTGCAACGCAACAATGTACAATAAACGGCTTCTCACACAGAGTGTTGGCCGAATGAAAGATTTATACAGTAGTAGAACCCACCGAGACTAACACGCTACATCATGTGGAGATGTTATAGCTCTACAAATTCCACCCTTAGATTTACAAAATTCACCCAAAATCTCTCATCCATGTGGCACTTCCAAGCTCTACTCACTATGATTTGATGGTGTAAGGCTGAAGGGGATTGAGTGAGTGAGCTTGGGGACCAAACAGAAGTATTTATAGCCAAGCTTCCATCAAGATTTTGTTGTCTATGTGTCAAGTGTTCCATAGAACATGGTAGAGAACTGCAGAGGGAGTAATGGACCACTCTAGGAGCTCCCAACAAGAAATTAATTAACAGCAGATGGTTTCCATAATTGTTGGAATTGGCAGCAGATGGTTTGCAAATCATTGGCGGCCGTTAAGGGAGCTAACAGTCGTTATGGGAGCAACATTTCCCCCATTGAAAGCATGGCTTTGTTTAGGTATTTGATGTAAAAGAATAAGCTTTACAACATGGAAGCCACAAGGTTTCCCAAAATTGCCTTTAACTCTAGCCAAAACCCCCACCTTCGTCTCAAGCGTGGATGGCACAAGGATGCCCAGTCTTGGCTCGACCATTGGGGGATAAAGGAGGAGATCATCTTGGGGAATAAGGATAGTATTAAAAATATTATTACCTCCAAATTTAAGGATAAATTATGGGATGATAAGGAGTTAGAGGGAAAAAGGAAGCTAAGGTATTATAAGGAGGTGATCAACCCCACCCTTGCTAACCATAATTATTTCTTTATCTTAACTAATGCTAAGAAGAAAATGAACATTGCAAGGATATAACTAATTCTCATGAGCTGCGTAGAGTCATTGGTCTATTCCCAAAACGCCCCAGGACGAAAGAATATGCCACCTTTGTGACATTAAGAGGGTTGAAGATAAAAAAATATTTTCTCTTAGATTGTTTGGCTCTTACTCACATCCATTCTTAGTTCCAAAACATTTGTCACACTTCCAACATTCTTAACTTGTTAATTCTGCAAAACTATAGTGATCGTGGAGCGCTCCTCTCCCTTCTTTTTTATTATAGAAATAAAATATTAAAGAGTCACAATTAATCTCTTACTTTCTTAAGGTCTAATAAACCACATTGGTCTTAGTGGATGTTAATCATCATCATCATCATTTTTTTTTTATATATATATATATATATATATATATGGGAAGTTTACGACATTTTCGTTTATGGGAAGTTTACGACCTTTTATTTTTAAGATACTATATTTTAAAATAAATATTCAACTAAAATAAATTTTTTTTTATAGAAAAAATTATAAAAATATAAATAAGTAAATATTCTCAATAAAGAATTTTGGGTAAGATAACATTCAAAAGAATTTCATTGAAACATTTAGAACCCTCAATTGTGGTTCATCATTAGGACTGAGATGGAGGTTCTGATCAAGGTATGCAAATAAATATTGTAGAGAGGAAAGAAAATATTCAAACGATTAAAACCCAATCATAGAAAATTTTAGGGGCGAATGTTCGCCCTTTGGCGAAATTAAGGGGTTTTAAATTTTTAGTGGGCGAATATTTTGTATCATAGTACATTTTTACAAATCACCTCAAATAGCCCACCTTATTTTACGGGAGAGGGTAAAAAAGCTAAATTTAGCCCTTGAAATTAGGAGTTACAACCTTCCATTTGCCCATTTTCAAGAATAGGTTTTATTTAAGTGAATCCAATGGGCCAAAGGCCCAAATACCATATTTATAAAAGAGGTATGGTAAATTAATAAAAATATAAATAAATGAGAGTATGGTAAATAAATAAAACATTTTTTATATTTACTGCATAAGTCACCTTATATACATGCAAGGGTGTAAACAAATAAAAATATAAGTAAACTGGAGGTATGGTAAATAAATAAAACGTCTTTTTATACTTACTTAAAAGGTATGGCAAATAAATAAAAATATAAATAAACTAGACACATGGTAAATAAATAAAACCTCTTTTTATATTTAGTCCATAACCCTCGTTCTATTTATGAAGGCTCAAGAAGGAGGTTTTATTTAAGTGAATCCTATGGGCCAAATACCATATTTGTAAAAGAGGTATGGTAAATTAATAAAAATATAAATAAACGAGAGGTATGGTAAACAAATAAAACATTTTTTTATATTTACTCCATAAGTCACCTTATATTTATGAACACTAAAAAAATGCGTTATATTTAGGTGAAACCTATGGGCAAAGTACTATGGGACAAATACCATGGACTAGATTGTTATTAACACCATGAAAAAAAACATTATCAACCCTAATATTAGTATTAATAATAATAAAAATGGCACATGGTATTGACCCATGGTATTCACCAAAATGGAACATGGTATTGACCCATGGTATTCACCAAAATGGAACATGGTATTGACCCATGGTATTGACCTGGAATGTAGCCTATTTAAATCGGGGAATTAAATCAGCATAGATCCATCTTTACTCTGGATCTACTAACCCCCGAGAGGTATCAAATATCGTGATATGCAAACTAGCATAGAGTGAAAAAATATTTGATTTGATCAAGAGTAAAAATGGATGTTGTAATTTAATGCATGTTAAACATTTTAGCTTGGTTAAAATAAAAATCAACTATTAATTTTATTAATTTTTATAAATTACTAATAGTAATTTTTAAGCTCCACGTTTATGATAACCCATGGTAATACCATGGTATTCATGTGAGCATAGACTATTTAAAGGGGAAATTCTATCATCTTAGATCCATCTTAATTCTGGGTCTACCAAGTGCTCAGAGGGATAAATAGATTCCATCCCCCTAAGAGTGGTAGATGTGGAGTTAAGATGGATATAGGATGGCTTTTATGATAATGAAGATATTAAATAGACTTAGGAAATTATATTGTAAAAAAATCTTAAGGTGAATGGTTAAAGCATAGACATTGGACAAGTATATTTGTATACTTCTGTTTTAAACTGAAACAAATCCAGGGCTAAAAGGAATGGATTGATTACACTAGTCATCCTTCTATAACTTTCCAACATATGCTGGAGTAAACAGATTGTAATTTGGGTAATTTTTCTAATTGCAAACAGGAACATACTTGTGTATTGGCAAGGTGGTTACGAGGTCCCTAGAAGTGATGAATTTGAATTTTTCTTGGTTTTATATATAGTATTAGGTTTTTTCTCATGCTTTCTGTGAATGGCACGGGTGAATTTTATCCTACACCCACTAGGTTATCGATATGTAATTTCGGTAATTTTGATTTCAAAAGATATTTTAAAGAAATGCAATGATTTCATTTGTGTATTCAATAAACACAAAATTTTATAATTAAGTAAAATATTCGTCATTCCTAGTGAGAGATTTGCCAAAAATTTATACATAAATATCATATTATTGATAAAATCGCCTTCCATTTTTCCTATATACCATGGAGATTCGCCCATTTATTGAACCCAATGGTAATACCCTCTATTGTGGTTTCAAATGGTTAAAACCCAATAGTAATTCACTACTAAATTTCTATAATATATAGTAACTTGTTAATTATTAAAAAAAAAAAAAAAAAGTTAAGAAACAATTTTAAAATGAGAAATATTGGAAGGAAAAAAAAATGATCAAAAATAAAAATCAAGAACAAAGAAAAGTCAAACAAGGAATATCAACATAAATGTATAAAAATGATACAAAAATTAACAAAGAAAAAGAAGAAAAGTTGAAAATTCAATAAAAAAAATAAAAATTAATAATTAAGGAAAATTAATCATAAAATTTATTATAGGAAAAAAAGAAGTTAAATTAGAAAATAACACATACATATATATTCAAAATAGAAGATAACTATCTCTATATATAGTATTATTTTTAAAATATTTATTATAGGCAAAAAAAAATCATATATATATATATATATATATATGATAACTATATATAAATATAACCAAAAAAATTATTGTACCAGGAAGAATGGCTTATTAATACACATATTTACTTGATTAACTATGTATAAAAGGATTATGGGTCAACTTTAATTTAAAAAAGAAAAAGAATTATAAATGAATGTTATAAATAATAATAATAATGAGGAACTTATTGGAATTAGAAAAATCTCAAATCCCTAGGAAATTGGTGGGTGGGGGAGCCAAGAATATAATTTTTTTAATTTATTAAAAGTATTGTAACATTTTGCTAAATAAAATTTGCTTATATATAAAAGAATGTTATAAATAATAATGAGGAACTTATCATGAAGAAACTTATTAAAATTTGAATAATGTCCAATTCAGGAAATTGGTGGGCGGGGAGCCACATGGTACCAATCTAATTTTATAAATTATTAAAAGTCAATGCAACATAACAAACTCTTTAATACACTATACAGTGGTTGATAAGCATTAAGACGAAGCATATGCTGAGCATATTATTTTAAGAATCAATTTAAACCTTCGATTAAAAAAAAAATCATCATCATCCACCTTAAATTGAAAAAAAAAATAAAAAAAAAATTAGCGAATATATAATATTATATTAAAAATTATATATATATATATATATATAAAATATAAAAATCCAATAAAACAAAAAAATGAAAAATCCTAATATACCTAAAAAGTTTTATAAAAATGAAAAATCCTAATATACCTAAAACATGAAAGGAGAATAAATTAGGACCAAAAATTAAATATTAAAAAAAAACAACATAAACAATACTAACCAGAGAAAATTAAAAAAAAGAGAGTATATATATACATAGAAAATGAATAATATAAGTTTAATTTACTCAAATAATTATGTAAACCAAGAAAAATGATGGAGCAATTAAATTAAGAGGATAACACATTATTCATGTTATAGAAATTATTCTTTTCATGTTATAGACATTATTCATTTTCTGTGTATATATGCTCATTTTTATTTTTATTTTATTTCTTTAGTTTTTAATTTTTATTTTATTTCTTTAGTTTTTAATTTTAATTTTTATTTGTTTGGTTGTTAGTATTTACTGAGTTGTTCTTTCTAATATTTAATTTTTGACCCTAACTAAGTATATTAGGATTTTTCATTTTTATGGAATCATTTGTTCCTAATATTAAAAAAATGTATTTTTCTTTAATTTATTCAATAAGTGTGATATTTAATTTTTGACCCTAACTAAGTATATTAGGATTTTTCATTTTTATGGAATCATTTGTTCCTAATATTAAAAAAATTATTTTTCTTTAATTTATTCAATAAGTGTGATTTTTTTTCTCTGATTTTATTTTTTTTATTAGATTTTTATAATTTTAATTTTTTTTATTTCATTTTTCTTTTACACTTTGTTAATATTATATTAAATAATATTATATATATTTATTTATTTAATTTAATGTATAGTTTAGTTGTCTTTTAATTTAAATTATTTTTCTTTTTTCTATAATAGATTTTATGATTAATTTTTCTTAATCATTATTCTTTTATTTCTTTGATTGAATTTTCAATTTTTGATGATATGTTTTGTTAATTTTTGTATTATTTTTACAGGTTTATGTTAATATTCTTTGTTTCACTTTTCTTAGTTTTTAGTTTTTTATTTTTAGTTTTTATTTTTTTATTGCAATATTTTTCTTTTTAAAATTGTTTCTTAGTTAAAAATATTTTTATTTAATAGTTAACAAGTTATTAGAAGTAATAAAAATTTAATATTATATTACTTGTTTGAATATTTATTTCCTCTCTATAGTATTCATTTGCATGTTTTGATCAAAGCTTCCATCTCACTCCTTACGATAAACCACAATTGAGAATTCCAAACACGTCGAGAAATTCTTGTGAATGTTCTTTATTGAGAAAATATAAACCAAATAATCTTGAATTCTTAAAATAAATATTCTTTATAATTTAATTCTTTATGTTTAAGATCATAAATAGCATATATATCTTCCAAAAAAGTCTCAAATGTTAATACATTTTAATATTTGACAAAAAAATTATTCAAAGTTACATCAAATTTTTCCTTCTAATTGTATGTTTTTTTAACATGGAAAAGGTCAGTATTTTATACAAAACATCTATCCAAAAATATCGTGATTCTTATTCATGACTGTATAAACCAGCTTAGATCTATCTAACACCAGATTGATCATGCACCGAGAGGGATTAAATCCCTCAAGGTGCAAAACTTATTTTTGGTGTCTAGAACTTGAGGAAAGGTTTGCACCTCGAGGGATTTGATCCCTCTCGGTGCATGATAGATCCGATGTTAGATGGATCTAAGTTGGTTCCATTTGAGGACAATAGTGTCACATCTTTAGATTATAATTATTATGTATATGTTTGAAATAAAATTTAAAATTCACATTATGTTTTCTTTGCTTGGCATGACCATATCATTCTCTTCTTTATTTTGGTATGTGTTGCTTTCCTTGAATGGTTTGTACGTCTGTGTTTGGATATTTTGAGTGGTTTGTGTGTTTATGTGTTTAGATTTGGATGGTAATGTTTGCGAATGTTACAGTTGTTGTGTTATATTTTTATATGTGTATGTAATTGTTTATTGGTAATTTGTTAGTGATGAAGAAGGGAGACAATCTTGTCAATAGATTGCAGGAGGATTGTATTGCACATCTATTTCATTTAATTTTAGGCATCAAAACTTTTAACAACTAATTAATTATAAATAGTGTTTTTCCAAATATATTTTTAAACCATAATGAGTAGTGTTTTTATATATAAAAATCATGCCCATTCGCATGCAAAATTGGGATTTTACATCATATTTTCGAGTCTGCTAAGGGCTTATGATACATCAATTGTTCCCCATGCTTCTTACAAAAATTTCTCATTTCTAGAAGCCTATGGCTATACAATCGACAGAACTGAAATAGTAAATATATACATTTATATTGTGTCATTCAAAAACATTTTGCAAAAACAGAGTGAGAGAACAGACTACTCTTCCATTGGCGTTGGACTGTTCAGATCCAGTCCAGTGAATTATTCTTCATTTCTCTTGTTGTTCTCCTCCATTTTGAGCTTCAATTGTTCAATTTGTTGACGCAACGCATCCACCTCATCTTCTAATTGTCGGATGTGCTCCTTCTTTTCCAATTGTTGCTCCTGCATGGCTAGAGTCTCAATTTGTTGTTGGTGGATACATCGATGAACAATTGGCAAACCTTCCTGAATCTCCAAATTTTCTTGCACATAAACGTTACAGACCCGCCTGTTATTGTCGCCTTCCCAAGCTTTTCCCTCCCTCGACCCCCCTGTCCTAGGCTTGCGGCGGCCCCAAGAGTCGAATAGAGAGTTGTTCTTTGCTGAATTATTATGCACGCTCATGATTTTGTCCAGAATGCCACATACACCCTACTCTAGAATTCCATAGACCCCCAACTCTAGAATGCTCGCAAAGTTCTGCTCCAGATCCCCCACTTGTCTCTGCTTATCCTCACAATTCGTGGCCATACAGATAACCAGCACTCTATAAATTGACACATAGGTTCCCTTTGTGAGAGTACACTCCTCCAGAGACCCCCCTGAAGGTTTGCGCTTTGACCTTGAACCTGCAACAGATGCTCAGAGACCCTAGCTTCAGCCGCTAGGCCTTCGCAAAGACCACCTAAGCAAAGATTAACCTTAAACCATAATATCATATCAAATCGTTACTTCTTAAATAGAAGGTGCAGGTCTGGATATTGATTTTGTATAGGAGATTGGTACTCATGGAGTTGAGATCCAAATGCTCCTCTTTAATTTCCCAACTATCAACCATAATTTCCCAACCCTTCTCCTCGTCCTCCATCCTCACCCATGCTTTCCTCCCATGAGCGGCCAAAGCACTTCTAAGGAAAGGGAATGAATGTTTCTCCCACAATCCCATTAACTTGCCTTCTCTTGTGCTGGAATGTCGACCTTTGCAACATAATCCATGTCGTGGGGGCTAGATTCTCACGTTGTGTGATCTCCCAAGCCCAAGTGTAGTACCGACATGAAGGACATAGACACTTTGCTGCAGCAGACTAACATAACCATTGCCACAAGGCATAAGGATAGGTTGGGCCCAGCAAGGGTCGATGCAACAAGGACCAAGGAGCAGGAGGCTGAAAGAAAAGGGGGAGGGGCTATAACAAAATGAAGAAGAGGAACAATAAGAATGTGAGGTTTAATGGGAAGAGAGGAAGAAGGGTGACGAGGGTTAGGGAGGAGAGGTGATAAAGGAGAAGAGGGGAGGGGAGGAAGGAGCGGGGGGGGGGGGGGGCCAAAAAGAGTGAATGAAGTGAGGGGGTAGTAAAGAAAGATTATGTGAGACTAACCTTGCAAAATCCAACTTGTTGATACTTTCTAACCTCTTGGATGAGCCAATAATTCCATCCTCATACCAATAATTGAAACCCATGAATAAGATTAGGGAATGCATATCGTTTCCTCTACCTCATTCACTATACTTTTTTCTGCATTCAACTGGCAAGCCAAATTTGCTTGCTTATCTGCTTCATGATTATTCCCTCTTAGGATATGAAAAAATGACACAAAATTAAAGAAGGGAATCATCCCTTGGGATCTCTTAATAATTTGATTTAGGTTCATGTTTTTTGCTGATGAAATATAGTTCATATGCTTTATGATCAACATTGAGTCTCCTAAGACCTGGATCTTTCTGATGCCCTTTTTTGAGCCAATGATAGACCGAGAAACAAACCATAAGCTTCAGCTTGATTGTTTGTCTTCCTACCCAGGCCCCAAGCATATCTGTCTTTGATGTTTCCTTCAGGATTAATGAGAATCCCTCCCCTCTCCTGCCACCCCAATGTTCCTCCAAATATTACCAAATATATCTTGAAAAGTAGTTTTTACTCTTGAAATAATTTGTTTCTTTGTTTATTTTTGAAATAATTTATTTCCTTCAAGAATGTTTTGATGATTTTTTTTTTTTATCTATAGTCTATTTTGCAAAGTCAAGAAATAATGTATTTTTTTTTTTTTTTTAATTCTTTGTTTCCTCTTATAAATATTTTGAATACATTGTTGTATGCAATTACTCTATTAGTAATTTTGAATATATGTAATTGTCTATTAGTAATTAATTGGTGATGAAGAAGGGAGACGATCTTGTTAAGGTTTAATTTGCACTTTGCAGGAGGATTGATTTTGCACATCTTTTTCATTTTAATTCTAGGTATTGCAACTTTTTACAACTAATTATTTCTTAATAGTGTCCCTCTACGTATTACTATATCTTGAGATTTTTTTTAAATAATCTACAGCCTCAAGATTAACAACATCTAATGCATCTAATGCAAACAATCAAATAGGATTAGAAAACAACATCTACACTGCATCTAATGCAAGCAATCAAATGAGATTAGAAATCAACATATACACTAAAATCAATGCATCCAGTGCAAGCAATCAAATAGTATTAGAAATCCACATCTACATTGAAATTCATGCATCTAGTGCAAGCAATCAAATATAATTAGAAACCAACATCTACATTGGAATCAATGCATCTAGTGCAAGCAATTAGATATAATTAGAAACCAACATCTACGCTGAAATCAATTCATCTAGTGCAAGAAATCTTCTTCCCTCTCTCTCCCATCCATCTAATCTTGAAAAATATTTTTAATAATTTACAGTCTCAAGATTAAAAATATCTAATCCATCTAATGCAAGCAATCAAATAGGATTAGAAAACAACATCTACATTGAAATCAATGCATATAATGCAAGCAATCAAATAAGATTAGAAACCAACATCTACATTGAAATCAATACATCTAGTGCAAGCAATCAAATATAATTATAAATCAATATCTACACTAAAATCAATGCATCTAGCACAAACAATCAAATAAGATTAGAAATCACCATCTACACTAAAATTAATGCATCTAGAGCATGCAATCAAATAGGATTATAAATCAACATCTAAATTGAAATCAATGCATCTAGTGAAAATAGTCAAATATAATTATAAATCAACATTTACACCGAAATCAATGCATCTAATGCAAGCAATCAAATAGGATTAGAAATCATCATCAACACTGAGATCAACGCATGCAGTACAAGAAATATTCTTCCCTCTCTCCACCTTCCATATATATTTATATCTCCCTCCATCTCTCCTTCTTTGTCTCTCTATCTCAATCCCCACCCCCCCACACACACACTCTCTCTCTCCATATCTATCTATCTCTCCCTCCCTCTCTCTATCTCTCTCTTCTTCCATCTCTTCACCTCCCATCTATATCTATATCTCTCTCGGCCTCTCCTTTGTCTCTCTATATCACCTCCAAAACATACACACTCTTTCTCCATATCTATATATCTATCCCTTCCTCTTCCTCTTCCTTTCCCTTCACTCTCTCTCTCCTTTGTCTATCTCTCTTCCCTCTTGATCTCCTCTCTCGCTTTCTCTTTATCTCCCTTATCACTTCCACTCTCTCTCTCCACCTTTCTCTCTCTATGTATTTCCTCTTACCTACCTCTCTCTTTCCCTCCAACTCCATCTCTCTCTCCCTCCCTCCCTCCTTCTCTCTCTCACGTTCTCTCTCTCTCCCTCCCTCCCTCCTTCTCTCTCTCACGTTCTCTCTCTCTTCCTTCCTCTCTCTCACCTCCCTTTGTCTCTCTCCCCCTCCTCTCTTTCTTCACCCTCCAACCCTATCACTATCTCCCTTCCTCTCCCCTTCTCTTCCCCATTCCTTCCATCTCTCCTCCTTTGTCTCTCTATCTCACCCCAAAACATACACACTCTCTCTCCATCTCTCCATTGTTACTCTCCTCTCTCTCTCTTCACTCTTCTCTCTCTATGTCTTTCTTCTTCGTTGTATGTTCATATCTCCCTTGTCACTCCTATATCTCTCCACCTCTATCACTTTATGTCTTTGTTCTTCCCTCCATATATATATCTAGAGTTAATATATATCATGATATATTAATATATATTATAATATAATAAATTGAATATTGTATTAATCTAAAGTTATTAAATTTAATAATATTAATATTAGATTTAATAATGTTTTTTTATGGCATGATAACAAAAATTATAATAAAACTACATCAAATTAATATTTTCAAATATTAGAACTTTGATGTGGAGATATTTATGTCTTTAAAGACTTTAATATATCCATAGGATATGGTTTTTCCCTTTAAGATTCATTTCACAAATATTTAACCAAAATAAATATTAAAAGAATTTCGTGTTGAATTAACCTTTTTCATTTGATTTAAGAGATGCTATTAGCTTTAGTAAATGTGAGTAAAGATGTTTAATATTTTACCTTATTTGGAATTTTAATGTGGTAATTTTGTTTGTTAAAGGTAAATTTATGATTCATTCAAATTCACGAATATGATAAAGGAACTATTAAATGCATGAGATAATTTATTATCCACTCAAATTATATATAATAATACATAGTTATATTTTAATAATTAATCTTAATCCATTAATAAGATTAAAAAGTTATATATAATTTAAGATTCAAGCTAATGTTTTGGCCGACATTAGTGAAAAATATTTTTATTATTTTTTGAGGATGTGGCATACTTGCACATTGGGGCCATACTAAGCTGTAGAATGTGCCTCTCGGTGCAACTAGATAAAAAGTTCCAGAAACTTGATATGTTTTTACTTATATATGATAGTTAGATAGATGGGTTGCTAGCCCAACTTAAGGGAAGGGTTGATTGTGGATCTACAGTTAGATCAACGAGATAATATAAAGAGGAAATAACTAAGAAAGCTTATGATTTTGGAGACTATAGGTCGTTGTACCTTGAGGATTTCAAATCTTCTATTTGATTCTTAAGAGGATTAATTTCATCTTCCATACTTTGTATTTTCTGCTTTTGACTAGGATGTCCATTGTGATGGACCAATTTGTAGTCGATTGATCTTGTTGAAGTTGGAAATGATTTTATTTCATGTTACAAGCTAACTATTTCTTTTACGTGACTGTGAGAAATACCCTTCTTATATTTCTTGTAGTGTTGAGCCATATCTACTAGAAGAACAATTAGGCATAGGTCTCTACAATTAAAGTCAGGGACATGAATCACTACAAACGCTCCCATGAGGATAAAATATGGGCTCAAGAGCAGAGCCCAACAAGGAAAAAACCTTGCTACCAAACTCATCACATGAGATGTGAGGTTGAGTTTTGAGCAGAAGGACAAAAAACTTAGAGACTATAACCAATCTAGGGTGATGATAACTAAAATCTTGGTTGATATTAATAAAATAGACATGGAGATGCCTAAGTGAGTCAGGGGTGGCTTCCCACATGGGATTCAAGATCTAAGCATTGATTTAGAATCACACATCATGTAAACCTATGTCAAGTGTTGAATCAGATGCAAAGGGCAAGGGATGGAAGTACAAGGGAGGTATACAGGGGTTTTCAAGTGATTGCCGATCATTCCGTTTGCCCACATGTAATTATGTGTCACCCTTTTCCATTTTATGCTTGTCATTAAAAATCATTCAATGGATTGGGGATCGAAGGCCCCTCCCATTAATTTCAATGTTCTTTTTTCTCATTATGGTTTGCTAGGAAATCAACCTATTGGTTATTTTGTCTCATAACACGAAGAGCTTGATATTTCTAGAAATGGTTCGAAACATACTGAATCTTTTTGAAAATTGATTTATGATTATTGTCTACAAGAAGAGAGTTAGCATGAAGGTGTTTGATTATAAGTGTTGAATCTCTCACAATGATTAATTTGGTAAAGATTTAGTACTATTGACTGCTTCATTCCTTCATAGACTATATATACCTTTACTTGATTATTCAAGACTCTCCTTAGACTCAATAATTTTTAAAAAGACTATTTATTCTTTTCATAACATACTATTACTCTCATCCCCCACTATTTGAGAAAAAATAAACATTATTAAGATTCTTAATAGGAAAATTTATGTGTAAACAAAAAAATGACAGAATAAGCATTTAAAAATATATCGATGTAGATCTTAGAGCAAAATGGAACAATATGTTAATTAATCATAATAACAATTGTTTTTTAATTATTGATTTTATTATTTTTTGTGGATGAAAAAAATAAAATAATATAACTATATATTTGGAAAATGAGAGTGATCTTTAATACAATTTCTTTTTAATGTAGATAATATTAAAAGAAAGTTAGATATGGTAGGAAAAAATCCTTGAAGTTATCAACAAATAGACATTAATTAATTTTTTGTCTCCTTGTGAGAGGACCAAGTGGTTAGCACAATGGGATGTTATCGCTTCACTGTTTGAAATCCCACAAGAGACATCATTGACCTATTGTAATAAGGTTCACAGAATAGATTCTCACTAAGTCATCAATTAATAAATTATAAATTTATTATGGTAAAAAAAACAAATTAATTTTTTTTTTATTGCCTAATTTCAAAAAAAAACAAAACATCACCAATCCTAATAAATATTAAAAATAATAAATTACTTTTAACATTAATTTAACTCAATAAAATCATTTTATTTAATATAATAAAAAAATTAATATAAATTATAAATAAAAACCAAAATTTTGAATGAAAACAAAAATGTCACCGATATGTGAACCCATTTAAGACTTTACTTGTGATATTCAACTCTTATAGCATGGATGTAAAAGCCAAGGCTCCAAATGAATTAGGAATTCATTTTGATGGAGAAGGCTCATAATGATTTGAAGTTTGTGTTAGAAATGTTTCCCTAGATAACCTACTTTTAGTGAAGTGGAAGTTATTCATCCTTGTCATGTAAAAAAATAGTATGGATGTAAAAGTTATTCATCCTTGTCATGTAAAAAAATAGTATGGATGTAAAAGCCAAATTAGTATGTTAAATAATTTTAATATTAATTAATTAAAAATTTCTAATCCAAAATATAATGATGGTTTTTATTATTATTATTTTAATTTTATATTGATAAAATATATTTTAATATATTTTATAATATTTATAGATCAAATTTATTATTATTATTTATTTATTTTCCATTCAAACCAATTATTTTTTAATTAATTTTTTTATAAAATCAAATATTTAATATTTGGTAAATCAATATAAATTACAAGTAAAAACCAAAATTCGAGTGAATAAAAATTCCACTCATATGTGATAACCCATTTTAAGGCTTTCCTTGTGCTATTCAACTCTTCTAGCATGGATGTAGAAGCCAAGGCTCCAAATGAATTGAGAATCCATTTAGATGGAGAAGGCTCGTAACAATTTGAAGTTTGTGTTGAAATGCTTCCATCGAAGTTTATGTTGAAATGCTTCCATCGAGTATAACCTACTTTTTTGTGAAGTGGAAGATACCAATCCTTGTCATGTAAAAAATAGCATGGATGTGAAAGCCAAATTTTTAATTGAATTGAGAAACTATTCATATGAAAGAAGTCTATGATGTTTTGAAGTTTGTATTAAATGTTTTTATAGAATTATTATATTAATGAAATAGAAGCTATCAACACTTTTTATGTAAAAAATATAGTGATGGGTTCATTTTTAAATTATCCATCTTGATTTTAGGTTAGTAAAAAATGTTTTTATATGTATATAGTTCATGAAATATTATTATTATTATTATTATAGTTTTAATTTAATAATTAGTAATTATTAGGTAAATGGTAGAGATTTAGCTTCTATAGAATATGTCAAAATATTTATAGATAAAAGGTTAAGATTTATCTTTAAGTTATGCTCTTTTAATTAATTTATCTCAAATTAATTAATTAAAGAAAATGTCATCTCAACCCATGTCATATTAGGCATGTGGTATTGACAAACCATAGTATTAGCCCATGATATTGTAGCAAGAGGTATTTACAAGTTAAGAATTTCCATGGTAAAGTGGAGGTGAATCTCCATGGTTAAGAATAATGTTACATGTTTTTAAAAAATGTATATATGTTTAACTCATATATTAATTCTTTTATAATTAATAATAAATAATAAATAATATTTTAAAATAAAATTATAATTTAGTTAAATTTATTTATTTATTTATTTTTTCAGGGAATGTGAGATGTATTAAGGGGTAAGTGTTTTGATGCTTATCATGAATTAATGTATATCTATGTTTACCAACCATTTTATTTATATGGTTGCCCTAGTTTAAATTTAATGATTTTATTTTATTATTGGTTTATATTGATGGAGTGAAAATATGCTTTTTACTTAGATAAGAAATTATGAGAAAAATAAAAGTAAGAAAACAATTCCAACTTATCATTTGTAAAGGACTATTAATAGTGACAAATTTCATTATTGTGAATACATTGGCTAAGAGCATTTCCATCATCATCACTTACTATCGTATAGTCCACTATCATCACCATTTATTATCAACAGAGTTTGTCATCATCATTTCCCAAATGACAATGTCCCTCAATCCTTGTGGAAATTAATATGAATCACAGGGATCGAGTTCAACTCTTGGTTACAAATACTAACATTAATTTCAAAGTGAAGAAATGATGAAATGAACTATTGCAATAATAATAATAATAACAACTTTAAAAGGACTCAGCTCTACAAATTCTATGGTTTCTAGGGTTTCTTCTGCATAGTCTTCTATGCCTGGATCCAGATGAGGGGGCTATGTTCCCTCCTTTAGCCAGATTGTTTTGGGAGTTCATAATGAGTTTGGAACCACTGGTATTCATAGTTAATCTCCTCATATTCAACATCCTTTTCATAGAGTAGTTGGATGAAGTGGGGTTTCTAGTTTCATATCAAACTCTCCACTGGGTGCATCGTGGCAAGCTAGAAATCCAGGGTATTACCTACCAAAGCAGTGTAAGATCTAAAATATCAGGTTAAATCTAATAAGATTAGAGAATATATCTAATATATATAGGATCACACTATGATCTATAAATTTATTGGATTATGGCCCCTTGAAAATATTTGATTGGGTGGATCTAAAATAAATGGAACCCCTAAGGTCAAATAGAATTGGAGTTAGGTGTCAAGGGGTTTTTTATAGTCATTTTCTTCAGCTTAGAAGACAAATCAAGGGTTTTTGAAGGAGGGTTGTACTTTTTCAACAATGCAGGGCTCTTCAAGTGATACTGGAAGGAGAAATATATTTCAAAGAAGGGGGATTTCCTTGCAACCCCAATGTGGGTCTGTCTCTTTTCTCTCACTAAGGAATATTGGGAGGAGGAAACCCTTGAAGGCATCAATAATTCCATCGACAACTTTGTTAAAGCATCATAGGCTACTAAGAGAGGGAGGTACACTTCATATGCATGAATATATGTTTATATGAATATATTCCAACCATTTCCATCCTCCATAGATATTTACTATCATGATAGTGTTTGGAAACAATCTCCAGATTATTAACAAGTCCCCATTAGATGCATATGTTTTCATCAATATGAGCATCTTACTAGAGACTATCCAATGAATTCCAAGGAAAAATCTGAAGAAAACCATTATGAGAAAGAGCAATGTTGATTTCGGAAAAATCCCCCAAAGAATAAAAAATTTGAGTCCCAAAGGTATCTCAAATCTTGACCAAATCCCTAGATTTGAAAATAGGTTCAAGTCTTTCTCCTCTATGAAGGAGTCTCTATATCAAGTCAACATTCAATCAAGTATAAAATGAACATAAGGTAAATCTGAAAACCATACAAAAGTCATGCAAAAGTCTCTTGAAGAGCTTCAGTGAAATCCTTACCACGTGAGATGATTAACTCCCCTTCGAAAGAAGCTAAAGTAGAAGCCCTACTAGAAGATATGGATTTAGATGACCCACGACTAATTGGCCTTGTGGAAGCATGACATGGAAAATATGTAACAAACATGCCAGCTCATGAGACTGGGATTTTGTATAACACCTATCTTCAGAGAAAGCAATTGGGCTCGAGTTCCTCACATTCTAGTCTTAGGGTTTAGACGATGGATTTCAAGGTGGCCTCTAGAAAAGATAAAGAAGCCAAAAATTGAGCCCATAAGAGAAATAAGGCATGAGTCCAAGAATATGTTGAATAATTAGTCAACTCGGGGAAAGTCGTGCAAATGTTAGATGCACTTTCCTCCTTGAAATATTGAATCCTCGAGGAGTTTTTTATGTTGTTATGGTTATTGTAATATTTTTCTGATTGTCTAGTCTTGGTAGGAAGCTTGTTAGTTTTCAAGTATCTCTAGGATTTTAGTCCTCTTTTGGAAATTCAAGCTATATGTAACTTTCTATGAATAATGAAAGGATCCATTTACCCCACACGAAAAAGTTATAACTTTAAAATGTCATTTAGTCTTTGTATCCCGGCTAATTGCATTACAAATTGATTGAAAATTATGGCATACGAATAAATTGAGATATTCTCTCAATCCTCAAGGGGCTATGCAATGGAAATATACATCAAAATTTGATTGATGCATCTACAAAGAGGACATAATCTTGATATCCCAAGTACCAATACAAAGTATTTTTTACTATTAATGCTTACTGCATAATATTATAACAAAATACTACAATAAGTCTATCATTACCATCACTTGAAATCTCTAGCATACTTTGAATGTGCTTCAAGGAAATATTGTCAATTAAATATATTTCAAAGATGTAGCAGACCCAGACCCATAGTTCGACTCTTATACCAATATGTAGTAGACCCAGACTTGAATCTAGCTCTAAAATCACTCTATAACACATCCATTATCAAAACAAATAAAAAATACTTTGATACCAATTGAAATAAATGTGTGCAACATGATTAAAATTCTCATGCAACTACTATAAATTAAACTATTTATACATGCACATCAAAATTAAACACTCAAAATACAAAGTAAAATGTAGTAGTAAAACACAACATTTAAGAATAACATTATAATTATAAATGGGGATAGCAATAAGAACTATTATCTTAATCAACAAACACACAAATAGTTGCAAAAATTATAATTTCCACCCAACCATAGACTATGCTGCTCTAATCCTCTCAGCAACAGGTCACACTCAAGTTGAATCCACAAGAAACAATGAGTCCTATGGCTAAATATTATCCACTTATGTACCTAAAACACGACAAAACTCTTAGTAAGTTAACTCCTACACCAATTCCAATTCACCAAATCTCTTTTCCCTTAAACTACACAACCCAAGGAATGGGATCCTTTTCTTTTTCATGCATTCCCTTAAGTTATCCCACTTCCCTTTAGGGCTCCAACATAGATTGGCCAATAAATCTCTCATCTAAGGACTCTAGGAACTCCAACTGTAACATGAGTACTCATGGTAGCAATCTCACTTGCTCTTGGGTAATTCCCTCAACAAAAAATCACTTGTAGATATGATGACATAATTCCCCATACATTTCAAGCTCTAACAAGTTATCTCCAATCCCCACTATGGTTGCCTCACCTTTTTCAATGCCTCAACTCTATTTTCCTCTCTTCTACATTGTTGAGAAAATTGTTTTCTCTCCCTATTTGAATTTCATTTTGTCCCATGAATGTTTGACTCTGCCAATTATCATAGTTGATTATAGTCATCTCATGCTTTCAATAACTAGGTGAGGTGACTTTTCCACCAAGATTCTAGCATGCATTCAAGGATTGGGTTTTTAGAATATTCAAAAAGGGAATGTAACACGCCACCCCACATTTACCCACTTTTACAAGCCCTCCAGAGTAAATGTGAACTAACTTGCCACTATGACATGACCCAACCTCCTAGTTCCAGTTAAGGAAGTGGGGCTTACAACTGAGACTTACTGGCCTTCCTTAGGAATCAAAGATCACTCAAAGGCTAAACAACCACCCAAGGTCACTAATTCCTAAGCGTGAAACATTTTATCTAACTTAGACTTATAACTGCACCATTGACATTGTCTGCATGCAGTTGTGAGCCTCCAACCACACTCACAAGCCTTGCTTCATGCGGTTATGACTTCAGATCCTCAATTCTGTGCCTGCGGTCCTCAAATCTAAGCCACTTTTCTAGGCTAGTCTCCAGACCATTGCCTAGAACTTCTTGTAACTTTCCATAATCATATTTCTCATAACGACAATGCTAATCATTCAAACATTAATTCAAAACTTGACCTAGATTGACTAGAACACAGTAGAAATTTCATCAAACATGTAGTAAACATGTGAGTTACATGTCATGAATGCATATCTGAGTGTAAGTCTTTGTACTTTAGCTGAAAATAATAGAGAAGGTATGATGCCCTCTCAAGTAGTTGAATAAAAAATTGTTAGCCCATGCACTCATCAACCATTCATTAACTTATTAAAGCATAATAAGAGCCATGGCTAGATAACATCTTAAATCAAGCTTATAACCAACATATAACCATAATATTAACCATGATAGAACAACCATCAAAGCAACATAATATCAGGTACAAATGATTATAGGGTACAATAGAAAAATAGTTCTTATTAACATATGAAAAAGCCAACCAATTCAGGGACTTCCACGTATCACCTGACCATAGATTGAGCTGAACCAAATCTTTCTTTTCGCCAATCACCCTTGTGCTAAATTCCAAGCATGAATGCGGGATATCATGGGATAAACCAAGACATAAACAACCAAAGGAATCCAAAGGTTAAACCACCTCCACCCTCAAAATACCATGATCTCACCTAAACCAGTCCTGAGATCACAAAACCAAACCAAACTTGGATGCCTAAGAATTTCTTCACCATACCTTGACAAATTTTCCTATCTCCACCCACCTATCGAGGGCTCCTGAAGAAAACCGTCTCCACCCCCAACCATTGGGAATTTTCTTGAGACCACCTCATCTGGTTCCAAAACCTTTTGACAGTCCAAAGCTCAACCAAGAAATGAATCCCATCACACCATGACTATCTAGGAAATAGAAAGGCAAGGTTGAAACCACTGTCAAACCAGCGAAAAAAAAAAAAAAAAAAAAACATGCCAATGACAACAAATGAATCAAATAGACAAATGCATGTACCATGCATTCACACCTAATCTAGGAAATCATACATGTAACTTGTTACCTACAAAATATTCGTGCTGAAGTTGTTGATCCAACCTTCTCCTTGCTTTCCTTGCTTGTCCTTTTGTTTTCCTTTTTCCTTTCTTTGCTTGCTTTCTCCTATTTGTGCTCTCTCTCTCTTTCTCTCAAACAGCTAATTCCAAAACCAAGCTTACAAAAGATATGAACTAGTTCTTTGAAGCCTTTTTATTATTGATGTCTCATTTTTCTTCATTTTCCTTAATTTTCCTTCTAATTTCCTTAGCATGCAAATATGTGTCCCTTCACCTTCCTTTTCTCCTATTTTTATTTATTTCTCATAAATAAATTCTAATTAATGCATCTTTGCCAATTTCCATAGCCATTAATAAATCAAAAGTGATGGCCACTATAGTGCTTTGTCCAACATTCAACATCGAATACGTGTCCTATGACCTCGGTCTTTTTTTTTTTTTTTTTTATGGTGGTTCATGGACATTGGGTGGCTGCTACATCCACAAGAAAACTTAGGCAGATCAACCCCAAAGGAAATCAATTCCCGTTGGCCAAACTAGCAGGGCCTAACCCCAAGGGCATCGAGGAGAATTGACCCCGTGACCTCCCAATCGACGAGGTACTTAGAAATGAGAAATTGACGAGTTGAGCTAACCCTTGGGGCTAGACCTCAGTCTTATTTTACATTTATTAGACTTTATTACATGAACTTTTAACCTAAGGTTGTTATAGGAAAATAGAAGGTCCATTACAAAAATAATTGAGAAAGGTGGCTTGGGATTATTATGCATGTATAATTTTCCCTTGGACCCCCTTTTAGTCCCTTATTTTATACAAACATAAGCCTCATGACTCTTTCCTTATCTATATATAGCCAACATTATATTTTATTTTATTGTTTTCATTGTATAATGTTTACCCTTCACTTGGCCCTTGACCATTCATCACATTTTACAAATATGCATTGCTAGAATGGGAATTAAAACTCCGGGGTGCTACATTCCCCTCTACCCACCAACCTTCTCCCACAAACTACATTTTTCACTGTCCTCAATGCGCATCACCATAGTAGTCTAGATGTACATATGTACACAAAATTTTACATCATTGTACTAAAGACTTCATATTTTAGTGACTCCTACAACAATTCCAACCATCTCTCATTCTCATAAACCTACATAATCCAAGGAAGTGTAGCCCATTATTTACATCATAGTCCCTCAAGTGGCCTCACTTCCCTTCAAAGGTTCTAACACAGGTCAGACAAGAAGTCTCAAAGTTGTGGCTCTATGAACTCCATCTGCCAAAGAAGGAGTCTTTGTACACTTATTTACAAATGTATATATGTATTTCTTTAAAATTTGCAAAAAACTATAGGTACTCCTTCCACATGGCCTCCTTGTGCTCCCATATGACATCTTTCAAATCATAGTAGGTATGTTAGACCTTTACTATGTTGATGGCTTGGTCCCTAAGCACTTTTAATTTTTGGCCTAAGATGTGCATTAGCTCCACCGAAAATGCTCCACCTAGATCACAACCCAATGAATCACACGATTAGGATTAGGCACATAAATCGCAATAAAGACACGTGAAACATATTGTTAATTGTCATTTATGTAGGCAACGTAAGCATGTATGCAACTAGGCTAATTCTCTTTAGAACTTCAAATGACCCACAATATCTTGCTACTAATTTTGGGCAACTTCCTAATCTCATCAAGCTCCTTTTATGCTTCACTTTCAAAACACATTCTCACCCACTTTGAATTCCCTATGTGTTCTACCTTTGTCAATGTAGCTCATTTTCCTGTCATGTGCAATCTTTAATTCCTACCTAATATTGAGCATTTACTCTTCCATTTTTGCTAGTCATTTTACCCCAGTAACGACTCTATTTGTTGGGTTATCCCAACTACCTAGCATGGTTGTATTTTCTTACATACAAGGCCTCAAATGGTCTCATATTGAACGTTTCTTGATACACATCACTATAATAAAACTCAACGAAATGAAGATAATTTTCCCACTTAGATGGTTTTTCCATTACATACATTCTTACCATATCTTCAATGACTCGGTTGATCCTCTTTGTCTACCCATTCAACTCTAGATGATATGCTAGGTTGGAATTTAGATTTGTCCCAAATCCTTCAAGAAACCCTTTGCAAAAATTGGATGTGAACCTGGAATCTCTATTAGACTATTACCGTAGGAACACCATGTATCCTAGCAATTCTATTCATATGAATCTTTGTAGTGTTGGTTACCATTTGATTCATCTTAATTGGACTAAAATGTGTAGCCTCTGTAAACTTTTCCACCACTACTGTGATGGAATCATGTTTCCATGTTGTTCTAGGTAGTTTGGTATAGCAGTGACTTCCTCTTTCCATTTAGGAATGGGAAATTTATATAGAAAATCTCATTCAATGCATTTGCTCAACCTTTACCTTCTAACATTCCATACATTTGGCTATATAATCCATCGCATCTTTCTATAGTCTAGACCAAAAATATTATCCCATTACAGTTGCAATTGTATTTGGTACCTTGATGTCTAGAGTACATAACATTGTGCATCTCTTTTAGCACTAAATTTATCAAATTCATTGAGTTAGGAACATACACCTTGTTCTCGTACAAGAGAATCCCCTCCTTATCTAATGTGAAATCTTTATATTTCAGTTATACATAACTCTATTGTGAGCCTTCTCTTATTGTACATAATGCTAGTCCAATGCTACAACTTCCAAAATTCTACTTGCTAAAATTATGTTGTATATAGTAATGGTTGTAGCACACATTTCATGCACCCTCCTATTGAGCGCATTATCCTCTTATTCTCATTTACCTTGATGATCTTGATGTCAAATTCATATTCATTAAGACATGCATCCATGTAGATTGTTTATCATTTAGTGTTGGCTATTCAAGCAAGTATTTCAAACCACTATGGTCTATCCTTGGCTCAATTTTTTTTCCCATGAGATAATGCCTTCACATTGTCAACACATGAACAATAGCTACAAGCTCCAAGTCATGGATAGCATAATTTCTTTCATTCTCTTTGAGTTTCCTATATTCATAACAAAAATCATGCCCATTTTGGGTAACGACTCCAATTCCTCCTTTACATGCACCTATGCACACAACAAAACCCTTATTTGGTTTTACAATCTTTAAAATAAGTGCATTGGTTAATAATTCCTTCAAGTGCAAGAAACTCTCTTCACACTTGGTAGTCCATTCAAGCTTTATTCCCTTCTTTTATAGTGAAGTGATTGGATGTGCAATCTTGGAGAAAATTGTAATGAATCTTCTAGAATATCTAGCTAGACTCGTAAATGATTTCACTGTTGAAATGTTATTTGGTCTAGGCCATCATTTGATTACCTCAATCTTATATAGATGAAATATTATGCCCTCCTCTGAGATAATATGTCCCAAATAGTGCATTTTCCTTTGACGAGAAGTGCGTTGACTCAAATTGTCATACAATTGGTGCTCTCTCAACACCTATGACACCATACTCAAATATTTCTCATGCCCCTTCTATATCATTAACTATTATATTATGCAGCTCGGATGGGTGTTCTAGTCTCAAATTGTGTCTATGAGGCTAAGGACACATTTTCTCCAATAATCAGAAAAGGTTTCACGAGAAACGGCCTTGATTAGAATTAATTAGCCAGTTTGTTAATTTTCCTAAGTCTAACTTAGGGAAATGGCTTAAATAATCTGAATTAATTGAGGTAAATCTAGTGACTTCTAGGAAAGTCATGAGAAGGGGTCAAGATGATCTTAGCCATCAATTGAAATTAGATCATGGCCTTTGATTCGCCAATGAGAGATTATAAGAGGAAATCGATGGGAATTTGGAGAATAGATCGGTGAGAGATCAAGACACAATATTGCAATGATAGCAAGGGTGAAGAGGCAGCATAGGGGAATCAACAGAGTGAGATCAATAGTGTTTGGAGACAATATTGTCAGAGGAATTTATCACTATGATTTCCAAATATATTTGGAGATTAATTTTTTTTTGCGTTGAGAGACTGATTTTCCAGTGGTACAAATTGCTCTAGAGAGGGGTGCAAATTACCCTAGTGAGAAGTGTAAATTGCTCTAGGAGGACGAAGTGCAGGAGAAAGTAGACAAATTGCAAGAGAGATATTGATCCAAGTGGATATTGGTGGCCACCTGCCAATTCTACTTGGACCCCCACCATTGTTTCTATCAGCTTTTCAGTTTCCTTAATTGTAGCACAATTTACTATTTTTAGCACTTTTCGAGTCCTGAACTTCCGAAGTTGTTTTGAGGCCCTAAACGACGTTTTTTGGGGAAATTGGGAGCAACATGGTTCCATAGATCGATGTTTTTCTTCCCAAAGTTGTAGTTATCGGATAGATCTTTCTAACGAGATATTGTGTGCGTCAAACGGAGATCGTATGCCAAAGTTACGACCCTGGGAAGTTGATGTACCAATTTACCCAAATGGGGCCCACAATTTGGCGTTTCATCTTCTATGATTAGGTCTTTGGATGTTTAGGGTTTTCCATTATTTCTCAACAATAAATAGGCCTTCGATCCTCACTGTAACACAGTTCAGAGGCATGTAGCTACCACATCTCTTCTCAGAGATAAGCTACCATCGCCCTAGCTAGTTTATTTCCATTTTTGTTTATAAGCATATTTCAGTATTTTACAGTAATGAAATGAAGTATTATTTCTATTACATCTCTATATGTATGGTTATATCTATAATTTGTTCCATTCTTGTTTAAATTCGGATCAGATATATTTGCATAAGAAAGTCGATTTTTCTAGTTGAGGTCGAAATACTTATTTCCTCAGCAGGGTAAGTTTGCCAGAGCCAGGGCCGCGCGTATGAAAAAATTAGGAACCAGAGCGAGGCCGAATTGTTCAGAGGAGGCCAAATTGCTTTCAAGAGGGTAGATCGACTTGCAAAAGTGGTAGAAATAAATTTTTGGAGGTTTTCTAATTTATGGAAAATGATTGTAATTTCTCCATCACAAATTTTGTTAAAGAATAATAAAAA
The DNA here is from genome assembly GCA_031772625.1 of Pinus tabuliformis. Classification (NCBI taxonomy): domain Eukaryota; kingdom Viridiplantae; phylum Streptophyta; class Pinopsida; order Pinales; family Pinaceae; genus Pinus; species Pinus tabuliformis. Next base: position 994,268,977 of record CM062810.1, on the reverse strand, counting down.
TACTCATTTACAGAACTGGTTTTCCTGACACTATGGTTTTTCCATGGACATTTGTCGAAAAATATTGGTGTTCATTATTTGCGTGTGTGTGTGCAATAATTTTCTCAGTTCATGTGATTCATTTATTTTTCTTTGAAGTTGCAATGGCGTTTTATACAATGTTTCTCACAAGTAATAGCATAAGACAAATAATCAATTGATAGGAGCATAAGAACCAATTAACTGCAACAATATTTAAAATTTCACATGGTATCATAGCGGATTTGAGGGTAGAAGGAGGATCTGTGAAAGCAAAGGAAGATAAATTTTGAGGGTTTCAACTCAGTTTATTTGGGTTTTGCTATATTTCCAGCTTTTTAGAGATGACAACAGCGAGTTTTAGAGATTAGGACAGATTGGATGGAGCCTCCAACTTTGGCATTTGGAAAGCTAGGATGATGTTTTTATTGGACAAGTATGGACTAAAGGAGTTTCCAGAGGATGTTATTGTCATACCAAAAAATCCACAACAGTTAGGAACATATAGAAAGGAAAAAGCCAAAGCCAAGAGAATTATCCTTGATGGAGTCAAGGACCCTATTGTTCTACATATCACAAAGAATGATACAACGAAGCATATGTGGGGTGAGATTGTAAATTTGTACCAGAATCCTGCCAAGAATAGGAATTTTTTTCTCAGAGAGAAGTTGAGAACCATCAAGATGTAGAAGAGTGAAGATGTGGTTTCCTATCTATCGTCGTTGCTACAAAACCCTCCAAAAATTTTACTATGTTTTATTTTTTGGAGCCTACCTACTATCCTGTGAAGTGTCGCTTTTGCTTGTCTTGTGAAATGTCACTTTTGTTCTAGCAAAGTATGTGCAAAGCTTCAAAGTTGTGCTCAATGCCGAAGGTTTTGGCATGGATAGCTTTTGTACTTTCCATCAAGAGAAGCATTCAGAGAAAACATGCCCACAATGGAATCACAACATGAATGCTATGATGACCAATTTTGTAGATACTTTATTGGCACAAGAGAAATCTGAGCAAGCTGAAGAAGCAAGTGAACTAATCACGGCAGAGGAATATTTAGGTGTTGGTCACTTAGTTAGTGAATTTGATGTTATATATAACACTAATAAATAAAGTGTTGATGAACCACCAACAACTAAATCTCCTCCACAAAAATTAACTGAACGATATAATTTGAGGAGTAAAGGACCAATTTTTGGGCAATACCTTAAAAGGAAGTTGTTGAGAAAGGTCTTACCACCTACCAATTGTAATCATAATTCACAAAGTAAGTCCAGAAGTGCTCAATCTCCCAAGAACATTTCTGCAAACAACAAGAGTAAGTCCATCCCTCCCGAGGCTTCAACCAAAGCTACACCAGCCTCCACTTTAGCATAACCTATTAAAGATGAAAGTGTTGATCATAATGTTATTGAAGATATGAAAAGGGCTCATGCCAATATTTAAATATTTGAGCTCACAAAAGTAACAGGACAACACGAACTGATCATCCAAGCATTTGCATCACAACCTCCATCAGGTGAGGAAGTATTTGCTTCTCAAGCTATGTCTGGTAAGCCTCATCATATTCTTGAGTCTATAGTTAATTTTATTAATCTGAATACTAATACTCTATACCCTCCTTTTCTTTTAACATTTGAAATATTTAACTATAATGTCCATAATTGTCTCGCTGACTATGATGCATATTCAAATGTCATGCCATTATCTGTCACCAAAATTTTTAATGCCAAATGGGAAAAGACTGATGCCCAAATCATACAATTAGACAGATCATTGGTCCAAGCAATTTGTGAACTTAATAATGTTATCATATGTTTATCATCAGACCATAGATTTCACCAATGCATCAATATTATTATTGTGGACATTCCTGAAGCCTATGGCTTTCTTCTAAGTAGATATTGGTCCAACAAATTACAAGGATACTTTTCCATAGACTAGCCACATTTATGGATTCCTTATAAGGGCATAAATAATCATATTCTAATAGAGAGTAAGCCTTACATGAAATATACTGTGACAACACTTGAGGAACACAATGATCCAATTGGCTTTGCAGATGTCATTTTTGGAAATTGCTTTCTTGAGGTTGACCACAGGTGTTACCAAGTGCAACCATCACCTATACCATCTAATACATAGTGGAGCTCCTTCCTTGCATTCCAACTGGTTTTAATAAAATTTGTAATATAGATGTACATAATCCTAGTGTAGGAACTAACACAATAACTGCTAACATTTGGACTCTATATTTTGATGGTTCCAAAACTTAGGACAATTTTGGAGCTAGTTGTATTCTAATTGACCCTTGAAACAAAAGTTATATCTTATCATGCTTCTTGGAGTTCAAGTGCACAAGCAATACTACTGAATATGAAGCACTCGTTTTGGGATAGAATAAGGCCATAAAACACAAGGTGGAAGTACTTAAGATATTGCACTTCATGGCCAATGCTGATGTTATCGAAGATGCATCTATTCAAGAAGATGATCATGAAAAGGATTGTAGGAAGCATCTCAAGAAGCTAAGGGGAATACTATGATTAAAAATGTGGTATCTCTTGAGAAATTATATGACCTGCAAAACCATTTCAGAGGACCAGTCAATACAAAGACTCAAACCTCAACATTGTCACATGAACAAGTCAATTTGGGAACCAAATAAGATCCAAAATACGTGAACCTTGATACATGTTGTTCTCCTCAAGAACGACCAACTTTCATCTGTCTTTTCAAAAATATTGATATGTTTTCACATGGACGTATGATGATCTAAATACATACGATAGACGTATCATCCAACATGTAATTCCCATCAAAGAAGGGGTGAAGCCATTTCAACATAACCTAAGGAAATCCCATTTGATGCTTGAACCCTTGATTCAAAAGGAATTAAGGAAGTTGTTGGATGCTCAAATCATCTTAAAATTTTTCATTCTACATGGGTTTCCAACTTGGTTCCTATCAAGAAAAATCCCGATGAGATATGCTTGTGTGTTGATTTTCACAATCTTAATCAAGATTTAGATAAAGACAATTACCCCGTTCCATCTATGGAGAAGATACTCCATATGGTATCTAGGTCAGAAATGTATTTGCTACTATATGGATTCTCTAGATACAATCAAGTGCTAGTAATAGAACCAAATAGATTAAAAACCACTTTCAGGACTAAGTGGGGAACTTTTGCTTTCAAGTGCATTCCATTTGGACTCATTAATATTGGGTCTACATTTCAACAGGCCATGGACACCACGTTTTGTGGACTGATCAGTCAGAGTGTAGTAGTCTCCTTGGATGACATAACCATATTTTCCAAGAAGATATTAATCATATTTGTCATCTAAAGCATATTTTTGAGTGATGTCACAAGTATGGAATATCACTAAATTCGAAAAAGAGCATCTTTAGTGTGTCTGAGGGAAATTTCTTAGGACACATTATTTCTAAGAGCGGAATCAAGGTTAACACAGAGAGGGTCAAGGCTATTGTTCAAATCCCTTTTCCTGTGAATAAGAAAGCAATGCAATCCTTCTTGAGAAAGATTAACTTTCTACGAAAATTCATCTCCGATTATGCACAAATTGTTAAGCCATTATAGGATATGATAAAGAAGGATGCCATATGTAAATGGGAAAAGATGAAGAAAGATGCATTTTCCTTAATCAAGCAAGCCATTGTTGATGCTACAACCTTATATATCCTGAATTTTCGCAAATATTTCCTGTTATACACTTTTGCTTTTGACATTTCTATTATGGTTGTGTTAACACAGAAAGACGATCAAGGAAATGAGTGGTCTCTATATTTCATGAGCGTTGGTTTATGGGGATCATAATTGAATTATCCCACCATTGATAAGAAAGCATACACAATATACATAGCGGTTAAGCATTTTAGGCCTTATCTCTTGAAAGTCCACACTATTATCTATGTACCTCACCCAATAGTCAGATCACTCTTTGTACAACAAGAGCTGGGTGAGAGGAGGGTGAACTAGATGACATGCCTACAAGAATATGATCTTGAATTCAAGATGGTTCAATTGTCAAAGGCCATGGTCTCTGCCAGATTGTAGCTAAAAAATTGGATTCACCAGAAGAGGATTCTTCTGGGTGGGAACAAGAGATATAGATGTATAACATTGAACGAGTTCCCACTACAAGTATAACCATAACTTGGTATGCATATAACAACAATAATTAGAGCACAACACGTTTCCTTTACATATATCAACTAAATAGAATATGGAAATATGACTTAAAGCTTTACCTTACCAACTTGTGCATGATGTTCTTTTCTGAAAGCACTACAATGATGTCCTGCTTAGATGTCTAGAGCCTTCAGATTCAGAATGGGTGTCAATAGATATTCACAATGGAAAAGAAAGTGGGCACTTTGTAGGTGATACCACTGCTCATAAGGTGATGAGGGTTGGTTATTATTGGCCCAGATTATTTAAGGACGCTCATCCCTACACCCAAAAGTGCCTAGTTTGTCAAAGGTGTGTCGGTCATGATCAAAAGTCAACTACCCCATTGCTAACCATAGCAGTTGAAGAAACATTTCAATAGTGGGGATTGGATGTTATCAATGAAATATTTCCTCATTCATCCAAGCAACACTGACACATTTTAATTGCAACTGATTATTTCACTCGGTGGACCGAAACAATTTCGTTAAGGCAAGTTAATGATCAAGAAGTCATCCAGTTTCTCAAACAGAACATCATAACTAGGTTCGACATTCCAACATCGCTTGTCTTTGGTTATGCAACTTATTTTTCCTCGATAAATATTTATGAGTTTTCATTAGAAAATGGTATTGTTTTAAAGAATGCATCAAACTACTACCTAGAGGGGAATGATTTGGCTCAATCTACAAACAAGATCCTAATCTATATTATCAAGAAAATCATCGTCTCTGAACAAAGGAACTAACAATTCTTTGGTGAATTCATCATGGGATGACCTTGTCACTCTGAAACCATCTTTGAAGACCTCTCCTTACTTCCTTGTATATGGAAAATAAGCTATCTAATGTTCGGAACATATACCTTCCATCCTTGCAACTTTCCCAAGAATCTCAAGGCAATCCATGTCTTCTTGTTTAGAATATGGTAGATACCCTTCTCAAGATAGAGGAATAAAGGATCAAAGAAAAATAAAAGTTTTTCATACACCAAAACCAAATCAAGAGTTAGTTTCATAAAAAGTCAGCAGGGAACACATATTTGGGTGTGGGAGACCTATTATTGTAGTAGGATAAGGCCCATTAAGAGAAAGGAAAGCACGCCAAAATTCAATTTCTGTGGATTGGACCTTAGATCATCATTAAAAAGCTTGGCCACCATTCTTACAAGCTAAAATCCTTAGATAGGAGGACTGACCCTCTTCCTGTTAATGGCTAACATCTTAAGGATTACTTCCAATAGCAACCTATGTTGGGTTCCTGCCTCTGTACAATTTTCTTTTCTTGTTATGTTTATCCCATCATGTCTTGTGTTCTTTCCAGTTTGTTTAGTCAATATGCATAAATAAGTCCTTGTGTGAGAGTGTATGTAGGGCACAAAGGAATAATATGGCGGAAATAAATAGGGATTGTGACAACTACAATGCTTGGCTATATATTAAGTCTCCTTCTTTGTTTGAGTCCAAATGTTTAGTCAAGTAATGTCTAGAGGGAAAATACGAGTCATGCAGAATGGAAAAATTTTAGTAGAAGTATGATGCCCAAAAATTTGGATCTTCATTTTAACTTGGCATTATACTCATTAGTGTGTTCATGTGTAGACCTGACCGAGTAGACACAGGAAAGGAGAAAATCCCAAAACAAACATATCAATTTCATACACTATATGAATCCCTTTAAAAGGAACATCCTCTCTTGCATATAAAATAAGACGAGACCCATATTCCACCTTCAAATAAATAAGTTATTTTGCACATTCTATTAGTAACTAAATAAATAGGTGAAGAAGAGAAAGGCTTCTTGCGCAAAGAGGTGAAGAAAGTAACTTCGTCAGGGTATTGAACAAGCCTGCTGACAGTGAAGAAATGCTTGCAATTCCTTGAGGTGACTCCACTAAGGTACTGAATAGGATCCTTGGTAGTGGAGTGACACTGGGGAATATGCTTAACATCTGATTATCAAAATCTCGACACACTATTATCCTTTCCCAATCGAAACAATTGACTTTTGACATATCTTTGAATGTGTTTAAGGCAAGAAAATAAATTAATCCATGTGCTAAACTGGGATAAGTGGTGAAGCTACGGTGATCCTTATGATGAGTCAATGCTTCCTGAAGGGCTTGAATCTATGTTGAAAGTAAGACCTAGATAGAGAAGTTGAAGTTCATCCAATGTGTCGCCAAGTGTTGTCATTGCTACAACACCCTCCAAAAATTTTACTATGTTTGAATTTTTGGAGCATACCTGCTATCATGTGAAGTGTCTCTTTTGGTTGTCAAGTGTAATTTTATGTTTTTACACATGTTCCAAGTGTCCATGCCCCTTCCTAAGTGTCATCAAATCACTAATAATAGCTTTAATGCACTTTTGAGTCATAGTGCACTTTTAGTCACAAAATGACACTTATGTGTCACAATTGCCCATGTTCTGTCTAGTGCACATAGAGAATGTTTATGAATTAAATTTTTGATGTATACTTCTTAGTCTTGGGTCTTGTCTGGGTTGTATTTATGAGTTGAAGTGTATAACGCTTGATCTTGCTCCTAACTCATTGTGTTTTTCAATGTTTTACCCTCCTACAGTCACTTTTCTGACTTTGCAACTCCTCCTCCAGGCTAGGAAGAGTGCACTAGACACTTCTAGGCCCTAGTAGTGATCCTCCTTTTCATCTAGAACTGTGCCTTGCACCACCCTAAGCCTTCCCTCCCTCTCCTATGCACTACACAATTCTAGTCAGCAAGACCCTTCTCTTTACTTCTTACTCTTCCTCTATTCGTCAGTCATGCCTCTACCTCCCAATGTAGCACATTGTGCACTTCTTGTGGGTAGTGATGCCCCTCATTATGCCCTATAATTATGAACTACACCCTCCTTGTGTCCTTGGCCTTTCTCCATAGTGCATGGTGCGGTCCTAGTTAGCAATCCTTGCAGCCTTGTCTCTTGTAACTGCCCCCTGCGCCCACCTTGCCTCCTCCTCTTCCAGAGTTGTGCATAGCGCAATATCAGTCGATAATAACTACCCCCCTTATTTCCTGCAAGTGTGCTCTATGTCCAGAAGGTCTTTGTATCTCTCCCTAGCACATTGTTGGGCCACAGTCAGTACATTACCTGAATAATCATAAAGTAGGATATTTATGGGCTAATGTTTGCTTTCCATGAGTGATCGATACCTGCAGGTGTTCTTAGTAAGCATGGAAAAATATGCTTTAGGAAATCTCTCAAGAGAAGATTCCCAAGGAAGCATACTAAAGATAAAGGCACAAAGGCACCATGCTGCGAAAAGTGAAGGAATGTTGGATCATGATAATTAAAGTGAGTTAGGAAGACTCCATAATCTCTCTAGACCCTTTGGAAACAATTAAAATGAAAGGATTGTTATAAGTATTGAAGACATAGTGGCAGTGTCATCACTTCTCAAAGAGATTCATGTTGCAAGTCACCATGGTCCAAGTCATCAATGTCAAATGACTTGTCTTTTTTTCATCACATGATGATGTAATTTTGGAAAATATTGTAAATGTAAATATGTGGAAGTCCAAGAGTCATATATGGACAAAAGAGTCATTAGGAAAAGTCCAAAGAAGTCCAAAGGTCATACTAGAAGTCCAAGAGTCATGAGGGTAGTTCAAGAGTCATGGGGATATGAAAGGTCATCCCTCTTGTTATAAAAGAAGCCTCATTACTCAAGCAAGGGAATTTTCCACCTTGGCTTCTCCAACTAGGCATTAGAGAGAAATTTTGTTCTTTTGGGGAGCAAGTAGTGGCTTAATGCTCCATTATTGGAGCTAGTGGTGTCTCATTGTAACAATGTATCTTGGAACTTTTGCTTAATAATTTGAAGCTCGTTGAGCCAACACACTTTCATGCATGTATCGTGAATATTGTAAGACTATTCTTTAGATGTTTGCAGTATGTGTTTATGTTTTCTTGTACTAAAGAAATTGAACTATTTCATTGGCTTTGGTGCTCATCTTGTTGAATGTGTGTTGTAATTGCTTAAATGATCATTATGTCTATGTGAAATATTTCACTAGATGGTTAACGATTCTTTCATATGTATGTGCATGTGTCTTTATTAGAATAATACTACTAATTTTCTCCTAAAGACTCACTTTCTCTTCCTTTTCATTGAAATAACCTCAATACATTTTGCAATTGAACATTTCACAAAGATTACTTAATTTCTCATTCAAAAGTACACGTGTGTTGCTCTCTTGTGCTAACTATTGCAGCGAAGGAAATTCCTTAAGATAATGGCAATCGAGCCATATTTCAGATGGGGCTCTTATACCAAACGATGTGAGGTCTAATTGGGACTTCATATTGAGGAGACCCTGTGTGTTGGCGGTTTCCAACACCATCAAAACTATCTTACTAGAGTTCAACTTGTCAGAGATGAATTGGCTGCAGTAAGAGATAAGCCAAGTGATGACAAGCTGGTGCGAATAACACTAAATGGGTTTTCTAAGGATTTGTGCATTTTCATCGAAGTGATCGATGGGAAAGATAAAATTCTAGGATGGAGTTTTCTATTGAGTGATTTCACTCAGGAGGAGTGATCTGGATCTCTTAAGTTACCAGAATTAACCAAGATCTTTTACTTTTGTGATGTTAGAAAAATTTCATATGAAAGAGTATGAAAAACTACATGTTCATACTATAAAGAATAGGAAACATAATGACGACTATAAAATCAAAGGACACACACACATTATAACGAAGTTCACCTAGTGTGGGCTACATCTTCGGGCCCTGGTATCAAGAGTGGGGAGACTGCTTCATTAATTATTGCAAGATGATGTGAGTACATGGTACATTCTTTGTCATTACAAAGAAAAATTCCCTTAACTAGAGTGACATGTCTCTCCATGAGATGTTCTCCTATAGGAACTCTCGCTCAAATGGGCCCTCCTTCAACATGACAAGTTAATAAATTATCACATGACGTGGCAGACAAGTATCCTTCAACATAATGGTAACAAGGATCTCAACAACAAAATCATCATCTAAGCAAATCAAAAGAAAGACTCATCATCTAAGCAAATCAAAATCATCATCTCGGGAATCTTGAAGATTCCCCCAAAGATTCCTTCTTGGAGATGGCCGAACAATCTGTTGCTCGAACAAAAAATCTAAGCACACCACTGCGCTCTTTGCAAAATTCTGTGAAAAATGACTATAAAGTTGGCATAATTATGCTATGTCAAAAATCAACCTCTAAGGGAATCTTTTAGATTCCTCAAGATTTTGTAAATATTCCTTCCTGCTGACCCACTAAAATTTTACTGCTTAGATGAGGAAATAGATGGCACCATCATGTTCTCTCCGAGATTCTGGTTCGTTTGAGTATAAACTTGGCATGATTCTGTCACTGTGAAAAATCACCCTCTAGAGAATCTTTCAGATTCCTCCAAGATTCTGCATAAGAATATTTTATGGAATATTCCCTTGGAATATACTCACCTCAGTAACCATGTCTGCACCTAGGTCCATCGTGTGGCTCTTATTCTCGACACTCTCCTTTCCCTTGGTGCACAAATGAAACTGGTTTAAATAATGATGAGTGGGCATGAATTACAAAGTTGGTGCGTTGGTGCTTTGGCTGGCATTATTTAACTTAAGGCTGTGATTGAAAAGCAGGTCGGGTTCAAAACTCGCCACTCTAATTTTAAACACTTAGCAGTTTGGTGATGACATATAATGTTTGGAGTTTTGTTTGAATTGGCGTATTGTGTTGGGAAATTTATGGGGCCGTCACGTGGAGCAGGCCGACCAACAACCAATGCGGGTTCAAGACCTGTCAGCTCTGTAGATTTGGTTGATAAGTCATTTGGATGTATATATTATGTTTTATTTTATATGCATATGCGGTGAGTGGGGTGGCAAGGGTGGTGGCCCACCACCCCCCACCCTTTTTTTAATATTTTTTCATTTTTTAAAACACATTAGTGAAATTTTTTTTACTGGATTTTTGGGTTTACCGGAAAAGTTAACTCGGTGACAAATTTGCCCATTCCTGCAGCCGGAACCCATGCGCTGAAAATTTCCAAATTGTTTCCTCGTTTGTGGATGCCACTGGGCCTATTTTGACCAAAACTTTGATCGCAAATATCTTGAGCATACGAACTCAAATTTGAGTGTCATTTGCGCCGTTGGAATTAGGACAATGGGCACTACGATATGGTCCTGGTTTCACTTCAATCCGATGACTTTGATTTTTGAGATTTTTCAAGGCCACTTATATTTTTGGACATTTCTGAGGCCACCTGGATCAAGGAGCTCAGACTCAGCTTGGTTAATTGCAAATCTAAAGGTTGAAAATAAATAGGAGAATGTAGCCTTAGCAAGCAAAGGGAAGTCGAAGAAGGGGTCCAGTAAGGGATCAAACTCAAAAGGAGAGAAGAACAAGAAGGAGAACATTTCAAATATCAAGTTCTATGGTTTTCATGAGTTCAACCACTATATAAACAATTCTCCACAAAGGAAGAAGAAGGGAAATACGCAAACAACAATTTCAACGAATGCAAATGAGCTCTTTAGTAGGATGGAACAAGAATTTGCACTAATTGCTTGTCTATCTAGCTCAAGTTCACAGGGTGTCTGGTATATAGATAGTGGAGCATCATTCCACATGACAGGAGTTAGTGAGTACTTATCCAATTATAAGGAGGAGGATATTAGATTCCAGATTTAGATGGGGAACAAGTCTAAGTGCAACCCTGTTGCAAGAGGGATTGTTTTGTTTTAGAGGGAGAATGGCAAGGTGATTCCTATTCATGACGTGTTGCATGTTCTAGGCTTGGGGGTGAACCCTATGTCTATATCCATCCTTCAGGAAAAATGATACATTGTTATATTTATTGGGACGTAGGTGCTATTGAAGCAGAAGGATTGGAGGTCACCTATAGAAGTTGGGGTAAGAAGTAGCTGGTTGTATAGGTTGTAGATGGACACTCCAAAGGCAATAATCAGAAACAAAAATCTAAAGGATTAGGGGGATATATGGCATAGGAGGATGGGCCATATTCATCATGGAGAACATAAAGTGCTTCATGAGATGATGATAGGTGTTCTAGAGGTGAGCACAAAGCACAATAATGTTTGTAGATGATGTGTGTTGGGGAAGTTTGTGAAAACAACTTTTCCAAGAAGTGACAATAAATCATAGGGGATACTTGACTTAGTGCATTCATATATATGTGGACCAATGTCAACGAAATATCTCTAGGGATATGAGAATTTTACAACTTTTATTGATGATTTCTTTGGGAATACCTAGATCTACTTCTTGAAGACTAAGGATGAGGTCTTTAGTCACTTTCAGGAGTTTAAGGCTCTAGTGGAGAATGCGATAGGTAGGAAGATCCAAAATCTTTGGTTAGAAATTGGAGGGGGTACACCAACAAATAATTCCAAGAGTTTTGTACCACGACAGGAATTAGGAGAGAGTGGATGGTTCCTTGCAACCTATAGTGGAATGAGGTTGCTGAGAGGGAGAATTTCTCTATTTTGGAGGCAATGAGAGTGATGTTGTATGCCTAGGAGATCTCACACACTATTTATGGGTAGAGGCATGTAGTACAATAGTTTATATACAAAACAATATTTCACATCAAGCGCTTGGAAATATGACACACGAGGAGGCATTCATGGGGAAGAGGTTAGATGTTAGTTACTTTAGGATATTTGGTATCCTAACATATTGTCACATTATAGGAGACACATGTTCAAAGTTAGATAATACTACAAAGAGAGCTTACTTTTTTGGTTACAACAAAACCTCCAAGGCTTATCAAATATTTATTCTAGGGACTAAGAAAATTATTGTGAGAAGAGATGTCAAGTTCATGGTAGACAAGGCATACAAGGGGTCCAGATATTTGTCAATAGCAGAGGATTAGAGTGAATAGCCATTAGAAGCTCTTAGAGTTGAGCAACAATATCAAGGACAACAAAACACGAGTACAACCACAAATACAAGAACTAGCTTAGGTGAAGGTGTTCCTGATAGTTAGCAGAGCATGGAGCATTAGATCAGGGAGATGAAACACGAGGACATTGAGGGGATATTCCTAACTCCACTATTGGTAGGAGGAACCACAGGGTTAACCAAACACTTAGGGATGCTTAGGAGTTTGTGGGGACTCTATTATAGCTGCTACAACCACCCTCTAAAATTTTGCCCATGCTTAGATTTTGGAGCCTCCCTTCTGTCCACAGGAGCTCATCATTCACTGTCATCAAGTATTCATGATATCTTAAAGACTTATATTTCATGCAGTGCTTGTGACGTCTTGTTCTAATCTCGACCAGAACCTTTTCAAACACAAGCCATCTCTTACCTTGTCTTTGCAACTTTGTTGGTCTTCCCTTTAGAAATTGCATAATCTTGGAAGGTAGGCCAACCTAGAGGATCTGAATTGCGTAATCCAGGGAGCCAGGCCAGCCTTGAGCTTAGAAACTGCACAATCCTAGAGGGAAACCCGACCTTAAGCTAAAAAATTGCGCAAATCTATCCTTCCCCTCAGAAACTTTCGAAATTCATTGAGGCAAGGAATTTCCCAACCCCTTGAGCTTGAGAATTATGCAATTTCCTTTTCCATTGTGAAAAATAAGTTTCTTGAAAATTAGAGTTGGCATCCTTAAAAAATAGGAGTTTCCCAATTGATGTCTAGTTTATTCCACTAAGCTGCTAATTATAACTTTCAAACAAGTGGCGCTTTTTCCTTGATTTTAGGCATGTGCGTAAGAAACCCTAACCAACCTAGATCTATATAATAGATGACCCTAGAGCTCATTTTCACACTCTATCTTGGAGATCTATCTTTCCCAAGGAGATCAAGGAACTTTTGGTGGAGTTTGTAGCACTTTTCTAGGTGAGTTTCGCTTTTGTCACTTTTTGTCGCTTTTTTGTCACTTTTTGTCAATTTGCTTATGTGAGTGTTATTTTGGTTGTTTCTCTTTATAGTTGCTAGTGTTTTATCTTATATTAGCTTGTACAAGTGTTGGTTTGGTCTATCGTTTGCGTTTTACAAGTGTCACATCAAATTCTTGTTTTTATCCATTAGTGGTCACTGTTTCGGTGACTCCCTATGCATGTTGTTTTTTCCCTTTGCATGTTGATCTTCTGCACTTGATTTTCACCAATCTATATTTCCCTTAATAAGATATGCACTCTTACTTGCACCTTCAGTCATATTTTACACTTTCCCATCCTCTTCCCGGGAAAATATGCCCCTTTATTTATCTAGCAGTTGCCATGATCAACTGGGCATTGCACAACTCCAAGGATCAAGCCCCATGCTTGGCCTCTGAGACTACATAATGTGTAATCCTTGGCTTGCCCAAATGCACATTGTGTAGTTTTAGGGCTCAAGCCTCATCATTAGCCTCTGAGACTACGCAATGCCCAGTCTCTCCCTCAGTCTACCCAAGCTGAGACTACGCATTATGCAGTCTAAAGCCTCAAGCCTCTCCCTTGACTACTAAGATTACATAATGCATAGTTCATGAGGCCAGTCTCTTCCCTCATTCCAGAAATTGCGTAGTTTTTCCTCTCAGTCTTTTGATTGCTACCTTGATCTTTCTTTGCAAGTCATTTTTATTGAGCTAATATATGTTTGACATGAGTGCATTTTTCTCCTACAAGTACTGCAATTTTTGAGCACTTCTCTTGATTCGTTACTATCACTATGGCTCCCAAGAGACTTGTCTCAAAGGGCACTATAGAGAGTAGTGCCAAGGAGGTAGTTGAGATTAATCTAGTGAATTTGCTAGTTTTCTTAGACACTTGTTTGTTTATAGAGAAAGATTCATACATTACATGGTACGAGGTGAAAGAGGTATTCTCATAAAAAATCTTCAAAGAAAATCTCAAAGACCGACAGGTGTACATCAATGCTCAAAGGTCAGGATTACACAAGATCGCATGCAGGTACTCGATTTTTCCATGTGCAGACATTGTCAACTAGATATTATCCCATATGGATAACAAGAGAATGAATCTCAATATTGCTAGTAGACAAAGGCTTGCATATTTTATGGCACATGACTTTCATATTATGTATCATTTTCTGCTACAAGAATCTTACATGGATTCACATTTTTATGCGATCACAAACTACTTGAGCATAAAGGATATCGTCAAAAGTTGGGTGAAAGAGCCTTCCAAATTCCTCTAAACACCAAGCAACACTTACAAGACCAAATCTCTCAGAAAGGATTATCATTACTTGATAATCTTATGTTGTCAGATCTATGGCTAAAGCAGTAATGAGACCTTTCCAGAAGGTTGGGAATTCTTGCTTAATCAGGTTGTGAATGAAGGAAAAACATTCAACTGGTTGGATTTTATGGCTAAAAAATTGATGACCCATGTAAATAATGATAAATACCCTCCTAAGAGTAAGAAAGCTATATTCTACATGTCTTCCTACTTGTTGGATGTAACCTGTGCTTAGAAATCTTTTCCTGGCATGAGTTGGACCTAGTCACCAAAATAATATGTCGTTCATATTTACAACAAGATGCTTTCAAAGTGAAGTTATAAATGAGTAATTGAAAATTTGATTGATCACTTCCTCATTCCATTGCACATGTTAATCTTTTAGGAAGAGACACCTTTCATGTCCCATGGGGCAATGGAAGTCGTGTCAAAATTAACAGATTGGTTTGCCTCATCGGATGACACTTTCCTCAGAGAGTGTTTGGAGGTCAGAAGTATCCACATCTTTTGCTGAGGTATGCCACCAAAAAGTTGGTCATGAAATAAGTTTATTATCATCTCTCCATGGGATTATCATGAATTTTGCACAAGAAAAAAGAAGGCACCGTGGCCCGTTCTTCCTTTGCAAATTGGATTGTGCAAGATCAAGAATTTGAAGGTTGCAGAAACCGAAGGTAACAAGATAGATGAATTTGCATTCAGTCGTTTGGACTTTAATCTGTATGATCCTAGGAATGTTTGTAAAGAACACAGTGCGATGATTCATTTCCAATGGACCAGCAGGACAGTTTACAGGCCCGAGGAGGAAGAGATCAATAATTTTTACAATGCATCCAAGTCCCTTGAACTAGTCAACTTTGCAGGAACATCACATGTTACTCCTTAGAAATAAGTCACCCCAGAGGTAGAACCATCAGAAAGGCATAAACCAGTGCATGAAAAGGGAAAGAGGAAAGTTGCACATAGTCTAGTGGAAGAGAAAAGTCACAAGATGAAAGCAGATCTAATCATCTTGAAAGTGGCCATAGCAGCAGAAAAGAGGAGGAAGCAGAGGAAGAAGGAAGGGGAGATGAAGCAGAGGGAAGAACAAGAGCAGAACATATTGGAAGAAGAAAGGCAATGGCGAGAGGAAGAAGAAAGGAAAAAACAAGAAGAATAAGAAAGGCGGAGAATAGAAGAAGAAGAAGCAACATGGAAACATGCCAAAGAAAAAGAGAAGAACCAACTGCTAGAAGAGGAGAGAAAACAATTGTAGGAGAAGGAACTTGCTCAAGAAATCAAAGAATTGATTGTGATTCAAGACATGGAGGTGGAACTAAAGCCACTAAACCAAGATGTTGATCTTATGCTGAGCACTCAACAGGTCACCATTCAGTCTCCCCCTCCTTCGACAACAGAGAAAGATCTAAGTGAAGAAGAGGAAATTGTTCCTCTTAATGATGGTCTGGTCATGGATACGTACAATATAACTTACGATGAGCTTTATAATAATATTGTACAAGCGAGAAAGAAACATTTTATGGATGATATTACATCTCCTACATTCATTAGAGAAAGGGTGATTGTAACAGATACCAGGAGAAATCTTGAATCCATTGCTACAACCAACTTGGCCTTCACAGGTGCTACCAAGTCAAACACGGAGTACCTCATGACCAAGAATAGGAAGATGGAAAAGAACTTATAGGTTGCAAGGCACCAAATTGAGTAGATCCAAGTAGAGGTCCAAAAAGCATATCTCGCACAGGTATATCTGGAAGAACTTAAGGTAGCCATACTCGGCGAAGTATTGACATTGGGAGAAACCATGTAGAGCCTTTATGAGGAGATTGTCACCATGTATAAAGTAGTTGTCTGCTTGCACGAAATTCAAGTAAAGTGCAAGGATAATGCTAAATCCCTCAAGGCTGTCCATATAACCATCATTGATGTGCATGAGTGGTCAATTCAACACAAAGGGGCATCGTCCAAATTGACAAAGAAAACAAGGCAACATTTAGAGTTGGAGAAAACACAAGTTTAGATGATCATCTAGAGTAACAAACAACTTTCCTCATTCATTGCCAACATTCAGGCCTCATATGCACGATTATACAATAGTGCATATTTCATGGTGAAATCACATAATATCCCTTCAGTTGGCTCACCCACCAAAGCCCAATGAATTAATCAAGTCAGGCAGGAGGTGGAAGAATACTTTGACTAGCTCAGACAGATCGCCACCAAGGAATATCTGGATGTGAACATGAACAATATGAAAAAGTAAATTGGTGGCCTTATGCAGATCAACACCATGTTGTTCTTGCTGAAGAAGGAAAGGAAATTCAAATCGGTTCCAAATCAGTCTACCATGATGCAATGGAGGTTAGAGTCTGCTTCCAGCCTGATCCCATCACTCAGTTTGGGGAAGTCATTGCACGGTACAAGGCTTGGCACCTCTACATGACCAATGAAATACAAGTTCAAGTGCCCGAGCTGGAGTTTCCCCAAACTCAAGCTTAACTTGTTTTGTCTTATTAGGTTGTCTGCCCGACTCTACCCAATTTTGTCTTACATGGGTATGAGCAATATTGTAATATTTTTGTAATTAATTGTAAGTGAAATTCCAAGTGTCAATTGTGGAATGCGAATAGTCATTTTGTAATGAAGTCTAAAGGTTATGGTTGAAGGAAGTCAAATAGTCATGAGAGAAGTCAAAGAGTCACAAAGGGAGATGAATAGTCACCCTTTTGTTATAAATATACCTTCATTAGTCATGTAAAAGGGCTTTTGGCCTAGGAGCATAAGCTTGGGAGTTTTGAGCCTTGGCTTCTTCATAACAAAGAGGGAGTATCTTTATTTGGAGGAGCATGTGTTGGCTTCACGTTGCACTGTTGGGACTAGTGGTTCGTCAATTGTATATGTATGCTTGGGACTTTCACTTTAATAAAATCTCAGAGCCGACACGTTTTCATGCATATGTTGTGAATATAGTAGGAATATTCTTGTTATGTTTGCAATATATGTTATTTCATTTATGCTAACACTTATGAACTATTTCGTTTGCATTAGTATGAATCTTGTTGAATGCGTGTTGTTATATATTTACATCATGGTTAACTTGTGAACTATTTTGCAGGCTAACTTGTGATCCCTTTTATGCTTGTGTGTTCCTTTCAAGTTGCGTACTATTATAGGCTTCTAAGGGGCTCACTCACTTTCCTTTTGTCGTGTTAGAACCTTTCATTGCACTTGAACCTTCACAAAGTTATACAATTATTTCATCAAAGTCACAAATACATCATTTTATGCATTATCGCAACCAAGGCATAACATTAAATCCCACTATTTTGGCAATCGGGCCGTATTCTGGATGGGGCTCCTACTCCAAACAGTGTGAGGTCTAATTGGGACTTCATATCAGGGAGACCCCCTGAATGTTGGTGGGTCCAACACTGTCGACAAACTCTTAGGAAAGGTAGGAAAGAGCAGAGACAACTAGAGAGGTACACTGACTACATGGTATTGGTCAGTCAGTTGGTAGATAGCAAGCCTTCCAACTATCAGGAGGTTGCACAACATGTGTGGCAGGATTCTATGGTTGAGGAGTATTCTTCAATCATACTCAATATTATACTATCGAGTATGATATCGGGTATGCTCGAGATGATGGTGTTAGGTTGGTTGAATATATTGATGTAGATTGGGTAGGTAACATATTGGATCAAAAAAGCATAGCCGTGTGCTACTTCAACATGGGATCAAGAGTTGTTCCCTGGTATAACAGAAAGTAGAAGTTTGTGGAACTGAGTTCTATGGCAGAGTACATAGCAGTGAGTATGACTATGTGCAGGGCTAAATGGCTTCAGAAGCTGCTAGTAGCTATGTTTGGAGAGAGGGTTGAGACAATGATGATTCACTACGACAATCAAAGTTGCATTAGGTTGTGAGAGATTCTAGTGTTTCATAATAGGTCCAAGCATATAGACATTAGATACCACTTCATCAAGGATTGTGTGCAACACAAGGTTGTTCAGCTACAATATATACCCACAGATGAAGGAAGCAGATATACTGACAAAGGCTTTGGGGAAGGCGAGATTCATCTCTTTTAGAGACAAGATGGGTGTTATGTAGGACACCTTCCTTGATAAGAGGGAGTGTTATTTTATGTAGCTCAGACATGTGTTCTAGTATCAGATTGTGTCTACGAGACTAAGGATCATATTTTCTCCAATACCCAGAAAAGGTTTCACAGGAAAAGGCCTTGATTAGAATCAATTATCCAATTTATTAATTTTCCTAAGACTAACTTAGGGAAATGGCTTAATTAGTCAAAATTAATTGAGGTAAATCGATTTTCCTCTAGAGACTTCTATAAAATTCATGAGAAGGGATCAAGATGATCTTATCCATTGATTGATATTAGATCATGGTTGTTGATTCGTTAATGAGAGATTATAAGAGGAAATCAATGGGAACTTGGACAACAAATCGATGAGATATTGAGAAACAATATTGCAGTGATAGCTAGGGCACAGAGGCAGCACAAGGGCATCAACAAAGTCAGATCGATAGTGTTTGGAGATAGGATTTCCAGAGGAATTTATCACAATGATTTGCAAAGATATTTGGAGATCATTTTTTCTTCGGTTAGAGGCCAATTTTCCAATGGTATGAATTGTTCCATAGAAGGGTTTAAATTACCCTAATGAGTAGTGCGAATTACTCTACGTGGATGATGTGTAGGAGTGAAGAGATGAATTGCATAAGATATTGATTTGCATAAGAAAGTCGATTTTCCTGGTTGAGGTTAAAATCTAGAGGGAGGCTAAGTTATTTCCTCAACAATGTGAGTTTTCCAGAGCCAAGGTTGCACATGTGAGTAGATTAGGAGCGAGAGGGAGGCCAAACTGCTCAAAAGAGGCTACATTGGTTCCAAGAGGGTAGATAAACTTGCAAAAGTATTAGAATTAATTGTTAGCCTCACTCTCATGTGTTTAAAACAATTATAAGTCCAAAATAATTAAATTAATTAAATCAAGAAAGTTGAATTTAATCCTACTTTTCTAGATTGAGTTTGTTCGTCATGGTTAGGAGTCAGTTTAGGCCTAGGTGGTTGAGAGATTCTCTCCAACTAGTTAGACTCCTAGATTAATGTGTTGTTGAAACTATCTTGAGACAAACTTCCTCATGTATTTATATGTGTATCATAAACATTATTTATACATTACATTGAGAGTGTGAAGAATATAATACAGTGACGCTCCGACCTTTTCTGCCATGTTTTTTTCAGTGTTTATATCTATGGAAATTATGTAAGCTTATTTTGTTTAATATCCTTCATGTGGTATCAGAGCCATATGGCCCTTAGACTTAGACTTGGCCCCTTCCAAGCTGAGGGAAAAGAATAATATATGTATTTGTTTTGAGTTATGCATGGGACAAAGTTGTGCATAATTAGAAAGAATGATTTGAAGGTCATAATCCGTGGACTGAACAACAGAGTCCTCCTCCGAGATACCATCTTCAGAATTATCGTCAACCTCCAAAATTTTAAAGCCATCAAATCAGCGATATTGTTTGGTAAAATCTTCAGTGTATTAAAGGATAAATCAAGCTCCTCCAGTGGTTTGAGTGAACCAATCTCAAAAGGTAGAAATGATATCGAGAAGTGACAAACTCCAGAGCGAGCGAGGGATCTCAATCTCAAAATCTTGGCTGGAAAAAATAAAGGCAGAAGGGAACGGTGGTATTTTTGAGAGCCCCAACACCTTGAGAGCCTCGAGAAAGAGCGTTTTGAGAAACACTCCCATGTGTTCAAGACAAGGCGTTAGATCTGGTGAACTCGATGTGCAGAGAAGTCTGTAGTTATTCCAGGGGGTTTTCCTTCTTATTGTTTTGTAACAATCGGCCATTAAAATATTTCCTACTATACAATCGTGTCTTTATGCATATAGTTAAATTGTTCGTAGTCGCAGGATTTAGCGGTGGTCGCAAGTTGTGTAACTAGTAGTTGCAGGGTTGCTTGATTACAGTTGTAAACAATTAGATGCGCATAGAGGTCTCTATATCTGGCGAAGTTTCGTTATGGATCCAAGATGGGTGTAAGACACAGTGCATTGTAAATTCTTCAAGCCTACCATTCCGTCAATCGAGATTTTGGATCGAGTTGTAGAGAGATTGCTTGGGATCATGCAGTCTTTAATGAGTGTTGTTTTTCCCCTCTCATCTAGGTTATGAAGGGCTTCTGAATTTACATTTTAAAATGTCCATGCTACTTGCTTGGACCGGCGTCCTAAATTAAAACCAACAAATGCATGGTCTCTCCTTTTCTTAGAAGAATTTGTGTCATTTGAATGCAATGTGTGGATCTGCGGTGGATCTCTCCCATGTTTTGACTAATTTGATGGGTCTCCATATAATCATGATTGTTTTTTATCATATTTACCCAGGCTTGCATTCAAATCCTGAGGGTTTTGAGAATATCTGCCAGGTCTTGTGTTCGAATCCAAAGATTTTGAGAATATTTTCCAGGCCTTGTATTCGATTTCCTTTTCTTCCCATGTCTTGAGTTCGACCCGATATCATACTCCACATCATCAATATGTGAATTGTCATCTTTAACTAAATTAGAACCCGTGAAAGAATTTATTTGGCGCCTTCTACAAAAATCAATTGCTTTCTGATTTTCATTATTATGTTTCGCTCTTCTTGTCACTTTGGAGTATTTGTCTGATTGATGAGAGGATGAAGAATTGTACCTTTTCCTGGCCGGAGTCGATCCAGTAACCTGCTGTGAGTGGGACGACCTCGCATCGTCGGAATCGATGCTGTTAACAACCCTATTGTACGACGTCGCGCTCCGAACCGAGGGCTTCCTCAGTCATCACTTTAATAAATGCAAAGCTGGTCGTGTCAATGACTGGTTGTGATAGAAAAGATTGGAGATGCCATGAAGCATAAATATGGGAAGCTAGCTTCCAGTCTCTGAGTGCATACTATTTCTTCAACGCAGTGAATATCCGAACAATTCAGGTTCAATTCTAGTATCCAGAGGTATTTATTGGCTAATAGAAATATTATGTTACTCCAACCATGCCTGAGGACAGGAAAAAAAATCTTGGAAGCATTGGCGGCTAAGAGAAATGTCGAAGCCGAGAGCGTTGGAAAGGTATTTTTTACTTCAACTACTGTTTCAATTCAGATTTTAATGTAGGCCTGAATTATTAGTACTTCCTAATGCAAAGCAAATCATTAAAACATTGAGTGGACAGGATCAGAAAAGGGTACTTCTCTCGTTGTCTGTTGTAAACCTGGTTCAATCCCTCTAATCTGTTGGTCACATGGGGAACATACTGTTTCAATTCAGATTTTAATGTAGGCCTGAATTATTAGTACTTCCTAATGCAAAACAAATCATTAAAACATTGAGTGGACAGGATCAGAAAAGGGTACTTCTCTCGTTGTCTGTTGTAAACCTGGTTCAATCCCTCTAATCTGTTGGTCACATGGGGAACATACTGTTTCAATTCAGATTTTAATGTAGGCCTGAATTATTAGTACTTCCTAATGCAAAGCAAATCATTAAAACATTGAGTGGACAGGATCAGAAAATCTCCAAAGCCCAACTTTCCACAACACTCTTCCGTCCATTTTTTAATGTAGTATATTTCCTATCTATAAAATTATTTTTATAGTGGCATGAATTTTTAAAAGTTAAGGAAATAGGTATTTGGAAAAGTATATTAAAGTGCTTTAACCAGATTTGAAGAATATTGGAGTGATAAGTGGTTTTTTCATTAAAGAAATGTTTTAGAGGGATGTTTTTTTTTTTAAAAGTTGGTGGAAAGCTTTTTTAGGCACCAATTTGTTTTTTTTAGTAACATTTTAAGTGGAGAGAATGAGTGGAATAAGAAAGAAAAATAAATAGAATATGGTCATAAAATTTTGAAAGTAGAAATGTCTTAAGAGTTTGTAAGTCACATTTTTTAAGAGTTTGTAAGTCACATTTTTTAGTGGAGTGTTGAGAGTCAAAAGTCAAATTGAAGTTCAAGCTCATAATGGTGAAGTTGTAATTGAACTAAAGTGGTGAAATTTTTTTTGAATTTTTAATGGAATGATAAGTTGAATTTTAAGGAATTTTTTTGTAAATTTGGAGTAATAAGGTAAATTTTTATTTTTTATTTTTATTTATTTATTTATTATTATTTTTTTTAAGTTTGGAGTGATAAGTTTTTTAAGGGAAAGCTCATTGTTGTAGGAGGTTGAGTCAGTTTTGAAGAAATTTTTCTTCCAAGAAGTCCTGGAATTTTGAGAAGATTCCATGACGATGTTGTCAAGGTGAAAGATGATGTACCTCAAATATTTAATAAAGACATAGTTTTTTGTTGTGTTGATGTGTCCTAGATCCACCCGAAATTGAATAAGGGGATCTTAGGTACACCTTGTGTAGTGAATGATTGTGCATGATTTGTGTCTACTTTTGACACTGAAACTATTTAGCACACACAGGAAGTTTAAATCAAGTGAATGAAAGCAAGCACATTATTGAAAGCACCTGTCACTAAGTAGTTGCAAGAACATTCAAGGAAGCATAATCAAGCACAAACAATCACATGCATTTGCACAACTACAACACATCATCAATTTAATAAAGAGGTCATCCACAACAACATTCCACGACATCAACAATAATTGGTCATTGTGTAACTTGTAGATAATCATTTTTTTGTAAGTTAGTTTATGATTAATTTCAAATTCAAATTAAGTTGAATTGTAAGGGTGCATTCTCAGTTGAAATCGACGCCCAAGTTTTTGAATCGATAGGAGGTAAAGTGAGTCAATTATCTTCAACCGGGTCAAGTAAGTCCATTTGAACTTGTCATTGTAAGAATTTTCTCTTGGGTGCATTCTTCAACACCCTTCTTTTGTAAATTCAAGCGAGAGATCAAGCAAGTTCAAAAACAAGCGATCGTGATCAAGCAAGCGTGAAATCAAGCATGTATGAAGTTGATTGAAGCATTCATAAAGTTCAAGCGAGTGTGTCAAAAGTCATAATGGGTAAAGGAGGAAAACGTCTTCAAAGTGCAGAATGGAGATTAAAGATTTGCAAGATTGCAATAATGAGTTACAAAATAAAGTTGAAATACTGGAATGGAAGTTGAAACAGAATCAAACCTTAATCAATCATATGAACAACACATTAGAGTAGCAAAAGCCTTTCAAAATGAGCTCGAAATGAAAGAAAAACTCATTCATGCACGCCAAATTAGGTTAAGTGAAAAACAAGATTTACTTGATGCACAATGTGTAGAGAAGACAAATGCAAGTTGTGACACAGAAGATCTCATCACAATAGAAAATGAAAGTTGTGATACAAGTGATCTTATTCAACATATTGATGAAGGTTGCAACACAAATGATCTAATCATGCAAGTTGATATAAGTTGCGACACAGATGAACTAATGAAACAGGTTGATATAAGTTGTGACACAAGTGATCTCATCCAACTAGTTGTACTACTAAATGATGCGACAAGTAGTACCAAAGATCAAATTGATTAGTTTGATGCAACATATCAAACCGATGAATTGTTAATGATTGATGCCCAGCGTGATACAAAAGGTTTAATAAATCAAGGACAAGATGTTAGCAGCAACAACAAGTATGAAGAACAACAGTAGGATAGTCTTTCCAAGAAAGTGATCAGACCTTGGGAAGAAATCTCCTTTAATAAATATTGACATGGCCTAGGATACAACAAAGAAAACACTTTGTTTGTTCCAAATTTCTCAAAACCAGTTCAATTTGTAAGTGATGGTTTTCTAGACAGTGATTAGAATATGGTTAAGTGTAACCATTGTAAACGAAATGGCCATATGGAGAGTAAATTATTTGACCTCCATCCTTGTCACCATTGTGGCAAGAAAAATCATTCATCCGAAAGATGTTGCAAGCGAAATCAACTACTTAGAGTGAAGATCAATTATGCATGGTTTGGTCCTTGGAAGTGGTCATCTACAGTCAAATAGTTGTCTATGTGTTACCGAAGGATTTAGTTTCACATGAAGACAAATTCTATAGTAAAATGAAGATGGTGAAACTCTCCTACACCTGAAGGGGGGGAGCTCCAAACTCAAATGTCGATTGTCTCCCCTTTCATTTAACAAAGTGGGGAAAATGATAATAATGGAATTGAAGGTTGTCAGACTGAAAGTTTTGATAACATCAAAAATCAGTAGTAAATAGTTTTCGATAGAATCAACTCAGCAGTGGACGATCATCATCAATAGCCAGTGGACATTCAACATCAAGCAGTGAGTGGGCGTTCAACATCAAGTAGCGAGTGGGCGTTCAACATCAAGCAACCAGTGAGCGGTCAACAATAAATAGCCAGTGGGCAGTCATCATCTTCCTCAAAGCATCCAATGAGTAGATTTCAATAAACAACAGTGAGTAGTTTCGACATTAGCAAATTTGCCAGTGGGCGTTCTCATTATTTTGTCAGTGGAAAAAGCAAATTCACCAGTGGGCGTCATCAACATTTTTTCAATGGATAAAGGATGTTGATTACAAGCAAAGGACAGATGGATCCTTTTGCAACCTAACACGTGATGGGGTTGTTAAGAAAAATTTAGAGATAAATCAGACTTGTAGCTGATTCATGTTCTCTTCAGATTGAAGTTTTTTTTTGGGCATCCAGCTTTGGCGGTTTTTGAGGCTGTGTTTTTTAGGATCAACAGTTTCAACATCAGAACTTGGAAGATGGTTCCTGGTTCTTATTTTGGACTTATCACTTGGGGGGGGGGGGATGTTAGCCCCACTCTCATGTGTTTAAAACAATTATAAGTCCAAAATAATTAAATTAATTAAAATCAAGAAAGTTGAATTTAAGTCTACCTTTCTAGATTGAGTTTGTTCCTCATGGTTAGGAGTCAGTTTAGGCCTATTTGGTTGAGAGATTCTCTCCAACTAGTTAGACTCCTAGATTAGTATGTTGTTGATATCTTTGCTCAACTAAAGAGTTCAAGATAGACACACTATCTTGAGACAAAATTCCTCATGTATTTATATGTGTATCATAAACATTATTTGCACATTACATTGAGAGTGTGAGGAATATAATACAATGAGGCTCTGACCTTTTCCTCCATCTTTGCTTCAATGTTTATATCTCTGGCAATTATGTGAGTTTATTTTATTTAATATCCTTCAATAATTTTTCGAAGGTTTGCTAATTTGCGGCAAACGATTATAATTTCTCCATCAGATATTTTGTTGAAGAATAATAAAAATACTCATCTATAGAACTGGTTTTCCCCACACTGGGGTTTTTCCAGGGACATTTGTACAAAAATATTGTTGTCCATTATTTGTGCATGTGCAATATTTTTCTCAGTTCTTGTGATTCATTTATTTTTCTATGAGGTTGCAGTAGTGTTTTATTCAGTATTTTCCGCAAGTAATTGCAGAAGACAAATAATCAAGTGATACGAGAACAATACCTAGCTAACTGCAACAATATTTAAAATTTCACATTAATTAGGTAAGAATATCATCCAGGAAGACAACATGAAATTTGTCTATGTAATATTTGAATGTCCCATTCATTGGACACATAAAATTAGCTATTACATTTGTCAACCTAAATGACATCATTGGAAATTGATAATAGCCATACCTTGTCCATAAGGCGATCTTGTTAGTATCTTCTTTTTTGAGAACCACTAAACGATAACTTAACCTTAGGTCAATCTTGGAAAATATCATTGCTCCTTTTAGTTGATAAAAAAGGTTTTCAATGCTTAGTCTTTATAATAACCTTATTCAAATGTCTAAAGTCAATACACAATCTTAGAGTTCCATCCTTTGTCTTCATGAAAAACATTTGGGAACCCTAAGAGGAAATACTTGGACATATGTACCCCTTCTTCAACATTTCTTCTAATTATAATTAAGCTGATAGGCTTTTTATGGTGAGGTTCTTCCTCATGACACTGTAGCAGATTCGTCGGCCTTCAAGGAATATACCATTTCAACGTTGTGATGTTCACCGGTTTCGATTGCCAATCTCCGATAGGATGAGCTCTTTGGTGCTTGGCCCTTGTCGCATTTCTCTCCATACCACACGACCCTTGCCACTTGTCACTTCCATATGGGGTTGTTACTATAATAATTAAACCTTATTTTAATGGTTTTGCAGGAAGTTCACCCGATGCCATGTAGCTTATCGCTTTTCAATATTTTTCCTTTATCAGAACCAACCTTTATTCGCCACATGTCCCTCTGAGGAGAGAGAAAATACCTTGTCCTTCTTTGGTTTTGTTGAGAATTTCTTTGTTAACCTGTAATCAACCTTCTCTGCCACTTTAACACTAGTATCTTTGACAATATCACATATCGCAATGGACAATATTTTCCTTTGTTAAATGCTTTAAGCCCAAGGTTCTTTGAGTCTTAATAACTGCGCACCAAACCAATATTGGAGCCCCTCTATCGGAACTTTTGAAATGGCACATGTTGCAAAACGCCAATATGTGATCGGAGATTGGGATCTCTCTTAGTTCTCAGCCTCGCGTCTTTCCTTCTTTGTGACCGTGGGCCAAACCCCATATTGGAGCTCCTTAATCGAAGGATTTCAATCCAAGATTTTACTTTGATGAAACAACATGCCTCAACCTTCGAACACCGCTCTCCGATCTATTACGTCATTCACTGCCACATGGCACCTTGTAATTGGTGACACGTGTCACCTTTTTTTGCCCTCCTTAGGGCCCTGAATATGTGGAAACTTCCTTCCACATGTCCACTGTCCCGCCACGCCATGCTGACATCATATGGCATGTGGATTTATCGAAACCAAACTCTGTCCACCACACGTCCCTTATCGGAACCAATCATGCTGTGCCACACGTCCATTTGGAATAGAGAGAAAAGGCACGTCCATGTTTGGTTTTGTAATGAAACTCTGTCATTATTTTGTTTCGTCATGTCCCCGGTGGTTTAACATTCTCAGTACTTTTATATCACAACTTTGTAATGTCACAAAATTTGAAAGTTGTCACCCCTCTGATTCGCTGATTGCTGATATGGACCTCTGAATACATGTAGGGCAATCAGAATATCTCATCCATTGTCATATCGAAAATTTTGAAATGCCACATATGTTAAATCGCCGATATGGTTTAATCGTTCGATTTCCAATTTGGTTTTGGACCTGATATAGTAATAAAAAATAATTTCATGGAATAGAGAATCCCCTAAAGTTATATTAGAGTTATAACATTAGTCCTATATAATAATAACCAAATATCTAAACTCTGAACTGTGCTATGGACCTCCAACCACCAATATGCTTTGATAATATCGCATATTGCAACAGGAGCTATTTTCCTTTGATAATGATTTAATCCCAAGGTTCTTTGAGTCTTAATAACTGCGCGCCAGCCCAATATCAGAGGCCCTCTATTGGAACTTTTGAAATGGCACATTGCAAAACGCCGATATGCGATCAGAGATTGTGATTGCCCTTCATTCTTAACCTCACATCTTTCCTTCTTTGTGACCGCGGGCCAACCCCTTAGTTAGAGTATTTTAATCCAAGATTTTACTTTCATGCAACAACATGCCTAAACCTCCAAACTTTGATCTCCAGTCTATTATGTCATTCACTACCACGTGGCACCTTATAATTGGTGACACGTGTCACCCTGATTTGCCCCCTTGGGGCCCTTAAAATGCTGAAACTACCTGCCATGTGTCCACCGTCCCGCCGCGCAATGCTAACGTCATATTACACGTGGCTTTATCGGAACCAATCTCTGTCCACCATGCATCCCTTATTGGAACCAATCATATTGCGCCACACATCCATTTGGAAGAGAGAGAAAAGGCACGTCCATGTTTAGTTTTGCAATGAAATTCCTTCATTATTGTCAGACCAGGAGTAACTCCAAAATGGACAGAAAAAATGATTCGTATATTTCATTAGGTAGCTATTGTTTATATACATGAGTGTGACTGAACAGTTCATCTTCTTGATGACTGTTCACATTCTAGTTCACCCATCCGTTGAGGATTAGGTGTCAACATTCCCCCCCTTAATCTGAAGGGATGTTGGTGAGTCCAAGCATCGTTCTGAATCTTTCAAGCTTTTCTCTTCCAAGCGCTTTGGTGAAGATGTCTGCAATTTGCTCATTTGTGGAACAATGACAGAGATGGATTGTTTTGGCCTCAACATGATGTCGGATCAGATGATATTTAGTATTGATGTGCTTAGTACGATCATGGAACTTTGGGTTCTTGGCCAACTTTATTGCAGAGGTGTTATCAATCATGAGTGGAGTTGATTGTATTTGTTTTACCTGCAAATCTTCAAGAATTTTCCTGAGCCACACAATTTCTTTCGTTGCTTCAGCTGCTACCACGTATTCTGCTTCTGTTGTGGAATCTGCTGGTACTGATTGTTTGCGTGATCTCCAGGAGACAGCTCCTGATCCAAGACTCATAGCATATCCTGAAGTAGATACCCCAGTTTCTTTGTCTCCATCGAAGTCTGAATCAGAGTATCCAATCAAGTTGAAGTCGTCCACCTGTGTATACTTGATTCCAAGGTCTTGAGTTCCCTTCAAGTACCTTAGAACTCTTTTTGCAGCAGACCAATGTCCCTCACAAGGCTTTTGCATAAACCTGGAGAGGATTCCAACAGCAAATGAAATGTCTGGTCTGGTAGTAGTGAGGTAGATGAGACTTCCTACAAGCTGTCTATACTTTGTTGCATCCTCAAATTCCTTTCCTTCAATAGATGTGAGCTTCAAGTTTTGTTCCATTGGAGTAGAAAGAGGATTGCACTCTGTCATGCCAAATCTGTTTAACAAATCTCCAATGTATTTCTTTTGAGAAAGAAATATGGATTTTGGATGTTGGGTTACTTCAATGCCAAGATAGTAATGAACATAGCCCAAATCAGTCATTTCAAAACTTTTTCCTAATTCTTTCTTTATGGATGCAATATAGCTTTCATTGTTCCCTGTCATTAAAAGATCATCTACATATACCACAAGATATACAACTGTTTTGCCAACTTTCTTGACAAATAAAGTTGCATCATCAAGATCAAAATGATTGAAGTTGAGTTTCAGAAGATGCTCAGTTAGTTTTTCATACCAGGCTCGTGGTGCTTGTTTGAGGCCATACAAGGACTTCACAAGTTTGCATACTTTATGTTCATGTCCTTTCACAGCAAATCCTTCAGGCTGGGACATAAAAACATTCTCTTTTAGATCTCCATTCAAGAATGCAGTTTTTACATCCATTTGATGGACTTTCCAACCGTTCTGAGTAGCTAGTGCAAAGAGTGTCCGGATGGTGGCCCATTTTGTTGTGGGGGCAAAAGTTTCCTCATAATCGACCCCTTCCTTCTGTGCAAAACCTTTTGCCACAAGCCTAGCTTTGTGCTTGTCAAGTGAGCCATCAGCTTTGTATTTGTTCTTGTAGACCCACTTGCAGCCAATTGGTTTGGTTCCAAATGGAGGGTCAACCAGCTTCCAAGTGCCATTCTTTATGAGGGCATCATACTCCTTTTTCATCGCTTCTTTCCATTCATCATGAGAAGCAGCTTCTTTGAAGGAAGTTGGTTCAAAATCTGTAGACAAGTTCAATTCACAATCATAAGTAACATCCATATCAATAGGTGAATTAGAGTCATCTACATCACCTCCATTTTGTTGGTTTGAATTTCTGGTTCCTGTTTTTCCAATTTCATCAGGATGAACACTTTCAAGTGTCTTTGTCAGCCACTTTGGGGGACCTTTCTGAGATGGTCCAGGCTGCTCTGTTGATTGAGTTGGGACTGAATCAAGATTGAGTCTCCCAATTCTATCAATTACATCACTTAAAAGATCATCCGGTGTTGGATTTTCATGCAGGGGAGATTGTTCTTCAGAAGAAGATTCCACATGTTGATCTAGTATAGGAATCCCCCCTTCAAGATGTGGAATCTGATTATCAAACTCTTGAAATGATTTTGTTTTTGTGAATCTATCCAAGCGATCAAGTTGCCGCTCAACAACACTGTCAGATTTGGATGATTCAAGAAAAATGACATCTCTAGATACAAAAAACTTTTTATTTACTTCATCATAGGGACGGTATGCTTTAGAGGTGTTTGAATACCCTAGGAAGATACACTTACGACTTCTAGCACCAAGTTTGTTTCTATGTACCTTTGGTATTAAAGCATAACAGGTGGAACCAAAAATCCTGAGATGTTTTACCGAAGGAACATGTCCATACCACAATTCATGAGGAGTCTTGTTTCTTATAGCACTAGATGGACATCTATTCTTTATATATGCAGCACATAGAACAGCATCAGCCCAAAACATTATCTTTACATTTTTGAAGAAAATGGATCGCACCATATTCAAGATTGTTCTGTTCATTCTTTCAGCTACACCATTCTGTTGAGGATTATAAGGCATAGTTGTTTGATGTTTAATCCCATGTTGGCGAAGATAGTGTTCAAATTCATTTGATGTATATTCTTTTCCATTATCAGTGCGAATAGACCCAATATGAGATTGTGCATCATTTTCAATCCATTTATGAAAATTCTTGAATGTTTGAAAAGCATCAGATTTGTTCTTCAATAAATAAACCCAACACATTCTGGTGTAATCATCAATAAATGTCATGATATATTTATTTCCATTTGCAGAAGGAACAGGCATTGGACCACATAAATCTGAATGAATGAGTTCAAGCTTCCTATGTGCTCTTGAATGTGAATCATGAAAAGACTGTTTGCTATGCTTTCCTAGAATGCAAGCATCACATTGCTTATGTTTTCTAGGAATTGTAGGCAAACCAACAACACCATTTTTCTTCAATAAGCGAAGACTGTCATAGTTTAAATGTCCAAATCTAGCATGCCATAATAAACTTGATGGAAGTGTACCTTCTTCATGATGAGAAATATATGAGAAATGTTGTGCATGAGCAGAGGTTCCTTGCAGTTTAAGAAGTCTTTCTTCTTCTATTCCCCTCATGACAAGTGAGTGGTCAGATGCCTTTCTTACCTCAAGCTTTCCATCAAACATATGAATGGAGTGACCTTGCTGGCGGATGTGGACCAAGGACATCAAGTTTCTCTTGAGCTGTGGGAGATATAGAACATGATCCAGAAGAAAGTCTGGAAGACCAGGCAGTTTAAGCCTGATTGTGCCAAGCCCTGATGGCTTGATTTTTGACTGATCTGCAAAGTATACTGCTCCATCAACATTGTCAGTGAAATCTTCAAAAAAATCTTTCCTATGAGTCATATGACAGGTTGCTCCTGAATCAAGCAACCAATCATTTTTCGAAGAATTAAGTGAAGCATTAAACAAATCTTCATTTACTCCAATGTTACATTGTGCCTCAATATAGTGAGCGGATTCAGGTGCTTTACCTTTGTCTGTATCATCAGTTTTACCTTTCTGCTGATTTCTTCTCTGCTCAATTTTGTCCCATGGTAGCTTGCATGTAGAAGCATCATGTGATCCATTTCGTTTGCAGCGAATGCAATGCAAATTTGCTTTTTCTGCTTGAGAATGTTTGCCCCCCTGCCTCTGAAGTATCTTCCTCTTCCTCTTCGTCCACCTCTTCCTCTTGTAGAATCTTGAGCAGGATGCTTTTCTTTATGAGCAAGGCAAACAGTCTCTTCAGAAGATTCAGGGACTGTCTTCTTTCCAAAGGCTTTCTCTCTTTCAGCAAACTTTTTCACAAGGGAGTCAAAGGTTATATCTTTAAGATTTCCATTTGCTTGTAATGACTCAAGATAATTGGAGTAGGTAGGATAGAGTGCCTTGAGAAAAGCAATAAGAGGGATATCCAACTCTACCTTAGTGGATTTAATATCATGCATTATAGACTTTACTTCAAATGCAAGAGCAAGAGGATCATTATTTTTCAGTTCAAGAGTGAAGAGTTTAATCATGAGCTGAACAACTTCAAGTGCAGAATGTGAGTCATAGAGTTCTTTCAGCTTTTGTAAAGCTTCAAAGGCAGTTGAATAAGATGAAATATGACGACTTACTTCTTCATTTACAGATGCTGCGATCAATGCATAGGCTTTGCTGTTCTTGTTTTCCCAAATGACAAGCTCTTTATCTGATGTAGGCTGCACAGGGTCTTTGTCTTCTTCTCCGACACATACTCCTTTCCACAACTCATTGTAGATGAGGGTGTGTTTTACCATCCGGGACCATTCAGGATAGTTCTCCTTGCCAGTGAGAACTATTCCTACCATAGAGATGATTGAATGCATTCTGTAAAAAAGTTACTTCTGCTGATATACAGTGAAAAAAAAAATCTCTGTGGGAAATAATCAATCAAATCACCATAAATCCCTTTGATTCTCTAAAATATGGCGGTGTTAAAGTTCAGACATTCTCTCCAAATTTCACAAGAAAGGATGACAGGCGGGAGCTCTGTTTTCTTGACTAATTGCTGCTATTAAATGATAAAATCTATGTTCAAAGAGTTTGAAGAGTATTTCATTCAAAAAGACTGAAACCAATTGATACCAGAAACCAATCGGTCAGCACATCCATTATTCAAAAATTTGCTTTTGTAATGGCAGAAGCATGTCGCTCTTGGCAGAAAGATCACAAAAAAAACT
Source organism: Pinus tabuliformis (assembly GCA_031772625.1). NCBI lineage: Eukaryota > Viridiplantae > Streptophyta > Pinopsida > Pinales > Pinaceae > Pinus > Pinus tabuliformis. Next base: position 994,235,900 of record CM062810.1, on the reverse strand, counting down.
TTTCACAACGCTGACACAATGCACCCGTCTATTATCAATTCTGTCTGCAAGATGTAACTGTTTACTACCCACAGATCTACTTGAATCTCATGAATATTCTCAGCTGCTCCATAGCTCAACGTATGGTGCCAGAACTTTACGTAGTCAGATATGCAAAAACAAAAAACTAGAATATCCCTGCTCGGGTTCGTGCTTCTGATCTCCACGAGCTTAGTTTCAAAGTCTCAAAAACTATACTCAGTTCACAAATCCGAATGTGAATTCACCTTAACTCCTGAAAATATATCAAAAATTTTTGCAATTAAAGGTAAGAGCCGGGAGTTTAAATCATTTAAAGGCACGTTAATTTACCAACCCACATGCTTTAGCTTAGATTGTGAAAATTGAGCCTCGCTTAAACAAGGCCTGTTCCGCCAGCTTCGACATGTACACGCTCTCGCTCTCCATATCCTCCTACTGTGATCCACTGAGATTTCCAACCGGAACGTGCGCCAGAACCACTGTTGAAAGAAGCAAATCCTCTGGATCCTCGACCTCCGGAGGTTTCGTACCCAGAACCTTCACTGCCAGATTCCTCTTTATATGCCCCGCACTTGAAACAACTGGAGCGAGAGTGTATTAGAGACAATGTACGAAGATGCTGCGTCCGATTGGGATAGGCTTTCTTCAGATGTAGATATGATGGACGCCAACGCCGAGGGCGAGGCAGATGATTTGGAGGATATGCCGTTAAATAATCAATGCGCCACTTCTGGAGTGGAAATCTGGTGATTGGATTTGTGGTAGGTCAGGATGTAATGAGCATAACTTCACCCAGTATAATGGAATGCTTCAGGTGCAGTGCTCCAAGGGAGTCGAGAATTGAACGGTAATCGAGAGGCGGTTGCAGAGATTGAAGCTGTTCAGGAAGCTTTCAAAAGAAGCTCTGAGTCGGGCGATTTGTGGAGCAAGGAAGTATTAACCAGAGAGGGTTTCAACGCAGTGGGATTCAACGTAATGGTAGCAAGGTATACGGTGTGGAGAGGCAATGAAAATGATAAAAAATTGTGTGGAGAGGCAGCGAAAAAGGGGTATAACTGATGCAACCAGTCAAGGTATAACCGACACATTCATGCGCAGAGAATCAACATCATTGAGACGTAGGACAGAGGCAGCGCTCAGGACAGAGCAACGCTCAGGACAGAGATAAGGGAGTTACAACTATTTTAGGACTGGCTCTGATACCATGTCAGACCAGGAGTAACTCCAAAATGGACAGAAAAACTGATTCGTATATTTCATTAGGTAGCTATTGTTTATATACATGAGTGTGACTGAACAGTTCATCTTCTTGATGACTGTTCACATTCCAGTTCACCCATCCGTTGAGGATTAGGTGTCAACAATTATTTTGTTTTTCCATTTCCTCAAAAGTTTAACATTCTTGGTACTTTTATATCACAGCTTTGCAAAATTTGAAAGTTGTCACCCCTTTGATTCATCGATTGCCGATATATGATATGGACCTTTGACAACATGCAAGGCAATCAGAATATCGCATCCACTATCATATCAAAAATTTTGAAATGCCACATATGTTAAATCGCTGATATGAGTTAATCCTCCGATTTCCAATTTGGTTCCAGACCCGATATAGTAATCGAAAAGAATTTAATGGAATAGAAAATCCACTAGAGTTATATCAGAGTTATAACATCACATGAATTGTTTTGAAATTTTCCGATACATATAACATTGGTCCTATATAATAATAACCAAATATCAAAACTTCGAAACTCTGAACTGTGCTATGGACCTCCAACCACCAATATGTAGACCCGGTTGTTTTATCATATCAAAATTAAATGTAAAATTGCATCTGCCTCTTATCACAACTTTTGGAATACGAGGTCCGATAAGATCCACTATTTATGCATGTGTCTTGCTTTCGTTGTCTATTCTATTCATTAATTAACCATGGTTAACCAACTATGTGTATTTACTATCGTTTTATTCTCCCTCGTACGAAGATCATATGTTTTATTCCCTTGTGCAGAACCACATTAATAGGATGAATCATACTTTTTCTTTCAGAGATTTACAAAATATTTATTTTGCTGTCAAGGTTTCAATAGGCGAAGAATTCGATATATGTTTAATCAATATGCCACATTGTTTAACGATTCTAGCTTAAAACCTATATACGCATCTTGGTCTCGGCGGATATTCCATTCATTAATATAATTAATGCACTGACTATCTGCGCTTATTTTCTCTTTGTTCTCTGTCGCACGAAGTTGATATGTATTATTCCCTGGCCACTTTATGATATGTGTTTATTGAAACGAACCACATTGATATGCTGGACCAAACTTTCTACCTCCAAGGTTTCCAAAAGGATTCTTCTCGTGTCAAAGTTTCAAAGCCCAAAAAATCCCGTATATACTTAATCAATATGTCACATTTTCCTTTGATTAAGGTTTCAAACCTATCCACACATCTTGGCATCGAGGCCTCTTCTATTCAATAATCTAATTAATGACCCGACTATGTGCATTTATTCTCACTTTACTCTCACTTGGACAAGCATCTCTCTCATTGTCTCTGTCATTGGTAGCCCCGTGATCTTTGTGACATGTCCTGACTCTCATTTATTGCTCCCTTTGCTTAGTTGGTAGATGGGCGTGTGCTCTATTTAGCCTCTTCACCTCACACTATTCTGCTGCTTTTTCGAGTTGCAGTTTCTGTTGTTGTTGTTGTGCTATTGCTGGTCTCTTTCTATTGCTCTTGCTATTACTACTACACATCGTTCTTCTTCCTTCAACCAGATAACTGTCCCAAAATTTCATTCACAAGAAGGTGAGAATCGAAAACCTGCTAACCATATTGCCTTGTACACTCAAATGGCAAGTATCAATGTTTTAATACTGCATATATAGCATAAAATAATATCTGAATTGTCATTACGTGAAAAACACCCACCTGTAGAGTTTCATAAATGTCATATATAGAGAGCCAACTTTCTATGCTTAGAAATTTCAAACTTTCTTCTTCATTACCTTTCACTATTGGAAGCAATCTAGATTGTGAATCATTCTTATTTCATTTGTGCTAGCTGCTTTATTTATGTTTCTTTTCCAATGTTAATAGAATTTCAAGCGCTTTCACCTTTTAAGACACCTTCTTTGCTCCTCATCATGGAAGTTACCTTGACAGCGAATGCCATCACTTTGTTGCTAGTTGGCTCTATAGGGATCCAACAATCACTCCAAATAGTTGAACTCACCCTTCTTGCTTCCACAAATACAATGTCCCAACGCTACCGAATTTCCCTCTCCAACGGTACCTCTCAGCACAGAACTTTGCTTCCGTCTGCTTACAATGGCCATGTCGTCTCTGGTGCCCTCCAGTTGGGGTTAGGTGTCATTCTAAAAGAAGTCACTTGCATTTTTTTGCAAAACTATGTGTATGTTCACTCTTCACCATATCCATCATGTTTTTCTATTCCTTCCCTCTCTATGCCACTGTCACTCTGACTAATGCTGCATTTCTTTTGTCTTTCTTTCCTTATTTTTAGGACTCTCTAGGCTATTAAACTCGAAGTTCTTAAACATCATGCACCTTTGACTGGGGACTCGACCCTTCTTCAAATTGTACAACCGTCCACATACCAACCAAGATCTTCAACATCACACGACCTCGCCTCATATACTGCTCCTTCGACACAGGCTTCTCCTTCATCATCAACTCAGTTGTACTATGTTCTGCTTGTTTCCATTCCATTCATGGTGCTAAGCCCCTACTGTAAACAATGGTTGATCTAAGGTAGGGTCCCTGGAAAAAAAACCATTCTCTCATACAAAAATGCTCGAGCATCTGGAAAGGTCTTTGGATTTGACCTCGTCGATTCTTCCAATGATGTAATCCATCTCTCAGCCTTTGATGATCTGGAATATTCCTTGCATGACCTTGTCCAAATTGGGTAGATTTACATGGTTTCAAATGGCACAGTGAAACCAACAAACACAAATTACAACCATCTCAATAGAAAATGGGAAGTCTCGCTCTCTACAACTTCCACTGTTGAACATTACCTAGATGATATTTCAAAAATTCCTTTCCACCGTTTCTGTTTTAAATATATAGACGAAATTATAGTTGCAAACCTCAGCTTAATTGTCGACATCATTGGCATTGTCAGGTCCACTTCTCCAACTTCCACCATTCATTGAAGAGATGGCTCTGAAACACCTAGAAAAACTCTCAGCTTGGAAGACATGTCTGGGTATAGTATCAACGTCACCCTATGGGGGGAGCATTGTGACACCGTAGGCAAGCAACTTGTTGAACTTGCCTCTTCTGGTGCTTCAACCGTGCTTGAAATCAAAGGCGACCACATAGCCAAATTTAATGGAAGAACTGTCGGGACTATCTCGACCACTAGCCTCATGCTAGATCCTGACATTCCAGAGACTGAGCAATTCTAGTAATGATTTGATCAAAGAGGCCGCTTGGCTTCTTCACCATCATTAAGTATAAAATTATCAGGGTCTTCCAAGTGGCGCCACCCACAACATACAATTGTCGACCTCATAGACTCGCATCCCGCCGGAAAAGCAACATGGTTCTTTGTTCGTGGAACCATCACCTATATTGACATGCAAGATTTCTACTTCCTTGCATGCCCTCTCTCATCTGATGGCATGCAATGCATGAAAAAAAAATTTGAACCACTAAATGTAATGTGTCACTACAAAAAATGTGGTGGGGACTTCCCAGAATGTCAGTATCGTTATGTGCTGAAATTTGAAATGCATGACCACACAGGTCTATTGGAAAATGTTACTAATTTTGATGATGTTGCAATTGAACTCATGGGTGTCCAAGCAAAAGACTTGTTCATACTCTCTAGTGATCCTGATGCTATCCATGAGCTTTTTTCAAGGGTTTCATGTTGTCCTTTCCTCTTCACACTGTCTGTGAAAACATATAGCTTCAATGGTTTCGAATGTTTGAAGTTTGTGCTAATCAATTCAGAGGAAATCAACTATGGCTCTGCATGTTCCGTTCTCCTCCAGGATATTAAAATGTCTACTACTTCAGTTGTTCACCACCTTTGAAACTTCTTTTCCCCATGCCACGCTGAAGTGTAAACAACAACTTCTATATGCTTTTCCGTTCATTGTTGTTTCGTCCCTTGTCGCCCTCTTCTTCTCTTCACTTCATCATTGTACTTCTCTCATTTATGTATATACACCTATGTTACATGTTGCAACTTCAACCTTTGCATAATTCTCCATCTTTTACCTTTACATGGAGTATATATGCTTTTTTCTTCTTCCTTCTAAACAAAATAGAATGTTTGCATCCTTTTAAAGTGTGATTTGTGAAACTAAATACAAACACTGGACTTTTTATAAAATATTGTTGTATCCTTACCTTAAATCTATTTGGTAAATCAATGACAAATAGTTATCGGTCACCACAAAAAATACTTCGCTGAAATAAGATTGATTTCAACAACAAAATTTTAATGGCATGACATTAGTACGTAATGTCAAAGAAACATAGACTCTATTATAAAAAGGTTTTTCGACCAATTCACTGTAGCCACTTTATCAAAAGACACATCTACTTTATGAGCTAAAAGGCAACATTTCTAAAATATAACCAGTAATGAAGTTCTTAGTTTTGGGGGCTATGTACTTTATCGTTTCACTCAATACTACTGTTTCCCATCTCCTATATTCACTAATACTTGTGTTCCCATATTTGTATCATGATGGACATGCCAATGTCTTCTGCAAACCCCTCAAGAAATGTTTGCAAGAGACTCCTTATTGCACAAAATAAAGGCACCCCCAACAAACAAAGATGGCTCAAATATAAAGCTGATTTAAACACCCAAATGTTAGGTATACTCTCGTGTAATGTTTCTCTTCCTCAACATCTCGAAGCTTCACTTGGAAATCCATGTCATTCAACATTCCCTCCTCCGACTATACCTACCCTTCAACTTTCTCCATTCACTGGCACTTCTTCCCCATATACATCGCAGACCCCACCATCGACTCATCCTCCTTCACCCTCCGACTATACCTACCCTTCAACTTTCTCCATTCACTGGCACTTCTTCCCCATATACATCGCAGACCCCACCATCGACTCATCCTCCTTCACCCTCCCATCCCCATATTTTGCTAAACCCTACCCTTAGCCATGCGCACTAGTGATTTTGTCAAAGGATAGATGACCTCTCTCCCTTGCATGCCTGCTCCATATGAAAAGAATCATACCCAAATATGAAAACAAAATTCCTACATGGTAACCTCTGTTGCTCCTGATGTGCAGCTATAAAATCCACCTACCACTTCTTACTTGCAAACAGCATGGACCCTGGAAACCAACCATTTGTCCTTGCTGCTTTAACACAAATAGAGGAAATTCTTATATCACATGTCAACCTAGTCTTGCAAGTCACCCATGCATGAGGTGGGTAGTACAAATACATTGGTCATACTATTTGTTTCCCCCAAGACATCACTACGATTGCTAACATTTTGTCACACTTGGTTTCCGAATTGGACATCATCCTTGTTATTAGACATGGCTTTGACTGAAAAAAATATGATTTCATTGTTAGCAGGACACATGTTCTTGCATCTTTACAGTACAAACTAGCCCATGATCCCTACTACAAGGATGTCCATCTAGACCAAGATGCAATATCTTCCTTGCCGACTCACCCTACCGATATGTATTCTCTCGTCTGTTGCATTACCCCCTCCTCTCCTGAACCATGACTTGCCTTCCCTACTTTCAATGATAACATTCCTACACAACCCACCCTAACAAACCTCCAAACATCCTCTTTTGTATCAACACTCCCAAATTCCCATACTGAGCTTGAAGAAATATCCAACTACCTACACTCTCCCCATCCTAATTCCACTACTTCACTTTCATGGCCCTTTTTTTCCCGCTCTGCTATTAATGAATATACCACAAAATTCCTATTTTCTATGTCGTTCCCCACACTCTTCCCCATAGGGGTTTCCATGATTGGTCAACCATGTCTTAGAAAAGTTGAAATGCAAGAATATGTTTTTTACCTTATACACTACTATGATAACTGCTTTGCCCAACATCCATTATTCTGATATTACTTGTACAATCTTATGTTGCGGCATCGTAGTAAAGAAATTACTATTGTTTTCATGAAAAGAAACCTTGAAGAGGGCTTTCCAATGATCATTGCAGACCTTCGTGCATGCCTTGATGACATGCATGATTCCATGGTTCCTAACCAGATTATGTGCTTTGGGTCAGGCCTTAGAGGGACACTCTCATTCTGGAACAAACGCAAAGGTGAACTCACTAATATGATCATACAAATAGGTAACCCTACTTTCTTCTTCACCCTTAGTGCAACTGACACCAAATGGCATGATATGCACATGGTCATGCCTGACATCTCCCCCCAGATTCATCGGAGCTGTCTTGATGGAAATTCAACAATATAATCAACAATCCACATCTTGCAACACATTACATTAGTTGTCGATTCACAATCTTCCTCGAAAAGTTCTTCCAAAGGTTTCCATGCAAACTACTTATGGTGTAGGTTTTTGCCTGACCATTCTTCTCATTTTTTGTTTTTTAGCCTATATGTACACTCGCCTCACAAAATTTAATTTCTCATCTTTACAAGTATGAGTGGCAACATGTGGGTTGCGCACACACACATGGTTTCCTTTGGTTGGAAAATGCACCTGATATGGACAATCTCGATTGGGATGACCAAGGCGCGATTGATAGAGCGAAGTTGTATTTCGATGAACACATTTCTGCTCGAAATCCTCGGCTTGTTGAACAACGTGCACCTTATGTACACATATCTACAGAGCATGATCCATTCATCCTCCCATTGCCATTGATATTTTCATCCTCTCGCCTTTAGGACTACAAGTATCTTCTTAATTGCGTTCAATGACATACAAAATGCCACCTCTCTTCATGTCTTCACAAAAAAGGTCCTACTTTTTTTTTTTTTTTTCTTTTCGCTATGGAGTCCGATAGGAATTGAATGCCACCTCATCTTTGGTGCTTGATTATAGTGGACAAAATAAATATGTCCTTGCTCATAATGATGACAAGTTAAATGTACAAAACTCTGGCATGCTATCCATATGGAGATAAAACATCTATTTCCAACCCGTTTTGTCTCGGCATGTTGTTCTTCGCTACATCGCGAAATATGCAATGAAGGCAGAGACAAAATCAGAAAGTTATCAGCAAATGTTGTCACATGTCTCGTAGGCTGTTCACCCTGACGCACCTATTCTTAGTGTTGTCAGCAAATTTTAACATAAACATTTTCCGATAGGTACATTGGCGCACAAGAAACATGCCACATGCTACAAAAACTGCCCCTTTCACTTTCTAGCCGCTCATTTGTTTCCCTCAATGTTACTTGAACTATTTTTCGATGTGTTTCTCATGGTCTAGGTTCCCCCTTCCCAACACCACCCTTCATTGTAGCATACATGAATATACCTCCTTCACTTGAAACACTAACTCTTCTTGAGGCTGCATGTTCTTGGTCCTTCTCTACTCACCGAAAACATAACCAATGGAAACAAATAAATCCTTGCAAGATTTTTCATGTCCTCCCTTGTTATTCCTCGATCCCTTCTCTTGCTGATGCATCCTATGCTTCTTTCTGCTGGAGTGAACTACTTCTATACTTCCCTTTCCGCACACTCCCATTAGACATTGGCTCCACTGATGCAATAATCATTTTGCATTGGGAACAAAAAAGATATGCGTATGTTCCATGGCATGTTCATCGAGCCCCTGAAACCCCCCCTTCCCCTAGCTCTGGTGACACCTCCACTAATTATGTGCCCAACCCCCATGAATCCGTAGACATCGATGAATGGAAATTCCTTTCTCAGCTACACCCTGGAAACAACATGCAAATTGATGACCTTGACATGCTTGGACATCATGACTTTGAATCTAACCACAATTGGGCCCATACTACCATCTCTCTCCCTTTGCAAGAGACATCCATACGTTTTATAGACTTCAGTCACTCATCCACCCAAATCCATTCTAGCCCCACTCCAGTTCCCCACTCGCTCACCTCACTATCACCCACCCAACAAGTTGCTTTCACCATTGTCCTTACCCACTTTAGGACCACTTCCTCCATTCCTCCACTTAGAATGTTGATCCAAGGTACTGCTGGCATGGGGAAGTCTCATTTAATTGATTTCCTAAGAGATACATTTCTTGCTGAATCTACTCCCAATTCAAGTCCATTTCTCCTACTCGCTCCAACTGGTGTTGCAATGTTTAACATAAAGGTGCTTACAATCCATTCTTCCCTTCACATTCCTTTAGTGTCAATGCATCCTCTTGAGGGCCAACCACTTCTGCATCTCCAAGAAAAATTTTGTCATGTCAAATTCATTTTAATTGATGAAATAAGCTTTATTGGGCCTAAGCTTATTTCACGCATACACGATCGTTTAAGGGAGGTATTTCCTTACTATTAGAATGTCCCTTTCAGCAATCGATCTATCATACTTGTTGGTGATCTTGGCTAACTACCTCCTATGAAGGACATCCTGATGTATGTTGGGATATCGCGTGACAATGCCCTTTGGCGCACCCTTGACACGGTCGTCACACTATCTACCATCTTTTGTCAATAGGGGACCTCCCCTCTTCAAATTGCATTCTGCCAATTGCTCATGAATCTCAAAAATGCAACACCAACAATCGAAGACTAGAACCTTCTCATGTTAAGGAAAAAATCTTTTTTGTCAAATGATGAGCAACAGGAATTCGACAATGAAATCCACCTATATCCAACCAACCTAGTTGTCACATTTCATAACAAACAAATGCTCAAAAAATTGAACATGCCAATTGCACGATGTTTTGTAGAGAAAAGGAACCACCATCCTACTGGTACACATGAAGATGATGAACAATTAGATGAAAAAGTTATTATTTGCAATGAACAACATGTTTTCCTCACATGTAACTTGTGGGTTGAAGCAAGTCTTGTAAACAGAGCACTTGGAAAAGTAGTTTCCATTTTTTATGCACCTGGATCAAAACCCCCTCAATTACCATCATTTTTTGTTGTTGACTTCTTCCAATACAAAGCCCTGCCATGGGATTCCTTGAACCCATCTTATGTTCCAATTCCCCCAATAACACGAGGCTCTTGCAGGAAACTTCCCCTTCGAATGGCATGGGGTTTGAAAATACATAAATCACAAGGGATGACATTACCAAAGGCGACAGTGGACATTTACAACACAAACAGACAAGGCTTAACATTCACTGTCATCTCCAGAGTTCGTACCTTGGTTGATATTCACATCGCTCCACCATTTTCCTTCAACAACTACTCCCGCATGCAAGGCAATGCTTACATCAAACTTGGGCAACAAGATGAATCCATGATAGCATCAAATTCTTTATAGCCACCTACAGTCTGATTTCATTTGAGTAAGCATACTTTTGATTCAATTTCACAGTAGTTGCTTTCTTTTACAAATAGTTGTTGTGAAACTCGGTTAAAATTCCAAAATTTTTCCCCTTTCTAAAAAAAATTATAATGTGCATTTGTGTTTGGAACAAAAAAAAGTGAACAAACTTTACAATTTCGCATTTCGCTGATTGACGTGAGCATGGTTTTACAACTCTACTTCAAATCAAATACTTTCAAAATGCTTGACATGAAGAAACAAAAAGCAAATTTGTTGTCACTTACTGGCAAATCTCTTTTCAGCTGTCCAAGAAGTAACTTACCATAGAAGTTGGAAGCCATTTTTCCAAAGAACAAGAGGACCCAAAAGCTACTTTGAACAAGATTTCCAAACTATTGTGGTGAAAAATACGATGCCCCCATTTTGACTGTATTATTATCATAATAATACTAGGGACCGCAATGTATTTGCAACTAGATTTTGGATCATTTGTTATTCCTTATGTTGTCTTGTTTTATTTTTCAGTTTGACTTAATCTTATTTTTAAAGTTTCTTTTTATTATTCATTAATTAGAATAAATGAAACAAATAGCCCCTTAGTCCAGGACTTATATTTTTTCCGACTTTAACCCTTTTATATTGAACCAACATTAAATGCGTCCTTTGAGTAATAACACACCGTCACAGTATTTAAATGATACTTTGAAAACCTTTCAATCAATGTTCGCAAAAAAAATATAACGCACATCTTATATAATGAAATCATATCAGAATAATTGCATATTGGCATTTTGGTAATGTACCACCCCTCCAAACCTCCAATCGTCAATATAGTGTTACCTCCGATCTTCGATTTGTTTATATCTCTGATGTGCGTTATCACAAGACCTTCGATTTCTTTAGAGGTCCAATACGCAAACCAAATATGGGTATGCATTTCATTCAAAATAATATCGCGTCTGATTTACGGTCTGATAAAGTTATAAAAAGAAGTTAATTATCATCAACATCCTTTCTGAATGTTAATTATCAACAACAACAAAAATATATGTAGATTTGTACAATTCTAATTCTAATTTAAGCTACATTATTTGCCAAATATTCCATTTTTTGGCATCCAGTTTCTTCTTATGTAACTTTTCACTTCAAATTTAAATTTAAATTAATTATATATAGCAGAGATGGGAACCAAATGAAAGGATAAAATATTCAAAATGTTAATATCAACTTCTTAAAATTGTATACTTTTAAGGAATTAAGAAATGAAAAGGAGAGGCAGGAACTACACTAAACTCTTTAAATAACAATTTCTGTCGTTGTTTCAATTTACTAACCTCATAGAAAGAAATGTTTCCCTTAACCTTCTTCATGTGTTCCACAATATTATACTCAATGGTATCAGAGACTACAAGGGTCTTGGATGACTGAAAGATATATGAATGCGAAGCTAATGAATGTATATCAAACTAAAAAATAAATATAAACAAAGCCTTGTAATATCTATCCAGGAACAATCTATCATTAATATATGTGACTTATGGATCTTTTCACGTATAGAATTATAATATAGATCATGAAACAATTCATGAATATAAAATGAGTAATTATAGTTGCTTTAATTAAATAGTTAATTACATTAGTTGATATAAATCACTGCACATATATGATACCATTGTTCGTCTATATACTTAAAAGATTTCGATTAAAACACATCAATCGTGATAATGGTCCAATCACATCCAATAACATATATGGAAAAGTTGAAATAAAGTAGTAATTCAACTCATAAACATAGCATCAACATACAAATAATAGCACGCGATACATATTCACTCTTCTCATACGTAGAATTGCAGTGGTTCTTCTTTCTATTAAGACTTCTTTACAGCTACAGTAGTGCAAACAAAAAGGTTTCTCACACAAAATCAGAACCCCCTTTCTTCATAACAATGAAGCGGATTTATAGTTTGAAATCAAAACTCAAATATAGAAAAGTCGATAACATGCTGGGGTGGTTCAAACAAACTTCACTTAAAATAATAATACAAGCTAATACTAGAGTGCTGTTACAACAACTTGATCAAGACTTGGAGCAGGACTGCTTTGCCATTCGTTGTTGAAGTTCACATATATATGTCATTGGCTTCAATTCAGGTGGATGTTGAGGGCTAATGTGCATCCGTGTAGTGAATAACACATCGCTGAGTGCTCGCAGAAAGTGACTGGTTTTATTTGTAAGACACCTTAGCATCAACCATTGCCCATGTGGTTTGACTAGGAAATGCCAATAACATTCCAAGTCAATCTTTGATAGAGATTTTATTCCCTCAACTTCTTCTTTGATGATTCTTGCCAAGATTTTGTCAATAATTTAACATTGGGCAAAGTATCTTCTAGGCAGTCAAAAATTAAATTTTCCTGTAACAAGCTGTCACTGATTGATTCAACGATGTTGCTAGATATGCCCTTGGCACTATAGATTGCCATCTCCACATTTTTAAGCCTGATCTCCCATTCTTGAAAGACATTGTATTTATGAGATTCTTCTATTTTTGGGAGATTGGCTGATCGCCCCTCAGATTTGTTCTGCTAGTCAATGAAATCAAAGATTTTCTCTTCAACTTCCTTGCTATATGTCCTCATATCAGACAGTTGATTCACAAGTGCATCAATTGATTAGCACATGTCTTCGATAATGGACAAATTTTGGCAAAAGAGAACCTGCTAATGAGCAAGTAGGTTATTCAACTCCCCTGCTTCTTTCATGAATTATGCCATCTCAGGATTAACCTTTAGCTGTTCAATCATGTGCTCTAGCTCCTGTATATGGGCATCCCAACTCTTAATGTTAGATTCATATTGAATCTTCAGGCCATCGAAATTGGTTTGAAATTGTGTAAGTTGAGCTTGCCATTGGTGAATGATTCCTTGCTTTTCATTTTATAAAATTTTTTAAAGATGCCATATTCTATCATCTTTCTCCCTTAGGAGTTGTTGCACTTCTGTGGCTTTGTCAATTGTTTCACTAACATAGGCTTCTACATATTGTATAGTCTCCCAAGATCTTCAACAAGGGTGTCTTGGGCATATTTCCACAGTACTTGGAAGGAGATATTTCTAAGGCCCAAATCCAACCTTTGTTTAGTTATTCTCCTCTTTCTCTGTTTTCTGACTACTGCTCTATGTTTGGGACTGTAAAATACGTCTAGAGGAGGAATATCCTCAATCTTAAAAATGACCTCAGAGGTCGGAAAAAATGGGATCATTTCCACATCATCGGGGTCCATAATTTCTTTAGAAGCCTCAATAGTAAACGAGGTCTGCTCTAGCTCCTGTATATGGGCATCCCAACTCTTAATGTTAGATTCATATTGAATCTTCAGGCCATCGAAATTGGTTTGAAATTGTGTAAGTTGAGCTTGCCATTGGTGAATGATTCCTTGCTTTTCATTTTATAATTTTTTTTAAAGATGCCATATTCTATCATCTTTCTCCCTTAGGAGTTGTTGCACTTCTGTGGCTTTGTCAATTGTTTCACTAACATAGGCTCCTACATATTGTGATAGTCTCCCAAGATCTTCAACAAGGGTGTCTTGGGCATATTTCCACAGTACTTGGAAGGAGATATTTCTAAGGCCCAAAGCCAACCTTTGTTTAGTTATTCTCCTCTTTCTCTGTTTTCTGACTACTGCTCTATGTTTGGGACTGTAAAATACGTCTATAGGAGGAATATCCTCAATCTTAAAAATGACCTCAGAGGTCGGAAAAAATGGGATCATTTCCACATCATCGGGGTCCATAATTTCTTTAGAAGCCTCAATAGTAAACGAGGTCTTCTCGGTAATTACAGCAGTCTGAGTGATCTCTGTCTGGGAGGGAGTTTGCAGTTTTTTAGGACTAATCTCTTTAAGAAATTGATGCTAAATCACATCCAGATTTTCTTATGTCGTAACCTTCTTTGTCTTTGATTGGGAAGATGCCGATGTTTGAGTTACATGAGCTACATCTTGACTCTGAGCTGTGCTCATTTTTGTCTCTTCTTCCGTGCTCTGTTGATTTAGTTTTAATAATTCACTAGGAAAGTGGGAAATCCTTTTAACCTTGTATTGATGAAACTGCACTAATTCCTCAGGACTGAGCCGCACTGCTACTTCTTTTTCAACCTGTTCATAATCTGAGGCCGATTCAAAGAAATCGTCAAATTTTATTAGGGTCGTCTGTAAACTGCCTGATCTTTTGCTGTGTTGTAATATTTTTGGTAGTATCATTGGGATCATACCACCGATTTGGAATGGTTGGAAAGTTCATCAACTGGATTTCCTCCATCTCCTTAGTAGCATGTTTGAAATTCTCTAAGGAGTAGACTCCACAGTGAAAGGGGAAACTAGGCCACATTGTCTTTTTTCTTTCTCTCATGACCTTAGATAGGTCATTTCCCATAGTTTGATAGGTTATTTCCCAGGCTAGGAGCTTATCAGGGACATACAGGGACAACACATGAGGGTCTGCAAGGCTTCTAAAAACTCGAATATAGGTAAATGATTCCTCCCCAAACCATCTTCCAACTGATAGAAGGTCATTTTTCCTTTACAGGAGATTCTAGGGCACTTCTCATTGAAAACAAATTAGTGGATAGGAAGCACGACGCCATGGCTAATCTTGTAAAAATGGGGTTGGTATTTTAACTCCTAGAGGATATTATGGGAATGTGAATATGCAAAGGGTCTTGACTAGTCCATTTCCATCCCATGGATGGTAAATATGAAGTGAAACAAATATGGTCCCTAATGTAGGCACCCAGGTAGAATGGGGGAACAATATTTTCAGAAAAACTACGCTTTTTCCTATATTCTAGGATTTGGATACTTAAGTTATTGGACAGAATAGTTCCCCAGTCCATTACATAACCATCAGAGGCAGCTTCATTCAGGGGCACTGTTGAAGGCTTGAAAATCTCAGCCTCAACATCGGGGAAAACCATCAGGTTGAGAACTTAGAGAAACTCCTTTTTCGTTTGAGATGGTGGCTTCAACTGGTGGTGGGATCAGTTTCCATTAAAAAGATATATGAAAGTGAATAAAAGAGATATAGGTGTGAAGGTTTATGGATGTATGTAAAACAAAAATGAATATAATTAAAGGCCTTACTATATCGATCCCAAGACAATATATCTTCTATGTATGTGACTTAAATATTTCACTCATAATATGGTAATGTAAATCATCAAACCATTCATGAATATAAAACGAGTAATGATAACTAATTTAATTAAATAGTTAATTAAATTAGTTGATATAATTCACTGCACATATAAGATATCGTTGTTTGCCTATACACTTAGAATATTTCGATTAAAACACATCAATAGTGATAATTGTTTAATCGTATGCAATAACATATATGACAAACTTGAAAAGAAATAATAATTCAACTCACAAACATATCATCAATATATAGATAATAGCACCCAATACACATTAAATCTGCTCATAAGTAAAATCGGAGGGATTCTTCTTTCTATTAAGACTTCTTTTCAACTACAGTAGTGCAAACCAAAAGTTTTCTTGCAAAAATTTAGAACCCCTTCTTCATAACATTGAAGGGGATTTATAGTTTGAAATCAAAACTCAAATATAGAAAAGTTCCACAAAATGCTGGGTGTTTTAAACAACCCACAATTCAAATAAAATACAAGATAATAATAGCTTGTTGTTGTAACAACTTTGATCATGAATGGGAGGAGGAATGCCTTGACATTCGTTGTCAAAGCTTGCATATGTCTGTCATCGACTTCAATTGAGGTGGATGATGAGGATCAATGTGCATCCAAGCTGTGAATAATGCATTGTTGAGTGTTGGAAGAAGATGACTTGTGGCATTTGCAAGACACCTCATCATCAACCACTGACTGTGAGGTTTGAATAGGAAATTCCAATGGCATTCCAAGTCAATCTTTGATAGGGCCTTTATTCCTTCAACATTTTTCTTTGATGATTCTTTCCAAGACTTTGTTAGAAATTTTACATCGGGCAAGATATCTTTAGGGCAATCTGAAATGAGATTAGCTTGCAATAGGTTACTGCTGATTGATTCATTAATGCTATTTGATATGTCCTTGGCACTATAGATTTCCATCTCCATATGTTTAAGCTTAATCTCCCATTATTGAAAGGTAATGTCTTTATGGGATTCTTCTATTTTGGAGAGATTGACCGATTGACCCTCAGAGTTGTCCTGCCAATCGATGAAGTTGGAAATATTTTCCTCTACTTCTCTGTAATATGTCCTCATATCAGATAGTTGATCTACAAGTGAATCACTCGATTGGCATAGGTCTTGGATAATGACCAACTTTTGACAAAATACACCCTACCATTGAGAAAGTAGGTTGTTTAGCTCTGCTACTTCTTTATTGAACTTTGCTACTTCTGTATTGGCCTTTAGCTACTCAATTCTGTGTTGCATCTCCTGTACTTGGGAATATCAACTCTTCATGTCAGATCCATATTAAATATTCAGGTCATCAAAAATGGTTTTCAATTGTGTAAGTTGAGCTTGCCATTTCTAATCGACTCCCTGCTTTTCACTTTCCAAACTTCGTTCAAGCTACCTTATTTTTTCATCCTCCTCCATGAGGATCTGTTGCACTTCTGAGGCCTTATCAATTGTTGCACTTTTGAGGCCTTATCAATTGTTGCACTAGCATAATCTCCTGCATACTATGATAGTCTTCCTAGGTCTTTAGCCGGGGTGACTTCGGCATCTTTCCAGAGTACTTTAAAGGAGGCATTTCCAGGGACCAAAGTCCGGATTTGTTCAGTTCTTCTCCTTTTCCTTTGTTTACTGACCACTGTCTTATGCTTCAGACTATAGAATACATCAAGAAGAGGAATCTCCTCTATTTTCAGAAGGACCCCAGAGGTCGAAAATACTAGGATGATCTCCAAATCATCAATTTCCATAGTTTCCTTTGAAGCCTCAACAATAAACAAGATCTTCTCTATGTTTTTACGAGTTTGCATATTTTTGGGGTCATATTGTTTGGCAAACTGTTCCCAAATTTCTTCAAGATTATTCTCTATTAGAACTTCCTCTGCTTGTGATGAATAAGAAGCCCCTGCCTTTTTAGTATGAGCCACATCTGAGACCTATGATGTGATGTTATGCACCAACTCACAAAATAGAAGAAACGATAGATCAACGACTTCAAAATAAGCCTCTTTGAAGGGGAAACCTCCTTTCCATTACACAAATGAACAATTCTTAGATGATTCAAATGAAAAAAACCTCCTTTCTATATATAGGAGTCTAAGGGGTCATAAGCCAACATAACAATAATAATATAAGGGCATAACAATAAAAATAGTGGGCTTCTATGGGACACAATAATAACAACACAGGGACAAAAGGGGCACAACAATAACAATAGTAGGCTACAATGAAAATAGTAATAGGGGAATCACCAGTATTATAGGGACCTAACATGCCCCTCTCCTTCAAAAAAGTGTTTTCCTCAACGCTTGAGTATTTTTGGATGCTTTTGTATAAAATTCTCATCCTCCCATGTGGAATCTTCAGCGGGTAAGTTCTTCCACTTGATGAGATACTTGGAAATTGATCAATTTTGTAGTTGCCGAGTTCTTATTTATGTGACTGCTTTAGGTTCCAATATGAGTTTTCCTTCCTCGTCAAGTTCTGGAAATATTGTTTGAACTGGGAGCTTGTCACCTATAACCTTCTTTAAGCATGAAACATGGAAAAATGGGTGCACTAGGGAAGATGCAGGAAGCTCTAATTTGTATGCCATAGTACCAATATTTTGCAACACATTGTATGGACCATAATACTTTAGTGATAATTTATTATTCTTCTTAGCTTGCTTGAGGGACATTTGTTTGTATGGTTGTAGTCATAGAGATACCTAGTCACCTACATCAAAACTTCTTTCGTTGTGATGTTAATCTACCTGTTGTTTCATTCTATTCTGTGCCAAAGTGAGGTTATCCTTTAAGAGTTGGAGAACCTATTGTTGATGCTTGATGTGATCTTCCACTGCATGGACCTTAGAATTTTCTCTTAAATATGTTGTGATGGACGGTAGATGATATCCACAAAGTGCCATAAATGGGTCATTTTTGCTGCAGCATGGAAGGAAGTGTTATACCACCTTTCAGCCAGATGTAACCACTTGACCCATTATGTTTGTTTATCATACAAAGCAACAGAGATATCCTTCCAAACATTTGCTCACTATCTTAGTTTTCCCATCAGATTGAGGATGATAAGATGAGCTATGAGCTAACTTAGTACATAGACAAGAAAATAATTCGGTCAAAAATTTCTAGTGAAAATGGGATCTCTGTTGCTTACAATAATATTTGGGTTTCCATGTAGCTTTTGAATTGTTTCCATAAATGCAGTAGCAACTATATTAGCTTTAAATGGATGAGATAATGCACAAAAGTGTGCATACTTGGTAAGTATATCAACTACCACCATGATGACACTCTTTCCTTAAGACTTGGGTAAACCTATGATAAAATCCATTGAACCTCCTCCCAACGTTGACTTGGAATAGATAAAGGTTGTAACAGACCCAAGGTCTTAATTGTCTCAACTTTATTTTGCTGGCAAACCAAACATTTCACCAAAAACTTTTGAATATCAGATTTAAGGTCATCCCAAAAAAATTCCTTCTTAACCCTATGGTAAGTTTTTAAAAATCCCGAGTGCCCTCCTAAGGGAGAGGTGTGCAATTCCAAAGGAATCTTTCGTTTGAGTTAGGAATTATTACAAAGGTATAAGCGATCTTTGTACCATAATGAATCATTTTCTAGCTAAATGTATCAGATGTACTGGGATCTTGCTGCAACCTTTGAATGAGTGCCCACACTTCTTCGTCATTCTTCCATTCTTCCCTTGCTTCATTTATCAAATCTGGTTGGATGATAGAGATGTCACAAAGAAATGCTTTCACATCCTCATCCTTTCTTGAGAGTGCATCTGCAACAACATTCTGCTTCCCTTTTTTGTAGATGATTTCAAAGTCATAACCAACCATCTTTGTGACCCATTTTTGTTGCTCTTCTGAAGATAATCTTTGTTCTAAAAAGTATTTAAGGCTATCATGATCCGCTTTTACCTTGAAGTGTCTTCCCATTAGGTAAGGTCGCCATTTCTTAAGTGCATGTAGTATTGTCAACATTTCCTTCTCATAAATAGCTTTGTGTAAATAATTTCCTTTGATTGGACGAATTTCAAAAGAAATGGGTCTTCCTTCTTGTATTAAAACAATGCCAATTCCATTTCCCGAGGCATCACATTCCACAATAAAGGTTTTGGTGAAGTTTGGCGTAGCTAAGACTGGTGATTGGCACATTTCCTCTTTAAGATGTTCAAATGCCTTCGTTGCTTCTGGAGTCTAAGAAAATGCATCTTTCTTCAGTAATGTGGTTAGAGGTGCTAATTTTTTCCCATAATTCTTAACAAACTTGCGATAAAATCCTATCAACTCAAGAAGTCCTTGTATATGCTTTATGGATGTGGGAATTTTCCATTCCTTAATGGCTTTAATTTTTCTAGGGTCTACCTTAACACCTTCATAAGATATGACCCAGATATTCCACCTCTTGTACTCCAAAGAAACATTTGGATGTTTTACATATAATTGTTTCTCCTCCAATAGTTTGAGTACCCTCTCAACATGTTGAACATGATCCTTCCAAGACTTGCTGTAGATTAGTATATCATCAAAAAATACTAACACAAATTTTTTAAGGAAGGGTTTGAAAATGGAATTCATCAAACCTTGAAATGTAGAAGGTGCATTGGTAAGGCCATAAGGCATGACCAAAAATTAATAATGACCCTCACGAGTTCTAAATGTTGTTTTTAGAATGTCTTCAGTCTTCATTATGATTTGATGATATCCTGAATGAAGATCCAACTTGGTGAAGTAAATTGATCCATGTAATTCATCCTATAATTCATCAATGACGGTAATGGGAAATGTATCTTAAATAGTGAGTTTGTTGAGTTCCCTATTATCTGGACACATGCACCATGATCCATCCTTATTGTGCACCAATACTACTAGAGCAGAGAAAGAACTTTGAATAGGTTGAATTATACCAGCCTCTAGAATTTATGCAACCATACGTTCAATTTCACTCTTTTGGGCATAGGGATATCTGTAAGGCTTGATGTTTGGAGGAACACTTCCTGGAATCAAATGAATACCATGATCATGATCATAAATAGGTGGGAGGCCCTTGGGAGTCTCAAACAGCTTGGAATGAACGTCCAAGGCTTTTTGGAGATCTGGAGAAATAGATGATTTAAATGTGGGAAATTCTAGTGAAAATAATTGTGCAATTATGCCCCGTCGTTCTTTCTTTCTTCGGGGCATCAACTAATGATAATTTTCTTCACTATGCTTTAATCATTTCAAACTAATTTTTCAAACAAAAGTTACGCAAATTTTTAAAAAGACTACACACGTTTTTTCACTTTGTAGGAGCTCAATATTGAATCTATTGTATCTCGGTAATTTTGGATTTCCAAATGTTAAGTCACCTATCATTGCAAGATGTCCTTCTCCCACAATGAACTAATTATAGATTAGTTCAGTAGATAGAACTTGTATGAAGTGCTACGTGTCACTGTTTCAACCTTAGGCCCTGAAAACAATACCTAAAAAACTGTATTCTGTCCTCTTTCTTTCACTTTTTAAAAAATTTGAATTCGATGCTCAGAGAGAAAGTTAAGAAAATTTTCCCAAGGCCATTTGTTTGAGATGGAATTCAGGATCCTGAAAAAACCCTAAATTCCTCGGTTCATGTCTCTGAAAATATAGCGAGAAACGGTCTGAAATTTGACCACGAAATTCATCACGATTTCATCTCAAATGTGTTTTGTTTCATCTTCTGAAGCTTTGTAGAAAAATGTTATAATGAAAATTCCACGATGACCTGTTTGAAGCAGCGAAACCCTAGAATCCAAAGCTCTAATACCAAATGTTATGCAACCAACTCACAAAATAGAAGAAAATATAGATCAAGGACTTCAAAATAAGCCTCTTTGAGGGGGAAACCTCCTTTACATTACACAAATGAAATTTTTTTGGATGATTCAAATGAAAAAACCTCCTTTCTATGTATAGGAGTCTAAGGGGTCACAATTTAATCAGAGCCAAGATAACAGTACTAATATAAGGGCACAACAATAACAATAGTGGGCTTCTATAAGGCACAAGAATAACAATATGGGGACAATAGGGGTACAACAATAACAATAAGGGGCTACAATGACAATAGTAATGGTGGGATCACTAGTATTATAGGGACCTAACATGTGATTACTCCTTTGTCCTACTATGTTGATTGAGTTTTAATAACTCTGTGGGAAAGTGGGAGATCCTCTTAGTCTTGTATTGATTGAATTGAATTAATTCTTCAGGACTGAAATGCACTACTTCCTCTCTCTCAATCTTTGCATAGTCAGAATCCAACTCAAACATGTCATCAAACTTATCAGGCTCACTTGTGAACTGCCTGAGTTTTTCCCGAGTGGTAACATTATTTGCAGTATCAATGGGTTCGAATTGCCCATTAGGAATGGTTGGAAAGTTCATAACCTGGATTCCCTCCATTTCCTTAGCAACATTCTTGAAATTCTCAAGGGAATAAACACCACAACAAAAGGGAAAGACATGCCACATTGTCTTTTTTGTTATCTTTCATGACCTTAGATAGGCCATTTCCTACAGTCTGATAGGTTATTTCCCGGTCGAGGAGCTTGTCGGGAATATATAGGGGTAACACATGTGGGTGTGTAAGGATGCAAAAAACCCAAACATAGGTAAAGGAATCTTCTCCAAACCATCTTCCAACTAATAAGAGGTGGTTGTTGGCTTCAAGTGAGATTCTAGGGAATTTTTCATTAAAGACAAACTAGTGGATTGGAAGCATAACTCCATGGAAATTTTTGTAGGAATGGGGTTGATATTCTGAATCCCAGATAATACTATGATAAACATGGATAGGCATAGGGTCCTGTGTGGTCCATTTCCATCCCATGGATGGGAAATCAAAAGTAAAGAAAATAACATCCATTACATAGGCACTCGTGTAAAATGGGGGAACAATGTTTTCAGAAAAAAAACTGTGTTTATACCTATAATATAGGATTTGGATATGTGATAGATCTAGCTTGTAAATATATAAAAGTGCAAATATACCCAATAAATGAAAATAATCTCAAGAGAATTACAAACGCAAAATATAGAAATTTTTCTCTTTATTAATCAAAACCCTTGAGGTAGGGTAACACCATACAATCACCCCTTAAGGAAGGAGAACACTCCACAAGCCATATGCTTGCGAATACAATAATCCTTGACATCTTCAATGGGGAGTCTCTAGCCTCTATATAGACTTCATACATAAAATACCATGGGTCATTACCATGGGTCTCTCAATACAATAGGCTTATCACATTATTCCTAAATACTTATGGTCCCTTGCATGATGCAGGTTAACCACTTTATTCATTAACTATGGCCCATCACATTATTACATTATTCGCTTGGGTACCTTCCTTTGTACCCCATAATATCCCCCTAAGTATACTACATTCCACCCCCTTAAACATGTTTCATCCCTGAAAGGTAAGAAGAACACAAATAATAAGATCTACTCAAAAGAGTAGTCCACTGGTACCATGCATTTGCGTCTAGCCATCCCAGAGTGATTACTCGTTCTAGTCGGTGCCTCTCTTGCTTGATATGGGAGTTGATCCTGGCAATTCCTCTGTGTTGATGTGATGTGGGTGGATTGTCGCACCTCTCTATCGGTCGTACAGGGGTTGTTGTCCTTGTTTCTAATTTGTTGCCATATTGTTGGTTGTTTTCTTGCAGGGTGATGTGGATGGTGATATTGTAAAATTTTAACTAATGGTGTATCTTTCTTTAATTCACCATCTAATGGAGCATAATTGGTATATGGTATATGTTGTGGGGCCTGCGGTTTTTGCTTATCTTCCAGTATTACTTCAACCACGGACTCCTCATCTGATGTGTCAGTAGCTGCAACATTTCTTGCTTCAGCCTCCTTGGACTCTACCCGTTTATTGATGGAAATATCCTGTAATGTAATTTTCTTCTTTTTATACCAGAGTTTTAGGAATTTATTCTACACATTAATATTGATAGTACCAATATATTCCATCCAAGGGTATCCCAAAACAACATCCACATTAGCCATATCCGAAGCATAAAAATAAGAATGAAATACATACTTGTCCATAGCAATCTTCAAATCTTTATAAACTTGAACATCCTCATTATCAACCTGTGTGTTTTCAATGTGTTTTGCTGGAACTTACAATTTTTTTGCCAAATTAACATTGATAAAATTTTGTTTGCAACTAGGATTTATAGACACAATGATCTTCTCCTTCTGAATACATCCATGAACCTGTAATAAGGAGATACCAGTAGAAAATAACCCCTTATGTTTCTCATTATCCTGTTTTCTAGCATGAGACCATTTGTCTAAAAGGACTTTTTCAAATTCTTCATCAGGAAGGCTTAACAACTTCTTGCTGTCAAGTGAGCTCCACCATATGGCAACCTCATCTCTAAAACTAAGCCATGCTAAAGATTTCCAATATTTCCAAAATGTTGACTTTGCCACTTTTATGAATTCTTCAATAGTAGGGCCATCATCTTTTCCTGTAAAAATCATCTTGCTAGAACTCTAAAATAGAGTGAGGGTTTAAAAAAAATCACTTTGGCGAAAATTTAAAATGGGCATAACTTGGTCAATATAACTTAGAATCCTTAGTATAACTTGTTTTTGGAAATGGAATGGCCATTCAACATCTTCTTGTATGATAGAAATCCCGATCTGGGCCTTTGGAAACTCAGATCCACGCTGCAATTTTCCTGCCATCACACAAATTTATGAAAAAATAGCTGATTTTAAATTAGCGATATCTCCCTCTTATGGACTCCGATTTGACTGATTGTTTGTTTTGAAATTGGGTGAATTTTCAATAGGATATCATATCTGTAATTAGTTTCCAAAAATTTCCCACAAAAACTACAAAAATTTATTGGAGAGATGCCGTCCATGAATCTCCGCCAGAAAAATTTCTGCAAAACAACTGATTTTAAAATAGCGATATATCCCTCATCCAGACTCCAATTCGACCGATTTTTTTTTTAATTCACGTATTTTTCCACAAATAATCCATATATGCTATTGGTTTTTTCAAAATTTGCACCAAAATCTTCAGATCTGATCTTCAAACTCTCTGCCCAACAAATTCTTGCAATAATGAAAAAAAAATCTTCCCCTCTTTGCCCAAAAAAGTGCTCCAATACCACTTGTAATAGATCTGACCAGCAAATATATGAAAATAGAAAATATAGAAATGCTTCTCTTTATTAATCAAAACCCTTCACGTAGGGTAACACCATACAATCACTCCTTAAGGAAGGAGAACACTCCATAAGCCATATGCTTGCCAATACAAGAATCCTTGACATCTTCAATGGGGAGTCTCTAGCCTCTATATAGGCTTCATACATACAATACCATGGGTCATTACCATGGGTATCTCAATACCATATATCTAATACAATGGGCTTATCAAATTATTTCTAACTACTTGTGGTCCCTTACATGATGCAGGTTAACCACTTTATTTGTTAACTATGTCCTATCACATTATTACATTATTCCCTTGGGTACCTCCCTTTGTACCCCATAATATCCCCCTAGGTATACTACATTATTTCTCCACTCTATTTAAGGATGCTCACGCCTATGTCTGCAAGTTCCAAGTTTGTCAAAAATGCACCAGTGGTGATTAGAGGTCAGCTGCTCCAGTACTACTAGTAGCAGTTGAGGAACCATTCCAACAAAGGGGCCTAGATGTTATCATAGAAAATTTTCCCCATTCGTAAAAGAAACATTGATATATTTTGACAGGGATAGATTACTTCACTCAGTGGTCAGAAGCAGTTTCTCTCAAACAAGTAAATGAGAAAGAAGTCATCAACTTCTTCCAACAAAATATTATAACCAAGTTTGGCATTCCTACATCACTTGTCTTTGATGATGCAAATTACTTTTCATCATTAAAACTTTATGAATTCACATTGGAAAATGGGATTGTATTGAAGCATGCATCTAATTATTATCCATAGGAAATGGTTTGGTCGAATCAACAAATAAGAATCTTATACACATAATCAAGAAAACCAAATTCTTTGAGCAAAGGAACTGGCGTAAAGATTTGACCAGTGCACTTTGGGTCGACCGTGTAACTCCAAATCCTTCCCTAAGAACCTCGCCATACTTTCTAGTTTACGGTAAAGAATTTATCTTGCCTTTGAACCTGTATCTTCCAACCTTGCAACTCTCTCAAGAGTCACAAGGTAGATCTTGTCTTCTGGTTCATAGTAGGATATATACTTTACTCAAACTCGAGGAAGAAAGGCTCAAAGCCAAGGACAGATTTGTTGTGCATTATAACCATGTCAAGCGTCATTTTGATAAGAAGTATGTAGTGACAAAGAGATTTGATGTGGGTGACCTAGTACTGAAGTGGGATAAACCCCACGAATAAAAGGGAAAATAAACAATGTTGCAACCTTTGTGAATTGGACCATTCACTGTTGATGAAAAGATCGGTCACAATAATTTCAAGCTCAAATCCTTACACGGGAGGATGGATCCCCTTCCTCTAAATGGATGTGATTTAAAACATTACTTTCAGTAGCAGCTATGAGTTGGCTTCCTGTATAATTTATTTTTTTTCTTGTCTATTTTTTGTGTGTCAATCGTTTGTGTCTCATGTTAGTCGTGTCTTGTTTGTTGGTCATTGTACATAAATAAGACCCTTGTGTAAAAGTGCATGGCTCAAAAGACTTTGTGGTGTAATGAAAAAGAAGTGTGACAAGAACTTGCCTTTTTGTTGTTCTCCTTCTTTATTTAGGAAAATTCCATAGGTCGAGCTAAGCCCAGATGGAAAATACGATTTGTCCAACAGGATAACATTGAGGGAAACTATTAAATTTTCACCTACACTAGTATCTAAACTACTCAAATTGGTGCAAATCTACTTGTGTGTTAACGCTTTCCCAACCTATTAGAAAAGATATAAGGGGGAAATATAAAGCGGGAAAACCAATATAAGAGGTATTAAAATACTTCTCTAAAGGGGCAACCTCCTCTACTCTCAATAAGTCGGGATCCCTCTTCCACTAGTCGAAAATAATAAGTTTCAATGCACAGTTCTCTTAAAATAAATAAATAAAGGGCGAAAGAAGAGAAATGATTCCTATGTAGGGAGGTGGAGCAAGTAACTTCGCTGGGGTATCGTCAAAGCTCACTAGTAGTGAAGCAACATTTGTGCTCCTAAAGTGACTCCATTGGGGTTTTGTCCAGGCCTGCTGGTAGCGGAGCAACACCAGAGATGAAAACTCGTACTCTGAATATCATAAAACCGTCATGCACATTACCCTTTCCTGCATTGAAATAATTTTGATATGGTGTATGTTTTGTATGTGTTCAACCAAGTAGACGAAAATGAGATGCTATGTATAAAACCAAGCCGAAAGGGGGAAATCGAGGCAATCAATACTTCCTGAAGGTCTGACCCTTAACCAAAAGCCATTCCCTAATAGAGAAGATGAATTCTGCCCAGTGTGTTGCCAAGTGTTGTCGTTGCTACAACACGCTCTAAAATTTCACTACATTCGAATTTTGGAGCCTGCCATCACCGTCATATCTAGTGTCACTTTGATCATCAAACACTGTCTCATGTTATTATATGTGATTCAAGTTTCCTTGAATGGTCTCAAGTGTCGTCGCATTGGTTAGAACATCTTTAGGGGCATTTTATTGTCGTAACATCTTTTTTGTTGTAAAACAAGACTTTTGGGTCGCAGTCACACACACTACACTCATTGTACTTGGGGAATGTGTACAAAGTGGAATTTTGATGTATATTTATCATTGTTCTATTTTTTTAAAAGTTTTCTCTATGAGTTGGTATGTGTCACACATGGTTTTATGTCTAAAACTCATCTTCTTCGCCCCTCACCCTATATGTCAGACTTATACAAATATTTGGTTCAAAGCAAACCCATTGAGGCCAATAGCACATAAGCACACTTTGAAGCCTTGATCGAGAATCCTTCGATGTTCAGAAGTGCGCCCTATTCCCTCCAAGAGTGCAAAGCACACCCTTTAAGCCTCTTTCCCCTTCCTTGCTCTGAATTGCACCCTTTAAGAGACTAAGTCTTCCTTGAGCACACTCCTTCGACACAAACAAGTGCACCCTACTTGAACACATGAGCACACCCTGAAGGCCTTAATACTAACCTTTCATCCTTCCACAATGTGCCATGTGCCCTATTCGACCTTTGAGCGCATGAGCACAATACGAAGGCATGAACCATCAACCTTCAACCTTAAGGAGTGTTTCCTGCACCCTTCTGGGCCTCCTAAGTGCATGAGCGCAACCGAAAGGCCTGAAGTCTTCATCCTTCAGCCTTCACGAGTGTGCCTTGTGCTCTCCATCTCTCCATTGGGTACACAATGCACTTGGGAAGTCGAAGCCTTCCCCTTCGTCCTTCGGACTTGCGCCATGCACCCTACCTTGATTTCGTCATCAGTCACTATTAGTCCCTGTCATCAAAGATAATGACGTGTCACGTTCTCATCACATGATGATGTGGAATTCATGATGTATTATTGTAATCATTATAAATACAAATAAGTGGAAGTTCAAGAGTCGTGTATAAACTATAGAGTCATGGAAGTCCAAAGGACATGTAATACCAAAAGTCGTATGTAATTCCAAAAGTCATTTGGAATTCTAAAAGTTGTAGAAGTCCAAAGGTCAATAGAAGTTAGAAAGTCAAGAGTCATGTGGATGTGAAAGGTCATGCCTCAAGTTATAAAATGATCCTCATTTCTCATGTAAAGGACTTTCAACCTTGGCTTCTCCCACAAGGCATTAGAGAGACAAAGTTAGTACATTTGGGAGCAAGTAGTGGCTCTAATGCTCCACTATTGGAGCTAGTGATGTTCATTATATTTATTTATTTTGGGACTTTTTCTTAATATTGAAGCCTTCAAGGTTAGCACAGTTTCACACATGGATTGTGAATGTTTCTGAGCCTATTATTTGAATGTTTATGGTTCATTTTTTCTTTCATCCATACTGGAGTAATTGAACTATTTTGGTTACTTCGATGCTTACTTATTGGAAATGTGTTGTTATGTTTAAAATGATTGTCACGTCCTTCTGAACTGTTTCACTTGATGTCAGAAAAGCCTTTCTCTTTCATTTGTGTCTCCATTAGGGTAGTACTATTACTTATCTCTTAGAGGCTCACTTTATTATCCCCTCTGCAGTAAGAGAACCTTGATAGATATGCAATTGAACATTCACAAGGCACACTTGCTTGCTCATTCAAAAGGACATTTTCACTTCTCTCTCTTGTTTTTTTTTAACAAGGTTGGGTAGTTTTAATATTACCAAAAAGCTTTGATGGAGCAAGCTCCCATTACAGAGACTGTACCATGAAGAAACTCTAAGCCATGAAATAAGAACACAGTCTCTTCTCCTAGGCTTGATTTCAGGACTTCTCGAATTTTTTTGTGAATTCTAGTGTACTGCCTAACAAAATGACCTACTAAAAAGAGAAATTTGCATGTCATGAATTCTCTGAGAGATTTGTAGCCTGATTTCCCCTGATTTGACTGATTCTTCTTGTCATAATTTCCTGGGTTCTCTCCTTTGTTGCTCGAAGAGTTCTCTTCTTTATTTGATTGAAATCATGTGATTTGTTTGCTTGTTCTTCCTTTGTCTCTGCTTTCTGCTTCGAATTTCGCTGTGCATCTTCGATTTTGTGTTGCCTGTGGTGCTTCTTCTTAGGCTGTTGATTTCCACTTTCCTTTCAATATAAACGGAGGCAAATGGATGAGTTAACAAACGAGGTTGTCAGGAGAATATCAGCCAAGAGAAGTTCACAAAGATTGGGGTCAAGGGATGTGCTGTGGGGATTTATTAGAGGTGCAAGAGGAGACTGGAGGAGCCGTCTCAAATGACGATCATTGAGATCAATGGTTATTGGGATCGAACATGTCCGCGTGTTAACCAAGGAGAAAGGAGGGAAGAGAGGTGGAGGTGGTATATCGGGTAGGATATAAACCATAAGTGGTAAAAGGGAGAGATCGCCTGATTCCATTGACCGGGCGACACGTAGCATCGGAGGTAAGAGAAGAAACCGCTTTTCGGGCGGGTAATCTCCATGCTTGTTGACCGCCCGAAATCGGTGTAAGTCGTTTGATCCTCTGTGTACAGATCGACGGTGGGGAAGGTTCGTGCAGGTTTGAAAAGACAGGTTGATTCGCAACCATCGAATCGAGCGCCTGATCAACGGTCTTGAATTGATTGGAGATCGGAGAGAGGAGGGGACAACGATACAGAAAAGGTTTAGGAGAGTGGGCCCGACAAAAGTAATAGATTCAAATGAAAGGTTTTTTGAAATCCGAATAAGGTGCACAGGCTGATTTTTCCTTTGTGAAACAATAGAGCTGAAGTCCCTGCCAACGACAAAGTTGTAGGGGGGCCCACTTCTAGCTAGATCAGTTAGGGATTGATATAATGAGAGGGGTAGATGGAGGGCGTGGGTGTACAGAAGGGATTTGTGCTTGCTAATAGGAGGGAAAGAAGGGAGAAAAGAAGTACGGAAAGAGCTTTCTAAATAAACAAAGGATTGAGGGCTTAAGATGAATGTTATAGACATATTTGGGCACTGCAACCCCAAACACAATTGTCCATAAACCAAGGGCTTAGAAACCATTAAAAGTGTTGTTTCATACCCTAAAGGAACAAGGTCAGCTGATTACATCATCTCCCATAAGTTCTCCATGAAAAACTACTTAGAAATGGTCAAAACTGGACCATACAGACTGCTCCATGCATAGGGTGCGATGCATCTCACCTATTACACACGGGGGGTGTGATGCATACTGGAAATCCCTTTTGTAGGGTGTGATGAGCAAGAGCAGACAAATGGCAGAAGCAGTTTGCTAGGTGGAAACCCAGAGAATCTTCTAGAAACTGCTCATATGACACTTGCCTCTCTGAATTCGCCCAGGGATGAGTAAGAGATCTGAAATCTCCAAGTGGAACCAAGAACTATCAGTGAAATGACACTAATCAAAATCCCAGAAGCTGACTCACTCTCCTATAAACATCTATATATGGATCCCTCATCCTAGAGATCCAAAGGCTGGAATTTTGTAATTTGCAAGGAAGTGCTATTGGTTTCTCTTTGAAGACATTGTTGGGTGATCTTGCTTTGTATGAGGTGAAGAGGGCTTTCATGCTGGGAGGATGATGCTGGATTAGACAACTTGGTTGTAATCCTCTCTTCTACTACTTCTATCAATAAAGCTATTTGAGTTTTCCTCCATATGCTTGTATATCTTTGAATCTTGTATTTGTATATGCATTTATATGGTTAATGTATATCTGATCCTACACTGTTTATGGTTATATATCTCTATTCTTTGATGGTATTTTGTTGCCTTGACTCTACAAGTGTTCTTTGAAGCGGGACAAGTGAGAAAGGAGTGGCGAAAGCTCTATCAAGGGAGAGAGGAAACGAGCAAGGAGACTAGTGAAAGACTGAGGTTGGTACTCTCTGCTTCTCTCTCATCTATCTCTCATAAAGGAAAACACAAGTGACTTTAGTTTGTTTGTTTCTAAGATAGCTACCCGTCTTAGTGGGACTAGCAGCTTTGAATGGACACTAGTTTTCCCGATAACAAAATGGCGACTCCGCTGGGGAGCGAATAGTTTGTTTGTTTTGTTACTATTGTTTTCTTTATAAACCACAGATGGAGCCTGAAGTTAAGCCAACTAGCCTTCGAACTGCTTTTGCTATGCAACTGCAAAGTAGATCATCACTGCTTTAGTCAATCTCTGGGTTGGTTTATGAACTGAAAATCTAGGTTGCAAACATCCTAAGTGCCCTGGTGGTAGCTCAAATAACCTCATTAGATCAGCCCCTATACTTTGTGTTTACTGACAATCATTAGCTCAACCTAAATCCCTGAACTTAGCTGCAAACTGTGAGTGAAAACCAAGCATAGTCTTGTCCCTGGACCATCGCACTGTCTCTTCTTGGCAACCTGGATGCATCACACCTCCCATGTGTTGCAGGTGAGATGCATCCCTGTTTCCCTATGTTACAGGTGCGATGATTGACTAAGACTGTTTCTGCCTCCAGATTTTGGTTTTTTCTTCATTGTCTTTAGCTTTATTCAGTAGTTTTGCTGTCTATGATCAATATATCTCTGTTGAAACCATCTTCCTTTTCATTACTCAGCCTCCATCAGAGAGAATTGTGAATGTTTTTTTTTTTTAATGTATTTTTCATCATTTACAGTTCTCCTTTGCAAATAGTGGCTTAATCGAACTGTCGTCTTTTGATTTGAAAGTGTCGTTTTCAGTCAAGAAAAAGAGTGTCACAAATCATTCCTCTTTTAGATAGTCGATTACACTTTTGCCATTGTATTTGTTTTGAATCATTAGTATTTCAAGTGTCGAAAGAAATTTTAAATTCGAAATCGCAAAGTGTCATCTTGGCTTTACTTTCGTTTTTTGAAAAGAAAATTGTTAGTACTATGGCTTTGAAAGAAGATATTTCAGATCTATACTTAGTTTTATTTTTTTCATTCTCACATTAAGGAAACTGAAAAGAAATACATGCATGTGCATTTGCATTAAGACTGCATGCTGAAGTTGATTTAGGAAAAGTGCATCTAGTGTGTGCTCTCTACTCTATGTTGAAAGAATTTCATTTCTCTTTCCTTAGTAGCTAGGATTTTCATTGCAAAAAGAAAGTAAACGACTGTTTATCATCTTAGATTGCATATTTAGGAATTGTATATCTACATCACGTGGTGAACCTTAAAGGCAAACTTCTTAAGAAATATCAACTGTAAAATAAACTTCAATGAACATAAAAACGCTTTGGAACCTAATGCACAACATTTAGAAGTCTAGGCTAGAGACGTATTCCGGCGTCGTAAAGCCTGGTAACTATCGCTTTCATCGTAGGTTGGGTGATTCCTCCTCTTTGAGATGACAAGTGCCAATATGGACTTGTGCTCCCATGTACCGTCGAGTATATATTGGGAGACCACAATAGGCTACATCCTTTATCCTTAGGAAGCCGTGTCTGCCACCCTATCGATCGCAATGTATTGAACACAATATTCGAGAAGATTGACTGCCGTACCGTAAAAAGTATTCTGCAGTTTTGCAATTGGTTTGGTAATCCCTCTATCTAGATTTCTAGAGTAGTCACTTTCATTCTTTTTCAGACTCCTTAAAAGAAAAGGTCCATCTGAGCACTTGTCACTTCAGGCTCATTAAAAATCGAAGGTGACTAGAGTCATCTTTAGCTTTTTCTCGACTCTTAAAAATTGAAAAAGAAAGTTGTGTCAAAGCGTCATAAAATTTATTTTAATCGGAATAATGTCACTGTTCCCTTGTTGGTCTTTAGGTTGAGAAATGGAATCTACCAATCAAGGATTTCCCCTTGGGGGAAATCCTAATCCCTTCTCCTCTTGGGGGGCTGTTGGTCCTCCACACATGGCCACATTGTCCCTTCCAAGACTCACAATTGGCCCACCCGTATGGCTTTTCTTGACCTCTGTCATTCAAAACACCGCAATTCCTCAGCAATCAAATCGACAACCAGATGAATTTTCTCCCCAACCTTCTACTTCGTTTGTTTCTCCCTCTCCTTCTTCCTCTTCTTCCTCTTCGCTTGGTTCTTGTTTCTTGTTTTCTCACAGAAACAAGAACTCGACAGCTATGAAATCGATCAATTTCGGAGTATCTTATCAAGTGGAAGAACTTATCCGTTGAAGATTCCACATGGGAGGATAAAAATTTTATACAGAAGCATCCAGAACTTCTCAAGCGTTGAGGACAACACTTTTTTGAAGGAGAGGCGCATGTTGGGTCCCTATAATACTAGTGATTACCCCATTACTATTGTAGTTGTACCCCTTATTAATATTGTTGTGCCCCTATTATCCCCATATTGTTATTACTGTGCCCCATAGAATCCCTCTATTGTTATTTTTGTGGCTTTATATTATTATTGTTAGGTTGGCTGGGTTATATTGTGACTCCTTAGACTCCTATATATAGAAAGGAGGTTTTGTCATTTGAATCATCCAAGAATTGTTCATTTATGTAATGTAAAGGAGGTTGCTCCCTCGAAGAGGCTGAATTCTAAGGTGTTGATCTATATTTTCTATCTTTTTCTT
The DNA here is from genome assembly GCA_031772625.1 of Pinus tabuliformis. Taxonomy (NCBI): domain Eukaryota; kingdom Viridiplantae; phylum Streptophyta; class Pinopsida; order Pinales; family Pinaceae; genus Pinus; species Pinus tabuliformis. The sequence continues at coordinate 994,202,032 of CM062810.1, read as the reverse complement.
GAGCTGGTTTCATAACATTTGGTATCAGAGCTTTGGATTCTAGGGTTTCGCTGCTCCAAACAGGTCATCATGGCATTTTCGCTATAGCTTTTTTTCTGTGATGTTTCAGAAGTTGCAAAAAAAACCCATTTGAGAAGAAATCGCGCTGAACCTTGGGTTCGAATTTCAGAGCTTTTTGCGCTATATTTGTAGAGATATGATCTGAGGAAGTTGGTCTTTTTGCAGACTCCTGAATTACATTCCAAATAGGTGACTTGGGGAAAAGCATCATAACTTTCTCTCTGGGGATCGGATTGAAATTTCGTAAGAAGTTATAGAAAGAGTATGGACTGTAGTTTCTTGTATGCATTTTTCAGATCCAAAGGTCGAAACAGTGACTCGTGGAAAGTCGTAGAAGTTCACTCTACTGAACTAGTCTATAATCAAGTCACTATGGGAGATTTCACATAACTCTTCCTTGGAGAATCCAATTTGGGTCAGACTTGTGGCATTGGAAAGAGGACACAGAGGGCTACTGCAGGTCACAAATTCAGATCTAGATGATTGGAAAGTACAGAGATACATCAGAGGCAATATCGAGCTCCTACAAAGTGAAAAAAGGTGTGTAGATTTTCTTAAATTTTTGCTTAAGCTTGGTTTGAAAATTTATTTTGAAGGAATTCAAAGGGAATAGTAGAGCATTATTATTGGTAACTAATGCCCCGAGGAAGGAAAATGCAAACACCTAGTAAGGAACCTGAAAGCTCTAGCATGACTCATGAAGAAGAGGAAGAAATGCAACATGATATATCAAAATTACAAGACCAAGTGCAACAACTGTCCCTTGCACAAAAAGGAACAGAATCTAAGATGGATGGTTTAAAGAAAGGCGTAGAAGCTAAGATGGATTGTTTAAAGAAAGGTGTAGAAGCTAAGATGAATGACGTGGAAGCTAAGATGGATGATTTGAAGATAGATTTGAAGACAGACATGGAAGAATTGAAGATAAATATGAATAAGTTGCTACAAGAAAGGGTCACTAATGGTGAAAGGGTATTAAAGGAAACTCATGATGAGAACAAAAGAAATGTTAATCATGATTCCATAGACTCTAATGTTGGATCAAAGACCCACCATATTCCAAAAATCGATATGAGGAAGTTTGATGGCAAGGATCCCGCAACATGGATATTACAGATGGAGCATTTTTTCGATCTCAATAATGTGCAAAACACACAAAAGGTACGTATTGCAACTTTATATTTGGAACCAAATCAGTTTGTATGGTATCAATGGCTTTGCTCTCATAAAAATTTTATCACTTGGGCAATTTTTACTGAAGAATTGATAGCACATTATGAGGATACAAAAAGCAACACTTTTTTTAGCCAATTGATAAGTCTCAAACAAAAGGGTTCAATAATGGAGCACATTGAGGAGTTCCAAAAATTGAACATAAGGGTAAAAGATATTCCAGAGGAGCATAGGATTGATGTGTTCATAGGGTCTTTAAAGGATAATATCCAACATGATGTTCGCCTTTGGGAACCTGATTCATTAGAGAAGGCATTCAGGTTAGCAAGAAAAATGGAAAGCAAAATTATGGCAACCAGGAAGCATACCACTCACAACTATAAAGACAGAAGTGTTGTTGTTGCTAGTATTCCACAACCTATAAGGTTGACACCACAACAATTGGAAGAAAAAAGAGCAAAAGGGCTTTGTTACAGTTGTGATAGCAAATACACTGAAGGTCATAAGTGTGCTGAGAAGAAATTATTCTACATAGATTGTGAAGAGGAAGAAGAAAAGGAGCAAGAAAGGTCAAAAGAAGAGGATATACTCCAGGAACAAAGCCTAGATAAAGAAGAAATGAATCTGACCATATCTTGTAATGCATTGGCGGTAATTACCACTCCTCAAACCATCAAGATAGAAGGACAAATCAAGAAGAAAAAGGTAATAGTGTTGATTGATTCAGGAGTACCCACAATTTTATTCATTGTAAGGTAGCAAAAGAATTGAATTGCTTCTTATATCTAGCACCAGAGTGTCAAGTGATGGTTGCAAATGGAGGAACAATAAATTTCTCAGGAAAGTGCCATAATATCAAGCTATCCATGGGAGAATATGTATTGACTAGCCCAATGCTTTCCATTCCAATGGGAGGTGCTGATGTTGTACTAGGAGTCCAATGGCTACAATCCTTGGGTACAATAGCTTTTAATTTTCAAGAACTTTTCATGAAATTTTCTATGGAAATAAAGGATGTTGAATTAAGGGGTTTTGTAGGGAAACCGGGAAAGATAATCAGCTCTAATGGTATGACAAAGCTTCTAAAAAAGGAACAAAGAGGTGTAATTGCACAATTATGTTCGCTAGATGTGTCCATAGTGGAATCATCTATTTCTCCAGATCTCCAAAAAGTCTTGGACAATCATTCCAAGGTATTTGAGACTCCCAAAGGTTTCCCACCTATTCGTGATCATGATCATGCTATTCATCTGATTCCAGGAAGTGTTCCTCCAAACATCAGGCCATATAGATATCCCTATGCGCAAAAGAGTGAAATTGAACGTATGGTTGCAGAAATGCTAGAGGCTGGTATAATTCAACCAAGTCAAAGTTCTTTCTATGCTCCAGTAGTATTGGTGCACAAGAAGGATGGATCATGGCGCATGTGTCCGGATTATAGGGAGCTCAACAAGCTCACTATTAAAGATAAGTTTCCCATTCCTGTCATTGATGAATTACTGGATGAATTGCATGGATCAATTTACTTCACCAAGTTGGATCTTCGTTCAGGGTATCATCAAATCAGAATGAAGATTGAAGACATTCCAAGAACAACATTTAGAACTCATGAGGGTCATTATGAATTTTTGGTCATGCCTTTTGGCCTTACCAATGCACCTTCAACATTTCAAGGTTTGATGAATTCAATTTTCAAACCATTCCTTAGAAAATTTGTGTTAGTATTTTTTGATGATATACTAATCTACAACAAGTCTTGGAAGGATCATGTTGAACATGTTGACAGGGTGCTACAACTATTGGAGGAGAAACAATTATATGCAAAAAGATCCAAATGTTTCTTTGGAGTACAAGAGGTGGAATATCTGGGTCATATTGTATCTCATGAAGGAGTTAAGGTAGACCCTAGCAAAATTAAAGCCATTAAGGAATGGAAAATTCCCACATCCATAAAGCATCTGCGAGGATTTCTTGGGTTGACAGGGTATTATCACAAGTTTGTTAAGAATTATGGGAGAATAGCAGCACCTCTAACAACATTATTGAAGAAAGATGCATTTTCATGGACTCGAGAAGCAACAAAGGCATTCGAACATCTTAAAGAGGCAATGTGCCAAGCACCGGTCTTAGCTACACCGGACTTCACAAAAACCTTTATTGTGGAATGTGATGCTTCAGAAAATGGAATTGGTGCTGTTTTAATGCAAGATGAAAGACCCATTGCTTTTGAAAGTCGTCCAATCAAGGGAAAGTTTTTACACAAAGCTATTTATGAGAAGGAAATGTTGGCAATACTCCATGCACTTAAGAAATGGCGACCCTACCTAATGGGAAGACACTTCAAGGTAAAAACGGATCATGATAGCCTTAAATACTTTTTAGAACAAATATTATCCTCTGAAGAGCAACAAAAGTGGGTCACAAAGATGTTGGGTTATGACTTTGAAATCATCTACAAAAAAGGGAAGCAAAATGTGGTGGCAGATGCACTCTCAAGAAAGGATGAGGATGTGGAAGCATTGTTGTGCGCCATTTCTATTATCCAACCAGATTGGATAAACGAAGCAAGGGAGGAATGGAAGAATGACGAAGAAGTGTGGGCACTTATTTGAAAGTTACAACAAGATTCCAGTATGTCTGATACATTTAGCTGGCAAAATGATTCGTTATGGTACAAAGATCGCTTATACCTCTGTAAGAATTCCCAGCTAAAACAAAAGATTCTTATGGAATTGCACACTTCTCCCTTAGGAGGGCACTCAGGATTTTTAAAAACTTACCACAGGGTTAAGAAGGAATTTTTTTTGGATGGCCTTATACAGATATTCAAAAGTTTGTGGCGGAATGTTTGGTTTGCCAACAAAATAAAGTTGAAACAATTAAGACACCGGGTCTATTACAACCTTTATCCATTCCAAGCCAACGTTGGGAGGAGGTTTCAATGGATTTTATCACAGGTTTACCCAAGTCTGAGGGAAAGAGTGTCATCATGGTGGTAGTTGATAGACTTACCAAATATGCACACTTTTGTGCATTATCACATCCATTTAAAGCCAGTACAGTTTCTACTACATTTATGGAAACAATTCAAAAGCTACATGGAAACCCAAAGATTATTATAAGTGACAGAGATTCCATTTTCACTGGAAATTTTTGGACAGAATTATTTTCTTTTCTTGGTACTCAGTTAGCTCATAGTTCATCTTATCATCCTCAATCTGATGGGCAAACTGAGATAGTAAACAAATGTTTGGAAGGATATCTTCTTTGCTTTGTATATGATAAACAGACACAATGGGTCAAATGGTTGCCTCTGGCTGAATGGTGGAATAACACTTCCTTCCATACAGCAACAAAAATGACCCCATTTATGGCACTTTATGGGTATCAGCCACCATCCATCACATCATATTTAAGAGAAAATTCTAAGGTTCAAGTAGTGGAACATCACATTGAACATCAACAACAAGTCCTCCAACTCTTAAAGGATAACCTCGTGTTGGCACAGAATAGAATGAAACAACAGGCAGATCAACATCGTAGCGAAAGAAGTTTTGATGTAGGTGATTGGGTATTCCTACGGCTACAACCATATAAGCAAATGTCCCTCAAGCAAGCTAAGAAGGATAATAAATTATCACCAAAGTATTATGGTCCATACAAGGTGTTGCAAAAGATTGGTACTATGGCATACAAATTGGAGCTTCCTGCAGCTTCTCGATTGCACCCAGTTTTCCATGTTTCATGTTTAAAGAAGGTTATAGGCGACAAGATCCCAGTTCAAACAATATTTCCAGAACTTGACGAGGACGGAAAAATTATATTGGAACCAGAAGTGTCACAGAAACAAGAACTCGACAGCTACGAAATCGATCAATTTCGGAGTATCTTATTGAGTGGAAGAACTTATCCGCTGAAGATTCCACATGGGAGGATGAAAATTTTATACAGAAGCATCCAGAACTTCTCAAGTGTTGAGGACAACACTTTTTTGAAGGAGAGGGGCATGTTGGGTCCCTATAATACTAGTGATTACCCCATTACTATTGTAGTTGTACCCCTTATTAATATTGTTGTGCCCCTATTATCCCCATATTGTTATTACTATGCCCCATAGAATCCCTCTATTGTTATTTTTGTGGCTTTATATTATTATTGTTAGGTCAGCTAGGTTATATTGTGACTCCTTAGACTCCTATATATAGAAAGGATGTTTTGTCATTTGAATCATCCAAGAATTGTTCATTTATGTAATGTAAAGGAGGTTGCCCCCTCAAAGAGGCTGAATTCTAAGGCGTTGATCTATCTTTTCTATCTTTTTCTTGAGCTGGTTTCATAACATTCTACTTCATTTGTTTCTCCCTCTCCTTCTTCCTCTTCGCTTGGTGAAGCTAGTAACGCTAAAAACCAAGTAACTGAAAAGAAGAAGAAAGGGAAGGAGAAGAAGAAGAAGAATCCAACAGCAAAAGGGGGCAACCATACATCATCTGGCGAAAATCCACACACTGCACCTCCCAAACCTAAATCTCCATGTGTCATTTGCAAGGGAGACCACTATCATCGAGATTGTCCCTGCATCCCACGGATCATGAGGGACTAGTCTCCCCGTTTGCACAATCCGGTGCCTTCAACCACTAACGATCATGTTGAGAGCACACCGTCAACTAGTGAAAAAGAAGTTAATGGACAAAAAGGAAGATCCAAATTTCCTTGTAGACTGTGTGAAGGTGATCATGCCCTCCATTGTTGTCCCTTCCTAGACGAAGCTAGGAGAGTCTTGGATAACCGTCCTGCTTCACCGCAGCGACTTCCACACGGATACAAGAAACTCTTGTTGAGTCCATCGCTAGTTGAAAATCTGACTGACACCCCTTTGTTTTTGGTTGAAGCACCTATCATTGAAGATAAACCCTCTGAGTCCACACCGGACCAAAATCAATAGGTCGAGACGACAGTTGACCCAATCTTGTCTTCAGAGGGTCCACCTTCAGGTGATACTGTCACCAAGGAGAATGAGAACAACAATGTTCAAATTCTCTTCATAAACATAGACTCTGATGAACATGGGGGCAATCTACCCATTCCTTTACCGTAGGAAGGAAGTTTGTCAGAGATGTATCCGGCCATTTATTCGGTCCTACCTCCAAGCAACCTAGTCGTTTCCTTCGATTGGAATCTACTGGGCAGACCCGCCTACCATCTAATGTACCATTCCGAATCATAGTACAAGCTTACAGGATGATCATGGTTGGTACTATTATAGATGAAGGGGCTTCTGTGAGTATCCTTTCCTCAACTGCTTGGAAAGTGCTTGGTTCACCATCGCTTCTGCCTGAGATTCGAAATTTGACAGGTTTCAATAAAGGAACCAGTCAACTGCTAGGGATCCTTCCAAATTTGCCTATAACTTTGAGAAGGAAAACCGTTCATCTAAAAATGATGGTATTCTAAGGACCTCTAGATTACAATCTACTCCTTGGGCGTGACTACATTTATAGCATGGGAGCTATCGTTTCCTCACTCTTCCAAGTGATGTGTTTTCCACATGAAGGTAGAGTGGTCCACCTAGTTGATCAGCTTTCATTCCCCGATTCAAACACAAATATTAGTCAAATGCCATCCCAAGCTGGTCTTTTTGGACAAGGAATGTCTCGTCAATCTCCAGTCCGTCCACTTGATGATCGCGAGTGATTCGGTGATTGTGACTGAAACCCAGGAGGCATGTGCCCTGGTCTGCTTCGGCAGGAAAACCCCAGATATAAGGTAGGTTTCTGCGTAGGAATATGACTAGTCTAATACCCCTGTCCGTTTAGGAAAATGGATTTGGACTGGAAAAAGATTCCCTCGTGAAAGGTTATGTGATTGGCACTGACAACAGTCACCTTTGTCCATTTCGATGGACATCGCCATGGAAGTGTTTTGTCTATGACGTGGATGGAACAATCTTGCTAATGCAAGAACTTCCATGTGGTGACCTAGAACTCTACTTTACACTTGGGGGCATGCAAACCTTTTTGCATGCAAGTGAAAAGCAACCATTTATTTTCTTAGTTTGTAGACTCTTAACCCTTTAAACTCGTAGGTTGGTCGTTCCTAGCTTGCATAACGAAAGGCTCTAGGAGCAAAGTTGCACATGGGGCAAGCTCCCTAAAAAATGAACCTACTGATGAGACATCCTTATTATACGACTGGCAACGAGCAGTTTTACGCAAAGTTCAAGCTCGTTAAAAAATAAAACTTGCCATGAGAAGTTTTACGCGAAGTTCAAGCTCATTAAAAAATAAACCTAGCAATGAGCAAGTGTTCCCATAGAGTTTAAGCTCATTAAAAAATGAACCCCACCTTCGGTAAATAACCATTGGAATCGTGTAGTTATAAGATTTTGAACCTTGGTCGTGTTCTTACCATCACCTCCACTTTTTTTATCCAATCATACGCCTCCATTTGATTGTTTACCCTTTTGAGGAACAGCTGCGATGAGTGATTCTATTAGCCACCTTCTTTACACTGCTGTGATTGAAAGGTTCCAAACCTTACTTGGAACCATTTGCTATCCAAAAACATCACTCGTTCCTCAAAAAATGAGTCTCCTTTAAGCTCTTTTCATTTGACTCGTAAAACATGAAAAGATTACCGAGAAATTGGCCTCTCCAGCTCGTTAAAGCGATCAGAAGTGCCATCCCTCCTCTGGATTTTAATCTTTTTGTACCTGAGGGATTATTACACAAAAAGATCAAGCGCTTGTCATGTTCGGCTCGTTAAAACTATCGAAAAGTCATCCCTTTCATATTATTTTACACTTTTTTCAGACTTAAGGAATTACATTACGAAAAAGGACCACTGGAGTTGCCTTTCCGTTCCTTTTTAGACTCTCTAAAATTGAAAAGGACCGAGCTATCTTTGTCGTTAAACTCATTAAAACAATAGTGACAAACTTGTCCATGTAGACAAGAGCGAGTTTCACTATCGCTAGGCTCGTTAAGACATAGCGACAAGTTTGCCCGAAGGGAAAATTATAGAACAAGCATATGTTATCCTCCTCAAGCTTGACAAAAATAAAGAGGTACTGGTCACCAATAACTGGGGAAAAAGGGAAGAAAACTTGAATAGCTTCATTGGTAGCAGGTCGCTCTTGAACATGACACTTTCACTCCGTCACCATGATTGAATCGGGTTGGGTTATTCCTTTCACTGGTCATATCACCATTGGTCCTCCGTACCATCCATTTTTGGGGTTAACGCTACCAATCCATTTTAGTGTTGCCGATATGTTCAAGAGAATTCGCTCAGAGAATTCACCAACCCAGCTTACACCTCATCCGCTGCAATACCTTCACTCTCCATTTTTCATGACCACCACCCTAAACCTTATATCATCAGATCGTTTTCACCTCCACAAAATCATTTGCTCCGTTTCGTGTCGTAGATGTGGGATTCATTAAGGCCCTCCTACGACGGGTCACTTCTTGTCGACATCAGCTCATTATCCAAGAAGTTGACTTAGGAACAACCCTTTCAGTACTTTGAAGCTTGCATGCCTAAATGGCAAGTTTCTCACTTTCGGCGACAGGTTTACATCAATGGCCTTCGACTGAAAGATTTTACATGGTGTTTGACATCAACTGTATTCACACCACGTGAATTGTACTGTAGTACCTTGAGGGTCATCATCATTATCGGTGATTCCTCTCGCGCCTGTTAATAGCTTACATCATTGGCTGGTAATTAGGCGATGTCTTTCCATGTTCGACATCAGATCATCTTTTCACATGGATCGACTTGTACTTCGGGCGAAGATTGAACAAGTTTGAAGACCCCGGATCTAGTTTCATCCATCCGGGCTACGATATATTCAGGAAAATAAAGACATCAAATGTACATCACAGCTGCACAGATAATCATCCAAACTAAGGGATGATGGCTCTACTAGAATCGTCTGTCTGCCACACAGACGATTGTCTGTCTTATGTACATGAAAATGAATTTATAAATCTGAGCATGGGAATGCTCGCCTCAGCTAGATCATGAAAATATTATGAAGATAATGTATTGTATTGTATCTTATTACAGGTCACCTTCCAGTTCGAAAAACCTCAGATCCTCATCATAAAGCATTTCACCCGACATCAAAATATTTACGACCTCATGCTTTAGGGGGCAACTTTTATAGACATATTTGGGCACTGCAACCCCAAACACAAATTTCCATAAACCAAGCGCTTCTAAACCCCTAAAAGTGTTGTTTCATACCCTAAAGGAACAAGGTCAGCTGATTACATCATCTCCCAGAAGTTCTCCATGAAAAACTACTTAGAACTGGTCAAAACTGGACCATACAGACTGCTCCATGCATAGGGTGCGATGCATCTCACCTATTACACACGGGGGGTGCGATGCATACTGGAAATCCCTTCTGTAGGGTGCAATGAGCAAGAGTAGACAAATGGCAGAAGCAGTTTGCTAGGTGGAAACCCAGAGAATCTTCTAGAAACTGCTCATATGACACTTGCCTCTCTGAATTTGCCCAGGGATGAGTAAGAGATCTAAAATCTCCAAGTGGAACCAAGAACTATCAGTGAAATGACACTAATCAAAATCCCAGAAGCTGACTCACTCTCCTGTAAACATCTATATATGGATCCCTCATCCTAGAGATCCAAAGGCTGGAATTTTGTAATTTGCAAGGAAGTGCTGTTGGTTTCTCTTTGAAGACATTGTTGGGTGATCTTGCTTTGTATGAGGTGAAGAGGGCTTTCATGCTGGGAGGATGATGCTGGATCAGAAAACCTGGTTGTAATCCTCTCTTCTACTACTTCTATTAATAAATCTATTTGAGTTTTCCTCCATATGCTTGTATATCTCTAAATCTTGTATTTGTATATGCATTTATATGGTTAATGTATATCTGATCCTACACAGTTTATGGTTATAGATCTCTATGCTTTGATGGTATTTTGCTGCCTTGACTCTATAGGTGTTCTTTGAAGCGGGACAAGTGAGAAAGGAGTGGCGAAAGCTCTATCAAGGGAGAGAGGAAACGAGCAAGGATGCTAGCGAAAGACTGAGGTTGGTACTCTCTGCTTCTCTCTCATTTATCTCTCATAAAGGAAAACACAAGTGACTTTAGTTTATTTGTTTCTAAGATAGCTACCCGTCTTAGTGGGACTAGCAGCTCTGAATAGACACTAGTTTTCCCGATAACAATGAAGTCTGCATGTTGAGGAGGGTAAACACTGCTGGCTATTAGAGAGGTCAGGGAGGGTCTTTGACACCAGAGAATTATTATAATATCCTGGAAAAAGGAGTTTTCCTCACTGAAATTGCTGCTGCAATTTTTGTGAATGTGCCTTCTATCCTTATAATGCTTTATCTCAGCCCGGAACCTGCCTTCGATGAGATAGATTGCAGAGTAGTTCTTGTCTTCATTCCTATTGTTGCTCAGTCGAGAGTCTGGAGTTTCATGCTTTTTCCTTTGCTTTCCCATGTTTTCCTGGCTGTTGCTGCAGTGTTGTGTCCTTTGTTGGTTTACGACTGTTATTTTTTGATTTATTGCTTTTCTCATTGTGAGATTTCCTTTGGAATTGATTGGCTTGAAGCTTGTGATTTTGTTGGTTATTAAGGAACTGAGCTATGGTATTCCTCCTGATTTTCATGAACATGCCCTTCATTTTTTTTAACTGCTTGGTTTGCAAAATAATCTGCCTGTTGATTGTGAATTCTCAAGACATGTCTGTAAATTACCTCGCCAGAGCCTTCCAGGTTCTTCCTAATTCTTCTAAAGATTATGTTCATGTGCTCATTGCTTGGTTTTTTGTTTCTTGCCATTGTGCATGGTTGAGTCACCTATTATCATGGGATTTTGGATTTCTCCTTTTTTTTTTTATTATTCTTGTTCCCATCAACAAGTTGTATGCTTCTGCCTTATTATTTGAGATTTGTCCCAAGCCCCATTCATAAGTCACATTTTCTTTCCCATCAGGATCTAGGATGATTCCCCCTGCCCCTGCCTTTCCCGGGTTATACTTTGAAGCCCCATCAAAGTATAAACAATATCTATTCTGATTTTTCCTCCAGTTTGTCAGTTCCTCTTCACTCATTCTTATTTTCCAAATAACTCCTGTGCTTGTCTTCCTCTGTCCTCTTTGCCCATTATTATTTATTATGGCTTTGTTGAGCCAATCTCGCTCTTCCTGTTGAATAATTTGATAGTATGTTGGAGCTGTTCCTTTGACATTGAGTATTTCAGAGGTTAGACCCCATGTTTTTGAGAGGGTCTTCCCTATCCTTGGAATTTGATTTTTGAAAATGCACTTGTTTCTTGTCAACCAAATTTGCCAACAAAGAACCACTGGAATGCATTTCCAAATCCTCTGAATTGTGGCTTTTTTCTTTGTTGTGTATGGGTAGGCTTTCTCCAAGGTCTGAAGAAAATCCGGCAAGGGCTTTTCGAAATTTATTCCTATTTCCAAAGGACTTATTAGCTGCTGCCAACATTCTTTGGCGAAGATACATTCTTGGAAAAGATGCTGAATGTTTTCTTCAGCCTGCATGCATAATGGACATCTTGTTGGGCCTTGAAAGCCTTTTTTCCTTAAGTTTTCACTGGTCAAAATTCTCCCTTTTAAAAGAGTCCAGATGAACATTTTAATCTTAGGCAAACTTTTTGATTTCCATGCTATTTTCCAAGAATCCCAATCTTGTTGATTTGGTTGGTCTTGGAGGATTTTATATCCAGTCTTAACTGTATATTGTCCACCGCTTGGGTCCCAGAGATATTCATCTTCCTCATCCTGGTGGATTGGCATTGCCCCTTTTAAGAACTGCCTGATTTTGCTCCATTGCCCTTCCAGGTCTGCCGGAATTGCTGAGATTTTCCAGTCTTGCCACTCCTTTTGGTTCCAAATAGAGATTGAGTGTAAAGTATTGAAGCCTTTACCTTTCATCCACTCTTGTATGTCTTCAATTTCTGGATGAGTCTGAAGTGGTTCTTTCCCCATGATTTTGTCCTCCCAGATTGAAATTGATTTTCCATTGCCTGGAATTTTAGAAATGTATCTACTCATTAATGGAATTGTTTTTTTAACAAGCTTCCAGACTTGGGTACATTGTCTTATTGGTATATTTCCATTAAGCAATCTTTCCTTGGTGCCATCCATATATTTTGATAAAAGAGTCTTTTTCCACCAGCTCTCTTTTCCTGTTATTAATCTCCATACTATTTTCATTCCCAGTGCTGCATTCATGAGCCCAGGTATCCGAATTGATAAACCTCCTTGTTCATAAGGGAGAACAACTTGCTCCCACCTAACCAGACTATATTTTTTGTTTTCTTGCTTCCCCCCCTGCCACAAGAAACTTCTTAAGATGAGCTCCATTTGTTTGTGGGCACTTGTTGGAGCCATGATTATTGCATATTGGTAGATAGGTAGTGCTGCAAGGAGTGCTTTGATTAGTATTACCCTTCCTGCCATGTTCAACCACATCATACCCCAACTTTGAATTTTGTTTTTCATTTTTTCAATTTGTTTAGTCCATATTTCTGTCTTCATGTTCTCTTTTGAAATTGGAAGTCCCAGATAGAAGAAGTGTGTCCATTTTTCCTGAACAGGGATGTCTAAGATTTGTGAGATCCTTTGCATAGTTCTTGGGGGGGTGTTCCATCCATATATCCTGCATTTTGCATTGTTTAGTAGCCCACCTGAGACCTGTAGAAATTCATCCAGAACTTTTTTGAACCTCCTTGCTATTATTGTTGAGGCCCCTCCCAGCAGCAAAGTATCATCAGCAAATAGAGAATGGTTTATTGTTTTAACTCCTTTTTCTATTCTGATCCCTGTGATGTTTCTTTCCTTTCTTTGGTTTTCCAAAGCCCTGCTTAAAGTTTCCACCATTATAATATATAGGAAGGGAGAGAGAGGACAGCCTTGCCTGAGGCCTCTTGTACTTTGAAAGAAGTCACTTGGCCTTCCATTTATGAGGGGGGCAATCCAAGGAGTTGAAATGCATGCCTGTATGACTTCCATTATATCTCTTGAGAAGCCGAGTTTCTGAAGGACAACCAATAGATATGGATGGCTGACCCTGTCAAATGCATTAGCCATATCTAGCTTGATTATGAGGCCTTTTTCTTGCCTTAGCATACTGGAGTGTACAACTTCCTGAACAATAATTACATTATCTATGATTTGCCTGTTAGGCACGAATCCTCCTTGGTTTTCAGATATGATTATTGGAAGTACTTTCTTGATTCTATTTGCAATTATTTTTGTTATTATCTTATAAGAAGAATTGCAAAGAGAGATAGGAAGAAACCTGTTGAAGGTTGAGGGGTTAGCTTCCTTTGGGATTAGAGCAAGATAGGAAGATTTTGTATTGCCTCCTATATTTTTTTTCCTGAAGACATTCTTCACCATTCTTAAGAAATCCTTTCTGATGGTATACCAATGAGATTTGTAGAATGCTATTGTGAAACCATCTGGCCCTGGAGCTTTGTCAGGATGCAGGCTCCATATTGCCGCCACTACCTCTTCTTCTGTGGGATCCTTGCACATTGCAGCATTTTGTTCTTTTTTAATTTTTCTTTTTGTGTGCTTTAAGAAATCTTCACTCTCGGCCATTTCTCCATTAGCTGAGAGTAAGTTTTTAAAGTGCTGATAGGCTGCTTTTTTAGTTCCTCCACACCTCTAACCTCTTGGCTTTCAACTTGAATTTTTTCTATTTGGTTTCTTGCCCTTCTTATTTTCATTGTGTTGTGGAAGAAGGATGTGTTTTTGTCCCCTGCCTTGAGCCACAAACTCCTGGATTTCAATCTTGCCTCTTCTTCTTCTTTTCTGTTTTCCCTATATATTTCCCAGAAGATTTCCTTTTCTCTTAGATAATCTTGCTTGCCTTCTTCTCTGTTTTCTTTTTCAATTTGCATGCTTTCCATTTTCTGCTGTAACTCTTTTTTTTTTTTTTTAATTTCGTTTGCTCTTGCCCATTCCTTTAATTTGGCTCTTACAGTTTTTAATTTTGTTTCCCAAATATACTGGGGTGATCCTGTTACTCTTGGCTCCCATGCTTCCTTGACTAGTTCACTGATTTCTGTGTTGCTGTCCCAAGTTGAGCTGTATCTGAACGGGAGCGGACCCTGGTTTTCCATTTTGCCCATGACTATTGTCACCGGTTTATGGTCAGATGCGGTGGTGTGTAAGATTTTTGATTTTATGGAGCTATGCACTGCTACTATATTTTCTTGTATCAGAATTCTATCCAGCCTTTCTTTTATGTTGCTTTTTCCCACTCTTTTATTGCTCCAAGTGTATTTCCCGTTGCTTGGTGGAATGTCTATTAAATTGTGTTGTTCCATTATTTCTTCTAGAATATCCCTGGATGGGTCAGTGTGGTATGTTCCTCCAAAATTTTCTTCTATGCTTCTTACCAAATTTAAATCTCCTCCTAGAATTATTTTCCCAACTTGTATTTCTTTTAGTGCTTCTTTTATGGTGGCCCAACATTGCTCTTTTTCTTTGTAATGATTTGGAGCATATATGTTTATAACACTATACCTCTCTTTTGTGCTGATTTGCATTAGATCCATTTGGATCCAATGCTGATCTTTTTTGGATTTTATTAACTCCCAGGTTCCTTTTTTCCATATTGTGCAAATACCTCTAGACGCTCTTGTTGCCTGTATTGCTTCCCCTTCATAATTTCTGATTTTTTTTTAATATTTTCAGTTTCTTGGTTGTTTGTTTTTGTCTCCTGAATCATAAGGATATCTGGAATTTCTTTTGCCAGAATGTCTCTTGTGGCATTTTCTTTGACGATTGATCCCATTCCTCTGCAATTCCAGGAGACCACTATCATTATTTACTTGTTGGGTGATGCATGGCTCCTTTCCCTCTTTGGTGGCTCTTTTCATTATTTCCTGTGTTCCTTCCTAAAAAAGTTTCCATAGGTTGCTGTGTTCCCAATGCCATTTCCTTTGCTGCTGCTTCATCCCTAATTTCTTTGTTTGTTTTTCTTCCTGCTTTCTTTTGATATTCTACATTTGAGGGTGCTTCCTTTGACTGTTTTCTGGTTAGAATTCTATCTATTGAGGGGGGGAGAGGGGTGTGAGAGTTTGGTGCCAGAGGGGATGTAGGGGGGTTGGGGGTGTGTTGTGGGGATTTGGATTTGGATCTGGATCTAGATCTAGATCTTGGTCCAGGGGATGGGGGGGCTGAATGGTCCAGAGGCTCAAAAGGGTTAAGGCTGGCAAGGGGATTGTTATCTTCTTTGGATGATGAGGGATGGAGATCAGAGGATGTGGAGGGTTGCGAGGAAGATAGATTTGGTTGTTTGTGGACTGCCTTCTTTCTTTTAACCTGTTCCCATTTATTTTCCGGATCTTCAATCTTTTCATTTTCTGTTTCTTTTTTTTTTGTACATCTATTTGTAAAATGACCATATTCATGACATACCTTAAATATAAAGGGGATTTATTCATAATCCAGCTGTTGTATGTGCGTCCACTGGTACACTTTGATTTTGATGGCTTCTGGTAGCCCTTTCCAAGATCCACTTCTACACAGATTTGGGTGCATGCATGCATATTTTCCTTTGGCTCGCATTTGTTTATATATTCCCCACTGCATTTCCTATGGCTTTGACTGAATCATCCCCCTAACAGTGAAGGGGAAGGTGTGGCAATCTTACCCAGACGGGAACAACATTGGGAACATCCATTTCTGGGTTGAAATTTGGCGTCCATCTGTTTAGATACAAGCCCCTTGTGTCCATAAAATAGGGTCCATTCCTAAAAATCAGATCTCGATTCTCCTTAGTTTCAAAATGAAAGGTATAGTAACTTGTTCCACAAAACCTGATTGATATTTTTCCATCTATTGACACGGTCCAGTTCCTTTCTACCCATTTTTGCATAGTTTTGGGTGATGGCCATAACCTCGTAAACTGCCCCACTAGTCCACACTCCGCTAAGGAAAGTGCTGCTCAACGGGGAAGAGCAGGAGGAAGTGATATTTCAGGGATGTCTTCCAATCTTTTAACGAACTTGGTAACTGAAGGTCTGTTCTTTGTTGGGCCTATTGCAGAGATGAGAGAGGCAAAGGCTTTTGTTGTTCCGTCATTTTCTTGATGTTGGTCTGAGAGAGGCTCTTCATCCTCTGAGGCGTCCATGGTGCCCAAACCCCAGCAGCAGGAGGCCGCTGAGGGGCAGCTGCGAGACTTCTTGCATCGTTCGCTAGCTAGGGCTGCGTATCTCCTTCAGTTAGTAGAGCGCAGTCTAACCATATTCCACTAGAACTAGGCCAGCCACTTCTCTCTCTTGTTGACAGCTAAAGCCAAGGCATATATTTAAGTAAATGACAGTTGGGTCGTATTCTGGATGGGACTCCTACACCAAACCGTGTGAGGTCTAGTTGGGACCTTATATCAGGGAGACCCCTTATATGTAGGTGATATCCAACACCGTCAACAGGAGGATGCCCAACATTTTTAAAACCATGAGAATGAAATCATAGGGATACATATTAACATCAGGAATGTAAAAATTGATTCCAATGGAAAGAAAGGCAAGGTGGAGCCATAGAGATGGCTGAAATAATAAAGAGCTTGCAGGGATAATTGTTGGGCTACTAAGTAGATAATGTAACGATTGTAATGAATTAGGAGGAGTAAAAACATATTAATAATCAAATATAAAATTTTTAAATAACTTGCAAAGAAAATCGATAAGGATTATAGCACAAAATATGTAGCCAATGCAAGATAGGAAACAATATTTGGATCTCATGAAAGGATGGATGATCAAATGGGATCTCGACACTCAATAAATGTTAGTAAACACCATCATTCACTAGGACATTCAATCAAAACATCACATGCATTTTTGGAATCAAAGAGTAGCCTGAATGTGTTCCTCGTAAAACTTCAGAGAAGGAGGTCAAAGTTGGATATTTTATAAGCAGAGCTCATAAAGCTCATGCCACCAACTTTTGATGGAGAAATAGGAAGGGTTAAGATGTTGAATCTTGGTTGTTGGGAATGAGAAAATATTTTCAATTGTATATTTATTCTTCAACTATGAAAGAAAAAATTTCCATATATCATCTTCAAGTGAAAGCTTCCATGTGGTGGGACCAACTGAATTTAGTCAAGCATATTGATGACAAAAGAATTTCTTAGAAGCAATTCAAAAAATATTTCTAGAAGCGATACTTATTAGAACATTACTATGAAAACAAGATGCAATAATTATTTGAGCTCAAGTTAGGAAGTGTGATTATGAAAGAGTATGAGAGGAAATTATTGGAGCTTATGAGGTATGTGGATTTCATCAATGATGAAAAGGTGAAAATTCAAAGGTTCTTGAGTGGAATACCACCATTCTATGATTATAAAATCCAATTGTATGTGCCTAAGACCTTGGAATCCATTAGGAAGGCCAAATATTTGTATAAGTGGAACAAGGGGAGGCTAGATTTTCAAAAATCTTGGGATGTTAAGAATAAAAATGAGATGGATTAGTTGAATAAGGGATTTAAGACACCTTTATTTAGGAACAACTATAAAGTATATAAGCAAGGGTAGCTAGCACAAGGTGACCAGAAGATAATAGATTCCTTAGGGAGGAGGCCAAGACAACAACTCCTTAATTGTTAGGGATGAAAGGGAAACCAAATCTATAAAGATTTCACTCAAAAGGAATATAGAATGGGAACTATGCATAACATTCAAGAAGTAACTATCATGGGTAAGAGTGTGCCAAACATGTGTGTAGCCTTGGACAATGGATAAGTACATTATTAGTTCCACATGATGGAGGTGGAAGATAAGATTAATAACTAGCATGTAGCTATTAGCTATTTTGATTAATCTTAGAGCTAGTCATGGCTATATAGATCCTAATCTAGTTGAAAGATTTAAATTGAAGAGATGTAAGCATGAAAAGTATTTGTTGGTTTAGTTTGCCATTGAAATCAAGAGAAAAATCAATGAGCTAATCAAGGATTGCATAATAAGCATGAATGTGGTTAGTAGTAAGGTAAATTTAAGCACCATACTGCTTGGTTCATATGATTGTTTGATCGGTATGGACTCGTTTTAACAAGCATCATGATGTCCTAGACTACTACAACAAGGATTTAAGATGCCTTGATGAGGAAGATAATTGAGGAAAACGAGTAAAGGTATTCCAAGGCCTATAACCATAAGAGATATTTCAACATTGTACCTAAAAATAATTTCTAAAAAAGGGTGCCAAATATATGTTGAACATATGGAAGAGGAAACCAAGATTAAGGTGTTAAAATGTAAATATTATCTAGTCTTGAATAAGTATGTAGAATTGTTTGGGGAATTGTTTGGATTGCCACTAAATATAGACATTATCTTAATGCTTGGAGCTACCCCAATGTCCAATACTCATATAGAATGAGCACATTGGAGTTGAAAGAATTGTAACTAGCATTTGCACCAAGAGGTGCAAAGCAACGCCGATAGGAGCAATGGAGGATATGTAAGTAAGTAAAAGAAACATTTGAGTAAAATGCTAAATATGTGTTGTACGAATCAACAATCCCCCATTATAGTTAATAATATAATTAATAAAGAATGGGGACCGTTTTAAAATTTAGGATATAATCCAAAATTTTCTAATAAGATAAGGAAACCTTAGTTTTAAGATCCCAAAAATACTTAATTAAAAAGAGATATAAAATTTAGGTTTAACTTTAAAGCCTCGACATAAAGGTATTATATCGGAACATCCTAAAAAGTAATTTAAAGAAAAATTGTGATTAAAACCTTTCCCAAATAAATTTTAAAGGTTTAAGTCCTAAATATAATAAAAGCTGGCATATATATGTAAATAATAAAGAGGCCGACCCCATAAAACTTCCACGTAGCATATTGGTATCTCGCGAGCGGCGTTTTCATTTTAATGTCCATGACCAGACTTACGAAGCCTCTGACTTGCGACTTTATTTACACCATATCCATTCAATTTAATTATTTACACCATAACCATTGTGACTTTTAATGCCCATGACCAGACACACGGCTTTAAACCTTGCGATATTAAGGGTGTGATGCAACGAATGCAATATTATATTAAGGCGTGTTATGATGGAGCAGTCGGGTCCGCAACACGTATCGCAATTAGAGGTTTCAAAGTGACAAGGCTTCAAAAGTTGCGATATGGCAGATGCAATATTACATTGAAGTCATTATAATAAAGGCAATCGGGTCCGCAAGACATATCGCAATCGGAGATCGGCGGATCTAAGGGGAGGTCTCATTCCAAAAGCTCTGATTAAGGGCAGATGCAATTTTATATTAAATATGTTCTGATAAAATTAATTGGGTCCGGAGGTAAATGATATCGCAAGTTTTAGTAGGACAAGCATCTGATTTCTACGCTAAAAATCTCCAGTAAAGATGACGTGTATCAAAGCCCATGTGGATCCACGTTGTGTCAATTAATGGCAAAATGCAATGAATTTATGGTTTTCGATATTCTAAATTCTTTCATTAATATTAATGATTGTCGAATATTTGGCTCATAAAAGTCTTGGATTCATCCATAATTGGTCATTTTCTCTAAGTTATTCGATGTAAGTGTAGTCGCTGGCCACTCTTGTGTTTTTTCCTCACAGGCTAGTCCTGATAAACAAAATTCAACAGAAATGTCGCGACTGGCTAAACCGAGAAGGAAAATTCCCATTCAACAATAGGCAGTTTCTCCCAACAACTCAAAAGAAATACAATAAAGAATTCGTTGATAAGTTCATGCAGTAAAATGAAGACCAATCTGAGGTCATTCGAGGATGGAGAAGAGACGCAAACAAGCATAAGTGCGAGGACAAGTGTATGTATGCTATAGCCTCTATTGCTAGACCCTATTGTTATGTTGCTACAATGATGTGTAAATTTTTTGGCTATGCCAATATCCAGAAGTTTTCAAACCAATGGGTACCTGTTGTACTACTCAACAACCCCCATTATAGTTAACGATAGAACTAATAAATAATGGGGACCCTTTTAAAACTTTTTAAGGATAAAAAAAAAATCCAATAAAACAAGGTAATCTTAGCTTTATTGTTTCAAAAGCTTAATTGAATCAAGAGATTCCTCTTATTAGAACTAAAATATCAGAGCTTAAGCCTTAAACATTAGTTTTTACTTAAAAAAAATTCTTCAGAAGTGTAATATCGAAGCTTCCCAACATGTCACTTTAACAAAAACTCCGATTAAAATATGTACCGATCGAGTTTCCTAAGTCCTAAAGCCTTAAAAAAATAAAGTGCTATGTTTTATTTATAGCAATAAAAGTACGATCTCGCAAGACTGCCACATATCATTTCAGGGTTTCAATATCAGCGTTTTTATGGAGAATTAATGGTTTTCGATGGAATAAATGCCTTCATTATTACTAACGATTTCCTGAGGGTTTGCTCATAAAAGCCTTGGATTATTGTGTAATCGGTTATTTTCTAAGTTATTCACTCTGAGTGTTAGTTACTCCTCACTCTTGTGTTTCTCTTGACAGGCCAATCTCGATAAGCATAATTCAGCAGAAATGTCTCGGGCAACCAAACCCAGGAAGAAACCCGTTGTTCACAACAATCAGTCGCTCCTTTCCCTGAGGTTGCAGAATTTCCTGCATTATTTACCAATACCACATACACCCTGGATGCCAGAACATCTACCTGGGAGGCCATGTATCAAATTTTCAAAGATGAAGAGCCAAGAGTCACAGAAAAAGTAACCACAACTGAAGATTCATTCCCGGTTTCTGATACTACATATAGTGATCTGGCCAATTCATTCCTCCACAGAATTTCTGCTCGGCCGAACATCTTGCCTTACATGGATATGATTAGATGGTTTGTTGACCATATAAACATAGCTGAAATAAACTTTATGACCAAGAGGAACACAGTCATCAACGCTTTCATTAACAAAGATTTGAATAAGATGTACCAGCTGTCGGCACCTCAGAAGAAATATGATAAGGACTTCATTGAGAAATTCATGAAGGAAAATTAGGATCAATCTGAAGTCATCAAAGGATGGAGAAGAGATTCCAACAAGCACAAGCGAGAGGATAAGGGAATGTATTATATAGCTTCTCTTGCCAATCCCTATCGTTATGATGCTGCCATGATATGTAGATTATTTGGTTATGCCAATACCCGAAAGTTTTTAGACGAGTGGGTACTCTTGATTGATGCAACCTATGATAGCTATGTTATGGACTGGGGGACTGTTCTATCTAATAATTTAAGTATCCTATAATATACCTAGGGGGGATATTATGGGGTACAGAGGGAGGTACCCAAGGGAATAATGTAATAATGTTATGGGCCATAGTTAATAAATAAATTGGTTAACCTGCATCATGTAAGGGACCACAAGTAGTTAGGAATAATGTGATAAGCCCATTTTATTAAATATATGGTATTGAAAGACCCATGGTAATGACCCATGGTATTGTATGTATTAAGCCTATATAGAGGCTAGAGACTCCCCATTGAAGATGTCAAGGATTATTGTATATGCCCAGAAATAACAAGGTAAAAATATAGAAATGCTTCCCTTTATTAATCAAAATCCTTCACGTAAGGTAACACCATACAATCACTCTTTAAGGAAGGAGAACACTCCACAAGCCATATTCTTACCAATACAGTAATCCTTGACATCTTCAATGGGGAGTCTCTAGCCTCTATATAGGCTTCATACATACAATACCATGGGTCATTACCATGGGTCTCTCAATACCATATATCTAATACAATGGTCTTATCACATTATTCCTAACTACTTGTGGTCCCTTACATGATGCAGGTTAACCATTTTATTTATTAACTATGGCCCATCTCATTATTACATTATTCCCTTGGGTACCTCCCTTTGTACCCTATAATATCCCCCCTAGGTATACTACAAATAATAACCATCTCTCATAACTTTATGTGCTGTAGTGTCGCCCGCATAGTGGCCACCTTCCAGTCCATCGTGTAATTGTTTAAGGACCTTCTTTGTATCCTGCGGTTCAAGGCACCTTAGCAAGACACCATTGTGGTGCTTTCAAAAAAGCATTGGGTGCACTAATTGATAAGATAGATCTTTTAAACAAATTTCCCTCTTTTGTTTATATTATAAGTGTGTGGGATAGGTGCCATTCTCTAGAAATTGCCGTAAATATGCATACCATGGCACTATAGATGTGGACTGAGGAAAATGTTCAATGTTTTACATTTCTATTGCCTGCTCCCATCCTAAAATATCTTGCTCGGTAGCATCTCTTACTTCAGATCCTAGCTTACATAGGTCATGACCCTTTATTTATGAACTTGTTTAAACTTTAGATCATTTTCTTGTAGACAGGTCATCCAATTACCCCTCTTCTCACCTAGATTTTGCTGCATAAACAATGTTCTTACTATAGTATGAGGTACAAATATGATTGTATGAGCTTTTAATAGATAGGGCCTCAAGTAATTAACTAAACTAAATACAAAATATGCTTGCTTTTCAATGGTAGGATAATTTAATTCTAGCCCTTTTAGACTAGCACTCATAAAAGAGATAGGCCGCTCATTTCCTTCAATATCCTTCTTAGTCAACATGGCCACAATCGACGAATCTGAAGAAAACATATAGAGCAAGAAACCTTTGCCACAATATAGATTGAATAATGCGGTGTGTCGATAATATCCTACTTGATATGAGTGAAAGCGTCCATCTCCCATTTATCCTATTTGTATACTACATATTTCTTAATCATCTCCTGTATGGGCTTGACTATTTGAGCATAATTAGAGATGAATTTTCTCAGGAAATTAATTTTCCCTAAGAAAGACTACATGGACTTCTTATTCACTAGAAACAGGATCTTTGTAATGGCTCTGATCCTCTTGGGACCAATCTTAATTCTGCTTTTAGCAATGTTGTGACCTGATAGGATCCCTTCAAACACACCAAAGACACTCTTTTTGGGATTAAAATAAATCCCATACTTTTGACACCACTCAAATATCTGTTTCAGATGATGTACGTGATCTGATATTTTCTTGGAAAACACAATAACATCATCCAAATAAACAACGATACTCTGACCTATAAGGCCATAGAAGGCGATGTCCATCGCTCTTTGGAAAGTTGCACTGACATTGATAAGCCCAAATGGCATCCTCTTGAAGGTGAATGTTCCCCATTTGGTCTGGAAGGTAGTATTCAATCTATCTGGTTCCACTACTAACACTTTATTATAACCATAGAAACCATCTAATAGCGAAAACATCTCAGACCCAGATACTGTCTAAAGGATTTGTTCTATTGATGGCACTGGGTAATTGTTGTTATCAGAAGCTCGGTTGAGATTTTAGAAATAAACACATAACCTTATTTATAACTATGAATAAGTTGGAAACCCAAGTGGAATTTATGACTTTAAAGATGATCTAAGCATCCAACAACTTTCTCAATTCCTTTTGGATAAGGGGTTCCAATGTTGGATGAAATTTTCGTAATTTCTGTTAGAAAGGCTTTTATACTTATTTTATAGGAATGATGTGCTGGATAATACGAGTGTCATATGTCTTTAAATCATTGTATGTCCATGAAAATACATCATGATACTGTTTGAATAAGCAGATAAATGCATGTCGTTCCTATGGAGAACAACACATACCGAGGTTTACATACTTCAGATCTTCTTGGGTCCCAAGATTGACTTGTTCAGATGATAACTTTGAGCTCTAAGTCTTTGTGTTAATTGGTCCTCTAAATCGGTTCTACAGGCCATATAACTTCTCTAGGGCCTGATCATACTCATCCTCACCTATGACAACATCTTTGAATACATCCACATTAGCCATAAAGTGCAGTATCTGTTGGTCGTCATTGAAAACATGTAAATTAATGACGTTT
This sequence comes from Pinus tabuliformis, assembly GCA_031772625.1. Classification (NCBI taxonomy): domain Eukaryota; kingdom Viridiplantae; phylum Streptophyta; class Pinopsida; order Pinales; family Pinaceae; genus Pinus; species Pinus tabuliformis. Next base: position 994,177,879 of record CM062810.1, on the reverse strand, counting down.
TCAACCACATATGGTTTATATATAATTTCAATAGAAAAACCATACTTAAATGGCGACATCCTAGCGGTTGCATTTTCTAATGCATTTGTTGCAACATTTCTAACTCTAGGAACATAAATAATATTGGAAGTTATGAAACGATTAATTAAACGCCATACCTCATGTTGGTAGTTTTTTAGATTCAATGAAACACAATGTATAGTATCTCGTACCTAACGATTGACCACCTCTGAGTCACCGATTACCTTAATAATTTATACCTTCAGGTCAATAGCTTTCTTTAATCTGAGTATGAGTGCTTCATATTCGACAATATTATTAGTACACTTGAACTCCAGATGGCATGAAAGGATGTGCTTCTTGTTGCATCGGTCTATAAGCACACAACTAGCTCCAGAGTCATCCTGCATCTTTGAACCATCAAAATATAAAGTCCAAATATTATGAGCTACTAAGATTCTTCCTATATTATTATTACTATTATTATGTACATCTATATTGCATTATTCATTTTCACTAGCTAGAGAACAAGGAAGGAGCTCTAGCTGTGTATATGTGGAACGCGTGATGGTTGTGCCTGATAACACCAGAGGTCAGTTTCAAGAAAACAATTCCCAAAGTTTAGATTAGAAAAAGTAATAGGCTCGTTGTGGCCCTCGAGTGGTGTGATGGTGTGTTTCATATACAACTCACTTTCCACCCGAATTTGGTTATTCTTGCCCTTGTATGGAAGACATAAATGTGACGAGTTTCTCATTAAAAACTCTTGTAATATTCTAGACCAATCTCTACTAAGGGGTACACCATAGGCTTATGGAATGTCCACAATTACAATATTTATACATTGATGAACTCGATTGTCTTTTGATAATCTAATAAGCACATCTTTTAGTTACCTAATAGCTTGGACGCAAGATTTGTACAACTAAATAATTTCGATTTTATCCCATTTAGCATTTATTTTCTTTGCAACATATAATGGCATTACATTTACAGATGCACAAGAATCGTCTAAACAAATGTGGACATTATAATTGAAAATTTCAAAAGTGAATAAAAAAAGAGGGCATAGAGTGTTAGCTTCTAATGCTACATCACTAATTACAGATTCGAGGGGACCAGAAGACTTACCAGACACCTTTTGAGAGGAAGAAGATTTATCACTTGGCGAAGGTTGTGAAAAGCTTGAACAATTAACTCACGCTGGCCTGCAATCCTCACGAGCTCATAGATGGAAATATTGGCGCGCACTCTATTCAAATATTCAATAATGTTATAATAAGTTGTTTCACCTCTAGCAGGATGTGCTGAAGTGTCTGTAGGAGTAGCTTTGTTTGACACTTTTGGAGTAGTAGACTTACTTTTGTTAGTGGAGGAAGTGTTCTTGTAATTAGTTGCATTTCCAGACTCACTCTGTTCATTCTGAGAAGGAATGACAAGGGGCGAGATTCTTCTTAATAACTGCTCTTTCAATTTCTATCTCGTCACCTCCTGATTAGAAATGGGCCTTTTACTCCTCAAACTATATCGACCATTTTGCTTCGGAGGAGGGGATTCACTTTGTGGTTTCTATTCAACATTATTCTTGTCAGCATTATAGATGCAGCCAAATGCATCCATTGCATGTCTAATACCTTTTCTTTCTTTAGTCACTACAGGTTCTTTTGTTTTTCCGCTTGCTCATCTACTAATAGGGAATCCACAATGTGTGCAACCAGAGCATTCATGTTGTGGTTCCACTAAGGGCATGTATTTTCTAAGTGATATTCCTGGTGGAAAGAACAATAATTATCCATGCCGATACTTTCTATATTCATCATAACATTTAAAATCTAGGTAGACTTGGCGGGCTGATTATTACTATTATTACTATTCCTTCGAAAAGGGAAGGACTTGGGATGCTTTCTTCTACTAAAACTCTCACTTGACCTCTTCTTTAGATTTGAGATCTCATTGGTGAGTGTTTTCACCATCCTGGTCAAGATTTCAATATCCGATGATTCCTTTTCTTTAGCCTTACTAGAAGAGCATTGAGACTTTCTGCTAGTTTCTTTGGAGTCCTTTGATTTGTTATCATCAGTAATGACCCCGATAACATGCAAGTCCTTCTCGACGATGATCACCTCCACAAAGTTTAATGCTAGTGTTCCCTTTGCAGCTCTTTTAACAAATTGGGAAATGTTAGTGGGAAAGTTAGTTGTATAATAAATGATAGTAATTGAATCATGTGGTTGCATGCCTGGGGGAAACTTACTCAATATACGGCTGAATCTATGATTAAAATATTTCACTTTCTATAGCACTGGTTTTCCCCACATTGGGATTTTTCCAGGGATATTTGTCCAAAAATATTGGTGTCCATTACCATTATTTGTGTGTGTGCAATAATTTTCTCAATTCTTGTGATTCATTTATTTTTCTATGAAATTGCAATAGCGTTTTATTCAATATTTTCCATAAGTAATTGCAGAAGACAAATAATCAATTGATAGGAGAATAATAACTAGCTAATTGCAACAATATTTAAAATTTCACATTAACTAGGTAAGAATATCATCTAGGAAGACAACAACAAATTTGTCCATGTAATATTTGAATGTCCCATTCATTGGACACATAAAATTAGCTATTGCATTTGTTAACCTAAATGACATCATTGAAAATTGATAATAACCTTACCTTGTCCATAAGGCGATCTTGTTAGTATCTTCTTTTCTGAGTACCACTAAACGGTAACTTAACCTTAGGCCAATCTTGGAAAATATCATTTCTCCTTTTAGTTGATAAAAAAAGTTTTCAATCCTTAGTTATTTATAGTAACCTTATTAAATTGTCTAAAGTCAATACACAATCTTAGAGTTCCATCCTTTTTCTTCATGAAAAACATTTGGGAACTTGAAGAAGAAACACTTGGACATATGTACCCCTTCTTCAACATTTCTTCTAATTATAGTTGCAATTATTTCAACTCCAATGTGCTCATTCTATAGGAGTATGTATCTCCAAGCATTAATATAATGTATCTCTTCAGTGGCAATCCAAACAATTCCCCAAACATGTCTTCATACTTATTCAATACTAGATAATATTTAATATTTTACACCTTATTCTTGCCCATCTCTTCCATATGTGCAACATATATTTGGCACCTTTTAAAAAAAATTATTTTTAGCTACAATGTTGAAATATCTCTTATGGTTATAGGACTTGGAATACCTTCACTCGTTTTCCCCAATTATCTTCTTGATCAAGGCATGTTAAATCCTTGTTGTAGTAGTCTAGGACATCATGATGCTTATTAAAACTTGTCCATACCGATCAAACAATCATATGACCCAAGCAATATGATGCTTAAATTTTCCTTAATACTAACCACATTCATGTTTATTATGCAATCCTTGATAAGCTCATTGATTTTTCTCTTGATTTCAATGGCCAACTAAACCAACAAATACTTTTCATGCTTACATCTCTTCAATTTAAATCTTTCAACTAGATTAGGATCTATATAACCATGACTAACTCCAGGATTAATCAAAATATCTACATGCTAGTTATCAATCTTATCTTCCACCTCCATAATGTGGAACTAATAATATGCTTATCTATTATCCAAGCTACACACATCCTTGGCACACTCATACCCATGATAGCTACTTCTTTAATTTTAAGCATAGTCCTCGTCCTATCTCCCTTTGAAGTTCAATATTTATAGATTTGGTTTCCCTTTCATCCCAAACACTTAAGGGGTTGTTGTCTTGGCCTCCTCCCCAAGGAATATATTATCTTATGATCACCTTGTGCTAGCTACCCTTGCTTATATGCTTGAGAGTTGTTCCTAAATAAATGTGGCATAAATCCTTTATACCGCTAATCCATATTGCTTTTATTCTTAACATCCCATGATTTTTGAAAAGCTATCCTCCCCTTGTTCCGATCATACAAATATTTGGCATTCATAATGGATTCCAAGGTCTTAGGCACATCAAATTAGATTTTATCATCATAGAATGGTAATATTAAACTCAAGAACCTTTGAATTTTCACCTTTTCATCATTGATGAAATCCACATACCTCAGAAACTCCCAGAATTTACTCTCATACTCTTTAATAATCACGCTTCCTAATTGGATCTCAAAGAATTATTGAATCTTATTTTCATAGTAATGCTCTCATAAGTATTGCTACTAGAAATATTTTTTGAATTGTTTCCAATAAATTCTTTTCTCCTCAATATGCTTGACTTAATTTAGTTGGTCCCACCACATGGAAGCTTTCCCTTGAAGGTGATATATGGAATTTTTTTGCTTTCACAGTTGAAAAATAATAATGCAATTGAAAAAAATTTCTCATGCCCAACAACCAAGCTTCAACATATTCACCCTTTTTAGGGTTTAAAGATTTATGTGGGGGTGATATTGAGTCTGAGATGCCGAAAATTGCTCCTTATTATTCATTTTGAATGTGAACGTTTCGATTCTTGTTATAGACTCAAAACGTTGACATTCAAAAAGACTACTGTGGAGCAATTTCCGGCATCTCAGACTCAATATTCACCCTTCATATTTCTCCATCAAAAGTTGGTGGCATGACCTTTATGATCTCTCTTTACAAAATATCCAACTTCAACCTCCTCCTTTGATGTTTTACGAGGAACACACTCATGCTACTCTTTGATTCCAAAAATTCATGTGATCTTTTGGTTGAATGTCCTAGTGAATGATGGTGTTTACTAACATTTATTGAGTTCCAAGATCCCCTTTGATCATCCCTCCTTTCATGATATCCAATTGTTGTTTCCTATCTTGCATTGACTACATATTTTGTGCTAGAATCCTTATTTATTTTCCTTTGCAAGTTATTAAAACTTTTTAGTATTTTAGTATTAATATGTTTCTACTCCTCCTAATTCATTACAATCACTACATTATCTACTTAGTAGCTCAACACTTCTCCCTACAAGATCTTTATTGTTTCAACCATGTCTATAAGCTCTACCTTGCTTCTATTTCCATTCAACTTAAGTTTTGCATTCCTTATGTTGATATTTAACCCTATGATTTCATTCTCATGGTTTTAAAACTGTTGGGTATCCTCCTATTGATGGTGTTGGATACCACCAACATATAGGGTATCTCCCCGATATAAGGTCCAAACTAGACCTCACACTGTTTGGTGTAGGAGTCCCATCCAGAATATGGCCCAAGTACCATTTACTTAAAGATATGCCTTGGATTTAACTATCAAAAAGAGAGAGAAGTGCAAATATCCTTTTGAATGAGCAAGCAAGTGCACCTTATGAATGTTCGATTATAGTTGTATCAAGGTTCTCTTATTGTGGAGGGGAAAATAAAGTGAGCCTGTAAGAGAGAAGTAATAGTACTACCCTAATGGAGACACACATGAAAGAGACAGGCTCGTCTAACTTCATGCGAAATAGTTCACAAGGATGCGACAATTATTATAAACATAACAACACATTTCCAATAAGTAAGCATCGAAGAAACTTGAGTAGTTCAATTACTCCGGTATGGATGAAAGTAAACACGAACCATAAACATTCAAATGTTAGTCTTAGAAACATTCGCAATCCATGTGCGAAAATGTGCTGGCCTGGAAGGCTTCGATATTAATAAAAAGTCCCAATATACATATATACAATGAACATCACTAGGTCCAATAGTGGAGCGTTAGATCCACTACTTGCTCCCAAAAGTACTAACTCTGTCTCTCTAATGCCTTGTGGGAGAAGCAAAGTTTAAAATTCCTTTACATGAGAAATGAGGATCCTTTTATAACTTGAGGCATGACCTTCACATCCTCGTGATTCTTGGCTTTCTAACTTCTATTGATCTTTGGGCTTCTACAACCTTTGGAATACCAAATGACTTTTGGAATTACATATGACTTTTGGTGTTACATGTCCTTTGGACTTCCATGACTCTTTAGTTTATACACGACTCTTGGATCTCTGCTTTTTTGTATTTATAATGATTACAACAATACATCATGACTTCCACATCATCATGTGATGAGAACGTGACATGTCACTATCTTTGATGGCTAGGAATAATAGTGACTAATGGAATGGAATTTATTCAGTGGTGACATAGATGCCACGTGTATCTTCATTCTTCATGCAGCTTCAATCGTTGAATTCCTCACCCTCTAAAGGGTCTTTGATTTAATGGAGTCTTTGAGGTGCTTTGATCATCAATATTCAAGTGTATTCTTTATTCTTTCCATGCTTCCTTTGTTTGTTCTCTTTTCCCGATATTCCTCGTGTGTGCTTTCCATGTTGTCATTGGAATATCTGTCTCTGCAATAACTCATGACAAGCAACCATCAGTCTGAAAATATCCTATTCTACCATGTTCTATGTATATTTTCTGTTCATGCCTTTTTCGTGACCTCGAGAGGGACAAAAGGAACTTTTGGGCACACTATGAAAGGTTGAAGGGAAGAAGGGGAAGGATTTGGTGCTTCAACATGCATTCATGAGCTCAAGAGAGAGAGGTAGTCAAGGCAGGGAGCATGATGCAAGTTTGAAGGATGCAGGGGAAGGCTTCAATCTTCCCAAGTGTGTTGTGCACCCAAGGGAGAGATGGAGGGCACAAGGCGCAGTCCTGAAGGCTGAAGGATGAAGGATTAAGGTCTTCGGGGTGCGCTCATGCACTCAGGAGGCCTAGGAGGGCATAGGGCGCACTCCTAAAGACTAAAGGCTAATGCTTCATGCCTTTAGAGTGCATTGATGTGCTCAAAGGGTCCAAGAGAGCATGTGGTGCATTGTGGAAGGTTGAAGGGTTGGGCATAAGGCCTTCAGGGTGTGCTCATGCACTCAAGGAGGGCACACTTCTTCAATTCAAAGGAGTGCACTCAAGGAAGACTTAGTCTCTTGAAGGGTGCAAGGTGCACTTCTGAATAATGAAGGATTCTTGATCAAGGCTTTAGAGTGCGCTCATGCGATCTTGGCCTCAATCAATTTGTTTTGAATCGAATATTTGTCTAAAAACCATGTGTGACACATACCAACTCATCAAGAAAACTTAGACAAACTTGAAAAATGATAAATATACATCAAAAATCCACTTTGTACACATTCCCCAAGTACAATGAGTGCAGTGTGTGCGACTGCAACCCAAAAGTGTCATTTTACAACAACAAAGATGTTACGACCATGAAATGCACCTAAATATGTTCTAACCAATGCGAAAACACTTGAGACCATTCAAGGACACTTGAAGCACATAGAATAACATGAGACAACGTTTGATGATCAAAGCAACACTAGATACGACGATGATGGTAGGCTCCAAAATTCGAATGTAGTGAAATTTTGGAGGGTGTTGTAGCAATGACAACACCTCCATATCTTTGGTCCTCATATTGATCTTGAATTGTTCGTGTCTATACCCTTGATTCTATATAATGTGCATGAAAGAATTACTATTAGAAATTTAATACATATTGCGAAAAATATCCTTGATTAGACTACAAGTCCTTCTTCATCTTAACTTATCAAGAACATTAATACACCAATAAAAAATATAAGCCTTTAGATATAATATCCTCTAAATTAACTTCCAATGACTGTATTTGTGCTTATTTTGGTTCTATGCTAAATTTGCTGGCTTTCTAAATTTTCCATTTCTACTCAATTATGTCCTTTTCTCATTGGTGTAATTTGTCTTAGAGGCCAACTTTGATCCAGGTCCGAGTGTGATGAAGGACCCTTCCAAGACCTTTTAATTTTGTGATATGTTAAAATTTGCTTTTCAAAAGAACATTAATGAATACATCTGCATGTGAAAAAGAAGAGGAACATAACAATCATCAGCACATGAAAACATAAGCATTTGATAATGGAGTTCGTCCAGGAGGGACTATGTCTCTGGGCCCCAGTGTCAATATGGTGTAGGCCGCTGCATTAAGTGTTGTCAATAATGGTGATGTACACAGAGATGATGTCTCGATCATACAAGGAAAAATGCCCTCACACAAGAGTGGCTTTAAGAGATATTCCACAAGTGGAATTCTCAATCAAAAGACTCCTATTAGTATGACACAAAAACATATATGATGAGTATCCTGCCAACATGGCACAAAAAGGGATATCAATGCAAAATCATGCATGATGACAACAAGAGTATCCCAACAACATACAACAAGGGATCTCAAAACATAACATGAATATTTATGACAGCAAGTACATCACATAGAAGATTCCGCATCAAATCAACCAAGGAATCATGACAACATGTAATAAACAAGATCCTGCATCAACATCAATCAAGGATCTATGTAGCATAATGCATAAAGAAGAAGTACATGAACACATCATATACCTCACAACCAAGGGCTATTGGAAGAAGTGGATGTCACACTGCTGAAGCTGCTCGGACCATCGATCGTATGAAGATGGCTGCTCGCACATGAATGTGGGCATTTTCACTAGTGCTTAGAAAAGTGACTAGAAGAAGAAATGAGAGAATAAGAAATTTGAAGACACCATCAGATTTGTGGCGTCGAGTAGTGCTGAATCGACTGTCCAAAATCCGAATTCTGAGAAGTTGAGAACTTTGGGCTCAAGGAATCTTCTAGATTCCCCCCGGATTCCTCAAAGATTCTGTTCCATGGATGGACTGGAAATCTGCAACTCAGATGGTGAATCTTATCTCACCATTGCGATCCCTGCAGAAAACCATGAAAAACAAGTATAAACTTGACTATATTCTGAAATGTCAAAAATTACCTCGGGAAAATTTCATGGCTCATGGTTCCGCTCCCTGTTTTTGCTGAAATCATGGTTCCATGTGCATTCTGGAAATGACTGAAAAATTCAGACCTCTAATGAAAAAATGGACAACGCCGTTGCGCTCGTGGCAACGAGAGGTGTAAAATCCATATAAAATTTGTCAATTTCTGACAAAGTGAAAATTTTGCCCTCCTGCAAAATTCATGGTTCTTGCATTAAAATGTTAATTAATTCACTCAAAATCCATGCCTGTCTTCTGCCTCGAAATCTATGCCTGCAGTCTCTCTCCTCTGTCTCGAACTGCATGCAGAGGCAAAAATGACTGTTTAAATTAATTTCCTCGATAGATTAACCAATGTGATTCGGTTAGCGCATTGGTAAAATGGGCAAATGGTTAAGGAGAGGTCGGGGGATAAAATCCCGCCCCTCTATATATATATATATATATATATAAAACCAAAAATGCATTTGAAATGGGGGTCAGGTCTACATTGGGCGGCCCGCCCCTTAAACCTCGCACTAACACTTTAATCCCTTTAACGGTTGTCGGCGCAGTAATATTGGCGGATTAATCACAATCGGCGATCGACGTTTTGAATTGGCGATTAACATGGGCGCTGGTGCATTTATCGGCACGATTTACAGGATTTCACCGATATATCGGCGATCGGCGCTAATAAAATCGGCGACCGGTGTATGGTATCAGCGATAACAAATCAGCGCTTTAATAGGGGTTTCCCCGATATATATGGTCGCATATGTATAAAGGGTCAGGGCGATAGGGTGTGGGCCGGGTCCACTGCCGATGACCCGTGCCCACCCCATAATACAATGTAATATATGGTTGATATATATGTGGAGGTTGTGGAGGAGGGTTTGGCGGAGGTTATGGCCGTCGATCCCGAATATATGATTGAACATTGTTGTGATTGTGATAAGGCTAATGGGGGTTATGGCTGTTGGCCTTAACATATATATATGCGATTTTTTGTTTTAAAGGGGTGATTAGGCTGGCGGGGAGTTATGGCCTGTCGGTCTTAGAATAATTTTGGTTTATTCTTTTTATATAGTTATATTAATAACTATATATTAAAATGAATAACCATTTTCCATATTTTAAAATGATTTTTGTCTCCTATGCAGGTTTAGGAGACCAATGGAAGAACGCCAAGTGTTAATGGCTGATGGGCTGCCATGTGGGTCCCACCTACTTACTGGGATGCCATGTGGCACACTATGGGCCCCACTTTTCCCCTGTCATGTCAAACTTTGAAGAGATCTATCTTTTGCATACGAGCTCGGTTTGACGAATCGTTTGCACCACCACGATCAAGACGACGAGATCTACGATCTGGTCCTAGGTCGAGCATAATCCAAACACTTTGATTTTTGAGCCATCTTTGTCCTGTTTGTCTCTCTGGAGCCACCTGGATCAATCCTCCCCATTGAGGAGCTTTTGGTCCTCCAAAAGCTTGAAAAAAATAATCTGCACTTTCTTTGTACATTGTTTGCATCACAAGCGTCCTAAAAAGGTCTCGCTTCCATCTCCTTCACCTTTGTTCTTCGGAGCCTTGAGTGATGAGCCGACACCTACTACCTTTGCAACCTATAGTACATTGTTTTGCAAATTACATGCTTTGAATGACATGGCTAACCAAAGACCCAAACATCACACACTTACCACGAGTTTATAACACATACTCGGTGGTCAAGTTTACAACAATATGGACGTAATACCCCAACTATGACAACAAGGCCAACTTATCATGGTTGCTTCAAAAAGTGATGGAAAACACATCATCACTGCAACACATGATTTACATACATAAGGCCAAACACTATTGTTTTGACAAGTGATGGAAACATAACATCACTTTCAAAGTTTTAACATGCAACTCAAAATATGACTCAAAACATGACTAGACATCATTGTTGCTGACCAAGTGATGGAAACACATCATCACTTTTACACTTTAAAATGCAACAAATGATTTACAAAAGAATGACCATGAAATGACAACATGTCAAAAAAACCATTTTTCACTTATCAATGTGAATGGGTCACCTCCTTGAGGTGGTTTTGCTTGTCGAACAACTGCTCTTCCTGGTTCACACATCGACGCTTTGTCTTTAAGGTGTTGCTCTGGATGGAGCTTCCAGTAAGTGGCTCTTTGATGGCCATTTCTGTCGCAATGACTACAGTAGGCTTTCTTCCTCCATATCTACTTAACCTGTTTCTGTTGAGAGGGTCTTTCACGCCTCATGAGTGCTGCCATTCTTTTCCAACACTTGGAAAAGGTATGGTTAGGTAAACCACAAAAAGCACATGTTTTTTGATGCCTTGATATTTGTTCATTATTAAAAACATGATCATAATCAAAATGAACATTCGAATATTGAAAATGGTTATACCTTCCTTTGCTTTTTCTGATGTCAGTATGTCGATGAGAGCTTGTCTCTGCTCTCTCCCTGCAATGGGCATTGCCATGGGATGATGGGGATGCTTTCCCATCATTCTCTTTCCTCAATGATGTCTCGGACGAATCTGACACCTTTGAGCACTCTCCTTTAGTGTATCTCGAGCCTGCAAATGGATGTTCGTGCACAACCTCCAAAGGTGGAATTATGCCTTGGTTATTAACACCATGTTCTTCTTTCTCCTTGTGCCTCATCCTTGTAAGGAGCCTCATGTTTGTCCCTGTAATTGGGATCCCCAAATCTCCAACAGACATCATACTATGAGAAGATGAAATTGAAAGGAAATTAATATATTTTATCTCCTCTTTCGATTTGGAAAGAAATGATTAGGTTTTCGCATCATCCGTTGTTGGTGGTTCACTCACTATCTCAGCGCATTTCCCAACTTATTTCCTGACATACTCAAGTCCTGCCTGACGGGGTAATTCCTCTACTTTGATGGGGTTGACAATGCCTTGACCATTAACACCCAAGCCTTTTCCTTCATACACCATTCTCTTCGGTAGTTTGGAGCCAATTCCTGTGGTATGATTTTCAAACACAACAAAATCATCATCAGGAAACATACATGAAGATGGAGAACTACTTTTTACCTCGCATGGGTATCGCTGCAGCTTTTCCAAGGCCTCGTCCTTTGCTTGCAGCTATTGTAGAAAAATTTGTTTCTCCTCTTTCTCTTCATGTAAGCGCATCTTCGATTCAACATTCTCTGTTTGAAGATTATGTTTGTTTTGCTTCAGTTCTTCCATGGCCTCTTTTGTGGCTTGCAACTGAAGATGCAACCACTCCTTTTCCTTTGTCTCTTTCTGCAAAGTTTCATACATGATTTCCATTCCTTTGGAAATGTCAAACATGGTCTCGTACATCGCTCTTTCATCCTCTGTCATTGTTCACATTGCAATTCACATCAACGCGAAGACTGCTCTGATACCACTTGATCCATGTCCGGGTGTGATGAAGGACCCTTCGAAGACCTTTTACTTTTGTGATGTGTTAAAATTTTATTTTTAAAAGAACATTAACGAATACATCTGCATGCAGAAAAGAAGAGGAACATAACAATCATCAGCACATGAAAACATAAGCATTTGATAACGGAGTTCGTCCAAGAGGGACTACGTCTTCGAGCCCTGGTGTCAAGATGGTGTAGGCCGCTGCATTAAGTGCTGTCAATAATGGTGCTGTACACAGAGGTGATGTCTTGGTCATACAAGGAAAAATTCCCTCACGTAGGATGGCTTTAAGAGATATTCCATAACTGGAATTCTCAATCAAAAGAATCCTATCGGTATGACACAAAAACATACATGATGAGTATCCCACCAACATGGCACAAAAAGGGATCTCAATGCAAAATCTTGCATGACGACAACAAGAGTATCCCAACAACATACAACAAGGGATATCAAAACATAACATGAAGAGTTATGACAGAAAGTACATCACATAGAAGATTCCGCATCAAATCAAGCAAGGAATTATGACAACATGTAATAAATAAGATCCTGCATCAACATCAATCAAGGAACTATGCAGCATAATGCATAAAGAAGAAGTACATGAACACATCATATACCTCACAACCAAGGGTCATCTGAGGAAGTGGATGTCACATTGCTGAAGCTGCTCGGACCATCGATCTCAAGGCATCGATCGTATGAAGATGGTTGCTCGCACATGAATGTGGGCATCTGCACTGGCGCTTAGAAAAGTGACTAGAAGAAGAAATGAGAGAATAAGAAATTTGAAAACACCATCAGATTTGTGGCGTCGAGTAGTGCTGAATCGACTGTCCAAAATCCGAATTCTGAGAAGTTGAGAATTCTGGGCTCAAGGAATCTTCTAGATTCCCCTGGGATTCCTCAAAGATTCTATTCCATGGATGGACTGGAAATCTGCAACTCAGATGGCGAATCTGATCTCGCCATTGCGATCCCTGTGGAAAACCATGAAAAACAAGTATAAACTTGACTATATTCTGAAATGTCAAAATTTTACCTCCTTGGGAAAATTTCATGGCTCATGGTTCTGCTCCCTGTTTTTGCTGAAATCATGGTTCCATGTGCATTCTGGAAATGACTGAAAAATGTAGACCTCTGATGGAAAAACGGACAGCACCGTTGCGCTCGTGGTGACAAGAGGTGTAAAATCCATATAAAATTTGTTAATTTCTGGCAAAGTGAAAATTTTGCCCTCCTGCAAAATTCATGGTTCCTGCATTAAAATATTAATTAATTCACTCGAAATCCGTGCCCAACTTCTGCCTCGAAATCCATGCCTGCAGTCTCTCTCCTCTGTCTCGAACTGCATGTAGAGGCAAAAATGACAGTTTAAATTAATTTCCTTAGCGAATTAACCAATGTGATTCGGTTAGCGCATTGGTAAAATGGGCAAATGGTTAAGGAGAGGTCGGGGGATCAAATCCCGCCCCTCTATATATATTTTAATAACCAAAAATGTATTTGAAATGGGGGTCAGGTCCACATTGGGCGGCCCGCCCCTTAAACCCCGCACTAACACTTTAATCCCTTTAACGGCTGTCGGCGCAGTAATATCGGCGGATTAATCACAATTGACGATTGGCGTTTTGAATCGGCGATTAACATGGGTGCTGGGGCATTTATCGGTGCGATTTACGGGATTTCACTGATATATCGGTGATCGGCCTGATCGGCGCCGATTAAATCAGTGATCGACACCGATAAAATCGACGATCGGTATATGGTATCGACGATAACAAATCGACGCTTTAATAGGGGTTTCCCCGATATATATGGTCGCATATGTATAAAGGGTCGGGGCGATAGGGTGTGGGCTGGGTCCACCGTCGATGGCCCACGCCCACCCCATAATACAATGTAATATATGGTTGATATATATGTGGAGGTTGTGGAGGAGGGTTCAACGGAGGTTATGGTCGCCGATCCCGAATATATGATTGAACATTGTTGCGATTGCGATAAGGCCGACGGGGTTATGGCTGTCGGCCTTAACATATATATATGCGATTTGTTGTTTTAAAGGGGCGATTAGGCCGGCAGGGAGTTATGGCCTGTCGGTCTTAGAATAATTCTGGTTTATTATTTTTATATAGTTATATTAATAACTATATATTAAAATGAATAACCATTTTATATATTTTAAACTGATTTTTGTCTCCTATGCAGGTTTAGGAGACCAATGGAAGAACGCCACGTGTTAATGGCTGATGGGCTGCCATGTGGGTCCCACCTGCTTACTGGGATGCCATATGGCACACTGTGGGCCCCACTTTTCCCTTGTGATGTCAAACTTTGAAGAGCTCTATCTTTCGCATACGAACTCGATTTGATGAACTGTTCACACCACCACAATTATGACGACGAGATCTACGATCTGGTCCTGGGTCGAGCATAATCAAAAAACTTTTATTTTTGGGCCATCTTTGTCCTATGTGTCTCTCTGGAGCCACATGGATCAAACTTCTACCACCTATAAAAGAAAATCTGGCAAGAACTAGAAAAACTATATATCAAGAATTAATAGTATTCTTGATTGTGAATACATAAAAATTTCCACAATAGTAATATATTTTTCCCTTCAAATTTTACATCAATCTAGATTTGTTAACTTTTCCCTTTTTGCTTTCTCTCAAGACTTAGAATTTTTAGCAAAAACTATTATCTCCCAAATGGAGTGAAACTGAGAAAGATTTAATTAAACATTTTTTTTGGATTATTGAGGAGGTGAATTTTTTTCCACATTTGTGATTTGTGGCCCCTTTACCTCCTCTAAAGATCTCAAAAATCGTAAAAAATGACACAAAATAATGGATTTGGGCATGTTTCTACATCCCCATTCCAAATCCATCAAAATTTGGTTACATTCTCCACTAGGTTTCACTATATCTGCTTCTTTGACTTACTATAAAAATTTAATTAGCAATGGGAGATCTGTCGTGGAGTACCAAATTATTTGTTAAAAACCATTAATTTGAAATTTCTAGAAATATCGAGTAGAATTGGCTAGTGACTCTCACTAACACGTTTTTAGGCCTTCCCATAATGGGCTTGCCCCTAAAATTTTCTTGATCTTAATTTTTTCTTACTCCTATTATGACCAAAACATAATTTTGGCTCTAGACTTCATTTTTGTTTTTCTATCTCTATCTTTCTCTTTGTTGTGGCAGCTCACCTCCTTCTTTTTTCTTTTATTCTATGATGTGTCACATGGGAAGCCTTCTTCCCTTACTTTATCACACTAAAAAAAATTCCCATGCAATTGTAATAGCCTTTCTTTACTATACACAAAATTTTTTCCCATGCAATGACCTTTCTTTGTCACACACAAAAAAAAATTCTCATGTGATAGCCTTCCTTTGTTACACATGATTTTTCCTCAAGTGATATAATCTTATTGCATAGAAAAAATTAAGTTCATGAAATATATGGCTAGGAAAGTCTTTATTGCATGAAACACAAATTCCTTCTTGTGGTTATTACGCTAATATTTTATTTGTTGTTATATATCATATAGCATTAGAAATATTTTGGTGCTACACGTAAGATTTTCTCAAGTTTCTTCAAAAGAATTTTCTCTTTTGTGATAAATCACACCATAAAATATTTAGTACAATATATCATTCCCTTCAAACCTTCCTCATTGTGATTACTTTTTGTCTCCCTTTATTACATTGCCACGATCATTTCCTCCTTGTAACAAAGAAAACTTATTCTTTCTTATATTGCACTCCAAAAATCATCTTACTGAGAAAACTCCTTGTTATCACATCGCAACAATTTTCTCTCCCTTGTAATGTATCAAACCAAACATTATTTTGGTGTAACACATTACACTGTAACTAGAATATTTTGGTGTGATACCAAAATTTTCTCAAATTTTCTCCAAGTTTCATGTTTTTGATCCCAATGATAATGTTGTATGAAATGAAAAATATTTTCATGTGATATGCATTGTATCACACAAAAAAATGTTTTGTGTGATTAGAAACTTCCCCCAAAACTTGAAGTCTTGCAGTGTAGTGCATTGTTGGAAATGTTCCTCCTTTGAGGCATATTTCACCATAAAATATTTTCGTGTGATACAACACATAAAAAAATACTTCTGTGATATAGACAACTCCAAAATTTTCAATAAAAGAATCTACGTTTTTATCCCATCTTCATAAGTAAGAATATTATATTGCATGAATAATATTTTCAAGTGATACACACTGTATCACATGAAAATAATTTTTGTGCAATACACACAAAATTTACAAGTTTTTTCAACACAATTGTTTTTCCAAAATTTGTGCTTACAACTATTGATGAGCCCTAGTATTGCAACAAGAATGTTGCAACTTCCAAGGCTACTAACTTAAATTATCAACTCGTGGTTCATACTAACTTAAGAGGGGCCAACACTGTATGTGCAACAAACACCTTCCTCTTCCTGGTCTGAATCCTTTTGATGCAAGTGAAAGAAGGCAATGAAACAACTGCAAATGAGAAAATATTTGGGTAAGCCACCAATCCTAAGTTACAAAAGGTAAATAACAATAAGCAAACCTATTCTACTTTTGCTGGAAAGTAAATGATAGATATGAAAGCTATTATATTTGCAAAAATGTAAAGCACAATGACAACCATGCAAATCTAATCTATCTTGCTGGAAAGGAAAGGACATTAAAGGACATATATTCTATTTTGCAAGAAAGGAAATTCCTAGATTACTCTTGCAAGAAAGAAATCACACTTTGCTTAAAGTAAATTGCGGAAATGAAATCTAGACTAATTGCATAAATCAATATTCAAGAAGAAAGAAATGTAAGAGCTAAATGGCGACCTAACCATGCCTCAACTCAACCAAAGTGGTCTCATATAATTCATAGGCTATAAATATACTTCTACCATGAATTTGGAGTGAATATGGGCAAAGAAGATGTCGAAAACAAACTGCTACAAGATTGCTACAAGATATTTGTTTCTCAAGTTAACTTTCCAAATTCCCAAGAAAATCAAATGAAAATGATATGGGGTAAATCTTCTTGTTATTAAGAATTTTATTAGGAATAAATTAAATTGGAATTTACTCAAAATGGCTTCATTAACATGTGCTAAAATTCAACGGAAAATTACTACTAAAAACCAAAAATTTCAAAGCAATGAACTAGTTAGTTGATCTAAGTACCCGAATTCTTTAGCTAATCAAGTGAAAATGTTGTGGGGTAAATTTTGTTATTAATTTTGATGTTTTTAAGCTTCAATAAAAGTGGAATCAAATCAAAATGAGCTCATTAACACATGTTAAAATTTAGCAGAAAATTATTACAATTTTGCTACAAGAGACTTCCAAAAATTCCAGAATTGTGAACTAGTAAACCAATCCAAGTAGCTCAATGATGAATATTAATTTTCAAAGATGTGCTAAAGATGAATCAATAATTTAACCAATATAACCTACAACAATGGAAGCATGAACACGAAATGCAGAAATAAGAGATGCAAGTGAAAAAGACATTTAAAGAAAATAAAGAAATCGTACAATAGGGCTCTAAGGATTCTAGGATAGCCAAAACCAAGGATAATCAATGTCATATGAAATAAACCAAGCTTTAGAAGCTAAAAATGACATCAAACTTCATTATTAGAGTCAATCCAAGTACATCCTTGCTAGAAATGAAAGTAGAGATCCTAAATAACAAGTTTTCTCATCAAGAAGACTAAGAAATACATGCCCCTAGAGGAAAATTAGAATTGGTACTTATAAAAATTGATGGGGAAGCATCCTCCTTGAAAGGAGAAAACTTTCCCCTTTAAAATCCCTCAAAAAGTGGATTTGTTTCTCAATAGTAGGAATCTTCATTAAATGACAAAGAGCACATTACTAGATTTTCTCAATCATTAGAGCTCCAGAATCTATTCAATAATTTCATAATATTATGTTCATTTATTATCCAATCTTGATCTATCCCATAGTAGGGAGAAAGTACCTATATTATCTCATACAAAATGTACTCAATATTTTACAAAAATAAATAATATGATGCACATAATAAACAATTATCTCTAAACCTTCCTAATGAACACATTATAGCTCAAAAACATATCATTAAGTGAAAAGAGAGAGGTTAAATGTGCTAAAGGATGGTCAGATGGGCCTTAAGTTGTATCTAATTTTGAGGCCCACATACCCTCTACTGAAAGTGTTTCTCATCCTCTGAGCAACTTAGTGACCTATTTGTACCTCATTCATGGCCTTGGTGGCCTCTTTCTTGTATATTTCTCAGTCCTTTCTCTTTAGAAGCTTAGTTGTAGGTTCTCCATTGCATTCACACCATCTCCCTTGACACCCTTATTCCATTTTCACTCATTCTTCTAAATTGACTATGCACAGAAAAATCACAGATATGCTAGAGACCATTAGTCTGTTTTTTGTCCTTGTGTAAGATGGGCTCATAAAGATTTCTAGTCTTGGCAATGTATTCCACATCATTTCCCATCCTCCTGCTACCTTCTTCCACCATTTTACCACCTTTGGAACCTTTAAAATGTCGTTAGATGCAATCCTGTAGAAACACAGAGCGTCCTGTAGCATACTGTCTCAATCTTGTAGCAGTCTTTTCCAATCCTGTAGCAATTCTCTGCCTTCTTATAACAGGGCATAATCCTCTCTTGTAACTGGTTAGTCTTGGCTCCCCTAGTGTATGCATTTCTCTATGAGGCTTATGGCTACTTCCCCTTGGCTTGGAGGGAGGTTACTCCTTTAACCTGCTTCTTATTTCCCTCTAATTATTCATTTTGGTGACTAACTGATTCCTTAATTATGATTGGGGTTTCTAAGGGAGGTTGAAGCTTCCCTTACTTGATTCTAGTGCTTCTCCTTTTAAAACACATAGGGACTTGTTTTGGTTGCCTCCATTTGACCTTGAATAGTGTACTTAGGGTTGCCAAGGTGGTAGCCACTTCTTGTTCAATGTTTCCTTCTAAAAGGCTTGTTTTCTATTCTTGTCTCCTCCTCTTTTGAGAGCTATAAGTTCCTCCAGATGCCTTTACTTCTATCTCCAATTTTTACTCTTCCTTCCCTTCAATTCTTCAATTTTTTTCTTAGGAATTCTCTATTAATTATCAGTTTCTGGGTAGTCCAGGGCTTCAAAGCAAAGATGAGAGGACTGGTGTTCTTTTGCTGATCAGAGGTAGGAAGATTATATGCCAAATTCAAAACAATTTTATCCTTCTATTAACATATTCTTGCATAAGAAAAATCAAGGTTTCTGAAAAAAATAACTTTCAGGGGTTTGCTACAAGATGCTTCTATAGGAAAAAGTGGACTAATTTGACTATATTTTCTATGCATGGATGGTGAGGAAAATTTATACTTACCCCTCCCTTGGAGACTCCTTCATGGATTTGGGGTTTTGGAGGAAAATTTGCACAAAATCAATCCCTTTTCCACCTCTTGGGCCAATCCTATAACAGCTACTTACAATCCTGTAACAACTGTTCTGTATCTTATAGCTTCTTTGTGGTAGCTGATGGGACCCTTGGTGATGGCTAGCTCGACTCTTGACTATCCAATGGTCCTCTCTTACTATTTTTGGAATGAGACTCTTGGTACAAATGTGGCTTAGGACTGCTTTTTACTCTTTTTCTAGTTTGGTGGTGGGATTAGCACACTATGTTAGCTAGCCCCCACATACCACCTTTTTACCTTTCTCATAGAATCATTGGCCCACTCCTTGAAATCATCACCTTTTTTTACTTTGTCTCTTCTCCACTTGTGATGAGAGAAATATAACTTTAACTCACTGTTTGAGGGTGGCCGAGACTGTTGAACCATCCTTAGCTTATAAAACTCCATCTCTCATGCATTGATAACAAATGTTTAACCATAATATGCTCAAGAGTAGAGGTGAAGAGTAGTGCATACCTATGCCTACTTGGAGGCTACTTACTGATGGTGTTGATCCTATGGTGCTTGCATGACATTTTTGGACATGGATGAAGTTGTTCTTGAGAATCTTCTGAGAGATCATTTCCTTTGCATGTTGCTTCAGGAATAATGGTTGATTTGTTGGCTCCTTGAGGTGTTATCTTCCCATGCTTGCTGCTCTGTGCATTGGCCCTGTTTTGGTAGTATATATATATATTTATATGTATGTATGTATGTTTACATGTACTTGATTGATAAAGGCTTGTCAACACAGGTTTTGTTGATGATGGATCAAGTGCTGTCGTGGGATATGAATAGTGACCCTGTAGCAACTTTCCAAGATTTTTGTGGCTTCCCAAGATCACAGAGATGATCCCTAAAATATTTAGGATGGCTAAGTCTTCATTCTGGTGCTTCCAAGTGCTTCCAACTGTGGTCCTGTAGGGTTTGTGCAGACTGCTATAGGATTGGATTTCTTCTTGTAGCAGTCACATAAATCGCTCCATGATCACAATAACCTTCATGCAATGCATTCAAAAGTTTTGATAATTCATGGTGAGCTCACAGATAAGGATAAAAAAATTTGGTGGTGGTGAAAACAATGGAAAAACGGGTGAAAATGGTCTTTTGTCATGGACAAAGATGAATTTTTGGATGGATAAGTGGCTAAATGGCATGGAGGATGGATGATGGTGGTGTGGTGGACTTATCTTTTCATTCCTCCATGGAAATAATAAAATATTAACCCGTTCTTTATGTCGATCACAATCCTGTAGAAAATCTGGGATAAGCATGTAACACTATAGGACAATCTTGTAGAAAACTTGTTTAATCCATATCTCTCAAATGATAGATTGGATTCACCTGAATTTTTTTGAGCATGTTTCCATCATCCTCATGCATCTCCCCATAAAAAACTTGGCCAATTGATGCAAAAATAAAATGGAAAATGGCTGTCAGTGATGGTGGCAAATTTCTCGAAAAGTATGCACTGGAATTTGTTGATTTTTTTTAAGAATGTTACCATCATCCCTATGTATCTCCCCATGAAACAACTCAGCAAAAAGACACAAATTTTGAGATATGGTCAAAACAATTTATGCCCTGTGTTTTTTTGGCAATCTTGTAGCAACACATAACTTCCCGGTAGCAATTTAGAACAACAAAAAAAAATGAATGGGAAAGGTTTGGGAATGATTAGTGAAGGTTTTGGATGGTTAGGAAATGTATGACAGTGATGTGGGAAGGTTCCTGGTTCCTTCGAAGATGCATGTAATGGGCTTGGAGCCAAATACGCAAGTTGACCTATTTATTCTATTTTGATGTTTTTCTTACACATTCCACACAGATTCATCATGGTAAGAAGGAAATTTCCTTGGTGTATTTTTCTTTTTCGATTTTTTCTTTTTTTCTCTTTTTTCCCTAAGCCTACTAGCTGTCTCAATGAGGTTTTCAACTAACAGGTTTTCCTAGGCACCTCAAAAGAGGTTTTCACCTAGGATCTTATTTCTTTTTCTCTTTTTTTCTCCTTTTTCCAACCCATTGACTGCCTCATCGAGGTTTTCAATCAATGAGCCAATCTCAGGCACCTCAAAGGAGGTTTTCACTTGAGATTTTATTTTTGCTCTTTTCATTTTTTCCTATCCTACTCTACTTGAAAAAACAAAATATGTTTTAAGTATAGGAATACTTCCAATGGAGCCATGTGCATAACAAGATGAAATATAAACTCATGGGTGGGCTCGAAAGATATTCTTTGAAATGTACCTAAATATGAGAGACCAACTGCTTTGATTGAGATAAGATCATGAATTGTTGAAGCAGAGTGTGTTGTTGTGACTTAATGATTTTATGAAACCAAGTTTCAATATAGTTGTGATGCCCTAGTTCACTTGCACATTTAGATCATTATATATTCCTTCTTCTTCCATGCCATTCAAATCTACTATTTCTTGATTACTCCCTTGAACACATAAATGATCTGATGATAAGCATAATAGAAATTCTTCAATCTCAGGCTCTAATGGCTGCTCTCCATCAAATGTAGTGAATGGTTCTTCTGGATGCTGTTCTTCAATGACATCAGGAAAATATATTTTTTACAATACTCTTCTTGATCTAATACGAATATCATTTAGATAAAGAGGAGTTGTTTGGAAGTGTTGTACCTCAACCTTGTAAGTGGGTTGAGTTACATTATTGTTTGGGTTTGGAAATGGTTGTATAAGTAGTTGAGTGGGAGTGGACCTTTGAGATGGATGTGGTTGTGGTGGAGGTGGATGGTAGCGATAACATGGAGTTGGGTATGGAATATATTGATGAAAATATTGAGGCTTTCCCCCATAAGGTCCTTGCTAACCTTGTTTCCAAGATTGGTTTTGGGGTTGAGATGACGAAGGTTTCCAAGGTAAGGGTATCTTCCAATTACTTTGAGATAGTTGTGCATAACCTTGAAATTTAAATTAGGTTCTTGCATCATACTAGGGTGACTAGGCTTCCATGGTCTTCTTGTAGCTACAGTACATAGTTGCTTTGGTGATTTTTCTCGCTCCACTGTCCTTGTGGTAAACTTCCTTCAACCTTGGTAATGATGGGAAATATTTAGTAGCATGTTATTCTACATGGATAACACAAATACAAACATCCTCTTTTTTCTTATTTTGCGTTCTTAGCATTTCTACCCATTCAATTATATTGCTAAGAATTTATGTTTTAAAGTTATCAAGCAAATTTCCAAGTTCAACTTGACTTACCAATCTCGATGTTGATTTACTTAGTCTTGCCCTTCCTCTTCATATGTGCTTGCATATTTAAAAAGTTTCTTCAAATGATAATTGGTATACATCACCTCTACTCATGAGATCAAGAAGATCAACCCACTCATCCCTGACTGTTCTAAGTAAGATGGTTTCTAGTGTGTCAAATCCTAAATGATGTAATTTTTTTATCTTAACATTATGCATGAATCTCTCTATTATATCCTCAAGGATCTCATCTTCTGTTTGAGTCATTCTAAATATTTTTTTTGTAAGACGACGATCTTTATATTTTTCTAGAAATATCTTTTTCATATCATTCCAAGATCTTATTGAATTAGTTCCTAAAATCATGAACCATTTAAGAGCTCTATCCTTCAATGTTTCTAGAATAATCTCAATTTTTGAGTGTTTAATAAGTAACCATAAGATTTTCAAAGTATTTCAAATTCAAAGAGAAAGGTTTCTAGATCCTCTCACCTCATACCATAGAAGCTGGGAAGGAAATATGGAGGGATGTTCTTCATATGAACACTGATATCAATATCTTGAATGGGAAATCCTAGATGATCTTCCTCATTGTCACCATCTCCATTCATTTCTTTTAGCTTCTCTGTTGCCTCTTCTTCTTATACCTACAATAGTGGATGGTGATGTGGCTTTTACTACACCATGTGATTCAAATGGGGTTTTTTTTGTGTGTTGAAAAAGTATTTTTTTTGGTTTTTTATATATATTTTTTGAATGACAATGTTAATGCAATGCAAGATGCCCAATGCATTTTTTATTTTTTGCAGAAAATATGAATGAAAAAAGAAGAAGAAGGAATCATTCCAAGAATAATGGAGTGCTTGCTTTGACACCCTCCCCGACAACAACTCCAAAAAGTGATGAGCCCCAGTATTGCAACAAGAATGTTGCAACTCCAAGGCTACCAGCTTAAATTATCAACCCGGGTTTGTATAAACTTAAGAGGGGACAAAACTGTATGTGCAGTAAATACCTTCCTTTTCCTACTCTGTGTCCTTTTGATGCAAGTGAAAGAAGGAAATGAAACAACTCTAAATGAACAAATATCTGGGTAAGCTGCCAATCCTAAGTTGCAAAAGGTAAATAATAATAAGCAAACCTATTCTATTTTTGTTGGAAAGTAAATGACAGAAAGAAAATCTATTCTATTTGCAAAAATGTAAATCAAAATGACAACCACACAAATCTAATCTATCTTTATGGAAAGGAAATAACATTAAAGAAAATCTATTCTATTTTGCAGGAAAGACAAGTCCTCTATCACTCTTGCAATAAGAAACTCACACTTTGCTTAAAGTAAATGGTGGAAACAAAATCTAGACTAATTGAATAAATCAACATTCAAGAAGTAAGAAATGTAAGAGATAAATGGCGACCTAACCAAGCCTCAACTTAACCAAAGTGGTCTCATAGAATTCATAGGCTATAAATCTACTTCTACCATGAAAATGGAGTGAATATGGGCAATGAAGATCTTGAAAACAAACTGCTACAAAATTGCTACAAGATGTATGTTTCTCAAGTTAACTTGCCAAATGCCCAAGAAAATAAAATGTAAATGATATGGGGTGAATTTTGTTATGAATTAGGATTTATTAGGACTCAAATACAAGTGGAATCACTCAAAAATACCCTTGTTAAAATGTGCTAAAAATTATCAGAAACTTACTACTCTAAAAACTAGAAACTTCAGAATCAGTGAGCTTGTTAAACTGACAAATGTTTAACCAGATCAAGTGAAAATGCTATGGGGTAAATTTTGTTATTAATAAGAATGTTATTACGAATAAATATGAGTTGAATAATCTCGAAATATCTTAGTTAACATGTGCTGAAATTCAATAAAACATTACTACTAAAAACCAGAAATTTCAGAGCAATGAACTAGTGAGCTGATATAAGTACCCAAATGCTTAAGCTAATCAAGTGAAAATTATGTGGGGTGATTTTTTATTTATTAATTTGGATATTTTTAAGCTTCAATATAAGTGAAATCAAATCGAAATGATCTCATTAACATGTGCTAAAATTTAGCAGAAAATTACTACTATTTTGCTACAAGAGACTTCCAAAAATTCCAGAATTGTGAACTAGTAAACCAATCCAAGTAGCTCAATGATGAATATGGATTTTAAAAATTGTTATAAGGATGAATCATGTTTATGAATATACAAATAACCTATAGAAAAACTTACGTCAATCATTTAACAAATAAAACTTACAATAAAGAAAACATGAATACAAAATGTAAAAATAAGATATGCAAGTGAAAAATACATTCAAAGAAAATAAAAAAAAATTGTACAGTAGGGCTCTAAGTCTACTGGGATGGCCAAGCCCAAGGATACTCATAATCCTAGGAAGGAAACCAAGGTTTCGAAGCTAAAAATGACACCAAACTTAATTATTTGTGTCAATCCAAGTACATCCCTATAAGAAACGAAAGTAGAGTTACTAAATAACAAGTTTACTCCTCAAGAAGACTAAGAAATACATGCCCCTAGAGGAAAATTCGAATTGGTACTTATAAAAATTGATGGGAAAGTATCCTCCTTAAAAGGAGGCAACTTTCCCCCTCAAAATCCTTCAAAAAGTGGATTTGGTTCCCAATAATAGGAATCTTCACTAAATGACATGGAACACATTCCTAGATTTTCTCAATCTCTGGAGTTCAAGAACCTGTTCAATAATTTCATAAAATATTTTTAATTTATTATCCAATATTGGTCCATCCTGTAGCAGGGAGCAAGTCCCTATATTATCTCATTCAAAATTTACCCAATATTATCTTAATATTCTACAAAAATAAATAATATTAAGCACATAATATTGAATTATCTCTAAACCTTCCTAATGAACACATTATATCTCAAAAACATGTCATCAAATGCAAAGAGAGAGGTTAAATGTGTTGAAGGATGGCCATAAGGGCCTTAAATTGTATCTAATTTGGAGGCCTGTCAACTATCACGAAATCCATCTGAACCATCTATGCTAATTTTGACTACATAGGTACCAAACCAACCCCCACACTAGATAAACCCAATACAAAATCAAAATTTGGGGATTTTTCCCACTTAAACATAAAGAAAATCTATATTGTTCTTTAGTAGACCCATGTAGGCTCAATGTTGAAACCAAGGTTCTCATACGAATTTGTAGCAAAACATAACCCTAGTTTGGCTCTGATACCACTATGTAATACTCCCATTACCAAAACAATCAATTATACTATGATACCAATTGAAATATATGTGTTCAATGTGAAAAAATTGCTCATGCACCTACCAATTTTTTTTTTATAAAAAACGAATGCAAACTATTTAAGAATACACAATAACAATAAAACATTTAGAAAATACAACAAATTGCAAAAATAAATAACAATATTTAAGTATGGCCTTAAAACTATAAATGAGAACAATGATAAAAATACTTATCTTAATCAACAAATGCACAAATAGTTGCATACATAAAACATTCTACCCAACAATAGATTCTATTGTTTTAATTCTCTCAATCACAAGTCATCCCTAAGATGGGGTTGTGAATCCACAAGAAAGGATGACTCCTATGGCTAGTTGGTGTCCACTCAACGACCCAATACCTAGAAAAACTCCTAGTCAACTAACACCTACAACATTCCATACACCAACACTCTTTCCCCTCAACCTGCATAACCTAAGGAATGGGATCACCTTCTATTTTTTTTAGTCCCTTAGGCTATCCCACTTTCCTCGAAATCTCCATCACAAGTTACCTAGGAATCATCTTAGTTGGGGGCTCTAGGAATTTTAGTTGTATAAAGAGTGCTCACAACAAAAATCTCACATGCTCTTGGGTAATTTCCTTAACAAAAGATTCACTTACAATCATAAAAGCCTAATTATCCATGTAATTCTAGTTCCACTAAGTTGTCTTCAATACCCACGTTGTTTTCCTCACATTTTTTCAGCACCCTAATTCCTTTTTCCTCTATTCTACCTTTCTGAAAAAACCACTATCTCTTCATATTCAAATTTTCTTTTGTCTAATGCATGTTTGAATCTCCCAATTCCCAAATTTCATTATACCCATCCCATGTTGTCAATAACTAGGAGAGGTGACTAACCCACCAAAGCTCTTACATCCATTCAATGATTGCTTTTTGGAATGTTTAAAAACAAAAATAGAAGGCTCATTAAAAAAAAATCAAGAAAAGTGGATTGTGATTATTAGGGATATATAATTTCCTGTTTGAACCTCTTTTAGCCTCCTTTCTCAGGGAAACATATCCCTCATGAATTTATCGTTATCATATCTATAGTCGTCAATGCGTTTTATTTTATTACAATAAATGTACAACGTTTACATATTACTCCCCTTAACCTTCAACCATTCATCACATTTACAATTAGACATTGCCAATTTAGGGATTAAAACTAATGTGTTACAATAGAACCTTCAAAGCTCATGAAGGATACCTAAATAGAACTAAAAATGAGCTCCATTACAAAAGAAATGAAGGTCTTGCACACACACATTTTATAAAGGAGTGTATACAAATAGTAGTCAATGAAGCTAAATGACATGATGGAATTGTTGATAGGGTTAAATGACCCTATGCAATCAATAGGGATTCTCCTAATGAAATGTGCCAATTAGCAATTATATTGTTGGGAATAAGGAATACATCTTGTTTATGATCAAACAACCTTTAGATAGTTTTTATTGGTCTCATTGGTTATGACTCAAAAAACAATTTAGGTATTTTTAAATTTAATAAATGAGATGTAGCTAATATAATATGAAAAGTGTAAAATGATGTCCAAGTTAAAATAACAAAATTGAGGAGGTAAAAATAGCACCATATATGTTACTTTAAACATTTAGTAAAACATTGCTCAAGAAAATAAAGTAGTAATTTAAATAGGAAACTACATTACAAAAAATTCTAAAAATGAACAACTGGCTATAGTACTATGATTAAGGCTATAGACAAACAATTTATGAGATAATCAAAATAATTAGGTTGTTCATATATGTTGATGGTTGTAGAAATTCGTCAACCAAGGGGGTCCCACTGATGAAAATTACCAATCAAACTTCACAAGTTTGGTGTGGGAGCCCCTCCAAAAACAGGCCTGATTGCCATATATTCGTAGAGATTTTCCTTGGCTACAATGGTTAACACAAGAGAGTAATGCACATGTACTTTCAGATGAACAAGTGAGTATGCTTTGTAGAATATCTAGCTACATAATATATCATGGTTATTCAATGGAAAGGGAGAGAAAAGTGGGCCTTTAAAAGAAAATTAATAGTACTAATCTAGTAAAGACACGCGAGCATATACATATGAATGAATCATTGATCAACTAGAGAAATAGTTCACATAGAAGCAATGATTGCTAAAAGACATACAACACACCTTCAACAAGATAAGTACCAAAGTCACCAAAATAGTTCTATTTCCTTAGTACAGATGAAAACAACATACATCGAAAAATTCAAAGAGTAGTCTTACAATATTTACGACATACGAATGAAAGTGTACTGGCTTAACGAGCTTAAAAAATAATAAAAAGTTCCAAGATATATTAGTACAATGAACACCACTAGCTCCAATAGTGGATCGTTAGAGAAATCACTTGCTCCTCCAAAAGAACTATTTTCCTCTCTAATGCCTGGTAGGAGGAGCCAAGGTGAAAATTCCTTTGCTTGAGTTATGAGGGTGTATTTATAACAAATGGGGTGACTCTTCACCTTCCTTGTGACTCTTGGACTACCCTCATGAATCTTTGACTTCCATATGACTTTTGACTCCTTCATGACTCTTCACATTCTATAGATGACTCTTGGACTTCCACTTTACATTACATTTCTCATATATGAAAATTACAAAATCATGTCCACAAGTTATGTGGCAAATGATGAATCATATAACATCTTGAAATGACACCTTGATAAGACATGACATGACATTGATGACTTGGACTAATGGTGATATGGCAATGTCAAGCCATTATTTCTGCTACTATCTTTGTGTCTTCTTGAAATATGGTGCATGTCCTTCTTCTTTCCCCTCCATAAAGCTTGGGGGTAGGGAGTCTTCACTACGATCTTGTTCTTCAGTTGTTGTC
The DNA here is from genome assembly GCA_031772625.1 of Pinus tabuliformis. Lineage (NCBI taxonomy): Eukaryota > Viridiplantae > Streptophyta > Pinopsida > Pinales > Pinaceae > Pinus > Pinus tabuliformis. The sequence continues at coordinate 994,148,824 of CM062810.1, read as the reverse complement.
GCAATCTGGTGCCCTTTCATCTCTTGTTTAGTGAAAAACTTGTCTTTGCAACTACATGGGTGTCTTCTAGAATGATCTCCTTATCCTTCTCATTCTTCATCATCCTGTCATGAAATGATTCAATACTTGCAACTAGAAATCACTCATGACAAGATGACATCAGTCCGATAAACCCTAGTCTAACATGCTTCATGAGAATCACTTACTGAGCTGGAAGTGAGAGACCGGCTCAAGGATTGCACAATTGCGCAGCTTAGCAGGTATAAGGATAGTATTAGGGCTTGAGATTGCGCAATGCATAATTCAGGCAAGGTAGGGCAAGGTAGGGCAAGGTGGATATGTAGTTGAGGAGATCAAGGAGGCATGATTGAGGCTTGAGGCTTAAGGTTTCCCACTGTGTAGTTATGGAGGGATAAAGGGCAAGGGACTTGTGTAGTTGCGTAGTTTAAGAGGTTAGGCTAGAGGCTTGATGCTTGAGACTACACAATGTGTAGAAGAAGGTGACTGGGAGGAAGAGCTGCACAATTCTGGAGCTCAAGGGTCAGGGCCAAGCACTAGAACTGCACAATGTACAAATCCTTCCTCCCAGAACTACGCACTATGCAGTCTCAGTGCTCATCCCTGACCCTTGAGCTCTAAAAATGCGCAACTCTACCTCCTAGTAACATTCTTCTACACACTACATAGTCTCAAGCATCAAGGCTCCAACTTGACCGCTTGAACTGCGCAAGCCCTAAGCCTCTATCCCTCCAGAACTGTGCAGTTGGAAACCTTAAGCCTCGAGCCTCAAGCCTACCTCCTTGATCTGAAAATGAGACTACTTGTTTTTACTGTTCAAGGTATTAATTTCCATTAAATTATATGTGCAAACTGTTACTGATGTCTTGCAATTGAAATAAAGTGTTTTTGGTAAATTTCTGAGTCTTATGTGTGAAGCAGTGTTATTTCATTTTACTATTTAGCATATCAAATATGAAAAACACAGCAAGATAAAATCACATAATATAACGCAACAGCTGTTAAGGCAGTTCACCCCTCCTGGACTACATCTGCCGGGTCCAAGGCCCCCAAATGGGCATGTCCTTGCTCTTATTAGATGCTCAAAATGGTTATATAGTTAGAAGAAAGCCTAAACAGGAAAAATAAGCTGTGAAAATGAGTTCAGAACACAGAAAACAGTGAAGAATGACTTCTTTTTCACCTCCAATGGCTAACCATAGCCCAATACAGCTCCAACACTCCTTAGGCTCTGATGGCTCTCCAAGCTTCTTCGCTGAAAAAACACCTGAAGATGAGCTTTTTTGGCTCTGAAATCTGCATCAATGGCTTTGGAATGCTCCTAATACCCAAAATCAAATTTTTTTTTGTCAAAAAAGGATGTCCCTAGCCAAAGTTATGACCTCCAGAAGTTTTCTCCAGTTTTTCCAAAAAAAACTCCACTAAATTTGGCTAACTACTGTTAGCTCTGCTAAAAATGGCAACTCCGCCCAGAATTGGCATGCTCTGCCAAATTTGTTGGGACCATTAACTGTTAGCGAGATAACCGCTGTAACATGTGAATAGAACCCTTAATCGTCGGGGTTTGAAGGTTATCAGCCGGTTCCAGGCCTTTGTTTCCACACCAGGGTCATATGGTTAGGGGCTGGCCCCTTTCTGCACCCAAATGAACCTTAATAAACTTCAAATATACAGTGTGACTGCATGAGGTTAAGAATCATTGTGTAGGCAGGCTGGTCTGGCCTGTGGGCTGGCGACCACCCGACCTGGTGTCGATTCCTGCAAAGTGCATATAATTTTACACCAAAAAATTTTGTAGACTTGGGGCCACATGGCAGCCTCTAGGTAGGCCACATGTCAGCTCCCGATTGGTCCTCCAAATAGCATATTCCTGTGAATATTCTGGGGAATATTCCTTGAAATATATATAGATATATATATTTTTAAATTTAAATTTTGCAGTGTATTGGGCATTTTCAATGAGGCCTATCTGGTTGTTCTAGTTTCAACCAATTTTGAGCAATTCAAAATTTGAGCATTTTTTCCACTTCAGACATGATCACTTGATCACTCCTTGAGCTCCTCAAATGCGCAACTAACTTTCCCTGGCTTGCCTGAGCTACACATTGCAAAGTCTCAAGCCTCAGTCCTAGCCCTTGACCTCCTGAGCCACACAACTGCACAATCCTTGAGCCAGTCTCCTAGTTCCATCTCATTCAGTAATTCTCATGAAGCATGTTAGACTAGGATTTTATCAGATTGGTTTACTCTTGTCATGAGTGGTTTTTGGTTGTAGGTAATATGGATTTTTCACCACTCCTATCCCGCACCTATGGAATTTGAATATACCTCTTGACAATGCCTTTGTCAAGATGTCAACATCTTTCTCCTTAGTTGGAATGTACTGTAGCAAGATAATTTTCCTTTACACAAAGTCTCACAAATGATGATACCGAATATCAATGTGCTTGGACCTGTCATGAAATACTAGATTCTCAAAGAGCTTAACACAACTCTTATTATCACAACATATCACTGTCGGATCCATCTCCTAACTAAAAAGACCCACAATTATTTTCCTCATCCATACGGCCTCACATGCTGCGTGAATTGCAACCATGTTTTCAGCCTCTACTGAGATGGGTGCTACAAACCTCTGCTTCCTGCTATACCAGGAAATAGATGCAGGTCTAACAATGAATTACTTTTCCTATTTGATGGACTCCCTTCCCAATCTACATCGGTGAATCCTTGGAGATTCACTCCCTCTGTCCTCATATACCATAATCCATATTCAGTGTTGGTTTAATGAGGATGGACCCAGGTTCAGAGTGTGTTGCGCACCAACAAAAACTTCAATCATTGGCCCTTTCAGAAACGACCTGCAAGCAGATCACAGTCTCACATTAAGCGGTTATGGGAGGTTGTAGAACCAAGTTTTCACAACCAGAGGGATATGGATGTTGTTGCATCCATGTGTTTACTTATATTTTCTACCTACTTACAACTTCGCATATATGAATCACTTTGCGCTGATGATTAACTTTACAGAATTACCCTTATCGTGTCAAATAATAGAAGAAAATATAACATGTATTCTTTCATGCAAAAGTATGCATAACGATAATAACAACAACAAAGAATGAACATAGAAAGATGCACAATATTTCTCCAAAACTATTCTTTATTAATACAAATCTTCAATACATATACTCCTTTAACCTGTGCACCCAGCTGCAGGTGGTTTGCGCACTCAGCGGCAAACTCTTCTAGGCCTCTGTGCACTCAGCGGAAGAGCCTTCCCCAAAAATATAGACTAAAAAACAAGGGTTCAAGTGCTTATGATCATCTATCATTGATATCTTTTACAAAGTGTTTCATTCCCTTATATACATTACATCATTACAAAAACCATGGTCCATATACCACGGATTCAACAAAACCATGACAAATACCTGAAACCCGTTACAAAAAAAGGGGCTTTTGACCGACCCCAAAGGCCCTAAACACTGTGCAATGAATAAAACTTCGCCATCTCTACATGCTTCGCTCCTTAAAATGTGGAGTCTTTGACCCAAAAATTGGACCAAGTTGGGTTGCACCCAACAGGCCCCCAACACTCACCCGTGACTCTTCCTAAGTCACTTAGCTTCAGTTCCCTTGATCTTTGCTGCAATTCTGTTGTATACTGCATTACACAGTTGGACTGTCTCTACCATTTGTTTCTCCTATTTACCAGCAATGCCTCTGTGGTTGGGCCAACAACTTTCTACAATATCTCTACCTCTCTTTTCTTCAATTCTTTGAGCGTGTCATCCACTACCTGAAACAGTTTGAGCGCCTCATCTTGCCATGGCTGAGTCCTTGCTTGCAATATCTACTCCTTCCTCCAAGGATCATCTATCTACTTTTGAAGGTTCTTCCTTTAGTAATGCTGGTGAGTCTCTGCAGGACTAGTAGGGTCTTTACAACTGCCAAGATCTCATCACGCTACTTCTGCTTCATCTGTAATTCCTCCTCGATCTTTTGGATGTTTCGATCCTATTGTAGTGAGGTCAAAATCTGCATCATGTCATCCATAAAGCATCTCATACCCTTCTCTTCATCAGACTTGACATCTCTCCTCACAATTGTCATCCTTAGTGAAGGTAAATACATCCAGTAATTGTGTGGAGTTTCAGTGTATCCTACAAAAACTCCCAACTCTTCTTCCTTGATTCCTTGGAGACATGACAATACACTGAAACTCCAAAAATTCTGAAATGAGACACATCAGGCTTTCTCCCAGAGAAAACTTCCTCTGGTGTGATCATACCCAATATTCTATGAGGACTCTGTTTCTGCAGGTAGACTGCGGTGTTGCATGCTCCCACCCATAGATGTGATGGTATCCCCTGATCATGCAACATAGCTCTTGATTCTCCCACTATGATTTTGTTCTTCCTTTCAGCTACCCCATTCTGTTGTGGGTTATGGGGTGTTATCAATTCTCTTTGAATATCTTCTTTGGCACAAAAATCCTTGAAGGCATTCGAAACAAATTCACCTCCATTGTCACTCCTGAGAGCCTTCACCTTCTTCCTAGTTTCCTTCTCAACCAATGCTTTGAATTCAAAAAATTTTGAGAAAACTTTATCCTTCTTCCGCATGAATAAAATCCATTATTTTCTAGAGAAATCGTTAATAAAAATAACATATTACTTATGTTTTGTTGTGGAGGCTGTGGAAAAGGGTCTTGTTGGTGGGAAAAGTTCCCTAAGGTAAGGGTTGAAAACCTCAACAAAGGAGAACAAGATAATCAATAAAGAGTAGTCAGACAAGCATGACAAACATATGAATTACTAAACATGGATTTGGAAATGTACCCAAAGGTCCTACATTTGATGATGTTCCCATAGGGTCCAAACCCTCTGCTTCCTCCAAAACGAGCAGGCCTACAAGTCAATTCACAAAAGCATATACATGATAGATAATTCAATGTGCATACATAAAATATATGTTAGATCATCATATATAAGCATATAAATTACTATTCATGAGACAATAACATATTAGGAACAAGACATGCGATTCTTTATTGGTTAAAAATAAAAAGTATAGGAAAGTTACAACCTTATCCAGGCCAAAGGCACCAACGAAGCCTTCCTTCGGATCCTAAGAGCCAAATCCCTCTAGTCACCAATGATCTCAAGGATAAAAGACTAAAGTGGAATAAGAGACTTAATCACCCTAAATAATTTGAACAACAAGATACTAAAAATTATGGAAATAAGAAATATTTCAGAGGACTATAATCTCTCATTCATCCAAGAATAACCACCTTTCACAAACAACAAAGAAAATAAAAAAATAAGCCAACTTAAATGTTGCACAAGAAGCAATCCAAAGACTAGGTTATAAACAAGTTCAAGAACAACCAGAGCTGTTCCAAAAGCACACAACAACCAGAGACTTCATAAAGAAGAGCTAGAACCTAACTTCAAATACCAAAAGCTTAAAAAACTACAAACCGTAGATTGACATAGGCTTTTCAGAAACAAGATGAAGAACACCGACAACAATTGAAATGAAAAATCCCCCAACAAAAGCCAGAAATGAAAAAATTTGAATTTTCAGATATGTATGCGACTGTCTGACTACAGAACCATGTATGTATGTGACTGTGTCTAAAGAAAATCATATATACACAGGTTTATTTGGAAGGAACCATGTATATACGCTACTTTCTACAATAAAAACCATGTATAAATGGAAAACTAAGAAAAAATAAAAATACAACCCTAATCGAAGAGATTAGACTGAATGACTAGATTTCTTAAGAGTCAAGAGGGCTAGAAAATTCAAGAAACAACAAACCAAACCCACATCAAAGAAAAACAACCCTTCTAGGAAATACTTGATGATATTCCCCAATGGAGTCACCAATTCTGTTGGCGGGAAAAGTTCCCTAAGGTAAGTGTTGAAAACCTAAACATAACGGAACAAGATAATCAACAAAGAGTAGTCAAACAAGCATGCCAAACATATGAATTACTAAACATGAATTTGGAAACATACCTAGAGGTCCTGCGTTTGATGATGTTCCCATAAGGTCCAAACCCTTTGCTTCCTCCACAATGAGCAAGTTTACAAGTCAATTCATAGAAGAATATACATGATAGATAATTCAATGTGCATACATAAAATATATGTTAGATCATCATATATAAGCATATAAATTACTATTCATGATACAATAACATATCAGGAACAAGACATGAGCTTCTTTATTGATTAACAACAATAGGTACAAGAAAGGTACAACCTGATCCAGGCCAAAGGCACTGACAAAGCCTTCCTCTGCATCTGTCTAGCCTGAGCCACGAATACAACCTCTCTAACAAGCACAAGGAGATTCTATAAAGATGATGAACATCTCTGTGAAGGAAACTAGGGTTTCCTAGAGACAGGGAGTGCAAGAGGCACTGGAAAAACATACTTGATCTGGGAGAAAAATGTGTTTAATTTTGATAGCCCTTCCCTTATGTTCTTTTTAGGCCTACCCAAGCGGTGTATATATACCACCTAAAATTAGCTAATTTAGTTGTGCCACAAGCTCCTATAGGTGGGCTCTCGGTAAAACCCATGAACCCTACTGGAAAAATAACATTTTATTTTACCTGTTCATATTTTAAAATCTATACGCAGGTGCAGTGTTATAGGACCCGTGTATGTACGTGATTTAGTGTGGGTGGAGTCATGTATGGAATTTGACATATTATTTTTTAATATAAGATCAATTTTGTATGGAAAAAGGGATTGCCTAGGGCCATAAAAGAGCATCAGGTCTACAAGAGTGATAATGATGTTATAACAGGTCCACAAACATCAAAGTGGACTCACTCCAAGATTGCATATGCTATGCTATCTCGGTCATGGAAAGTGGATTTCATATATTTCCCCAATGTTCAACCCTTGCAGACATCTTGCACCATGGTGTAGATGACCCAATATCCTATGCCAAAGTTCTCCAACATCTCAAATTTTCACTTTTTCAGCCTTCTTAATACAATGCAATCTCCCACGTAAATTTTGTATAGGTTCTTCACTCGACCCTTGATCTGCTTCACTTTCCCTGTGGTTATGTGTCTCAGAAAGGCTTTCCTTTTATTAAAAATAACATCATAGCCTCTATCCTCTAATACTACTATAGAGATAAGGTTCTTCTTCAACCCACATACGAACATAACATCTTTGAGGCAAAGAGGAGAGGCTTTCTCCCTCTCAAAGGTGATAGTGCAAATCCCTATAACATTGTACCTCCTGTCATCCCCCATTTCGATATGCATATGGAGATCCTTCTCCACTAGGCTACTAAAAAACTCCTTGCATCGTGTCATATGGAACGAGGCACCAAAATCAAGATACCACACATTCCCCATTAGTGTTCGCCATGCATGCTATTAGGGTGAAGTATATTTCGTATTGTGAAGCTAGTGCTTCACCTCCTGCTCCTCTTGAAGCCTTCTTGTTATTCTTCTTGTGCATAAATTTTGTTGCATAAATCCCATATTCGTGGCAGTGGAAGAATTTAATATTGCTCAAGTCTTTTTACTTGCCATTATTTTGGTTGGATTCAAGTTTGCTTTGGGTCTTCTTTCATTTTTACTTCTTCCCCTTTCCAACCAATGTAAATTTATCTTCATCCTCTGCTCTAGATGATGTTATGTCTCTACTATTTCTCCTGAACTCTTCTTAAACCAAATCACACCACAACCTTTCCCCATTCGGTAATTTTTCCTTTCCATTCATAGAGTTCTGGTAGCTATGCCAGGATTTTGGAAGGCCTAGAAGAGCTAGGTTCACCTGGTCATCTTCTGCAACATTCACCCCAACCCCTCCAAGCACATCTTGAATCTATGTGAACCTGAAGTAATATTGTGGAATAGTATCATTCTTCTACATCTTATTGTTTCGAAGTTGGTCTTTCAGGGCCAATTTTCTATGGTCACTGCTATTTTCAAATAACTCAGTTAATGTCTTCCACATAGAAAATGGTGTCTCTTTTCCATGGATATTTGAGACTAGATGGTCTCTCACGCCTTCTCGAAGAATTCTCTCGGCCTTTGAAACATCCTTCTTCAGACTGTTGGGGTTTTGCAATGTCGGTTTTGACATATTGTAACACACCATTATCATCAAGCACTACTTCCATTTGATCCTTCTAGGCTATGAAATTCGAGATACCCTGCAGGGCATACTCCAATCTCAGTTTGTTGAAATACATTCTCTTGCTCTTGAAGAAAAACTGCTACACTAAAGCTGCAAATTAGAAGTTCCTGAGGGCCAAGTTCGAAATACTAGTTCTAATGTGATTTTAGGGCTCTTATACCATGTAAAAATTTGATATAAATTACAACTACTCAATATTTCAAATTGAAAAACAAGAGAGATAATTCTACTCTATTGATACGCAGAATGGAAATAAAAATTTAGAACAACATGCATAGACATGCAAAAATTAAAACCAAAAGTACACAATGATTCTAGGGAACCCAAATGGGAAAAACCTCTCAAGGCTCTTTACATTAATTAATTGAATAGAGAAACTATTACAATTTATTTCTCCAACTCTGAGCACAACTTGAAAAAGAATAACCATTCTCTCCGCTGAATGAGAACTCTAGCCAACACTTAGACAATTATATGCTCATATAGCCTCCTATTTCCTTGCATAATCCTTGAGGAAATTAGCTCCTAAAATATAGTAATTTCCACCTATTTTCTTGCACAATTACTAAGTATCGATCTCTTTACTGCATGAAACAACTATACACTCAAACTAATATACAACTCATGTTACACTAGCCTTGTCTCTTCCACTTCAGCTAAGAAATTGAAATTCTGGGCATGCATTAGCTATTTTGGGTTGATTGATCAGTTAACTGACATATCTTTGAGTTAGACTACTATCCCACTGCACAACTGACCTTCAATTGACTCTATTAATAGTTAGAGGTTAGTTAACTAAATACAACTAAAAATAATTGAACTAGATTGCTAAAATTTAGCAATCAACACATGCATAACTGAACTCCAAGCCCCTAACTCGAATTTACTAAGCTAACTGAGTGACAAGAGTCATGTCACACTAGTTAACTACCTCCAAGTTGTCCTGCTAATGTGGAAATTTGATTTACTCAATTTGACTAAGGCTAAAGTCAAATTGAGCCTTTCTTGCTACATTTTTTAACACTCTTAATCAAAATTTGAGAATTTTAGCATGCAACTAATATACTTAATAAGATATATACAATTTAATTAACTTTAATCAATCTTTTTAAAATCAACATATTTGGAAAGCTCTAGGATCCTCTCATTGCTTTTCAACTATTCATGGGATTTTGTTTGACATCTAATTGTGTTTAAGTTCAAATAGCACTTTAGTGATCCTATTGTTCATTGATAACAAAATAGTGATTCTATTTGATCACTAAAGCAAAAGACAACAATTTTTTCTAGTCAAATTACTTCAAAAAAAAATCAAGAAATCATGGAATGTTTAGAATAATTCAACATTCATATTGGTGGTTTTCCAAACATATCATCATCAAAGTTTAATGTAGATGTTCCAAATTTAAGATTGAAGATGATACTATTTTACACATTAACTCATGTTTCTTAATTGGTACAATTATTCAAACTCTATGATTAAGGGAAAGAACGTTACATTATGAGTCCTTAGACAATTACAAAGTCCAAGACCACATTCTTTTGAGTTGTCATCCTTATCTACTAATGAGGTATTATCATTATCCACTAAAAACATATGAAACCATCCATGAAATCACATAAAAATATTAACCCAATTAATTTTGTAGTTTGCAACTCACATAACACAATGACACAAACATGATCAAAGTTAGCTCCATGTAAAGGAGGTCAATCTGAGTTAAATGTCGCAAAAAAACATAAATTATTTGAAAACATTGAGGTTGGATTGATAAATAGCTGATTATTTGGAAACGTAAACCATATGCAAAATATGAGCAATTTATGTTTCAAAATAATTTAGGAGTAGATCAAGCCACCAACATGAGGTATTAATATATCTAAATGAGTATTTACGCACATACTAGCAAATATGTAGAAAAAAATTACACACAAGGCAAAACACGTCCCACAAGGAAAAGGAATTAAATGTCCTACCAAAAAATGGAACAATTACAATTAGATAGAGAAACCACCCAAACCTATAAATGGGGGAAGACCCTAACAATTCAATGAGAAGGAATTGAAAGCCCTATCAAGACATGGATTAATTAGAATTAGATAATAAAACCATGCAAACTTATAAATGGAACTAGATAGACATATAATACAACCTTTACAAGGTGTGTAAAAGTCACTCATAACAAGCTATGTTATTTGGGGTTGAGTGGTTAGTAGGCAAAACTATGGTAAAAGGAGAATAAATCAAATGAGCGTTGAAAAATAAAATTCATCTTCATTTATAGACATCAAATCTATGATGATAAAATATTTCCATTCTATATATATATGCACTTGATAAAAATGTATATTAGAGTACTTATATAAATTAATGAATTATAATGTGGATAGAGATAAATTGGTAATAAACATCAAAACACTTACTCATAATACATCTCACATTGCCAAGATTAAAAAAAATCTAAAAATTAAATAAACTATAACTATATATATATATATATATATATATATATATATATATATTGTTGGAAATAATACTGAGAAGGGGGGGGGGGGGAGTGAATCAGTATTATCAGATCAATAAAACTTTTTCATTTCCATACTTAGATACATATACGCTACTTCATTCAAGGGAACCCAAGTGTATACGCAACTGTGTCTAAAGCAACTAGCGTATATCCAAAATACTTATGATTCAGTTAATCCATTAAATATTGATCTTTAGTTAGTGCATCAGAACTTCATTAACCATATGAACAGTAAGCAGGTGCAGTAAAACAAAACAGAGCATCACACACAAGAAGCACACATGAACACCATGATATAAGGTGGAAACCCAATGTGGGTGAAAACCACCTGCTGCAAGTCATCTCTATCTTTTTTCAATAAGATACTTCATTTTACAATATTTTGTACTGGTGCAGTCCTTTACCAGTACGCAGGCTTCTACCTGTAGAGGGCTACAACCCTCTCTCGTTTTCTAGACTCTCCTGGATGGGAGCTACAACCCCCTTAGCTCTTGTACTAGCTGATCCATTTACTAGTACATAGGTGCCTGCCTGCTGAATGCTCCAACCTTCACTCGTTCTCCAGTTGCTACCGGAAGGGAGCTACTACCCCCTTTGCTCTTGTACTAGCTGATGTACTAGTATGTAGGCACTGGCCTACAATATCCTTTCACCCTCTAGGTACCACATTTCATACATTTTCAGACTGGATACTCCTGAAGCACAACACTATAATCTGAAGGCCACGTTTCATCAAATTTTCATATTGGACCCATAAATATCATTGAAGCACAAAACAATCAATACTAGCATCATCAATCTCTGAATCACTGAAACACTGAAACCTTGTCAACAACACAATCACCAGAACACAGAGCAGACAACAGAACTCTGCAATAACAAACAGACCCAACTGCAACTTCAAACATCAAACTTCAAAATGTATACGCTACTACGATGAACAAACCCGCATACATACGCGCCTTTTCTAAGGCCAACCCACGTACAGATCTAAAAATATTTTCTTATAACTTTGCAGCTGTACCAGACATCAGTCATACTTATAACATTACATGCGTCAGTATGCAGATATAGAATAAGCATAATCAACCATATAAAGATAGTTCATTTCAAACCATTTGATCCCGATCTCTCCTTAGATCTTGTTCTCCATTATCCGGTGAGATCCCTCCTTAGCTCAGATCAAGCAATGCATCATCAACCCATAACCTGCATACTGGATCTCATCCTTCATCAGATATTCAAGACTTTTCAATTTCCCTTGCCTAATGATCTTCTTCTCCTTTTATAGTCTTAGACCTTGCTCAATACCATGGTCCAAAACCATAACAAACCAATACCATGGACCCAATACTTGGGGTCAACACATCTGACGAGATACTATGGTCCAAAACCATAGGTTCAAATACCAAGGACTAACTACCATGGACCAAAAGTTAACTACCACGGACCAAAAGTAAGTTCTCCAAAATATACGCGCTTTTCCTTGCATGAAAGTGCGTGTATACGCATACGCGCCTTTGTAACGTCTAACCTGCGTGTATACGCGGCTCGGTCACGATGAACCTGCGTATATATATTTTTCTTCATCCTTGTAGTCTAATCGTCACATACTTGCTGTTGACTTGCTGTATTATGATCTACCATCTGTGTGATTTGCCATCAAGGACAACACTTGTCTCATAATGCCAACAGATATATATATATATATATATATATATATATAACATAGGAGACCATAGACTTCCTAAGCTAGCTTTAAATTCCAGCCAAAACCACCTAAGGCTCAAATGAGGTTGGTATAAAGACACCAGGGCCTGGTTAAACCATTGGGAGATCGATGAGAATGTTGCATTGCAAAACATTAATAACATTAAAAATATTGTTACTTCTAAGTTAAAAAAAAATGTGGTGTGAGAAAGATTTAGCAGCTAAAAGAAGATTAAGATATTATAAGGAGATCATCAACCCCACCCTAGAAGATCAAAAGTATCTCTCTGTTTTAACTAGCTTAAAGAAGAAAATTAATATAGCCAAGATTAGAATGAACTCTCATGAGCTCCATAGTGAAACGAGTCGTTGGGCAGTTCCTAAAACACCATGGATGGAAAGGTTCTGCCATCTCTGTGAGAATACGAACATCTAGGATGAAAATCACTTCCTCTTAGAGTGCCCCACGTACAACCACATTAGATCTTAGTTTCAAAATATTTGTTGCAATACTGACCTTCCTAGCCTTTTACGTTGTCAAAATTACAATGAGCTTGAGAGGCTTTTCTCCAAGCTTTTTGAGCATAGGAATAAAATCTTAAATCAAGCTAAATAATTTGTTTCTTTAGGTCCGATAGACCAAAGTTTGGTCTCAGTGGACGTTAACCATCATCATCATACATACATACATACATACATACATACATACATACATACATACATACATACATATATATATATATATATATATAGCTTTCTTACGATTACCAATACCACAAGACCAAAAAAACCATAACTCATTTCTTACCACATTTTTTTAATTAATCAATTTAATTAAATAGGTAGAAGGGCATAACTACTCATCAAAACACGTACTCATGATACATCCCACATTGCCAAGATTTAAAAAATTCATTAAGTAAATTATAACTTTATTATTATCATTATTAATATGTGAGTTACACGCACACATTCCCACCACTGCCCCCCCCCACCTCCCCTTCTTTCTCTCTCTCTCTCTCTCTCTAATATATATTAATATGTGAGTTACACACACACATTTCTCTCTCTCTCTCTCTCTCTCTCTCTCTCTCTCTCACACACACACACACACACACACACACACACACACACACACACATATATATATATTTTGCTTAACCACAAAGATTCACTCCCACTTTATTATAGGGATTCTTAATTTATAAATGTGCTTTGTTACAATACCATGTGATAACACCATAACTTATCAATAATACATGCCTAAAAAACCATAAATCATTTTATATAACATTTTTTTTAATTAATCAAATTAAAAGGATAGACAAAATATAACTAATTTTAAAATAAATCTCAACTTTTAATTTTATAACGATTATTAAAAATATTCTAAAATATTCCATAAAAATAAAATTCCTACTATCCATTGATTAATATCATTTAAACAAGATATAATCGTTGTTATATATATATATATATATATATATATATATATATATATATATATATATATATATATATATATGATTCTTAACCACAGAGATTCACCCCCACTTTATTATGGAGATTCTTAATCTATAAATATGATTTGTTACAATATCATGTGTTAATACCATAGCTTATCAATAAAACATGCCCAAAAAACTATAAATCATTTTACATAACATTTTTTTAGTTAATCAAATTAAAAAGATAAATAAAACATAACTACTTTTAAAATAAATCTAAACTTTTAATTTTATAACTATTATTTGATTTTTTCTAAAATATTCCATAAAAATTAAATTCCTAATATCCATGATTAATATCATTTAAATAAGATATAATCATTGTCATATGAAGTAAAATAATAATATAAAACAAAAAAATCTAATTACGATGTTTTCATATTAAAGAAAGATTAATAGCCAAACTAAGGTAGACATTAATTCAGGTGAAACATTAATCTCACTGACAAGGTTCAAATTTGAACTAGTCATTGCCCTTCGAGAGCTCTCTAGGTCGTCAAAGAAGGGCATAAATTTATTTCCCATGCAAATGAAAATGAAAATGAAAATAAAAAATTACTTAGCCCATAGAGCATGGTGATAAGGTGTTATGTTAAGGCACTCCATGGTAAAAAGGTCACCGGTTCGAAACACTGTGGGCAAAAATATGGCCATGCTAAGGACTGGTGTGGACTAGGCTAGGTGTGATCCTTGGGCGATTTTGATAGCTTAGATGCCCTTGGTTCACGACTATTCAAGCCACAAGTTAGATGTGCCAGTCATATCGAGACTCACATATCCTAGAAAACAAAAAAAAAATACTTGTAAAAATTGAAGTGGAATTTGCTTCTAATTTTTTCAATTGATGGGCAAGGAAACTTTTCATAATATGTTTTACTTGTCAATTTTTTTTATAGTTTTTTTCTTTATTGATCTTTTTTCCATGTACCATAATATTTAGAAAGAAAATAATGTCAACAATTTTTCTCCATATTATGATTGTTCAAAAAATCATTTTTCCACAATAAGATCCTATTGTTATGGAGCTTATGCATGTATGCACCAATATATTAGTAGTGGAAATTGAAGATCAAAAGGTTTGGTTGCGGTGAATCCTTTGCTACTCACATATAAGATACAATTCCAATTCGAATTAACTCCCCATCCTCTTGAGGTTTGGATTTACAAATGGTACTTACTAATCCTCCTTGGCTCAACCTACAAATCTTCAAACTTCCTACTCCACTCAATTGTATTTACTACCCGCATAGCTTTCTTGCATTTACCACTTGGTCTTCTTACTTGAATTTATTAATATATTATCTTCATGTCTTATTTCTGCCTACTTAATGTGAAGACATGATTATACGCACTAGTGATCAAAATTCATTAAATGTAAGTATGGTTCTTTATTATTAAAATTTAATGCTAAATAATAAGTAGTATTCATTCGATTTTGTTGACAAAAATAATGTTATTTATGCGTTATTTTTTAGTTTATGTTTTGTAGCATCCAAGGGGACACATGTTTCAAATCTTTGTATTTGCATCCATTTCCATTAAGAAAAAGCGAAAATAGAGCAACCTCACTTCCAGTTGTGATTTCTCGTGTAAGAGTTTCACATATCATATCTCATGTTATTATGGTTGTAAGTGATCATATTTTTCTCTATTCTTTATTTTCTACATATATATATATATATATATATATATATATATATATATATATATATATATATATATATATATATATATATATATAGATTGCATGTATGGAAACAATAACTTAATAAATCCATTAGTCTAAAGAAAATAAACCTCATAGTATATATTTTAGATTTTAAGTATAATTTTATTAGATTTGTTTGATAATTTATGGATTTTTTTTTTTTTTCTTCTTGTAGATTTGCAATGATATTCATAAAAAAATATATATATTTTGATTTCCTTTAAAATACTCATTGCAATGATTTTAACAATTAGGCCAGTTTCTCTATAAGAAAGAAAAATTGTTTCACTGTATTTGAATAATGATGTCCATGAGATGAAAGAGTAAATGGTCTTGAAAATTCACTCCATATGATTTATATATAGAGTGTAAGTAAATGGAGTTATTAAATTACCTCCATCTGATTTCTATATATATTGTAATACCTTTGAGCCAGTACCATCTATGTGTAATCATTCAAGTGTGCCTAAATTTTGGGTCTATAAATAAGATTATTTGTTTAAGGTTTGCACAACTTAGTAGATTAAAAAATGTGACGTGTGAGGCATATATGAAATTTAAAATGATTTTTCATTTCCATACGATAATAATAACTTATTTTCACTTGTTAATATTGAAAAGCTCAAATGAAGTTAACTCTTAAAATTGAAATGTGACCTTTCACTTAAAATTTAATCCCTAATTAACTGATATCACCTTTGAGTTTTATAGCAGATATGGTCCCTACGATCCCTACCTGACAGTGTTAACATCATATGTAAATCCTTGTCAAAATATGGGAGCAATGCAAGGACATACCACACATATGATGAGTAAACCCTAATGAAAGCTTGCCACAAAAAGGGAAAAGTCCTCTAGGCAAACATTGGAAACCACACGCCATGTATCTCCACCACCACTAAACCAGTGTGAGGACCCAACCTAGGGTCCTCTAACTAAAACTAAATTTAATAAAACTAATTTCACAACAAGGAAAATAACATTTTTATAACACAACAATTATTTGACAATATCATATAAATAAAATTTGATTTAAAACATATTAAACATGTAAGGAATTTGATTTGTAACAATTTAAATAAATAAAACAACAAACAAAAGAACACCTAATCCGATGGCTTGGTTGGGGTGCTCCAACTAGGGTTGGTCGACTGAATTTACCACCTTTCCAACTAGGAATGTGATCCAAGTGGATATTGGTGTCCACCCACATATTCCACTTGGACCCCCAACACTGTTTCCTATCAATTTCCTATTTTTTAGTACATTTTCCCATTTCTACAGTTTTCTATTTTTGGAAGTTTTTAGGTCCTAAACTTCTAGAGCCAGTTTGAGGCACTAAATGGATTTTTTTAGGGAAACGAGCAAACATGACTACTAATTTTTGCAATCAAAAGTTGTTCTCATCAGATATACCTTTCTAATGGGCTATTGTCCATGCCAAATGAAGATCGTATGCCAAAGTTATAACCCTAGGAAGTTGACATTCCCACTAACCCCATTAGGGCCCATAAGTTTTTGGTGCTTCATCTCCTACGGTTAGGTTTTTGGATGTTTAGGGTTTCTCATTGTTTCTTCATGATAAAAATTCCTTAGATCCTCATTGTAACATTGTTGTTAAGAAGACATGTAGTTGTCACATCTCTTTTCAAAGATAAGCTACCATCGCTTGAGCTAGTTTGCTTTCATTCTGCATGTAAATTTTTTTTAGCATTCATTATTTATTAATTGAAGTTTCATTTTGTTGTATCTCTATGTTTTTTCTTAAATTTGCATTTCATTTCATTCCTGCATAAATCTAGATTAGTAGTATCAGAATGGTCTACTTTTTCTCTGTTTTCTTGTGCATGTCCCCAATGATGTTGGGGTATAAGAAGTTGGGACTCTAAATGCTTGAGCCCTTGCAAGACCAAACTCACTGACCTTGAAAACCTTGCATAGTTGAAGAAAAGAAAGACGAGGGAGCAAGAGATACTATAAAATTATTTCTCGAAGAAGCCCTCAAGCGACAAAGGAATAAGATGATGGATAATTTTTCCATGATCATTCAGCGAATACCAATGGGCGACACATCTTCATCCAACAATCACTTCAAAGGCCCCACCCCCTTTAAGGTACAAATTAATTTTGACTTTCTTATATTTGAAGGTCAGATAGATGCAAACGCTCTAGATAAATGGTTAAATCTACCAGAAGGATATTTTTTCAGTCCATAATTTTTTCGGTAGAGAAAAGATTACTTTTGCACTCCTTAAGGTCAACCCCCATGTCAAGGATTGTTGGGAAACTTACTGTGATCAAAGGGAAGAGGTTGAATCCTCACCATTTTCAATTACACCCTCTTGGGACTCTTTTCAAGATGCTGTTAAGCAACAATATTACCTTGTTGGGAGCTATGAAGATGAGTACATAAAATGGACCACACTACTAAAGGAAAGGGACCAAGAAGTGCAAGAGTTCACAAATATCTTTCATACCCAACACACAAAGCTGGGTATTAGGCGCTCTGATTAATATCTGGTGCTTAAGCACTGAGGCTGTCTACACAAATACATCTAGGCATAAATGGATTTCCTACACATCTCCTTGCTTGGTGCAACATAACGATATGTTGTCAAGATTGAGTAAAAATTTAAACAAAAGAAGTGATACTTTGGATGTGCGAATCCAAAGCAGTGAAAAGGCACCTCGAAACCAAAAAATAATGGACATATCCAAGGTGGAATGACTTGGGACAACCTGTTAAAGCAGAAAGAAAAGAATAACAATGGGAAGATGAAGAAAGACACAAGAAAGTGGTGTCATTTCCACAAGAACCCCACTCATAACATAAATGAATGTTGCACAAATCAGTCACTGGTGGCCAACCTGAAAGATTCAAATTTAGATGCATGTTCCAAATCTGAGCCAGAATTCGACAAGGGGAAACAAATAATTGATGCAGAACATAGTGCCATAATTTCCACCATGAAGGTCAAGAAAAGTGAGGCCGAAAATCCAGACGAGAGTGAGTATCTCTTCCACTCACAAATGTTGGTGAAGGGTTCTTCGATATAGTTCATTGTCGATAGTGAGAGTCAAAAGAACCTCATCTCAGTAGAGGTCATTAAGCAGTTAGGCCTGCTGACAACACCACACTCACAACCATACACCATTAGGTGGCTCCAGTAAGGGCGAGATCCCCGCGTTAGCCAACAGTGTCGCCTTCCCTACAACATCAAGGCTTTCACGAATGATGTACTGTGTGATGTTTCTTCCCTTGAAGTTTGTGATGTTTTATTAGGCTAACCATAATTGTGTAAGTGTCATGTTGTGTATGAGTTTAGACCTCGTACTATTATTATTACTTTGGGAAGGAAACTATATAGGATACTGCGGGTAGCCCCACATTTCACCATTTCTTTTGTCTATGCTAAGTGATTTGGTAAAATCATCTCTTAGATCAAGAAATATGTTTTCTTCTTGATTCACCCTCAAAGTAAGGGAAATATTGTGATTACATCCATGGCCCCTAGAAAGGGCCCCTTTGTGCAACATAAGCGAGTGGATAAGGTCGTGGAAGAGTACAAGAACATCTTCTCCTCACCCACAGGGATACCCTTAGCACTGTCAAGTCAAGAATTTGATCTATATGACTCATGGAGTACCTCTACCTAATCGTCCAATCTACTGCCACTCTCTTCTGGAAAATAGGAAATCAAGTGGAAGATCTAGGAGCTGCTACAAAAAGATCACATTTGACCAAGTTCCTCACCTTGTGGGAACCCAATTATATTCGTATAGAAGAAATATGGGACCTGGAGACTCTACATTGATTATTGGGCATTGAATAAAATCACATTATATGAACAAATACTCGATCCCATGAACTGATGACCTTCTTCATAAGCTCAAGGGGGCTAAGTACTTCAACAAGATTGATTTGAATTCCATCTATCACTAAGTTCCAATCGAATCCACATATGTATGGAAGACCATCTTCAAGTCCAAGGAGGGTCTCTTTGAGTGGTTGGTCATGCCCTTTGGGTTGAAAAATTCCCCCAAAATGCTTATGAGGTTGATGGATGACATTTTACAACCTTTCACCAAATTGTTCATGGTTGTATATCTAGATGATATCCTCGTCTACAACAAGAGTTTGGAAGAGAACTTGCAACATATTCGAGAGGTCGATCAAATCCTGCGGCAACACAAACTCTGTGCCAGCCTGAGAAATGCTCCTTTGGCATGGAATGGGTCCAATATCTTTGCTATATAATTAATAAGCAAGGAATTCATGTGGATCCATCTAATATCCAATTCATTCGAGATTGGCTGATCTCGATGAATCTAACATAGCTTTGCAACTTTTTTGGCCTTGCTAATTTCTATCGAAGATTCGTGTTGGGGTTCTCTCATATCACTTGAACCTTAAGTCAAGTTACCAAGGGTGGAGGAAAAACAATTATTTTTTGGTATGCATCACAACAAAAGTAATTCATTGAACTAAAACACTCCCTTTTCTCTGCACCAATCCTCTGCCAGACCTAAAATAACCATTTGAGATTAAGACAGATGCCATCAATTATGCTATTGGTGTAGTCCTCACTCAGTAAGGGCATTTAGTGGCCTATCCCAATGAGACACTCTCTGATACTGTTCAAAGGTACCCCAACTATTATAAGGAAATTTATTCTATCATGTAGGCATGCCAACAATGGAAACATTATATTTTGTGGAAGGAGATGATCATCCACATAGATCACTAACCTCTTCAATTTATGTAGACACAGGGGAAGTTGCATAATGATTTCCATAAAAAATGGTCCTCATATCAACAAAAAATTCATTTGAACATTAAATAAAAGAAGGTTGGAACCAATCACATCACAAACTGCTTCAGTCGACCCCGAATTGTGGCACTAAGTACAGTTCTCAACTCTTGTGGGCATGAGACCTCTGGATCGATGTAACTATATGAAAATGACTCAAAATTTGTTTCCACCTACAAGATCTTGAAGACTGGAAAGCCAAGTATAGACTTCCACCTTTAGGATAGAATGTTGTGCTATTTAAGACATCTTTATTTTCCTTCAAGCAAGTGTGAAAAATTGATTTGGGAGGCACATTAAAGCCAGGTCGCATGACACTATGGTGTGCAGAAGACAATGGTAGTACTATAGAAGAATTTTTATTGGCTAAAACTCAGACAAGATGTTGGAAAATATATTAGATCATGCATTGCCTATGACATCGCCAAGCCAACCATTAAGAAGCAAGGTTTGTACACCCCTTTTCCTACTCCTAGAAGACCTTGGGAATCCATCATCATGGTTTATATGTTTGGCCTTCCTTCTACCAAGCATGGTAATGAATGTGTCTTTGTGGTCATCGATAGATTTTCTAAGATGGCCATATTGGCTGTATGTAAGAAGAGTATCATAGCTGAACCCATTGCCAAGCTATTCTTCAAATGGGTGTGGGTACATTGTGGGATCCCACAAACCATTATATCAGATCAGGATAACATCTTCCTAAGCACATTTTAGTTGATCCTCTGATCATTGTTGGACACCAAGATCACCAACTTGACTACCTTCCACCCCCAAATTGATGGTTAGACAAAATTCGTCAACATGATGATAATGCACATACTATGCATGTACAAATCTAAGAATCCACGAACATGGGATGAGAGTTTCCCCTATTTGCAACACAAATACAACAGAGCTCTCCATAGCTCAACTAGCCACAACCCCTTTCAGGTGGGTCTGGGATTTCAACCATTGTGTCCCATTGATGTTGTAATGCCTCTTGAAACTACACAAACATAATATGCACATGTTCAATCTGATGTTGATAAAACCATCAAGTTTCTTGAATGAATTCAAATTATCTGACAACAAGTTCATGATATCCTGGATAAATCCAACACTGAGTACAAACAACATCATGATTAGCATCAGGTGCCACATAAGTTTCAAGTGGGCAACAAGGTTTGGTTTCATTTGTAGAAGGAACACCTTGTTGGTGCCCATAAAAGCTTTTACCTCTCTGAGATAGGTCTTGCACCACCACCAAGGCTATGGGTGATAATTTTTTTCAGCTAAGTATACCCCCATTCCTGGGCTTGCACCCAGTATTCAATGTGGACTTCCTCTGACCATGCTTTCCACCATTGTTCGACACACCAAACATTGTCGAGAAACTGACACCATTAATGATCAAATGAGAGTGAATTGAAATAGCTACAACCGATTGGATCATGGACACACAAATTAAGAACACTCACCAATCGAGGATCCAACCATATTAGGTTGTTAAAGCTGGCCAATTCCTACACCAAGGAAAGTAGCTTGCTAGGGACCAAGTTCAACAAAATTTTCCCCATCTCATGGAGGCACTCTATGCAATGGGGACCATTTCTTCCTAAGGGGAGAGTATTGTTCCAAGTGGATATTGGTGTCCAACCACCTATTCCACTTGGATACCCAACAATGTTTCCTATTAGTTTCCTATTTTTCAACACAATTTCTTATTTCGATAGTTTTGTATTTTTGGGAGTTTTTAGGTCTTGAACTTTTGAAGTTGTTTTGAGGCCCTAAACGAATTTTTTTGTAGAAATAGGCAAACTCATGTCTCACATTTGTAGTCAAAAGTTGTTATCCTAAAATATACCTTTTTAATGGGATATAATGTTGGAAATTGTAACTAGGTTCAGTCTTCACAATGACCTATTTGTAATCATGACATTATATACTTTGTATAATGAAATAAAAAGAAAGAAAATAAAATTATTATTTTATGTAAAGCATGGGTTTCTTGCTCAAGTCTAGGTCAAAATAATTTTCTTCGTGCTTCTAACTCTTTCTAGGAAAAAGAAGAATTTCTGTCATGAATTATAGTCCCATTTGAACTCATTATAACAAAGGAAATATTTATTTTGTCAAGAAAAATCCATTTATTCCTCCAAGACCAAGTTGGCCCCAGTCAAGGACAAGTTGACCTAAGGGAGGGTTATTAAACCCCTAAAGAAGGCTATAAATACAAGGATATTGACCTCATTTGGTTCACACACTCATCAGCAAGTTCGATTTGAAATAGCAAAGGAGAGTTGGAAGGACGAAGAGAGGAAGAAAATAAGCTGAAGTTTTTTGGGATCATCTCTCTCTCTCTCCACACATGTGAATTTAGGGCTTTGTTGCAGCTAGTTGCAGGAAGATGAAATCATAGATTCGAAATTCCAAGGTGTAGTTGCAGGGCCGAAAATTTGGGACAAAGTTGCAGTAGGTTGAAGTTTGGAAGTTTCCTTGAAGAAGACCTTGTTGGGGGGATGAATTGGTGCTAGGGAGGATCTTTGGATTTGGTATCTGGGTCTTCGAAGTCTCATTGTAAGAAGTTTATATAAGAAGAGAGTCAATATTTCTAGGTTTTCCCCTTGGAGGGGTTTTTCCCTGGCTTGGAACCTATATCTTGTGTACTTTGTCTTGTTGTGATCTTCATTGTTTTGATAATTTTTTCAGTGAAGAAGAACTAATAAAAGTAATAAAAGGCCAACATATATCACAAGTAATTATTAATTTAAGGAAACTAATCTATAATACATATGTCTCCTAATTTTCCAACATGGTATCAGAGCTAAGGTGCAAGAAGGAGATTGAAGATCACATCTTAGTTGGCACTATGGAAAGAGTTATAAAGAAGGGTTTCAAGTTTGTTGGGAATCTCACTACATCTATCAAGGATTACATATTAAAGATCATCTCCAAGCTAGCAAAGGAAGTAATAGATAGAAGTTTATGCTCCACTTTATCCAATAGTTTCAAGGATGAGAATGTATGAGTTATTGATAGTGGGGCTTCTAGACACATGGTGAGAGAATGCAGTCAACTTTAGACCTTGTCCAAAGGAACCTCCTCTCATTCAATCAAATTTGGAGACAAGAAGAGCTATCCAGTGAAAGTGAATGGATCTACTTCGTTGGAGCTAGATTCTGGTGGAATTATTCACTTCAAAAATATTCTATATGTTCCATATTTGAAGAAAAACTTTCTATTTCTTGTCTAGAGGATAAGGGTGATAGAATTTATTTTATTGATGGAAAGGATTTGGTTTGGGGTAAGGGATCCAATATTGATAATGCCAGGGTGATTGGGATTCATGAGGGGACATTATATAGACTTCTTACACCTCTATCTCAAGCCCGAGTCCACTTGGATGTAAGCCCTTCCGAACCATGGCATAGAAGGTATGGACACCTTCACTATAGGATTTTTCCATGTCTCAGTCAAATAGTCAACAACATCCCCAAATTAAGGAAGATCATGAAGGGACATGTAAGGGATGTGCTCTAGGAAATAATGTGAAGAAACCATTTGCAATAATTAATACCAGATCTAAGGAAGTTTTAGAGCTCATACACTTAGATGTATGTGGACCTATGGTAGTAAAGTCTCTTGGTGGACATCAATATTATGTTACCTATTGGGTTGTGTTATATTCTTTCCATGACTAGCTCCCCTAGTTAACCGGGGGGTTAGAGGGGGGGTGGAGCCCCCACTTCGTTGTGTAGCGGGTTTGAGGGGGGCAGTTAGCCCCCCTCTACGGGTTCCAGGGCAACGCCCCAAATTTTTTTTTTTGGACCCTATATTAGGTAGGCAAACCCACTTATGGTTTTGTGCATGGTTTTCACACATGGTTTTGGGCGCGATGGTTTTCGGTCCATGGTATTGGGTGCTTCGGCATGTATATATATGTATTATAACAAATTTGAAAGGAACATAATGAAAAATCAATATGGTAGTCCCGGTTTTTGGATCCAGGGGAAAATATCTGTGTATATTTGTTTTATGTGTTATGCTCTCACATTGCTTGTTTTCTGTGTTTTAGAATTCATATATAGGTAGTTTCTGTACGGGGTTAAAACCTACATATGGTATCAGAGCAATTTTGGCTTCAAGGGGACGCCTTTGTTGCTGAGGGGTTTTGCTCGGGCTTGTGGTAGACCCTGTTCGGTGGGAGATCTGCGGGATCGATTCTGGTGGTGAAAGAAGATGGTGAGCAGTGGAAAGATAGATATCGGGAAATTTAATGGTCAAAGTTTTGAGTTGTGGAAAGTTAAGATGGAGGATCTGTTGGTGGATAAAGATTATTGGATTGCGGTAGATTTGGGTACTAAACCAATGGGAGTGTCCGATGAAGAATGGAAGAAGTTGGATTGGAAGGCTAAGAGCACAATACCATCATGTGTCTTAGATTTAGTATTGTTGAATGTATCAGGGGAAGCTATGGCCAAGGCTTTGTGGGACAAGTTAGGGACTTTGTACCAATCTAAGTCTGTGGTGAATACCTACAGAAAAAGATTTATAACTTGAAGATGAAAGATTGAGACTCGGTGACATAGCATATGAACCCATTTAATACTGTGGCAAGTCAGTTATTATCTGTTGATATTAAAATTTTAGATGAAGATAAGTTCATCAGTTTGTTGTGTTCTCTACCAGATTCGTGGGATATTCTGGTTATTGCAATAGGTAGTAATGCAATTGCCTTGCAGTTTGATGAAATAGTCTCATCCTTACTGACGGAGGAGATGAGACAGAAAAATATGGAGAGCCAGAATGGTGATGCATTTTTTGTACGAGGAAGGTCTTAGAATAGAAACAAAAATAAGTCAACGAGTGGGAGATCTAAATCTCCAGGAAAACCTGTAAAGGTTTGCTGGAAATGTGGAAAGGAAGGGCACTAGAAAAGGGACTGTAAATCTAAAGCTCTTGACAATGGAAAGGGATCTGATGATGCTCCTTTTGCAGAGGTGAAAACCACCTTAGATGAAGGTGGGGATGTGTACTTGGCTTCTTCAAGTACACATGTAGATCATGAGGCATGGTTGGTTGCCTTAGGTGCATCCTTTCACTTCACTCACCATAGAGAGTGGTTTTGCGCGTATGAGAAATATGATGGTGGTGATGTATTCTTGGGGGATGACAGGAAGGCTAAAATCGTTGGTCGCGGAAAAGTTAAGTTGAATTTGCAAGGTGGAAGGATTAAAACACTTCCGGGTGTTCTGCATATTCTTGCATTGGCCAGAAAACTAATTTCTGTAAGCAAGCTGGATGATGCAGGTGTAAAAATAGTGTTCGAGAAGGATACCTGCAAGATGGTTTGGGGAGCACTGGTATTGATGTGGGGAGTTCAGATTGGAACTCTGTACAAGTTGCAAGGTGGCACTATTGTTGATGGGTGCAACAGTTATGTGGTTCTTGAAAGTGGAGCAGAAAATCTAGTGGTCTCTAGAGAAAAGACCACGCTATGGCATCACAAGCTTGGACATATTTGAGAGAAGGGCCTTCGAATACTTCATGGTAAAGGTATGGTAGAAGGTATGAATAATATCTCTCTAGATTTTGATTTTTGTGAAAATTGTGTAAACGAGAAGCAGAATCGGATGAGTTTCCCCTCTGGTGGTAAGAGGGCGAAACATATATTAGAGCTTGTGCACATTGATGTGTTTGGAACTATGAAGGTTCCATCACTGGGTAAGTCTGTGTACTGTGTATCATTTATAGATGACTTCTCAAGGAATACATGGATATATTCCTTAAGAAGAAATATCAAGTCTTTGACAGGT
Source organism: Pinus tabuliformis (assembly GCA_031772625.1). NCBI lineage: Eukaryota > Viridiplantae > Streptophyta > Pinopsida > Pinales > Pinaceae > Pinus > Pinus tabuliformis. Next base: position 994,122,553 of record CM062810.1, on the reverse strand, counting down.
TTAAAGAATTTAAGGCTCTGGTGGAAAACTAGATAGAGAAGAAGATAAAGGTGCTGAGGACAGATAATGGTGGAGAGTTTTTCAAGAAGGAATTTGAAGAATTCTGTAAGAAGTGTGGTATAGCATGGTAGAAGACTACTCCATATACACCTGAGAAAAATGGAGTTGCAGAAAGAATGAAAAAGACGTTGATGGAAAGGGCAAGAAGCATGCTTAGTGGTGCCGGGTTAGGATAGGGATTTTGGGCAGAGGCGGTGGAGACTGTATGTTACCTGTTCAACAGATCACCTTCATCAACGTTGGAGGATAAGACTCCACAAGAGGTATGGATTGGTAAGAAACCATCTCTTTCACATCTGAGGGTATTTGGATGTGATGAATATGTACATGTTCCAAAGGAGAAAATAACAAAGTTGGATAGTAAATCTGAAAAGTGCATCTTTATTGGGTATAAGGATGGTTTAAAGGGTTATAAGCTTTGGAACCCAGTAACAAGGAAGGTTGTGTACAATCGAGATGTGGTGTTCAGAGAGGTGAAAGATGTTATTAAACATGAAGTCCAACTAAAGGAACCTGAGAAGATAAATTTTGAGCTAAAGGAGGAAGAATTAGACTCTACAGTAGAAGAGGAATCAAAAGATGAAGAGCCACAAACTCTGGTTGTGAGAAGATCAGTTCGAGAAAGAAGGAAACTAGAAAGGTATAGTCCATCTACTTTCTATTCAATTTTTTCTTTATCTATTACTGATGATGATCCGAGAACTGCGAAGGAAGCAGTAGATTCAGAGGATGGAAAACTCTAGAAACAGGCCATGGTTGATGAAATGGCATGTTTGCACAAAAATGAGGCTTGGGATCTGGTGGAGTTGCCGGCTGGAAGGAAACCCATTAGCAGCAAATAGGTGTTCAAGAGAAAGATGAATGTAGAAGGAAAGGTGGAGAAATACAAAGCTCGATTTGTAGCAAAAGGTTATTCCCAGGTGTTGGGAATTGATTTTGGTGATATTTTTTCTCCTGTTGCCAAGGTAATTTCTATTAGATTAATTTTATCTGTTGCTGCTGCTTTTGATTTTGAGGTAGAACAGATGGACCTGAAGACAAAATTTCTTCATAGGGATCTGGAAGAAGAGATCTACATGAAGCAACCTGAAGGCTTTGCAGTGAAGGGTAAGAAAGAACTGGTATGCAAGTTAAAAAACTCTCTGTATGGGTTAAAACAGTCACCAAGGATGTGGTGTCAGAAATTTGATACATTTATACGGGGACTTGGCTTCACCAGAAGTAAAGTAGATCACTGTGTGTCACACGGAATAAGTCGATCTTGCGGTCAAGATAGACCTTCCTAGAATCTAAAGAAGACCTAATGACAAGCAAACCAACCAGACACTATCTTTCTCTAAATATGCTTTTATGAACAATAGCAAACAAGTGTTTTTAGGGCCTACCTTAGGTCCAACGCTAGCTTGTGGATGCCCTCGCTCCTTCGATCCAAGTGAGCTCCTTTTCGCGAATCTGCAAACACAAACAAGGCAAACAAATTAAATAGCACCTGAAAAGCCAATTGCATAAAACATATTTAACATGAAAGTCAAGGAGTCCATGAAACAAATAACATAAGATACTTGTTGAGAAAAATGAGTTTGATTGTATTAATTCAAAAGATGAAGAACTTTACAACCTTTGCCTTGACGCTGTACAAGCTCCTCCCAGGGTCCAGCAAGAAGTCTCCTCTACTTTGACAAGTTTCACTCACTCCCCAATGAAGCCAAAAAGATGTGTGATCTCTCCTCTTAAGCTCAACTAGGAAGTCTTGATTTCACCAGCATTTACCCTCAAAAATGTTCAGCTTCTAACCTCCCTAGCAACCAGCCCAATGCCTGTATTTATAGTGCAATGGAGGGAGGTTACTAGGTCCTCCTTCAAAGGGATAAAGCCCTCCTTCAAAGGGATAGCTCCTCTCCTCAAGGGATTAGCTCCTTCTCTTTTGGGATGCATGAACCACCTCAGAGCGAACAATCCACGTCAAAATTCCTTCTAGAAACCTCTAGAATTAACCCAAAGTGAGTTTTTTAAGATAAAACTTGCGCCTTTTGACTTTCACAGGGGTCCGCACCTACACCATTAGGGACAGAGCGGGCAGGTCTGCAGTTTTTGTACACAGAAGGTGCGGGACCGCAGGTGACCATGAGAGAAAGTGCGGAACTAGAGTTACATTGATTTTTTATGTCTTTCTCTCATTTCCAAAGCTTGATTTGAAGAGCTGAGGTCTGAGACTTGCTTAGGAGGACAGTACAAGTGATGATAGACCTATACTGACTGCAAATAATCATGATGACGATATTTTTGTGTAACAGATTGCCCCCTAAAGTGCGAAGTCTGTAGTAGATGAGGATTTCTTATCATTTAGGAAGAGTGAAGTACTTTATCATTTCGAGGATCATCTTGTGGAGAACCCGGTTGGAACCTGTAAAAACATTCAATGCAAAATATATATATGAGATCATATCATCGCTGAGGTAGGCATTCCCATGCTCAGATCAAAATTGACTAGAAAAACTAACTACTGCTCTGATACAGGAATGATCTTGTAAAACATCAGAAGTATAGACTCATGAGGACACAGTATGGACGCAGCCATCTGTTTATGAATAGTCCATTATATAATGAATACAAAATTCCTCGCAGCCTGGATTGTGGAAACTAGATCCAGGGTCTTCATTTCTACTCCCCGAAACAGTACGATTCTATCCATGCGAATGAATGTGTTGATGTCGAACATGGTAGAAACCACTTGATTACCAGTCAATGAAGTAAACTGTTAACAAGTGTGAGAGAAACCACCAGTGATGTCAATGGCTCTCAAAGTACCCAGTACAATTCATGAGATGCGAATAAATGTGTTGATGTCGAGCATGTCACGGAATCCTTTGATCGAAAGTCAATGATGTAAACTGTTGTCAAAGGCGAGAAACCTGCCATTGATGCATGCAGATCTCAAGGTACTGACGATTCCTAGATCATCTTTCTAGATAATGAGCTGATGTCGATAGAAAGCGATCCGTCGTAGGCAAGCCCACAACACGAAATCATAGATCAAGTTGAAGAAATTTAGTTGCAAGGACTGACTCAGGGATGGTCAAGATGGATGACAGATATTTTGCAGATGAATGGATTATTGGCAGTGACCTCTTGAACACATAACGACACGACAGATGGTTTGGTGACAATTGACCCAAAGTTAATACCCAGAAACCGGCTGAAGACTTTCAATGTGGTTTGACCAACTGTTAGGCAAAGGATTTCCCAACCCAGGTGAATAAAAGTGTCGTGTTTCGTGTAGACAAAGTGCGGTCCCACGCACTGTGTCTAACCCGGAGGGTGCGTACCTCGCCGCAAGGGTTTTGAACCCAAAAATTCTCAAAAATGGACCAATCAAAATATTTTCTAGCAATTTAATTAATCTTTATACTTGATGCAGAGAGTACATCATGCTAGATTGGCGTGAACGAGAGCATGAGGACGTGGATGCTGCCGCATGGAATCATCAGCCTTCACTTGATGCTTTGAGGGCGTGCGGATTGTACAAATTCTAGGCCATTCCTGGCATGAGGGCTCAGGTGGATTTCTTACAGTGGCTGGTTGACAGATGGAGCATACAGGACCAGTGCTTCTTCATTGGCGGCCACCAGCTCGAAATCGAGCCGGCGGACATTTATTTCTTGATTGGTTTGCCTAAGAGAGGCGAAGACTTGACTCTGTACGGGACTAGGCCAGGTGGCCAGTTTGTCGATAGCCTCCAGCTAGAGTACTGCAACAGCCAGGCTAGAGACAAAGGGATAGACATAAAGATGATATCCCGTCCTGAGCTCATGGTGATTGCATTCACTGTCACCAGACTTTGCGGAGCTGCCGCATTACATATTGCCACCGGATCCCAGATGCGTATGGCAGTTGATTGCTTTCGAGGCACCATCTTCAACTGGTGCGATGCCGTGTTGGCCAATGTGAAAGGCCAACTGACCAGGGCCAAGAACGGACGACTAAAGACCTTTGGTTATGGGGCTTTGGTCATGAGTTTTGGCATGGAGAGGGTTCCTATGCTGATCCCACAACACCTTACTATTGGAGTTGGGCTTCCTCGAGAGCCCAAACTGATGCGATGGGTCACAGTCATGGCACGTCACCCGGACGAGAGGACAGAGGTTACTCGCTTCAAACCTGAGTATTTCCAATGGCTGGAAAACCAGGTCTTTTCCATTCAGGACTTTCCTTACACTGGGATAGATTTTTGTGGTGACCCAGACATGGTTCTTCCACCAGGAGAGCAGTGGGACGAGTCAGGTAAAATCCTTTCCAACATTTTTCCTATTTTAATTTTTTTATTTTTCCATCGTCTCAAAACTGATAGTAAAAAATTTTAAAATGCAGATGTGGGTCCACAGCGACCACCCGCTCTCCGGCCTTTCGAGAGGAGGCAACCAGTTGCACCCGCGCCAGCCCCACAGGACGAGTCAACAGAGGTTTTGGCCGAGTTGGAGGGTCATCTCGAGCGCTTGACAGGAGATATTCCTGAGACCACTATAGACGACATTCCTCGTCGACTTCAGTGCTATGTGATTGGAGTCCCGGGACCTTTTAGGAGGTTCCTTTGCAAGGTGGCCCATGCAGTGGTTTCTTATAGAGATCATTACCAGTGATAGGATGATCGCCTATTGTGGGCACATGTGACATTTTTGTTTTTTGTACTTATCATTTTTGCTGATCATAAGGTGTTTTTCAACCTATGATCGAGGACGATGTATTTTTGACACACTCCTATATATATATCACTATTACCGGCTTATCTTGTTAATCATGTTATGGAATGATTTTAAATTTACATGTATGATTATTGCAAATGTCTATTTAACATTCGAGAAGCAATTTCATCTGCTAATGTATTTAAAGATCTCCGAATATGCTGATATTCAATGTAATCAAATTCACGTTCCAAGAGACGCACTCTCAAAAATAATCTTAATAACACTGGATTTCTAATGGCATACACTCTATTAAGTTGTAATACAACGAGTTCAGAATCTAACCTCACTATCAAACTCCGAATCCCAAATGAAATAGATTCAGACAATAACTCAATCACTGCACTGTACTCAGCAATGTTGTTCGTTGTTTGACCGAGGCTTACCCCATGCATAGATACTAACTCGTCAGAGGGCGAATAGATAGCCCAAGCTGCGGAAGAGATGTTCCGTGTATTACGACAAGCACCATCAGCGAAACCAATGTATGTTTGGAGTGTTGGAAATAATACTGAGAGGGGGGGTGAATCAGTATTATCAAGCAATTTACCAAATCTTCCTTATTTGATCTTTTGAATTATTCTTGCATATCAGTACCATAAAATAATGAGCATGAATAAAGAAAATAGACAGTCACACCAAAGAACACAAGATGTAAGGTGGAAACCCAATGCGGGAGAAAACCACCTGCTGCAATATGTCTCTATCTTCTTTCAAGAAATTCTTTTTACAATGATTTTGTACTGGTGCAGTCCTTTACCAGCACGCAGGCTGCAACCTGCAGAGAGCTACAACTCTCTCTCGTTTTCCAGTCTCTCCTGGAAGGGAGCTACAACCCCCTACTTCTTTTCATGAAGAATCAAATGATCAACAAGTATACAACAGATACAGTCCACTACAGATATCAGATCAGTAATTACAGAAATAACCCAGAACACCTTATGAACAGAAATATACAGTCAACAGATCATCTTAAGACAGGGACGCATATTTTCTTTCTGTGACCTGCGACTGGACGCAGTCTACCTTCCACTGTTCTGCGTGCCGACGCACTGTTCCTCTATGCTTTGCTGCGACCGGCGCACCCAGAAACACTATCGCGCCGCGTCTTTTGCTTCAGAGACGCACCCAATAACACAGTCACGCCGCGTCCTTTGCCTCCGAGACGCACCTGAGCCTTTACTGTACTGCGTCCCGGCGCACTTTCCCTTCACTGAACCTGCGTCCCTTCAGATATAAAAGATATGAGGACTTCAGAACCAACCCAAACACTCAGATCCACAGATCTGATCATGCGCCATAGAGATCACAGTCCATTAGAAGATTCGCCTTCATAGATCTGGACTAGATCTCACCAAAAGATATTCAACCAAGATGATGCTTAATCCAAATGAACTCCTTTGCTTTATATAGGCAAGCTTCTCCCCAAAACATGGAACAATACCACGAGCCGACACCATAGAAACACAAAAACGTCGGCTAGATACCACGCAAGAAACCCCCACGTGCTTTTCTCTGCCTTGAAATGTGTGCACTGGGCGGACGCACCTCCTGAACGGCTGGCCGGCGTCCCTGGACGCGGGTTCTGTATGGTATACCTGCGGGGACGCACTTGCTGAACATATTTCCTGCGTCCTTCTTGATTTATCACCTGAAAGGGTTTGCCATCAAGGACAACACCTGAATCATAATGCCAACAATCTCCCCCTTTGGACTTGATGGCAACCACATAATCTTCAGCTTCATTCTCCCCCTTTGACATCAAGAGCAAAGGGTATGCTCCCCCTATGCTCATGCATCTCCAGATCTGTAACCAGAAATCCATCATGAAGGAGATAGAGACATATTGCAGCTATTTCCAAGATCTCCTTTTCCATAATGCCAACAATGCATTATGTGCTCCCCCTGAGCCTATACCACCAATAGGAAGATGATCAACAGTAAGATGATGTATCAACAACCCCCAGCTTTTGCCTGAGGTATTCAAAAGTGTCCCTGGGCAATGGTTTGGTGAAAATATCAGCAACTTGTTCCTTAGAAGGAACATACTCCAACTTGACCTTCTGTTCAAGTACTTGTTCCCGGAGAAAATGGTACTTGATTGGTATGTGCTTGGTTTTTGAATGCATAACCGGATTCTTTGAGATGCTGATTGCACTTGTGTTGTCACATAAGATAGGGATTGGAGGAGTACAAGTGATTTGATAATCCTGCAAATTCTGCATCATCCAAAGGAGTTGGGTGCAACAAGATGCAGCAGCAACATATTCTGCTTCAGCTGTAGACAAGGCAATTGAACTCTGTTTCTTGCTGAACCAAGAGACCAGTCTGGGACCCATAAAGAACGCACCACCACTTGTGCTTTTCCTGTCATCCACGCTTCCGGCCCAATCTGCATCTGTATAGGCATGAAGAGTAAGATCTGTATCTCTAGGATACCATAAGCCATAATTTTGAGTCCCTTGAAGATATTTGAAAATTCTCTTCACTGCTTGAAGATGAGTCTCCTTTGGATTTGCCTGAAATCTTCCAACTATTCCAACTGCATGCATGATGTCTGGTCGGGTACCTGTCAAATATAGTAAACTTCCAATCATAGATCTGTAGGTTGGTTGATGTACTGCTGCAGATTCATCATTTGCACTGAGACTACATCCTGTGACCATGGGTGTACATACTGGTTTTGCATCTTCCATGCCATATTTCTTCAAAATCTGCTTGAGATACTTGGTTTGAGATAAAAAGATTCCTCCTTCCTTCTGTTGGATTTGCAAACCAAGGAAATATGTCAGTTCTCCTAGCAAGGACATTTCAAATTCTTTCTGCATGACTGAGGCAAAGCTTTGACTCATAGCTTCTTCATTGCTGCCAAAAATAATGTCATCTACATACACAACAAGTATTAGCAATTTGTCATTTTCAACTTTTATATACAGATTGCTATCTGCTGAACCTTTTAAGAAACCTTGTTGATGAAGATATTTGTCCAACCGGTAGTACCAAGCCCTTGGAGCTTGTTTGAGACCATAGAGAGCCTTTTTCAATCGGCATACAAGATTTGGATCATTTCCAAGAATGAACCCATCTGGCTGTTCAATGTACACTTCTTCTTCCAAGTCTCCATTCAAAAAGGCTGATTTCACATCCATTTGAAATACTTTGAAGTTCTGAAAACTTGAGAGAGCAAGGAACATTCGGATGGCCTCAAGTCTTGCAACAGGAGCAAAAGTTTCTTCAAAGTCTATTCCTTCTTGCTGCGCATACCCTTTACAGACGAGTCTGGCTTTGTTTCTAATTACTTCTCCATTTTCATTCAATTTATTTTTGAAGACCCATTTTGTTCCAATAACATTCTTATCTTTTGGTCTAGGAACCAGCTCCCAAGTGTTGTTCTTTTCGATTTGCTCAAGTTCTTCATCCATTGCTTTCACCCAACATTCATCTTTGCATGCCTCTTTCACATTTTGTGGTTCGGTGGAGGAAAGTAATGCCAAATAGCTTGAAGCTTCTGCAACTGTTCTTCTAGTTTGTATACCTGCTTCTTTTTGTCCCATGATCTGAGATTCTGGATGGTTCTTCTGAACATATCTGGATGGAGTCTTTTCTTCTATTCTTGTCCGTTCTTCTGCTTCTTCGTGAGGTTCTTCTTGAGATTCTTCTTGAGGTTCTTCTTCTTCATCATTCTGTCTTTGAGGGTAGCTCTCATCTTCTTCGATGTCTTCACGATGTATTTGCCTAGGAATATATCCCTTTTCATCAACCACTACATCAATGCTGTCAACAATTCTGCCAAGTCTTTTATTGTAGCATTTGTATGCTTTGCTATGTGGAGAATAGCCAAGAAGAATGCCTTCATCTGCTCTAGGATCAAGTTTGCCAAGCTGCTCCTCAGTATTCTTGATATAGCATTTGCTCCCAAATATTTTGAAGTGCTTTACCGAAGGAGTTTTACCACTCCAGAGCTCATGAGGGGTTTGAGTGCTGTTCACCCGGACATTTGTCTTGTTGAGAATAATAACCGCAGTATGTGCAGCCTCACCCCAGAAGGTTGCGGGGGTTCCTGATTCATCAAGCATAGCACGAGCCATTTGTTGGATTGTTCTGTTCATTCTTTCAACAACTCCATTTTGCTGAGGCGTTCTAGCTGTAGAGAATTCTCTCCTTATCCCATGTTCATCACAAAAATCGAAAAATTCATTTGAAGTAAATTCCCCACCTCTGTCAGATCTGAGGCACTTAATTTTGTGACCTGATTCATTTTCAGCCAAGGCTTTGAAGGTTTTGAATTTTTCGAATGCTTCATCTTTGTGCTTCATAAGACCTAACCAAACAAACCTGGAGAAATCGTCAATAAATAATATCAAGTATTCCTCTCCTCTAGGTGTTCTTTTTCTGAATGGTCCACATACATCTGTATGTACTAGCTCAAGAGGCATGCTGGCTGATCCTTCTTTCTCTGGAAAGTTAGTTCTGGTTTGTTTTCCAAACTGACATGATCTGCATATGGTGTTGTCAGGAATTTTGATATCTGGAAGATCGCGAACTGCCTGATATTTGCAAGCTTTCCTTATTTGTGAGAAGCTTAGATGTCCCAACCTTCGATGCCATAACCAGTGCTCTTCATTCTTGCTTAGATAGCATTGTTGTTGTCCTTCATCAAATATGTATAGATTATTTGGAGTTCTCTTTCCTTTGAGAACTGTTTTACCTGTATCAAGATCACGAACAAGGCATCCATTTGATCTGAATATAACCTCGGTTCTTTGATCACACATCTGGCTGACACTTAGTAGATTATGCTTCAATCCATCAACAAACAAAACATTTCCAGCCTTAACATCTTCTTTTAAAGGAGCAATACCTTTTCCTTTTATAGTTGCAGGAGTATCATTTCCAAAAGAGACTTTCTTTCCCTTTTCTAAATTAGAATAAGACTCAAGTTTTTCTTTATCACCTGTCATATGCTTCGAACATCCACTGTCAATGTACCATAGATTTTCTTGTCCTTCTGCATAAAATGCTATCCCACATCTTTCTGTTTGAGGTTCCTTTATTCTCCATGTTTTGGCGCCTGAGGCTTGTTCCTTTTTCTGCTCTTGTACCTTTCTTTCCGGAAACCTGCTTCTGCATTCAAAGTCTTTATGTCCAAAATTATTGCAAATAGAACATTCAACTTCATTTTCAAGAGCTGAAAAGTTGTTATAGGTCCTTTTTGTAATCCCTGTCATACTTCTTTGTTTTTGAGCTTCCCTAGTCATGATTGTTTTATACGCAACACATTGAGCTGCTTTGTGACCAAAGTTATGGCAAGAAAAGCATTGTCCATTGAAGAAGCTTCTGCGATTATTGGATCTACCAGCCAACTGATTGTAATTTCTATTTTCATCTATTCTTGAACCAAATTGAGAAGATTTTACCTGTGGCTGGTTGTGGCTTTTGTTCACCCTTAAGCTGGATTGCCCCTGATAGTTTCTGCTTGACATTTGTCCCTGCTTTACCTGATGATCTTCCTTGTGCTCTTGCTCATTTCTTCTTGCTGCATCAAGATAACTTTTTGAAGTGGATGCTTGAGAAGTTTCTCCATTATAGCCCAAACCTGTCTTATTTAGTGGAGACCGCTGCACACTGATAATCTCATCCAAAGTTTCAGATCCTTTGACAAACTTGAGATTAATAGTTTTTGTTTTCTCAATTTCTTTTCTAAGACCAACAATTTCACCTTCTAATTTTTCAAGATGTTTTTCCTTTTCATCAATTTGGAATTGTAGAGTATCAATAATCATGTTCTTTTCTTCTATGCATCTCTTGAGTCTAGTAATTTCATCATAAAGGTTATCCACATCTACAGCATCCTCATAATCATCATCTTCAAATGCCATTAACAACCTATATTTATTACCTTGTTCATCTTCATCACTGTTTGATAAGCCATCACTATCTTCATGGGTGTAGTAGCTTTTCTTATTTGCGCTTTGTTTCTTGTTCCATCTAACTGGTTCCTTTCCTTTATCCTTATAAGAGCATTTTGCAGCATAATGACCTACTCTTCCACAAGCAAAGCATTTGAAAGGTAGCTTACCTCTGAACCTTCCAGAACCTCTTTGAAGATTTCTGACAAAATTTGATTCTTCTTCCTCTTCTTCTGGATCATGGCTTGCTTCATAGTAATCTTCTTTGCCTGATGCTTTAAAAGCAGCCTCCCTTCTGTCTGATGGTCCTCCCTTTCTCATTTCATAAGCAGTTAGAATTCCATGTAGCTGAGACATAGTAAGAACACGGAGATTTTCTTTTTCTTCTATTGCAGATACTTTGGATTCAAACTTGGGGGATAATGATCTTAGAATCTTTTGAACTACTAGAGACTCCTTTACTTCTTCACCCAAATTTTTCATACAATTTACAATCTCATCTACCCGAAGAAAATAATTAGCCACACTTTCATCATTATACATTTTGAGAGTCTCATATTGAATTCTGAGAGTTTGAAGTTTGGCTTGTTTTACCTGTTCATCTCCTTCATAGCTTGTGATCATTTTGTCCCATATTTCTTTTGCTGATTTGAAGTGCATTACCTTCATGAATTCTGTTTGGGATATACTTCCTAATAGAGTACTGACTGCTTTTGCATTTGTTTCATACTTCTTTTTCTCAGCTGGATCTGTAGGAGTAGCTGAAGGAAAAGCATAGCCTGTTTCTACAATGTCCCAAACTTCAGTACCAAGAGATTGAAGATATGCAGTAACTCTTACCTTCCAATAATTGAAGTTTGTCCCATCAAAAACTGGTGGCCTGATTGATGCTTCTCTCTCGTAGTTGCTCATGATGAACGATCTACCTTCAAGCGATCAAGCTTTTCTGAAGGACCTGCTCTGATACCAATTGTTGGAAATAATACTGAGAGGGGGGGTGAATCAGTATTATCAAGCAATTTACCAAATCTTCCTTATTTGATCTTTTGAATTATTCTTGCATATCAGTACCATAAAATAATGAGCATGAATAAAGAAAATAGACAGTCACACCAAAGAACACAAGATGTAAGGTGGAAACCCAATGCGGGAGAAAACCACCTGCTGCAATATGTCTCTATCTTCTTTCAAGAAATTCTTTTTACAATGATTTTGTACTGGTGCAGTCCTTTACCAGCACGCAGGCTGCAACCTGCAGAGAGCTACAACTCTCTCTCGTTTTCCAGTCTCTCCTGGAAGGGAGCTACAACCCCCTACTTCTTTTCATGAAGAATCAAATGATCAACAAGTATACAACAGATACAGTCCACTACAGATATCAGATCAGTAATTACAGAAATAACCCAGAACACCTTATGAACAGAAATATACAGTCAACAGATCATCTTAAGACAGGGACGCATATTTTCTTTCTGTGACCTGCGACTGGACGCAGTCTACCTTCCACTGTTCTGCGTGCCGACGCACTGTTCCTCTATGCTTTGCTGCGACCGGCGCACCCAGAAACACTATCGCGCCGCGTCTTTTGCTTCAGAGACGCACCTAATAACACAGTCACGCCGCGTCCTTTGCCTCCGAGACGCACCTGGGCCTTTACTGTACTGCGTCCCGGCGCAATTTCCCTTCACTGAACCTGCGTCCCTTCAGATATAAAAGATATGAGGACTTCAGAACCAACCCAAACACTCAGATCCACAGATCTGATCATGCGCCATAGAGATCACAGTCCATTAGAAGATTCGCCTTCATAGATCTGGACTAGATCTCACCAAAAGATATTCAACCAAGATGATGCTTAATCCAAATGAACTCCTTTGCTTTATATAGGCAAGCTTCTCCCCAAAACATGGAACAATACCACGAGCCGACACCATAGAAACACAAAAACGTCGGCTAGATACCACGCAAGAAACCCCCACGTGCTTTTCTCTGCCTTGAAATGTGTGCACTGGGCGGACGCACCTCCCGAACGGCTGGCCGGCGTCCCTGGACGCGGGTTCTGTATGGTATACCTGCGGGGACGCACTTGCTGAACATATTTCCTGCGTCCTTCTTGATTTATCACCTGAAAGGGTTTGCCATCAAGGACAACACCTGAATCATAATGCCAACATGGAGAGGCATCGACATCTGCAATATCAAGAGTAAAACCAAGATAAGCAGGAATAATGACGAAAAAAACACTCTCTAAGCTAAGCACACTGTTTAAACTAAAACACACCAGCTAGAAAGAAAAACTATCCTAACTAAAAATCTCCATACCCATTATTTTAGGCATAATACCTCTTCAAGTAAAGGCCATTTCTGGGTTTACCCAAAGAGTCCCCATCAAAGTCTACCAATTCATAAGCCCCTTTGGCTAGTTTTCGCTTGACAACATAGGGACCATGCCACATAGGAACGAATTTTCCAGCGCCTAATTTATCATTAGCTTGATCATACACTAAGACTAGGTCTCCTTCCGAAAAATTTCGAGGGGTCACATTTCGATCATACTGAGCTTTCATCTGTTTTGCGTGAGTCTCGATCGCCAATGTAGCATCACGTCGATTCTCATCTAATTGAGCCAAGTATAACAAACGCTTTTCCTCTTCGGAAGTGGCTGGAAGTAACTCAATGGCCATTTGCAGTGACGGGATTTCGCATTCAATGGGTAACACGGCTTCCAAACCATAGACTAGTTGGAAAGGAGTGAACCCTGTTGATGTTTTTACTGAAGTTCGGTACGCCCAAAGCGCTGAAAATAGCATGTTGTGCCAATTCGACCGATGAATCCCAATGATTCGTCGGATCATGATAACTAAAACTTTGTTGATGGACTCAACCAGACCATTCGCTTGTGGATAATAAGGGGTTGAACTATCATGACGTAAACCAAGCTGGCCTGTAAGTTCAGTCATCATAACGTTTCGAAAATGACGCCCATGATCAGTGATTATCGCTTGCGGGACACCAAACCTAGCAATTATATGATTGGACACGAAAATTGCAGTTGTCTTGCCGTCTGCCTCGAATGTAGGCATCGCCTCAGCCCACTAAGTAAAATAATCTACCGCAAGGATGATATACGCATGCCCCCCGGCCGAGTGAGGGTTACATGTAATAAAGTCGATACCCCATTTGGCAAAAGGACCAACGGCAATTATAGGGTGGAGAGGAGCAGGTGGAGCACGCATTTTACGATAAAAAATCTGGCAGTTGTGGCATTTTCAGACCGCCGTAATACAATCTTTAAATAAAGACGACCAGAAGTAGCCAGTGTGCAATATCTTTTGGGCTGTGGCAAACCCAGACATATGACCGCCACACGCTCCAGAGTGACAGTCATTTAGAACCCTTTCAGCTTCCTCGTGAGTTAAGCAACGTCGAAAAACAGAGTCTGCCCCACGGCGATAAAGAGTATCTCCAATAATTCTGAATTGTTGGGACTGGAAACGAATTTTCCGACGTTCTGACCTTGAAATTTCTGGCCGAAAGGATTGGGTCTGGAGATAAACGATGATATCCCCATACCATGGATCTAAAGTGCTGATTAGAAACAAGGATTCATCCGCAATGGGCTCCTCCGCCACAGTTTCCGTGTCAGCACGCGGGAAGTCACACATTAACTCCGCAAAAACTAAAGATTTCTTAGACTTAGATTTCTCAAATTCCAAGTCGAACTCTTGCAGGATAACGATCCATTTAGAGTACTTGCCCCCTAGCAATTGCTTGGTCAAAATGTAGATCATAGGGTTGCAATCCAAAATTACCGTAGTTTTACGTAGTAGAATGTAGTGACGAAAACGTTGGACAACTTGGATGGCTGCCAATGCCAATTTCTCCACATGTGAGTATTTTAGCTCAATTGGATTTAATGTTCGACTAAGGTAATATATCACATGTTCAGTTCCTGATTCATCTTCCTGAACTAAGACCATTCCAATTGTAGAATGAGAAGCGGCGAGATACAAGAAGTAATCCTGGTTGTAGTTGGGAGGATGCAACAACGGTGCATGGGTCAACGCGTGTTTGAGTGCATCAAAAGATTTCTGAGCTATCTCATCCCAATAGAATTGAGTGTTTTGCTTCAACAACCGGGTAAAACCCTTTGTAACCTCGGCGTAGTTAGGAATGAATCGTCGTAAAAAGTTTGCTTTCCCTTGCAAACTTTGGAGTTGGCGAAGACTCGAAGGAGGAGGCAATTTGATGATAGCTTCGACCTTCGAGGGATCAACGCGAATGCCGGCTTTCGAAACTACAAACCCCAGCAATCGACCCGTTTCTATACAAAAGACACATTTGTGTGGGTTCAACTGAATACGATAATGCCTACACCTCATAAAGATTGCTCGTAAATGGACGAGGTGATCAGCTCGATGTAATGAATGAGTAGGCAAATCATCGAGATAGGGTTGCACAATGTGCTTGATGTCATGAAACGCATAAGACATTGCCCTTTGAAAAGTTGCTCCGGCATTCTTAAGCCCAAAAGGTAATTTTCAATAAGCAAATGTCCCCCATGGACAAATGAAGGCCGTTTTTGGTTGATCGGCAGGTAGAATGTTGATTTGATTGTATCCGGAAAAACCGTCCATAAAGGAGAATATTTCGCTGCCGGCACAATCATCAATGATTTGATCGATATAGGGAGTTGGGTAATTGTCCTTTGGACAGGCTCGATTAATGTCCCTATAGTCGATGCATATTCTTATTGTTCCCTGCTTTTTGTTAACCGGAACAATATTCGATACCCAATCCGTTAACGGGATCGGATAAATGAAACCTGCTTTCAACAGTTTTTCAACTTCTGCTTTAATTGCAGCAGCTTTTCGTGGGTGAATCTGACGCAAACGTTGCTGGATGGGTTTAGCGTCTGGGTAAGTCTTGATCTCATGAACAACAATCGTGGGATCAATCCCTGGCATTTCCTCATAGGACCAGCCAAACACGTCGCGAAATTCTTGAAATAGGGCCTTATATAATTGAATTTCATCATCTGTACACGAGGCACCTATATGAATGTTCTCAACAATTCCGAGCTTAACCGAAATGTCAATAGGAATAGTTCGAGAGATGTTTCCCAAATTTAACTCTGAATCGGGATGTTTCATTGGATTCTGAGGTTCCTTGACATATTCAGTTGTAAAAATTGATGAGAAATCATTTTCAAAACGATCATCCTCAGGTAAAAACGAAGATCTGTGATGGAGATCTTCCCATGGTAAATCATCTACACATAGGATTTCACGAATTTTCTCATCAGAGTGAACAAGTTCAGAAAACGTAGTTAAATCTGAGGTTGATGTGAAAAATGATTCCTCACGGACCACATTCATTAAGTCATTTTTGGTTGAACACAGGTCGGCAAACGACTGCACGGCTTCATAGGCAATTTCATATGGACTCAAAGGCATGGAATTACCAAATGAGTCTATCTCAAATTCAGAAGGGACGATCCAAGGATCATCATAAATAATGGTGTCTGATGTGATCATATGAATAGTTTCAAATGAAGATGATGCGTTGATTGGAGGAAAAGGAAAAGTTCCCAGTAAACCGACATCTTTAACTAATCCTACTCCAACATCCTTATATGGGATAGTCGTTTTTCCAACATGCTGAATACTCTCCGAAGAGGCTGGGTCGGATGAAAAGTAAGCCAGCTGGTCTATTGTTACGATCTTTCCATTGTGTGGAAATTTTATTACTCGAAAGACCGATGAAACGATCGCTGTCATAGCGTAAGACCAACTTCGACCCAAGAGAAGGTTGTAGTCTAGAGGGGCATCAACCACCTCCACATCTAGAATAACGGTTTTTCCTTCAACCCCTATAGGAAAATCCTGTAGAATGCCAAAAGGATGAAACCCACGACCATCAAAGGCCTTTAGAATCGTCGGGGATTGATTTAGTGAAGGAGAACCAAGCGATCTCCAACACTGTATCGACATAATACAAGTTGAGGCTCCCTCATCAATCACAGTCCGATGAATAGGCCTGTTTTTGACTATCACTGGAATCTGGAAAGCCATTTGATGAGGCAAACGTGGTGTACTATTTTCTAGATCGAAAATTATTAGGTTCAGGTCCTGAACATCAACAGCTCCTATAGCCGACAAAAGTAATTTACGTTGTGCTGGGCATGATTGCAGCACTTCCAAAGCCGACATTGCTGAGGGTGAAATAGCTAAATCCTCAACAATGTTATAATTCTGAGCCGCTCTCGCATGTGGATTGAAAGCTGACTTTCGAAGTATACCCTTGGCAGGCGGTTTGATTACCAAGTCTGGATTAGGTTTCTCGATCTGTAGTGGATCGGAACCGGGAGCTGAGGTTGATGGATTAGAATGAGAAGATTCTGCTTCTTTACCATGAACAGGACTCTTACTACCATAATCTTGCGATCGAGTCGCAATCCTAACATGGGACATCATCAGTATGGGTTCTTCATTGGCACTCGAGGATGAATCTATCATCTTGCTGTCTTGAGCCGGAAAAGGATCCTTCAAAACAGCAGGAGTTTGGGAACCCTTGACAATCTTTGCAACCTCTGTACGATGAGGGCAGTCTCTTGTAAAATGTTCATCATCACAAATGAGACAAGGATAATGAGGTTTGCGCTTTTCGTCATTGGATTCCGCCTTTTCAAGTTTCTCCTTTGAACTTTTATCCGTTTTATTCTTCTTCTTTCCTTTCTTCTTCCCACCGGATTTTGATTTGGCTGTAGATGACTCTACAACGTGAATATCGGCGGAAATTTCTGCAGAAGAATCTCCTGTTAGGGAATCAGGCAAGGTTATGATAGGAGAAGAAATCTTGGAAAAATTCTTCTTACTTTTAGTGTTAACCGTGCCAATCATACCATCAGCAGCATGAGATCCCGAAGGAGCTGCAACGATTTGATTTTGCTTGGGAAGATCGGGGATTTTTCGTGTAACGTACCTGACTGAGTATATACCAAGTCAAGGTACTGTGCTTGAGCAATGACTTGCTCCTCAGTAACAACTCCGACTTTAGCAACATCTTCAGTGATCTTTGGAAACAAAGATTTTACAAACCACTCAGCCAAGATCTGATCCGGAATAAATACCTTCACTAAACGACGTCGACGTCTCCACTCATGAATATGATCTGAAATGTAAGTGGATGTCGATTGTTTTAGCGAAGTTAACAATTCTGTGCCATTGTCATATTGGAATGGCAACTGAAAATGAGTTAAAAACGAGGTAGCTAACTGACTAAAATTATAAAAAGTGCCTCGTGGTAACTCAATGTACCACTTGGCCGCGAGACCAATTAGAGTGCGCTGGAAAAGTCTAAGACAGATTGAATCATCTGTGATGGAGTTAGACACACACCAGAGGTGGTAAGTCATCACATGGTTCGACGGGTCCTCTCCTAATTTACCTTCGAACTTGGGAATGTCATTGGGAAACTTATTCGGCATTGGCGGCCAAAACGGAAGATAGTTAATGGGATCGTTCGTTAGGCGCGACAAGTCAGGTAAGTCCAAAGTTGCGATAAACGATAACTGCTGATTAGGATCCCTAAAACTCTAGGTCATGAGACTAGCCCCAGGAGGAGGATATCCAGGATAACTAGGAATAGGAATCGCGTTCGGGATATTGTATCCTCCCGGAAAACCAGGATTAACCGGACCGTACTGGGGTTGTTGAGGTTGTTGATAAGTGTACCCAGGATATGGTTGATACTGATAAACTGGCTGCTGGACAGCAGGACCGAATTGGTACTGTCCCTGGTACGGTTGATAGGTGAATTGTGGTTGACTTGTGACAACCGTACTTAAACCAGGTTGTCCTACAGGCATCTGAACCGAAGTTTGAATCGTAGATCCAGATGGTGGTAAAGATGTCTGAGGAGTAGATACAGGAATAGTAGAAACCGGAGTTGTCGATACTCTAGAAGTAGGTGGGGTAGATTGAACAGATGTAGCGGCAGTTGTAGCAGTCGTTTGAGGCGGAGTACGAGGTGTACTAGGCCCAGGCTGAGAAACTACCGAAGGTACAGAAGTTTGAATGTTAGACTGAACTGGTTGCTGGGGTGTACCAGAAACTAGGGGTTGTCCAGTTTGAGATGACAACTGTACACTTGGCTGCAACACCTGTTGGGTTTGTGATGGATCCCACACTATATTCATTTCGGGGTACTGACCCATAACTGGTTGAGAATATTGAGGACCATAACCGGGTTGAGGGTAGGATTGATAGTTGAAAGGTACATTTCCCGTTCCTTGAACAAACGTTTGACCTTGGGGTGGTTGGAAACCTTGGTTTGAGTATTGACCTTGGGGTTGATACCCTTGAGGCACATACTGATACTGGGGTTGACCTTGAGGTATAAATTGATACTGGGGTTGACCTTGGGGTACATATTGAGTCTGGGGTTGACCTTGAGGAACGTACTGTCCCGTAGGTATGTACTGTCCTTGAGGTTGCCCCCAAGATGCAAATTGTGTACCTTGAGGTTGCCCCCCAGGCGTTAATTGAGGCTGCCCCCCAGGCGGTAACTGGCCACCTTGAGGTTGAGGATTGGGAATAGAACCTGACATCATAAGAATGTCTTCTACGCTCAACGGTTTATTACCATTGCTTCCAGTTAATAACCCTTGCTCAATGGGTTGAGGAGATGCTCCCAAAAAAGTACCAGAAAGAGACTGATACCTAGAGGGAACAGATGGGCCGCCGTACAAAAAGGATTCGTGTGATTGAGTAAACATGGACAACTGTCCTGACATATTCACGGGAGTATAAAAACCTCTAGGTTTTGAGTGATAAGGAGCACGAGGTGGTGAAAAACTTAACCCTGAGTTTTCTAAATAATTAGTCAAAGAAAGATACCAAGAACTACTCCTAGGTGGAGTGTAAAAAATTGATTCACGCTCCCTTAGTTCAATGACAGGTTGATTTTCAGGGATAGGGATGCCTACTTCTTCTTCTTCCTGAGCAAGTTCTTCAATAGAAATAAGTCCAGAAGGAAGATCTTGAGTGATTACTCTTTCTACCCTAGGTGAATCAGGACCACTAAAAGTTGGAGAAACAAACCCCGATGTCGGAGTAGCAGCAAATTCACTTTCAGGCTCGGATATTTCGGGTTCTTCACCTATATCACTAGTAGATGAAAAGCTACCAGTGATTTCGGAGACAGACACTGACTGTGGATTATATTCTACTACTAGTGTTTGAAAATCAGGATGTACTATCAAAGAAGATTCTCCTTCTTCCGGTGACCCAACTCTCCTGTCTCTAGGAGTTACGAGGACTTTTAAGCCTTCAAGCTGGCTCGGTACTTCCTCAGGAGGTTGGCCCTGAAGTCTACGCGACTTCCTCAGTAACTCAGCCACGTTTATAATCTCAGGAGACTGGCCCCGAAGTCTACGGGACTGTCTTGGTAATTCAGCCACAGTTAAAGACTTTTAACTACTTCACATGCAAACAAAGTAAAATCTCAATGAAAAGCACCTAAGGTGTCTAAAGAACCAAACAAATTTGAATCACACGCCTAAAGAATCTAGGAGATCAAACACACACAAACAGTAACTTTCCGGACCGAAAACACTAGTTGGTGATGAAATCCAACGTCGCAGAGTTCAGTACAGAAATGGCGGTTGGAACAATTACCCCGACAACCTGCTTAATGAATAGACTGGCACAAGTTCCTCCACTTAACCGTCTTGAGTGAAGTGAACCCCCCAGAAAATCCAAGTGAGTCTAGCCGACGTCTGCTCTAGGTACAGTGGGATCTTCCCACCACTGTCACCTCAGGAAGAGTCCTAAAGAATATGGCCACTAAGGTTACCAACTGAGACAAATACACCTGGGGGAATAGTCTACGATCCGATATGCACGCAAGGGCAGAGTAGCAAGCTCAATCCCCTTGAAGGCTCCTTGACATAATCCAAGGTTTACCAACAAGTGACCCCAGGCTCCTCGACAATGGTTAATCCGAGGTTTACCATTTTTAATACGTGAATATCTGGCGTCGTTCCCAATGAGGAAGGATTGATTCCCACACTGGCTCGGACACAATCTCGTGCTTCTCCTTTAAGAGGAGCTTTCCCAGAGCATAAATGCAACAATTGGATTTCTTCCCTACCACAAGATACAACTACTTGTTTGTTTTTACTGCCTTGGAGAGTTAATTACTCTCCTACTCCAAGACACTAGCCTAAGCTAAGTTGGTGTATCAGAGCCCTAGAAATAAAAATGTTACTAGGTGAATTTTACTTTAAGCGTTAATTTTAGTGGTTTTTGTTTAAGTCCAAAGGTGCGGAGATGAAACTCGTGGTATGAAGACTCGACTCAAAATCACTAAAAACGCACCTAAGATGATCTAAACAATCTTTTTCTCTTCGATGAACTTCTAAACTAAGAAAGAGTTTGAGAATGCAAATACTTTGTAAACACAAATCTTTCTCAATTAAACAAATTAAAAGAAGAGCTTTTCTTTTCCAAAGCACTCAAAACGAGACAACTAGTTATTTCACAAAAATTTCTCTTTTCGTTTCAAAGCACTCAATCACTACAAAAACAAACTTTTTCCGAAAGAGATTTTTTTTTTTTATATTTTGTAAGTAAAACACTCAAAACTATGCAAATGACTAACTTTGAGAGCTACAAACTATAAAAACCTATTTGAAGTCAAAGCCTACTAAAAGTCTTTTTAAAGGATGTTTTACTCAGCTAGATGCAAGCTAAGGACTAATTTATGCAGAATCACAAATCAGTCAAGAACAACCAATTTCGTTTTCTTTTTGAAAATGAAAATCCAAACTCTCAAACACAAGCTTTTCGAAGTTTTGTAAAGAGAAAACTCAAAGCGCTCCTCAAACAAGGGGAGATTTCATTAATGGTCAGACTCATAAGAAAGCTGGTAGACACTAAGGTGATCTGAAGTCCCTATAGCCTCTAAGCTCAGAGCCACTACACAACCAAAACGAAAAACAAACCCAACAAGCAAAACTCCTAGGAATTTCACCTAAAACCCTAACACTAACGAAATCAATCCAAGGAAAGTTTTTGACAGGGTACACGCAGGTCTGGGCAATGGCTAAAACCTATAAACAAATTCTAAACTGATAAAAAAGAGAAAAATTTAAAATTTCTCAAAATTTTGACAGGGTACGCAGGCAGCCTGTTTACACAGGTGCGTTCACGCTCTGTGCACAAAGCAAAAGTGCGTACAGGTACGCACTGTGCTTAACTCAGAGGGTGCGTACTTCTCCCAAAACTATGAAAAATAAAAACTAACTCAAAATTAACTAAATCACCCAATCCCACAATCATCAAGCCAAAAACAGAAACAAAAAATACAGTTTCTCAGGTCAAAGTATAAACAAGGAAAACAATCAAGTCCCCAGTGGAGTCGCCATTTTGTCACATGGAATAAGTCGATCTTGCGGACAAGATAGACCTTCCTAGAATCTAAAGAAGACCTAATGACAAGCAAACCAACCAGACACTATCTTTCTCTAAATATGCTTTTATGAACAATAACAAACAAGTGTTTTTAGGGCCTACCTTAGGTCCAACACTAGCTTGTGGATGCCCTCGCTCCTTCGATCCAAATGAGCTCCTTTTCGCGAATCTGCAAACACAAACAAGGCAAACAAATTAAATAGCACCTGAAAAGCCAATTGCATAAAACATATTTAACATGAAAGTCAAGGAGTCCATGAAACAAATAACATAAGATACTTGTTGAGAAAAATGAGTTTGATTGTATTAATTCAAAAGATGAAGAACTTTACAACCTTTGCCTTGACGCTGTACAAGCTCCTCCCAGGGTCTAGCAAGAAGTCTCCTCTACTTTGACAAGTTTCACTCACTCCCCAATGAAGCCAAAACGATGTGTGATCTCTCCTCTTAAGCTCAACTAGGAAGTCTTGATTTCACCAGCATTTACCCTCAAAAATGTTCAGCTTCTAACCTCCCTAGCAACCAGCCCAATGCCTATATTTATAGTGCAATGGAGGGAGGTTACTAGGTCCTCCTTCAAAGGGATAAAGCCCTCCTTCAAAGGGATAGCTCCTCTCCTCAAGGAATTAGCTCCTTCTCTTTTGGGATGCATGAACCACCTCAGAGCAAACAATCCACGCCAAAATTCCTTCTAGAAACCTCTAGAATTAACCCAAAGTGAGTTTTTTAAGATAAAACTTGTGCCTTTTGACTTTCACAGGGGTCTGCACCTACACCGTTAGGGACAGAGCGGGCAGGTCCGCAGTTTTTGTACATAGAAGGTGCGGGACCGTAGGTGACCATGAGAGAAAGTGCGGAACCAGAGTTACATTGATTTTTAATGTCTTTCTCTCATTTCCAAAGCTTGATTTGAAGAGCTGAGGTCTGAGACTTGCTTAGGAGGACAGTACAAGTGATGATAGACCTATACTGACTGCAAATAATCATGATGACGATATTTTTGTGTAACACTGTGTGTATTTTAAATTAATTGGTGACCATGTTATTTATTTGGTCTTGTATGTGGATAATATGTTGCTGGTTGGAAAGGACAAAGAAATTATCTAGGATTTGAAGACCCAATTGTCCTCCAAATTCGACATGAAAGATCTTGGTGCTACAAACTATATTTTGGGCATGAAAATTAAAAGAAATCAGGAAAAGAGGAAGCTCTGGTTAAACCAGAGGAAGTATGTTGAGAAAATACTGTAGAGGTTTAATATGCAGGATAATAAACCGGTGAAGGTTCCTATTCCTATAGGTGTGAAGTTATCTTCTGAACAATGTCCCAAGACATAAGAAGAGGAAGAGGACATGTCCCATGTTCCATATGCAAGTGCATTTGGTAGCCTGATGTATGCGCGGGTCTGTACTAGAGTAGACATTGCACATGCAGTGGGAGTATTGAGCAGGTTTATGTCAAAACTAGGGAAGGAGCACTGGACAGAAATGAAGCGGGTTTTTAGGTATTTTCATGGCACTAGTGATTATGGTTTGTGCTACCAAGGAAGACCAGGATTGGACAAAGTGTTGGATATTTGTGGCTTTGTTGATGCACACTGGGCTGGAGATCTATATTAGAGAAGATCTAAAAGTGGGTATGTTTTTAACCTATTTGGAGGTGTAGTCAGTTGGATGAGTAAGAAACAATCTGTAGTGGCATTATCAACTATAGAGGCAGAATACATGGCAGCCACTCATGCAAGCAAGGAAGCAATCTGGTTGCAGAGATTGTGTTCAAGTATGGGGTTAGTACAGGGAGCAATAAGAATAGACTGTGATAGCCAAAGTGCAATTTTCTTGGCAAAGAACCCTGCTTACCATTCAAAGATAAAGCAAAATGATGTTCAGTATCACTTTCTGAGGGATATGATAGAAGAAAAAAATTTGTTGCTGGTAAAGGTGGTCACTTTGAAGAATACTGTAGATGCATTGAAAAAATCTGTGAGCTTTGAGAAGTTCTCTTGGTGTAGAGAAAAAATGGGTGTTGCAGGGCTAGATAAATGACTAAGCCCCCCCGTGGAAAGAAAACAACAAGTGGGAGAATGTTGGGTTGTGTCATAAGGGGTTTAAGGGGGGCGATTAGCCCCCCTCCATGGGGTCCGAGGCAACGCCCTGGGGAATTTTTTTTTTGGATCCTACATTAGGTGAGTGGACCCACCTATGGTCTTGTGCATCGTTTTCGCACATGGTTTTGGGCGCGATGGTTTTCGGTCCATGGTATTGGATGCTTCGACATGTATATATATGTATTGTAACATTTAAAGGAACATAATGAAAAATCAATCTGGTAGTCCCGGTTTTGGGATCTAGGAGAAAATATCTGTGTATATTTGTTTTATGTGTTATGCTCTCGCATTGTTTATTTTCTGTGTTTTAGAATTCGTATGTAGGTAATTTCTGTACGGGGTTAAAAACCACATTACCTTCATTGATGATTTCTCAAGGAAAACTTAGCTATACCTCCTCAAGAATAAGGATGAGGTATTCGAGAAGTTTCAATAATTCAAGAATGAAGTGGAAAATCTAACTAAGAGAAAGATCACGACTTTGAGGTTCAACAATGGTGGAGAATACACCTCCAAAGAAATCATAGATTTTTGCAAGGAAGTTGGGATTAAGAGGGAGATCATTGTTCCTTATAATCCTGAAAAAAATGGTATGGAAAAAATAAAAAATAGAACAATTGAAGAATGTGTCAGGGCCATGCTACATGATCAAGATCTCCCTCAATTCCTATGGGGAGAAGCATGTGTGACAATTGTTTACTTGTAGAACCGAAGTCCTCATAAGATTCTCAACAACATGACTCCAGAAGAAGCATTTACAAGAAATAATCCAAGTGTGGATCATCTTCGAATATGTGGGTGTCTTGTGTATACACATATATCTAAGGAAAAGAAAAAGAAGTTGGATCCTACCCGTCTAAAGGACATCTTTGTTGAGTATAGTGCTTAATTTAAGGTGTACATAATCTATATTAAGGAGGATCATCAAATTGAAGTAAGCAAGGATGTCATATTTGATGAAAGTATAGCTTACATGAAATTAAAATATGTTCTAGTCGACTTTGATGAAGAAGAGATACCTACCTTTGCGGATATCTCAAGGGATAATGATGGTCAAGATCAAATGTTTACTTAGGAAGATGTTGAAGGTCCAAGTGAGCCTATACAACAAGTGATTTTTCCATAAAATTGAAAGAGGTCTACTTGGTTGAGAGCTACTCTACAAGAAGAAAAAGGACACACAACTAAGGGGACCTTCAGAGAATGTAAAAGATTAAAAAAGTATTCTAGGTATGCTACATATATGACAAAGCTCATTTGGAAGTGGAACCTTCCCCCTATGAAAATGAAGTTAAACATCAAGAGTGGAGGAATGCGATGCAAAAAGAGTATTAGTCAATCATGAAGAATGATGTCTGGGAAATTTCCCCTAGGCCAAGTGTCAAATATATAGTCACATAAAAATGGATTTACAAAATAAAGCATGTTGTGGATGGGAGAATTGATAAATACAATGCAAGGTTTGTAGCAAGAGGCTTCTCATATAAAGAAGGTATTCATTAGGAAGAAACGTTTGCTCCTACAACTAGATATACAACAATAAGATCACTTGTTTCTTTGGTTGCTATTATGGGATGGAACATCCATCAAATGGGTGTTAAGACAAGTTTTCTAATGAAGAGGTTTACATTGATCAGCCTAAAGGATTTGAAATAAGTCAGAGGAAGACTCATGTCTATAGGCCGAAGAAAGATCTGCATGTCTTAAAGTAAGTGCCTAGAGCTTGGTATGCAAGAATGGATGCATACTTATAGAGACTTGGTTTTACCAAGATTTCTGCAAATCTTAACCTATACATCAGGGTGGTCCAGGGTGAACCAACCATCATACTCTTTCATGTGGATGATATAATTGTCACAAGTGTATAGAAATAAATTCAGGAATGCAAGAAGTAGTTATCAACTGAGTTTGATATGAAGGATTTGGAGATTATGCACTACTACTTGGGACTAGAAGTTTGGCAGAAGGTAGGTGAAATATATCTTGGTGAAGGTAAATATGTGATCAAGATTATCCAAAAATTTGGCATGATGGACATCAAGCCTATGATGACTCCTATGTTTAACAATCTAAAGAAGTTGAGGAGTTCATATTCTATTCCGGTGGATCCTACTTGCTATAGATAGTTGATTGGGTTCTTGATGTATCTAGTAAATACAAGACTTGACATTTTTTTTTCTAGAGAATGTCCTCATTCAATTTCAGAAGGATCCAAAAAATCATCATTGGATTGTAGCTAAGCATATCCTAAGGTATTTGCATGGAACCTTACATTATTGCCTCCAGTATACAAGTAATGAAATCCAACTCATGGAATACACAGTCAAATTAGGGTGGCAGCGAGATAGTTGGAAGAAGCAAATAGGTGGATGATTCAACCCAGGATATTCCATGGTCTCATGGATAAGCAAAAGGTAGGATACAGTTTCTTTGAGTAGTGTTGAAGCTAAATATGTTGTTGCAAGCAAAGTCTACCAGGAAGTAGTTTGGTTTAGGAAGTTACTATCAATGTAGTTTGAAGGACCGCTTAGCCCTACACGAATACATTGTGATAATGAAAGTTTCATAAGATTGACAGAAGACCCAATGTTTCATGCTAGGACAAAGCATATAAATAATAAGTACCACTACGTTAGAAGCTTGGTATGAGATGGGGTGGTGGAGTTTCACTATCTACCTATAGATGAACATGTAGCAGATATTCTAACCAAAGCATTACCAAACAAGAAGCTTCAGTACCTGAGAGGTAATCTTGGTTTGGTGGACATATCCTGCTTAATTAAGTGGGAATGATGTTGGATAGTTCTTGTATTTATGGGTCATGCAATAGACTAGGACTAACAGCTGTAAGTGTTAGTGAAGGTCGTAAAGAAAGAATGGAGTCTAGAGGATTAGATAGGCATATGAGATTGTAATTTCTTATGGATTGTAGAATCTAGGAAAAGAAGTCATTGACCGATACTCTTTGAGGGTGAGGTAGGGCATCCAAGGTAAGACTAGTCAGAGAGTACCAACATTCTTTGAGGGTTCATGATTGGAAATCCAAAATAATAATAGTCCTTAAAGGACATACCCGGTGAACAACTGGATGGGCTATGTGCCTTAAAAGTAGTGTGTCAACTCACATAAAACCTCCCAACATAATGCTCTTGAATGAAGATGAGATTTTCTAGTTAAGGCCGTCAAGGACAATGTTGGTAATGGTATAGATGCTTGAAAAAAATGGCTTATCAATCCAACTCTTCTTATGATAATGCTTCAAGGATGAGACTCCTTGTACCATATGATGGGATTAGGAATACCTCCATGTTTAAGAGGGAGTGTTGGAAATTATAACTAGATTTGGTCTTCATAATGACCTATTTGTAATCACGACATTATATAATTTGTATAAAGAAAGAAAAAGAAATAAAACAAAATTCTTATTTTATCTAAAGCATGGGTTTCATTCTCAAGTCTAGCTCAAAATCATGTTCTTCATGCTTCTAGGTATTTCTAGGACAAAGAAATATTTATGTCATGAATTATAGTCCCTTTTGGACTTATTGTAACAAAGAAAAATATTTATTTTGTCAAGAAAAATCAATTTATTCTTATAAGACCAAGTTGAATCCAGTTAAGTACAAGTCAGCCTAAGGGAGTGCTATTTGACCCCTCAAGAAGGCTATAAATACAAGGAGCTTGACCTCATTTGGCATACTTACTCATCGTAAATGTTGTTCTGCAATAACAAAGGGGAAGAAGAGCCGGAAGGATGAAGAAAGGAAGAAAACGAGTCAAAATTTCTTGGGATCTTCTCTCTCTCTCCACATGTGTGAAGTTAGGGTTTTGTTACTATCAGTTGCAAGAGGCCAAATTTACAAGGCCAAAATTTTGAGTTGCATTTGTAGGGCTGAAAATATGGGATGAATTTGTAGTAAGTCAAAGTTTGGAAGCTTCATTGAAGAATACCTTGCTGGGGGGTTGACTTCGTGTTGGGGAGAATCTTGGGCTTTGGTCTTTGAGCCTTGGAAGTCTCATTGTAAGAAGATTCTATAAGAAGAGAAGCATTCTTTCTAGGTTTTCCCCTTGGAGGGGTTTTGCTCTGTCTTGGAGCCTATATCTTGGGTACTTTGTCTTGTTGTGATGTTCATTGTTTTGATAATTGCTCGATGAAGGATAACTAATAATAGGCCAACATATATCACAAGTAATTATCAAGTTAAGGAAAATCATATATAATACACAAGTTTCTTAATTTTCCAACATATCGTGCACATAAAATAGAGATAGTATGTCAAAGTTATAACCCCGGGAAGTTAACATTTCAACTAACCCCATCGGGGCCCATAATCTTTTGGCGTTTCATATCCTAGGGCTAGGTTTTTGGATGTTTAGGGTTTCTCATTGATTATTCATGATAAAAGGGCCTCAAATCCTCATTGTAACACAATTTAGAAGGATTTTAGCCATCACATCTCTTCTTAGCGATAAGCTATCATCACCCAAGGTAGTTTTCTTTGATTCTGCATGTAAGAAATTTTTAGCATTTGTTATTTATTAATTGAAATTTCATTTCATTGTATCTCTAAGTTATATATATATATATATTTCATTTCATTCCTCCATAAATTTGGATCATATTGCCTATTCGAATTCCTAGCCCAGGGAACTTCCACAGGTTCCCTAGCCCTCCGAGCCCAAGTCCAACAACAACTACTATACTATGTTCAAAAAAAAAACATAAGTCCAATAATCCCCAACCACAACAAAAATCAAACTTAAAACCAAAACCATTCTCCATTATCTTTCTTTCCTTTCCCTCCCCATTATTTCCTCCAATGCTAAAAATAGAGACCAAATATCCCCCTTCTCCTCTAATCCTCCTTCCATTTATGTCTCTCCCCACTCATCCACCTCAAATACCTACCATTAAATTCATGAATAACCCCCACCCCCCATCCTTTTAATTTAATGACCTGGAAGGAGTTCTAGACCACATTGTCTCGAGTCTCCATAGCATGGATACTCCATACTTAATGTGGAAGGCATTGACACACATGTTTCAAAATAGCAGTGACCATAGGAAATTGGCACTTAAGGACAAACTTAGAAAGATAAAAATGGAGAAGGGTGACTCTAGTTTGAAGTACTTAACCAAGTTCACCCATTGTCGGGATGAGCTTGGAAGTGTCAGGATCATTGTTGTCAAGGATGATATGGTGAGCCTAGCACTTCTAGGACTTCCCAATAGTTGGGATAGTTATCAGGACTCTGTTGGTGGGAGGGTGAAGCTACCAAATTGGGAATGTCTATGTTCGGATTTGATACAAGAAGAGATTCAAAGGAATACCAGAGACAGATCCTCATCAAAGACTGATGATGAGGAAAATTGTGCCTTAGCGGGTAAGGAAAAGAAAGGGAAGGGGAAGGCATCCCATTCCAAATCAGATTCTTGTCATGGTGACAAGAAGAAGGACATGTCGAAAGTCAAGTGCTTTCATTGTCATGAGCTGGGACATTTTGCCACAAAGTGTCCGCTCAAGAAGGTTGGTAAGGAGCCCTCAGGATGAGCGACGGGAGGTGAGGCTCTTGCCTCACAATTCGAACTGGACTGTACCGTCATCACATGTATGGTGTCATTGATGATGGGTAGTGTATGTTACCTAGACAAGGGAGCTTCTTTTCACATGACTAGTAACAAATGTCTCTTCAGTAACTTAGAGGAGAAAGATCTCCAGATGCATATAGAGATGGGTGATGATGGGAGGTATAGGGCTATCGAGTTTGGTACAATTACCTTTCGGAGGGAGTCAGGTGCTCCCCTCACTCTGAAAGGTGTTATTTATGTTCTTGGTTTGAAGAAGAACTTGATTATGTGTTGCCATGTTGGGGGATAGAGGTTATGATGTGATCTTTGTTAGTAAGGGAAAGGTGTTCCTTTGTCACATAGCCACAATACAGGGAAAGAGGATAGGGTTTCAGGTGAAGAACCCATATAGGTTGGAGGTAGAAGATTGTGCTGCCTTAAGCATGAAAGTAGAGAAGGTGCAAAGCTGAGTCATTGATGAGTTGTGGCATATGCGGTTGGGTCACTTGCATCATGGCGCTTTGAAAATAATGCAACAAATTTCTACTGGTCTTCCCAAAGGCACACTAGAGAAACTTGACACATGCAAAAGGTGTACTTTGGGAAAATACACCAGATAATCCTTTCATGACAAAGACGGTTGAACAAAGGCGATCCTCGATCGAGTCCATTCAGATGTGTGTGGACCATTCTTGATAGCATCCACAACCAAGCACATGTATTATGTTATATTTGTTGATGATTTTTCTTGTAAATGTTGGATATTCTTTATGCAAAAGAAAGATCAGACTTTTGCAAAGTTTTGTGAATTTAAATCATTGGTTGAGAAAGATACTGAAAAAAAGGTTAAAGCTCTCAGGAGTGATAACGATGGAGAGTATGTGTCAAATGAGTTTAAAAACTTTTATGTAGTAGAAGGCATTCGACGAGAGTTAACAACACCTCATAACCACAACAAAATGGGGTGGATGAAAGGAATAATAGAAGCATAGTAGGGGAAGCACAAGTGATGTTGCATGATTAGGGCCTACCACTACACTTGTGGGCCGAGGCATGAAACACAACTATTTATTTGCAAAACAGAAGCCCTCATCGAATTCTTGGGATGTACATCGAAAGAGGATTTCTCAGGGAAGAAACCAGATGTGGGTCACTTCAGGATTTTTGGTTCATCAATCTACTGCAATGTAAACAAAGATGCATGGAATAAACTTGAGCCAAAAACATAGTTGGGGATTTTTGTGGGGTACACTAATAAACCTCACAACTATCGGGTGTAACTTTCGACCAACAGGATGACAGTGGTTCGTAGGGATGTAAAATTAGATGAAGAGAAGGTCATGAGATGTTCCCTTGAGAGGGAGCTTCAACTACATGTGGTTGAGGAGCTTTTAGCTCCTATGGAGGAACCTCATATTGATGTGGAGTAGCCACATGTAGAGGGTTAGGAAGTGGAGACACCCACTGATGCAGAGTATTCCAGAGATGGGAGAAATCACACTAGAGAGGTTGACATGTTATTGCATGATGCAAGAGAGAATGTGGGAGAACCCACATCACAGCGCAGGCAGAGGAGGTCACGAGAGAGGTGCACTAGATACATGGCTCTTATGAGTGGATGTGTTGTTATGAAACCAGCTCACAAAAAGATAGAAAAGATAAAT
Organism: Pinus tabuliformis; assembly: GCA_031772625.1. Classification (NCBI taxonomy): domain Eukaryota; kingdom Viridiplantae; phylum Streptophyta; class Pinopsida; order Pinales; family Pinaceae; genus Pinus; species Pinus tabuliformis. The sequence goes on along the minus strand of CM062810.1, from coordinate 994,091,027 downwards.
CAATGCCTTAGAAATAAGCCTCTTCAAGGGGGAAACCTCCTTTATATTACACAAATGAACAATTCTTGGATGATACAAATGACAAGACCTCCTTTCTATATATAGGAGTCTAAGGGGTCATAATATAATCAGAGTCAACATAACAATAATACTATAAGGGCACAATAATAACAATAGTGGGCTTCTATGGGGCACAATAATAACAATATGGGGACTACATGGGCACAACAATATAATAAGGGGGTTGCACTAATAATAATAAGGGGTTACACTAGTAGTATAGGGACCTAACATGCCCCTCTCCTTCAAAAAGTGTTGTCTTCAATGCTTGAGTAGTTCTGGATGCTTCTGTATAAAATTACCATCCTTCCATGTGGAATCTTAAGCGGGTAAGATCTTCCACTTGATGAGATACTATGAAATTGATCGATTTCATAGCTGTCAGCTTCTCGGTTCTGTGAATGCTTCAGGTTTCAATATGATTTTTCCTTCCTTGTCAAGTTCTGGCAATATTGTTGGAACTGGGATCTTCGACAACTTTTGAATGAGTTCCCACCCTGCTTCGCCATTCTTGCATTCATCCCTTGCTTTGTTTATCAAGTTTTGTTGGATAATTATACCAAACTCTACCATTTCTGCAACCATATGTTCAATTTCACTCTTTTGGGCATATGGATATCTATAAGGCCTAATGTTTGGAGGAACACTTCTAGGAATCAAATGAATAGCATGATCATGATCATGAATTCATGGGAGACTGTTAGGCCCCTATATTACTAGTGTAACCCCTTATTGTTATTAGTACAGCCCCTTTATTATATTGTTGTACCCATGTAGTCCCCATATTGTTACCATTGTGCCCCATAGAAGCCCACTATTGTTATTATTGTGCCCTTACATTATTATTGTTATGTCGGCTCTGATTATATTATGACTCCCTAGACTCCTATATATAGAAAGGAGGTCTTGTCATTTGTATCATCCAAGAATTATTCTTTTGTGTAATGTAAAAGAGGTTGCCCCCTTGAAGAAGCTGAATTCTAAGGCGTTCAACTATCTTTTCTATCTTTTTGTGAGCTGGTTTCATAACATTTGGTATCAGAGCTTTGGATTCTAGGATTTCGCTGATCCAAATAGGTCATCGTGGAATTTTCACTATAACATTTTTTTTTGCGATGTTTCAGAAGCGAAAAAAAAACCCATTTGAGACAAAATCGCACTGAACCTCGGGTCCAAATTTCAGAGCTTTTTGCACTATATTTGTGGAGATATGATCTGAGGAAGTTGGTATTTTTACGGACTCCTGAATTACATTCCAAAAAAGTTGACCTGGGGAAAATCGTCATAACTTTCTCTCTGAGCATCATATTGAAATTTCGTAAGAAGGTGCAAAAAGAGGACGAACTGTAGTTTCTTGTCTATATTGTTTAGAGCCAAAGGTCGAAACAGTGACACGTGGCATGTAGCACAAGTTCGCTTTACTGAACTAGTCTATAATCAGGTCACCGTGGGAGATTTTGCATAACTCTTCCTTGGAGAATCCAATTTGGATCAGATTGGTGGCATTGGATAGAGGACACAGAGGGCTACTACAGGTCGCAATTTTAGAATTGGAAGAACCGAAATTACAAAGTTATAGTTGTTTCAAGATCAAGCTCCTAAAATCAAGAAAAGGCGATATGAGGAAGTTTGATGGCAAGGATCTGGTAAATTGGATACTTTAGATGGAGCAATATTTTGATCTACATGGTGTACCACTATTAGAAAAGGTATGTATTGCATTTTCATATTTAGAACCAGATCAATTTTTATGGTATAAATGGCTTTTTCCTCGTAAACAACTTGTTACGTGGTTAATTTTCACGGAGGATATGATAGCACATTATGAGGATACAAAGAGCAACACCTTCTTTAGAGCAACACCACAACAATTGGAAAGAGTAAAAGAGCTTTGTTACATAGTGGAAAGTAAAATTATGGCAACAAGGAAGTCTACCCCTCACAACTATAATAATGGAAGTGTTGTTTCTCCTAGCCTTCCACAACCTACAAGGGTTACACCACAACAATTGGAAGAAAAAAGAGAAAAAGGGCTTTGTTACAATTGTGATAGCAAATGCACTAAAGGTCATATGTGTGCTCAGAAGAAAATATTTTACATAGATTATGAAGAAGAGGAAGAAAAGGATCAAGAAACATCAAAAGAAGAGTATATACACCAGGAACCAACCCCAGAGAAAGAAGAAATGAATCCAACCATATCTTGTAAAGCATTGGCAAGAATTACCACTCCTCAAACTCTCAAAATAGAAGGACATATCAAGAAGAAAAAGGTTCAAGAAGTGAAAGATCACATCGAGAAATAAGAAATGAATCCAACCATATCTTGTAATGCATTGGCCGAAATTACCACTCCTCAAATTATCAAGATAGAAGGACATATCAAGAAGAAAAATGTTCAAGAAGTGAAAGATCACATCGAGCATCAAGAAATGAATCCGACCATATCTTGTAAAGCATTGGAAGAAATTACCACTCCTCAAACTCTCAAGATAGAAGGACATATCAAGAAGAAAACGGTTCAAGCAGTGAAAGATCACATCGAGCATCAACAACAAGTTCTCCAACTTTTAAAGGATAACGCCACTTTGGTGCAAAATCGAATGAAACAATAGGTAGATCAACATTGTAGTGAAAAATGTTTTGATGTAGGTGATTGGGTATTTTTACTACTACATCTCAAGCAAGCTATTTATGAGAAGGAAATGTTGGAAATACTACATGCACTTAAGAAATGGCGACCTTTCCGAAGGGAAAGACACTTCAAGGTAAAAATTGATCATGATAGTCTTAAATACTTTTTAGAGCAAATATTATCTATAGAAGAACAAAAAAAAAGGGTCACAAATATATTGGGTTATGAGTTTGACATCATCTATAGAAAAGGGAAGAAAAGTTTTGTTGCAGATGCACTCTCAAGAAAGGATGAGGATGTGGAAGCATTGTTTTGTGCTATTTCTATTATCCAACCAGATTGGATAAACGAATCAAGGGATGAATGGAAGAAGGATGAAGAAGTATGGACACTCATTCAAAAGTTGTAGAAGATCCCAATTCAAACAATATTGCGAAACTTGAAGAGGAAGGAAAAATCATATTGTAACCTGGAGAAGTCATAGAAAAAAGAACCCGACAGCTACGAAATCGATCAATTTCAGAGTATCTCATCAAGTGGAAGTACTTACCCGCTGAAGATTCCACATGGGAGGACAAGAATATTCTACAGAAGCATCAAGAACTACTCAAGCGTTGAGGACAACACTTTTTGAAGGAGAGGGGCATGTTAGGCCCCTATATTACTAGTGTAACCCCTTATTGTTATTAGTACAGCCCCCTTATTATATTGTTGTACCCATGTAGTCCCCATATTGTTACCATTGTGCCCCATAGAAGCCCACTATTGTTATTATTGTGCCCTTACATTATTATTGTTATGTCGGCTTTGATTATATTATGACTCCTTATACTCCTATATATAGAAAGGAGGTCTTGTCATTTGTATCATCCAAGAATTGTTCTTTTGTGTAATGTAAAGGAGGTTTCCCCCTTGAAGAGGCTGAATTCTAAGGCGTTCAACTATCTTTTCTATCTTTTTGTGAGCTGGTTTCATAACAAAGACCTTTGGGAGTCTCAAATACCTTGGAATGATTGTCCAAGACTTTTTGGAGATTTGGAGAAATAGATGATTTCGATGTGGGAACCATTAGCAAACATAATTGTGCAATTACGCCTAGTTTTTCTTTCTTTAGAATCTTTGTCATTCCGTTAGAGCTTTATCTTTCTTGGTTTCCCTATGATACCCCTTAATTCAACTTCTTTTCCTTCCGAAGAAAATTTCATGAAAAGTTCTTGAAAATTAAAAGCTATTGTACCCAGGATTGTAGCCATTAGACTCCTAGTACAACATCAACACCACGCATTGGAATGGAAAGCATTGGGCTATTCAATACATATTCTCCCATGGATAGCTTGATATTATGGCACTTTCCAGAGCAATATATGGTTCCTCCACTTACAATCGTCACTTGACACTCTAGTGTTGGATATAGGAAGCAATTCAATTCCTTGACTATCTTACAATGAATAAAATTATGGGTACTACTCAAATCAATCAAGACTATTACCTTTTTCTTCTTGATATGTTCTTCTATATTTATTTTGAGGAGTGGTAATTCCGACCAATGCATTACAAGATATGGTCGGATTAATTTCTTCTTTCTCTGGGGTTGGTTCCTGGTGAGTATCCTTTTCGTTTGATGTTTCTTGATACTTTTCTTCCTGATATTTCACTGCTTGAACCTTCTTCTTCTTGATATGTCCTTCTATCTTGAGAGTTTGAGGAGTGGTAATTCCTACCATTGAAATACAATATATGGTTAGATTCATTTGTTCTTTCTCTAGGGTTGGTTCCCGTGTATATCCTCTTCTTTTGATGTTTCTTGATCCTTTTCGTCATTAGGAGGCCTTTCTTGTAGCAGCTTTGTCCCACCTTCCTTCAAACCTTCCATGTCTTTCTTCAAATCTTCCATGCCTTTCTTCCAATATGCTTTCATACCATCGATATCAACTTCCATGGGATAGATAAAACTATTTATCTTTTTCTTTTCTAGAATATCATTTACCCTTATATTCAATTTTTGAAAGTCCTCATTGTGCTCTACCATTTAACCCTTTTGTTTGAGAATTATCAATTGGCTAAAGAAGGTGTTGCTCTTTGTATCCTCATAATGTGCTATCATTTCCTCCGTGAAAATTGACCACGTGACAAGTGGTTTACGAGAAAAAAGCCCTTTATACCATAAAAATTGATTCAGTTCTAAATAATTAGATGTAATACGTACCTTTTTTAACAGTGGTACACCTTGTATATCAAAATATTTCTCCATTTGTAGTATCCAATTTATCGGATCCTTGCCATCAAACTTCCTCATTTCGCTTTTTCTTGACTTTAGGAGCTCGATATTGAAACGACTGTAACTCTGTAATTTCAGATCTTTAAGTTCTGAAATTTTGGCTTGTAATAGCCCTCTGCGTCCTATTTCTAACATTACAAGTCTGATCAAAATTGGATTCCTGAAGAAAGATTTATTCCCAATCTCCCACGATGACCTAATTATAGAATAGTTCAGTACAGTGAACTTGTCACTATTTCAACCTTAGGTTCTAAAAATTATACCCAAACAAAATACAGTCTGTCCTCTTTCTGTAACTTCTTACAAAATTTCAATCTGATGCTCAGAGAGAAAGTTATGACGATTTTCCCAAGGTCATCTATTTAGGATGTAATTCGGGAGTCTGTAAAACCCTAACTTCCTCAGATCATATATCCGAAAATATAGCGATTAAAGATCTGAAATTCGGACCTGAGGTTTAAACTGATTTATTATCAAATGGGTTTTTTTTTTAGCTTCTGAAACTTCGTAGCGAAAAAGTTATAGTGAAAATTCCACGATGACCTGTTTTAGATGAAATTATGGAGCTTGCAAAAACCCTAACTTCCTCAGATCATATCTCCGAAAATATAGCGAGACAAGATCTGAAATTCAGACCCGAGGTTTAGCAAGATTTCTTCTCGAATGGGTTTTGTTTTCTTCACTTCTAAAACATCGCATAAAAAAGGTTATAGCGAAAATTCCATGATGACCTATTTGGAGTAGCAAAACCCTAGAATCCAAAGCTCTGATATGAAATGTTATGAAACCAGCTCACAAAAAGATAGAAAAGATAGATCAATGCCTTAGAAATAAGCCTCTTCGAGGGGGAAACCTCCTTTACATTACACAAATGAAGAATTCTTGGATGATACAAATGACAAGACCTCCTTTCTATATAGGAGTCTAAGGGGTCATAATATAATTAGAGTCGACATAACAATAATAGTGTAAGGGCACAATAATAACAATATGGGGAATACATGGGCACAACAATATAATAAATGGGTTGCACTAATAATAATAAGGGGTTACACTAGTAGTATAGGGACCTAACATGTGTTGAGACAAAGCCATCTTCTTTTGAGCCGGCAGTGAAACAACTAGTTTGGGATGATTCCATGGTTGAGGAGTATGACTCCATTTTCCCGAACAATGTTTGGGATGTGGTCCCAAGACTGCAGACAATTCAGTGGTGAGTTCCCGATGGAGTAAAGCAAGCAGCGAATGGTAGTGTGGAGAAACATAAAGGCCAAGTTTGTGGCCTGAGGATTTTCTCAGGTAGAGGGGATTGATTACGATGAGACCTTTGCTCCTATTGCAAGGTACTCATCAATCATATCCATTTTGGTAGTGTCAACGTAGATGGGATGGAAGATACATCAGATGGATGTAAAAACAACCTTAATATTACACAGTATTTGCACCCCTATGCTGTTACACAATATTTTTTTCAAACCTACTGCACTTCCCTGTGACATACCCCGAAGTGCCCGAAACATGACGATTATACAGTATACTCATTCATGTATACAACTTAGATCCCTCCTAAGACTTTGTTTGGAAAATGCATTAAGCTTTCCCTAAAGAAATAGCTCTTAAAACCCTAAAATGAGATTCATCCCTCTTATGAGGCTTAAAACAAATATGGTCGCCTATTGCACTGTGTTTGACCCATGATGGCATCACTCTGTTCCCTTGCATACTCATGATGATCCTAAAAAGGTATTTTTCCCAAAGGATATGAGAAGCTTCATGATCTAGAAGCTTCTAGAGCGGCGAGCTAGAGGTGCTTTCGCATAGATGAGATCGAATCCTCCCATTCTTACCTCTTTGTATTATCTCTATGAGCTACCTCCTTGAGATGTGGCCCTAATCCTATCTTTGGATAAGTCTTAACTCCCTCTCCCAGCCTATAAATTCCTCCTCTCCCATTCCCAAATGGTTGGTCAGGCTAGAGGCTAGGTTTATCTACGTCCATTTGCACCCCTATGCTGAGCTTGTGCTTAGAGGTTATTCATTAGACTTGGAGAAGGAGTGTTGGAGAGTTTCTTGGCTTGGAATTGGATTACCACTTAAGGAGAGCCTTTCAACATCAAGGCTATGGTTGTAAGCTTCCTCTTTATTCTTTAAATAATAATACAACTGCCGATTTATTTTCCCAAAATATATATGTTCATGTATGTATTGGCTTGGCATTCCTTGATCAGATAAGTAGGTTGCTATTGGATTTGCTATTGGTTTTGGTATGCTTTGTTGTCTCTTGGTCACTTGTGTAGGTACATAAGCACTGAAAGAAGTAGGAACAACTCCGTGACACAAGCGGTTCGAGGATCTCAACAAAGGAAATCAGAATAACGTCGGAGTGAGGTAGGTCATATCTCTCATTCTACTTTTCAATTATAATATAGGAAGATGTCTAGTTGATTGTCATTTCAGTTGCTAGACCCACTCATTGGGCTAGAGGGATCATCTCTATCAATAGGATTAACCTTGTTAACAAAATGGCGACTCCATTGAGGATCCTATGACCCTTTCCATCCAATCTTTCACCCTGATCTTTTGTCTAGTTTGACCAACCGTTGATTTTTCGGCTTGTCTGCATCAGTCTAGGTTTATACCATCACTGATTACTGCCTTAGAGTGTTAATTCTGGATTGTTTCTTGGAATATTTTTAGTTTTTCCCATATTCCTCGCCCATCGCGGGTTTACCCTTAACAGTCATGATGGCATCATGGTTTTTACCTTTACAGTCACGATGATCGTGGTTTTTACCTTTATAGTCGTGATGAAAAAATATTTCTTCATTTTTTGGTCGTGCTGAAATCATCACTACTTTTTCTATACAAAGTAGTGATGCCATCGCGGGTTTGCCTATGCAAAGTAGCGATAATCACGGGTTTGGGTATATAAAGTAGTGATGATCCTTGAATGTGAGAATTTTTTAGGTTTCTTCCTAAGAATCCAGTGTGTCTTGGCCCCTAAGGTCTTTTCCTATCCTGCATGATTCGATTTATCAATTTTTTGATTGATTGCCTTGATTAATTTGCAAAATTTGTCTCATTGGCTTCAAAGTGAAATCTGAATGAGTTCTAGGGTTTCTGGTCAATTGGTCATCATTTTCTGCTTGTTGGTGTCATTGAGATGTTTTCTTTTCTGATTGATTGAGTGTTGTTTTCTATAGAAATCATTGAAAACATTGTTTTGCATCTATTTTAACTTGTATTTTGAAATTTACTTTTGTGAAAATGAATTAGATTAATTGCATTAAAAAGTTATTTTTTGAAATTCATCATTGAAATTAGATCACATTTTTCAGTGATTGAAAGCTAAAAACTGTATTAGGTGCATCAAATCATTCAAAACGAAAAGAAAAGCATAATTCATATAAGTGCATCTTTGTAAAGTCAAAATCATTTTTCTTTCGAAAAGTTGCATTTAGGATAGTGAAAAGTGAAAATATTTTTTACTTTTGGCATTGCGTTTGGAAGACAAAAGTGAAAGTTAGTGGAAGGAATTTTGCATGATGCATTTTGTTTGATGCATTATTGATTGAAATTTCTTCCCTTGGTTAGTCTAGCTTTCATAGAAATGAAAGTTTTATTTTTCTCATATAGTTGCATCTTAGATGTTCAGGTGACATCGTGTTGAGCCTTAAAACTGAAACATAATTTCAAGATCAACTTTAAAATCTATCAATCAATTTAAGGAGAATTTGAAAAATTAACGATTCATACTTAGTGGTTTAGGCTAGAGACGTGTTCCAGCATCTTTAAAACTTAGCAACTGTCATTCGCTCTTGCATTAGACAATGCTAGCACAGACTTGTGCTCCCCATACCGTCGAATATATAAAGGGAGACCCTCATAGGTTGCAAACCTTTATCCATAGGAAGCCGAGTTTTCTGCCTTGTAAACGTGATACACCGAACACAACATTCAAGGAGATTTCCTGCACGTACATCAAGTCTTTGGTATATTTATTTGCTGAGGTGTATATTGCAGTTCACGGTTACTTAGTAATCCCTTTTTCCTAGAGTATTCTGAGTAGTCGTTTTGATCTTTTCCGACTCTTTAAATTTGAATAAATCATCAAGAACTTGTCCTTTCAAGCCCTCTAAACCAACGAAAGTGACTAGAGCCACCTTTTCGTCCTTTTCTCGACTCTTAAAACATGAAAAGGAAAAGTTTTTGTTTCAAATTCTAAAATTAATTTACCGTGAAACAACATCCTTCCTGTGGAAATACTCCTTAGTAGATCTTAGGTTGATACCAATGGAAATGTTTCTTGAGTCTACCAGTCAAGGAAACCCCTCTTACAAGAATCCTAGTCCTTTTCCTTCTTTCGGAAATACTGGTGCTCCCTATATGGAAACATTGTCCCTTCCTGGATTGACCATTGGTCTACCAGTTTGGTTATTTTCGACCTTGGTGATTCCGAGTGTCGAAACTGCTTTTCAACCAAGTTCTCCTTCACCTGAATAACATCAACCTCATGTTAATCCTAAAGTTGACCCCTCGCCTTCTTTGCCTACTTCTTCACCTTGTTCTTCCTCTTCGCCTGGTGAAAGTCTGTATTCTAGTAACCAGGAAGCTAAGAAGAAGAAGAAGAGGCCGAAGAAGAAGAAGTAAAATAAGCAAGGGGGCAACCAAGAAGCCATTGCTACAGATGCAACTAATGAAGAAAAATCTTCCAACCAGCCTTAGAAAGTAAAATTCCCTTGCATGTTATGTAAGGGTGACCACCTTCTTCAGAATTGTCCTGGTATTCCCAAGATCTTAGAAGTGTGGTCCATAGGTTCACATTGACCTTTGTCATCAACCTCTGGTGATCATGCTGATGATAAACCCTCAACTAGTAAAGTCCATGGGAAAACAGGAAAAGTCAAATTTCCCTGTAAGTTGTGTGAAGGTAATCATCCCATTCACCTTTTTCCTCTTATGGATGAAGCTTCCAAAGAGTTGGAAAACCTTACAGCTTCTCAACCTCATCTTTCGACTAGGTATCGAAAGATTTCCCCTGATCCTTGACTTGTTGGTCCAGTGATTGATCAAAATTCATCTTTGGTCAACCCCATTCATTCTCTTTGAAAGTGAGTCTCATGAGTCCGTTCTCGACCAACCATTGGTTGAGAAACTGGTAGACTTGACTCCACCTTCATTTAACCGTACCTTTCCGGTAGAGAGTGAACCCCATACTGCTCAGGTTCTTCTGGTTTCTTCAGTTTCGAATGAACTGGAGGGAAATCCTCCTATTCCTAAGGTGCATGAGAGCATTTATCCTGTTCCCATAGAGCAAGAGGGAAACTCTCACATTCCTACGACACCCCCTCCGAGTAGTTTAGTCACTTCTTTTGATTGGAGTCGACTAGTAGGATATTGTCTTTTGTCTTATGTGCCTTTCCAGATTACAATACATGCTTACCATATGGTCGTACCTAGCACAATCATAGACGAGGGTGCATCTGTTAGCATTCTGTCCTCAACTGCTTAGCAAGCTTTAGGTTCTCCTCAGCTTGTCCCCGTCACCCAGAATCTGTTAGCTTTTAACAGAGGAACTAGTCAACTGTTAGGGATCCTTCCTAAGTTGCCTATTACTTTGGGAGGAAAGGCTGTCTATATAGATGTGATGGTTGTCCAAGGCCCATTGGATTTTAATCTACTCCTTGGCCGTGACTATGTTTATGTCATGGGAGCTCTTGTTTCTTCCCTCTTTCAAGTGATGTGTTTCCCGCATGAAGGAAACATTGTGATCATTGATCAACTTACATTCATTGGTCCTGAATCAACTCCCACTCAACCATCATCCCTAAATGGTTCTCATATGTAAGTGGTATCACCCCCGACATAGGTTAATTGCATGGCTACCTATTCCATGCCACATTTACTGATGATCTCGTAGGTGATGTAGTACATCATGTATTGGGGGCATTGGAACCCGATTTTTCATTTGGATCCCTGGACATGTATCCCTTCCAGAGTGTTGTTCTCCCTTCCGATGAGAATCTCTTCAAAGCCATGGCCTCTGTTGGTTTGTGAACAAAGGATATGGAGCAAAGTTCCTTGTCTTGTGTCAAGCTCATTAAAAAATGAAACAAGGAATTTGGATAAAAGTTCCTTGTATTGTGTCAAGCTCGTTAAAAAATTAAACAAGGAATTTGGAGCAGAGTTCCTTGACTTGTGTCAAGCTCGTTAAAAAATGAAATAAGGGATATGGAGCATAGTTCCTTGTCTTGTGTCAATCTCTTTAAAAAATGAAACAAGGACCTTGGAGTAGAGTTCCTTGTCTTGTGTCAAGCTCGTTAAAAAATGAAACAAGGACATTGGAGCAGAGTTCCCTGTCTTGTGTCAAGCTCCTTAAAAAATGAAAGAAGGGATATGCATCATAGTTCCTTGTCTTGTGTCAAGCTCATTAAAAAATGAAACAAGGACCTTGGAGTAGAGTTCCTTGTCTTGTGTCAAGCTCCTTAAAAAATGAAACAAGGGATATGAGGATAGTTCTTTTACTATGCGAACCTCGTTAAAAAATGAAATAGGTCCCCATGAGGATAGTTCTTTTATTATGTCAACCTTGTTAAACAATGAAATAGGTGTCATGAGTATGGTTCCTTTCCCGTGTCAAGCTCATTGTAAAAAATGAAACAAAATCCCCTTCCCATTCGAGTCTTTGATTAGATCTCGTAAAATCCCAGTCGAGTCTTTCACTTGATCTCACAAGTGAACCTTCATTCCATCCACTTAGGTGAATGAAATGAAGCTTGAGGGGCATGTACCTCGATTGAGTCATTATGCTGGGGGCATGCAAATTTATCTCAAGCATAGTTTATCTTTGTTTCAAGCTTGTGTAAAAATGAAACCAAATCCAAGCATAGTCTGTTTCTGTTTCAATCTTGTGTAAAAATGAAACCAAATTCAAGCATAGTTGATCTTGTTTCAAGCTTGTGTAAAAATGAAACAATTCCCACTTTACATCTTATGATTGCCATTTTTATTAGCCTGTTTTTTCCAAATGAGCCTTGGTTTTTTCATTCCATTATCACCATCTCTTTGGTCGATCAGATGCTTTCACTTGGTTGTTTTACCCTTGCTTGAGGAACGTCTGTGATAAGTGGTATTATTAGCTAGCCTCTTCACCATTACATGTTTTGAGTAGTTCCATCATGACCGGAACCAGTTGTTATCCTTTTATACCACTCATTTCCTCCAACTATTTTTAGACTCTAAAAATATGAAAAGATTGTCGAGTACTTGTCATTTCAAACTCTTAAAAGTAAATGAAATGATGTCTACTGAGTATAAGTTTAACCCTTTTCCGGACTGAGATGGACTATTGTACGAAAAGAAACACCTTAGTCGAACATGGCTAAGAGGTTCCCTCAGATATTGTTTTCTACCTTTTTGAGTTCGAGGGACAAATTACAAAAAGGGACATGATGGAGTTTTCTTTTTCGTTTATTTTTCAAACTCTCTAAACATGAAAAAGATGTTGAGTTATTCTTACGTCGAACTCGTTAAAACTTTGCGACGAAAGACTCGTCACCATGATGAGACCGAGCTTCTCCTTCCTAAGGCTCGCAAAACTTACTAGGATGGATTCATTTGAAGAGTGAACTTGCATAACAAGCATATGCTATCCCCTTCAAGCTTGTGATAAAAAAAATTGGGTACTTGCTAGAAATAGAAGGAAAAATGAAGATGAGACATCCTTTGTATAGGCATCATGTCGCTCTTGAACATGACACTCTTCTACTCTCATGTTGTGTTTGGGATATCCTCACTCAGTCACCTGTCCTCCCAGGTTTGGGTGATCCATTTTTCCTCTCATTTGACTATTCCACACTGTCATCATGACCTTTAGTCCCATGTTGAGTCAGATGCTTCCACACTCTGGAGTTTTGTTGCCAATATGCTCAAGAGAAGTCCAATCTACAGTTACTTACCTATACACCGTTTGAGTCATTGTTATAGTGTTGAAAATTATTCCACTTTGTTCCTTGTTTCATGTCGATGACGGGGTAATCATTATGACCCTCCTTCAATGGGTCACTTCCTGTCGACTTAAGCTCATTATCTAGGAAGATAACTTAGAAACTCCCTTTCAATACCTTAGAGCTTGCATGCCTTAATGGAAATTTCTTCGCATCCAATGATTGGTTTTCGTCATTAGATTTCGATCGGGTGATTCCACGAGTGTTCGACCTCAACTTCATTATCACATTCACGGATTTTATTGTTGTACCTTGAGAGACATTGTCATTATTGGTGGTTTCTCTCTTACCTGTTAACGGTCCACATCATTGGCCGGTAATTAGGTGGTTTTCTAGTATGTTCGACTTCAACACGTTTATTCACATGTTAGAATTCGTACATTGATCGGGTCAGGATGGTGTGCAAGACCCTAAGTCTTGTCCGTTATGACTCAGGATGCATGGAGTTATATGTCATTCATGATTGTAGACATGTCTCTACTATACGGATGGCTGTGACCATACTGTGAGACTTTATATTTATGATGAACCTTGTTATTTGGATGGCTGCACCCATACCATGGATCTTTTCATATAGTCTTCATCATTCAGATGGTTGTGTTCATGTCATGGATTCATGTCTTGATCTCAGATATGTATATGTATATGCGCCCTTGACTTGCAGGTCTCTTGACAGTGTGTGTCCCCATCCTTGCCAAAAGCTCGTAAAGCATCTTAGCCATCACTCCTCATTCTACCTTCATGCTTTAGGGGGCATGTGTTACACAGTATTTGCACCCCTATGCTGTTACACAGTATTTTGTCACACCTCCTGCACTTCCCTGTGACATACCCCAAAGTGCCCGAAACATGACCATTATATAGTATACTCATCCATATATACAACTTAGATCCCTCCTAAAACTTTGTTTGGAAAATGCATTGAGCTTTCCCCGAACAAATGGCTCTTAAAACCCTAAAATGAGAGTCATCGCTCTTATGAGGCTTAAAAAAATGATAATCGCCTGTTGCACTGTGTTCGATTCGCGATGACATCGCTTTGTTCCCTTGCATACCCGCAATGATCCCAAAAAGGTAGTTTTCCCAAAGGATATGAGAAGCTTCGTGATCTAGAAGCTTCCAGAGCGGCGAGTTGGAGGTGGTTTCACATAGATGAGATCAAATCCTCCCATTTTGACCTCTTTGTCTTATCTCTATGAGCTACCTTTGTGAGATGTGGGCCTAATCTTCTCTTTGGAGAAGTCATAATTCCCTCTCCCAGCCTCTAAATTCCTCCTCTCCCATTACCAAATGGTTGGTCAAGCTAGAGGCTAGGTTGATCTATGTCCATTTTCACCCCTCTGCTGAGCTCGTGCTTAGAGGTTATTCATTAGACTTGGAGAAGGAGTGTTGGAGAGTTTCTTGGCTTGGGCTTGGATTAACACTCAAGGAGAGCCTTTCAACATCAAGGCTATGGTTGTAAGCTTACTCTTTATTCTTTAAATAATAATACAACTGTTGGTTCATCTTCCCAAAATATATATATTCATGTATGTATTGGCTTGGCACTCCTTGATCAGCTAAGTAGGTTGTTTTTGGATTTTCTATTGGTTTTGGTATGCTTTGTTGTCTCTTGGTCACTTGTGCAGGTACATAAGCATTGAAAGAAACAAGGACAAGTCCGTGACACAAACGGTTCAAGGCTCTCAACAAAGGAAATCAAAATAACATCAGAATGAGGTAGGCCATCTCTCTCATTCTACTTTTCAATTATAATCTAGGAAGATGTCTAGTTGATTGTCATTTTAGTTGCTAGACCCACTCATTGGGCTAGAGGGATCATCTCTGTCCGCAGAGAGGATTAAACTTGTCAACACTTATTGGAATGATTGAGGAAGAGGTGTATATTGAGAAGCCTAAAGGTTTTGAGACCTTCAATTGAGAGTCACATGTGTGCCGACTCAAGCAAGCATTGTATACCCTAAAGAAAGCACCCCGTGCCTTGTACACCAAGATTGATAAATATTTTACCAGGTTGGGCTTCACCAAAAGTGAAGTGGATGTGAACCTTTACCATATTGTGGTGAAGTAAATTGTTGATTATTGTTTTATATGTCGACGATTTGATTCTGTCGGTGATGATAAGATGATGAAGTCTTGAAAAGAGGATATTGCAAGAGAGTTTAAAATGAAGGACTTGGGGCTCATGCACTACTTTCTAGGCATGGAAGTATGACAAGGTGATGAGGAACTTTTTATCTCTTAGGGAAAGTATGCCAACGAGATACTGAAAAGGTTCCACATGGAGAGAAGTAAACCCATGGAGACTCATCTAGTAGGTAACTGGAGGAATGAGGATGCTACTTCTAGTGAAGTAGTGGAAGATACTATCTATAGGCAGCTTATGGGTTCACTTATGTATTTGGTGAAGACACGACCAAACATGTGCTATGATGTTAACCAACTTAGTCAAGCGATGATTAAGCCGGCCAAGCTGTATTGGAAGGCAGCCAAGCATATGTTGAGATATCTGAGAGGCACCACTTAGTATGGATTATGGTACAAACGAACAGAGGGAGTGAATCTTCAAGGCTTCACCGATCCAGATTGGGCAGGGAGTCCATTCAACATGAAGAGCACATTAAGTGGGCTCTTTAGTATTGGGTCAATAGTTGTTTCTTGGTCTAACAGGAAACAAAAATCAGTTACACTTAGTTCAACAGAGGTGGAGTACATGGCTGCTAGTCAAGCATCTTGTGAGGCCATCTGGATGAGGAAGATTCTCGTTGGTTTGTTTGGTAAACAAATAGATCGAACTGTGATTTAATGTGACAATTAAAGTTGTATAAAACTATATGAAAATTCAGTTTTTCATGATCGTTCCAAGCATATTGATATTCGGTATCATCATCTTCGAGATTGTGTGCATAGAAGAATTATGTTGTTGGAGTACATTCCCACAGAGGAGTAGGATGCAGGTATTTTGACAAAGGTAGTGTCAAGATGCAAATTTGGGTTTCACGAGACAGAATTGGGGTAGATGATAATCCCTTTTTTATTAAGAGGGAGTGTTAAAAACAACAATAAGAAATTCCAATTTAATTTGTCCTTTAATTAAATTGAGAATTAAATCGAAATTCTATTCTCATAGCAACTTCTAATATTTAATTAAGTTAAATTGACTTAATTGACTTAGGAAATTCGAGTTGGAAGTCTATCTAGAGTCATGTAGAGTGATCCCTAAATTTTAGGGGCCCAGGTTGAGTTCTTTGGAGTTGTGATTAGATAACTCAGTCTAACAGAGTTATAGTTAGTTAAATTAGTTCCAACTGTTGGAGGAACTAGTAAAGGTCTAGTAGTGGAGTAGTGCACCAGTGCATCACCAATACTACACCAATCAACTGAATATTCACTCATAAATAACTCATGCATGTCAGTTCAGAGGAAAACCAAGTTGAGATTAGAGTTCAGGGACAATGTACTATCAGTTGTATAATTTTCTGAGTTGTGCAGATGGTGCATGCAATCAGTTGAGGACCTATGTTTAGATTTCACAGTTATGGAGAGTGGATTTCCCAGTTAAATATGGGCTAATTCCTCTAGGGATTGCGCAAGGAAGTAGGGGATTTGCAGGAAACAAAATGGCTAAGTGTTGGCTTGAGCTGGATTGTGGGGTAGAGAGATAGATTGTACTAATGCAAGAATTGTTCGGTTGAATAAGCATTGTATTTTCTTCTCAAATCTTCTGGTTAATGCAATATATATAGTCAGGGTTTTTTAGCAGTTGGTTACCCTAGAGAAATATCGTGTTATGTGAGAATGATATTCTTCCTCTTTAGCATATCACATAAGATGTTGAATCTACAAGTAAAAATCTACATGACAAACCTTTATCCACCCATATTTTTCTAATGGAATACAAGCACATCAATATGGAGAAAGTATCTACTATCTTTCATTCCTATCAATACTAAATTCTGATTTCCAATTTACATCATTCTTAGTGGGTTGTCATTTAGTAATCATCATTCCATAAAACACACAATCTCCTCCATATGAATGAACTTGGAAAGTTTCTCGTCACTTGATCATTATAGACCCTAATCACTAGTATCTCACTGGGATAAGAAAACCTATTCACATGGGAGATGTTGATTTTTTATTATCTTAAAACACTTCAATACCATCTCAACCTTCAACCACTTAAAAATTTCCCAATATTTCATGAACATCCCTATGTTATACATTTCACTAATAAATAAAGGCTCTATCTTATCGTGGATCTATATAACATCTATTCAACCATAACATGATTGTTTCTAAGTTCCATGTAATGTAGAATCATTGAAATTAATATCACTAATTTTAAATTTGGATAAGATCTAACTATTAAAATGAAGACATCAAATATATTTTCAATACACCTAAATTTTATATAATCTATACATTCAACTATATTACAGTGGACATTTCTTAAATTGTCCCTTTTAAACAAGTAGGTAGCTAGTTCAATGGTGGTTTGAAAATTCCAAATGGATATTAATATTATATATAAGTAGAAACTCATATCATAAATTGTGATTAAGACATGTGAACTTCAATAAGCACAAGGTTTGTGTATTTTCCTTCTAAAATAAATATTAAATTAACTTTATTTAAAACATTTTTTTTCTTAGTTAATTAATAAATAACTAATTATCATTTATCAGTTTCAAAATTTATATATAAACTTTCATGAATACAAAGTTTATTTTTCTATTCAAAGACTATTTATAATGGTGAGTTTTATGATACTAAAATTAAATGTACAATTAGGCAACCAATGACACAACATTGTTTTCTTCTCACCCTTTCCCACTTGAACATAGGACAACATAGGGTTTCAAAACCAAATGATAATGCTTTTTTAAGTATGGGGGATTTACGCAGTGCATTATATTAGATATCATTTTTGGGATTCAACTGCGTTAAGTAAGTCATTCAAACGTATGACCATTTCCATGAGAGGAAGTCGTAACTGACTAATTTCTCA
This sequence comes from Pinus tabuliformis, assembly GCA_031772625.1. NCBI lineage: Eukaryota > Viridiplantae > Streptophyta > Pinopsida > Pinales > Pinaceae > Pinus > Pinus tabuliformis. Next base: position 994,073,037 of record CM062810.1, on the reverse strand, counting down.
TGATTTTTGAATAGTTCACTTAGCACTCATTGCATCGGGTGATGCTCACAGGGGTGAAGAAGTGGGATTGAAACTAGTGAAATGTGGAGAACGAATCACATAGCATCAATCATCACTTCCGGGGCTTGCACCCGGTAACCAGGACTTCCCAGGAGGTCACCCATCCCAGAACTCCTCTGGCTCAAGCGCGCTTAACTGTGGAGTTTTTCCACAATCAAGCCCACTTAGCTTGCTACCCCATTTGCAAAACCTTAGCAAGTATTGTGCCTCATGAACCATTCAAGTAGAGATCCCTTGACTCTTTTTGAATTTAAGTATGGGGGATTTACGCAGTGCATTTATTTTAGAATATCATTTTGGGATCTCAACTGCGTTAAGTAAGTCATTCAAACGTATG